>CAJQTU010000011.1:4800000-6000000 GCA_906901685.1 Desoria tigrina | reverse complement strand
AACTACAGACAGCAGAGAATGGAATAAGAGCACAAAAGTGCAAAACTGAAACTGCAAAGTCGAAAAGTGAAATAGAGAGAGAGAGAGAGAGAGAGAGAGAGAGAGAGAGAGAGGAAATGACAATTCAGTAATTTTGAATTAATTTCAATTTTGTTTGGATGGAGGACCCCCCTGATTTTTTTTAACAGTCAACAGTTGACAGTTCTCAATTCACAATTAAAATTTTAGTGTAGGACGTCGTGTAGGTCGTAGTCGTAGGTAGTGAGTGTATAGCATATCAGCATATATACAAATACAATATATACCTAGTACATAGTATAGTTGATAGTAGTATGTCATTCATATGTATGTAGTACATAATAGTACACATCATAGTCAATACACAATCAACAATAGTGCATAATTTGTAGTTTTTATTGAACTTTGAATTTTGAATGAATTTGTAATTGAAATTGTGAATTGATAATTTTTCACATTTGACTATTTGACATTGATTGCAATCAATTCATCATCAATCAAATATCACAATCAATTTGCAATTCACAATTCACAAATTGGTTGACATCATTATCATTTGTCAAATTCACATTTTGCATTTCACATTTCACATTCAACATTTCAATTTGGAGTATTATCAATTATTGTGTATTGCATATTGCATATTGTGCATTGATCATCACATTACATTCACCCTTTGACCTTTGAAGTTACGGTATAAGGTGTAAAGGAAGTCAGAAGTTGGAAGTGCGAAGTGTGCGGTCAGCACTGTCAGCAGTCAGTGCCCTGTCAGTGTCCGTGTCACCCTCCCTCCCTGTGGACTGTTGACTGTGCCCTAAATTCAAAATTGTGAATTGAAAGAGAAGAGACCTTGATTCATTTCATGATTACAGATTGTGGATTTTTGGTGATTCAGTCATAGGATCTAAGCCAAATTAAGCCGCAATTGGACACAATTTGGCTGCAGCTGAATTCAGCCGGTTTAAGGCTGAATTTAGCTCCAACAGCCAAATGTCGCCTTTTTCGGCTGAAATCAGCCTGTCGATGAAGCTTTATTTGGCCAAAAAAAGGCCGAGTGTGGCTTGTTCGACTTTAACATTTTCTATTGACAAAGCCTTGGACCGACGGGGAAAATGAAGCCCACGGCTGAATTCAGCGTTGTTTTTACTATAAGATTGAATTTTTTAAGTTGAAGACGGAGGTGGCGACAATACATTTATATCCATTATGCTAAGGCATGTTTTAAGATTTCTATAAAATCGTTCAGGGGCGGCCTCGGTCGCTTAATGCCTTCAACTCATCACATAAGCTCATTTTAAATAAGTTTTTTAATTAAATGCCAAATCACATCAAATATCAATTAAGTTTTGATATTATCCCTCGATACTGTGATTTCAAACACATGTAATAGTATTTTCGTAACATGAGTTTTAAATACGTTTGAAAATGTTTTAAATAGTGCATAATATTTCTAATACATCGACAATTACTTCAGATACATCGGAAGTCCTTAGGATGCCCATGCCCATACATCATGTATTTCCATATATTTCGGATACATTTTTAAAGATTTCAGATATATTTTTAAAGATTTCGGATACATCTTGAAATGTTTTAAATACAGTTTAAAAAATTTCAAACACGTTTAAAATATTGTTAAATTAAAAATGTAATCAATTGTAAAATATTTCACATAGATTTTTTAAATATTTCAAATACAATTAATAATATTTCAGCCAAATTTTACTGATTTTGCGAATATTTCAAACAGAATTAAATACATTTCAAACACAATTGAAAATCTTTCAAATGCATTTAACAATATTTTAGATAAGCCTACAATTTTTTTACGTAAGCTTAAAAAATATTTCCGAAAAGCCTAAACTTTTCTATTAAAGACAAAAGATTTCACAAGAGCTTTACAAATATTTCAGGCAAGCTAAAAAAAACACAGTAAAATATTTCAGATGAGATTAAAAACTATTGTAATTTATTTCAGAGCTCAAAAAATATTTCAAATAAACTTAAAAAATTGTGTTCAATATTTCAGAAATTTCAAAAATTAAAAAATATTTTAGATCTTAAAGGTTATAAAATAATTATGGTTAAAGTTTTCGAAATAATTCAGAAACATTCAGAATTTTAAGATATTTCAGAAACTTGCAAAAAATTAAAAAATAGAAATACATTACAACAGCTTTAAATTCGTTTTTGTAAAGTTCATAAGCATTAACAAATTTCACATACAGTTTACTTGAACTGATTTATTTTGAATACAATTCTATGTTGTTTATGTTCTAAAGCCTACTGGAGACCTACAAACTATTACAGATGACAGATTGTCGATTGATTGTTGATAAAAACTAACCCTTATTATTTATAACAAATTAAAAAATAGTCAAGACAGTCCAAGCACAAGCCAAAAAAATCAATTAAATCCATTTTTAATTAAATCTTAAACTTTTTAACTACAGAAAGTCAATAATAATATATTAAAACGCACTCCCTTAGTTTTGATCACAATTAAAATTAAAATTTCAAAATACATGTTAACAATAGAACAATAAAAAACATAGTACGTCAGAATTTTTGTATACATATATACAATACTTTTAATTAAATATATTTAATATTTTTTAAATGTATCTAAAATACTATATAATGCATTTGAAATATTTCCAATCCTTTGAAAATACCTTATAATGTATTTTGAATACTTCTCAATATGTTTAATGAAGGTATTTATTTTTGATTGTTTTGTAAAGGTATTTGAAATATTTTAAATTGTTTTGTAAAGGTATTTGAAATATTTTTAAATGTTTTGTAAATGTATTTGAAATATTTTGAAACTTTTATAAACGTATTTGAAATAATCTGAAATGTTTTATAAATGTATTTTAAATATTAAAAAAAAATGTTTTATAAAGGCATTTGAAATATTTTGAAATGTTTTATAAATGTATTTGAAATTATTTGATACTTTTATAAATGTATTTGAAATGTTTTAAAAATGTATTTAAAATTATTTGATACTTTTATAAATGTATTTGAAATAATCTTAAATGTTTTATAAATGTATTTGAAATTATTTGAAATGTTTTATAAATGTATTTGAAATTATTCGATACTTTTATAAATGTATTTGAAATAATCTGAAATGTTTTATAAATGTATTTTAAATATTTTGAAATGTTTTATAAATGTATTTGAAATTATTTGAAACTTTTATAAATGTATTTGAAATAATCTGAAATGTTTTATAAATGTATTGGAAATTATTTGAAATGTTTTATAAATGTATTTGAAATTATTCGATACTTTTATAAATTTTTTTTGAAATAATCTGAAATGTTTTATAAATGTATTTTAAATATTTTGAAATGTTTTATAAATGTATTTGAAATTATTTGAAACTTTTATAAATGTATTTGAAATAATCTGAAATGTTTTATAAATGTATTTTAAATATTTTGAAATGTTTTATAAATGTATTTGAAATTATTTGATACTTTTATAAATGTATTTGAAATAATCTGAAATGTTTTATAAATGTATTTTAAATATTTTGAAATGTTTTATAAATGTATTTGAAATTATTTGATACTTTTATAAATGTATTTGAAATAATTTGATACTTTTATAAATGTATTTGAAATAATTTGAAATGTTTTTAATATGAATTTTGAAATGATTTTAAAATGTTGAAATGTTATGTAACTGTTTTACTCTTCCTTGTAAGTAAGGTAAAATGCTTTGAAATGCCTTTGAAACATTTTCAAATGTATCTGAAATATTTTTCAATGCTTTTTATATTTTGTTTAAATGCATCTGAAGTATTTCACTTTTCTATTGAAGTATTTAAATATTTATTTAAAATCAAGATACAATAATATTTGTAAGTCTTTGAAATAGTGTAAAAAACGTATCGGAAGTATTTAGCAATGCATCTGAATCTGAAGTGATAGTTTATTTGGAGTATTTTAAAAGGTCAAGGATTTCTTTTCCTTTGTCAGTTGTTTGGATGGATGGACGGACGGAGTACTAATTTTAATAGATTAGTTAACACGTTAACAGTGAACTGTATCCGACACTGTTTTTCACAGCTTAATTTAGCCTGGCTTAATTAAGCTGTGTGAGGGAACATTTGGCTGTTAGAGCTAAATCCAGCCTTAAACCGGCTGAAATGAGCTCGGCCAAATTGTGTCCAATTGCGGCTAAATGTGGCTTAGATCCTATGACTGTGATTCATGATTTTGGATTTGATTGAAGTAAAGAGGAAGCAAGCACTTTAGAGAAGGCTTTGAACTGAACTGAAACTGGAAGACTCTCTGTGTGCTGAAGGCTGGACCTGTTATTTATTGTGTATTCACTGCTGTCAACTGCAAACTGTTGACTGTGGAGGTGGACAGGGTCTCCTAGCACATAGTCGGCGTCGGTCATCGGTGCTCTGTGCTCTGAGTTTGGAGTTGCATTGTGCATTGGGGTCTCTGGCCTTGAACTTGTGATCCTGTGATCTGACCTGATTTGCTGTCTTTCATCTTTGGTTGGTTTCTCATATTTTGTTTTTAATAAATATTGTTTGTCATTTTCAATTTATTTTATTGTACATTAAACATTGATTATTTGTGCATCGAAATTCGCATGTCATCGTGTCGCAGTCACAAGTCGAAGTGTACAAGTTGCAAGTGCAAAGTGTAATGAATGTAAGATAAAAATGTTGATTCTCTGTCTAAGTTTTCTCAGTTAGTTTCGGGGAACCGATGCCTATTCGTTGACCGTCCCGTGGTGTTTGCCAATTGTGAATTGCCATTCATTTCATTGTTAGTGTTATTATTGTAAATATTTATAGATATGGAAGTTTATACTATCAACAATCGATCATTTCTTATTGCAATTGGTTATTTTGGGTTCGTTAATATTAATGTAATACTTTGTGTTTGCTAGTTTGCAGTTTGATATTATTCACTAAGTTTAAAGTGTAATTAATATTGTTGCAAACTAACTATGAACTACGAAGTGGAGTGTAATTGTTAAATTCAATTTTGTAACGATATCCATTAACAGCAACAATTGCTCAAAAAATTCTGTTTTTGTAGTTTGCCAAGGAAGGATTGTACAGGTGACATAGGGCGCTGTAACAAGCGTGGTCAAGGCATCTTGTACCAGTTTACCAAGTTACCATGTGGAGATTTTTTATTGAATATTGAGTTAGTAGGACAAGGTTACTTGACAACCGGCGTCTCCAAAGTCAAAATCCCAGGATTGCAAGATTGCTTGACAACCGGCGTTTCAAGCAATCCTGTCGAAACCCTTGAGACTTGAGACGCACATCGTCAGTCGTCAAGCAATCAATTAATTTTCCAATTCTGAATTGTATCCAGCTGCTCCAAAAGGCGAAGGATAATTTCGATTAATTGGACTTTGTATGAATATAATAATTCTTTAAAATTAATTAAGAATACTATCTGGCTGAAGTTCTATATCTCTAAAAAGTTTGCAAATGGACATCTAGATTTTAGACATAGGAATGGAATAATGTAAAACTTAAAACTGATTTTTTGTTGTTGATTTTACAGGAATTTATCTGACGTGGAAAACAAATGCACACAAACAGCTCAGTCATGCACACCCTTCGGGAAAGTGAGTTTGCAGTGACCAATGGAGTAAATGGAGGGATTCCCGGAAACTATAATGGTCAGTCAGGGCTGGACACAAATGGATTTGCTAAAACAGAATCGGAGGAAAATCCACACGGCGAACGAGAACTTGATATTATCCTGAACAATGTGGTCTGCAACTTCAGCGTTCGATGCCATCTGAACCTTAAGCATATAGCTATGAATGGCTTGAATGTTGAATTTCACAAGGAAATGGCGGTATGCTATCTAAAAATGTGCCATTATTGTAATATTGTAGTAAGAACTTTGGTTATTATCCCACTTCGTGTTTCAATAGATGCTCATTATGAAGTTTCGGAGACCAAGATGTACAGCCTCAATATGGTCGTCGGGGAAAATAACAATGACTGGATCGACAACAGAGACAGATGCCAAAACTGGTGCACGAAGATGTGCAAGAGTTCTTCAGAAACTTGGATACAACGTTAAATTCACAAATTATCGAATTGTCAATGTTTTGGCAACCTGTACAATGCCTTTTGCTATAAAGATTGCAGATTTCTCTCAAGCTCATCCGAGAGTTGCGAGGTAAGAATAGAATACATTTAATAAAGAATAAATCATGTGGTTCTGTACACGAGTACTCGATTTTGTTACTACATCATTTCAGGTTTGATAATCAATAATTTCATATGCTAATAATAACGAATATAATTTTCAGTTATGAGCCGGAACTTCACCCTGGTGTGACGTATAGGATAAAGGACATCAAAGCAACATTGAAGATCTTCTCAACAGGAAGTATTACAATCACGGCTCCAAGTGTTGACAGTATTCAGTCTGCAGTGGAGCAAGCATATAATCTAGTCTATGAATTTAAGAATGAACGACGAAAAGAGGATATCGAACAGTTTCCCTTAGTTGAGCGAAAGAAGCGTCGTCGAGAGGCGAGGTTGTTGAAGGAGCAACAAGGAAACGGAAATTCAGCTAAAACTCCACAGCCTAATAAACGTAAACGAGCTAAAATTGATAACCATTGTGATGATGATTTCATAAATGATGAAGATGAAGAACCACTGGTTGAAGAAGACGACGAAGTCATCGAAGTTGTTCCCGATTTCAAAAGTCCCGTAGACGAAACGGACGAAGAAGAGGAGTTGGATGAAGCCAGTCACGAATAACTACTACATAATATACCAATCAACGTTTGCGATGATCTGATGAAAATTAATATGAAAAATATCTGTGGGTCTTAAACTATGAAGTATGGAGACTTTCGAAAATAAGTTTCCTTTTCAAGCCAGTATAACCAATTATAATTTAAGTACATACCTATTTAAGGTTTTACTGTATTATTACTACTATATTATTATTTATATTTGATTCAAGAAGGGGGCTATTAAATTTTTCTGGTATAACGTAACTTATGATGAAAATATATTGTTTAGTATATATGAAGTCATTAGTAAGTTTACAAAACACAAGAGGAAGAAACATCGGAATCCTTGCCTTAAATGCTTTCTGTCACATGCGGTCCGAAACAAGATTGATTTTTTAAGTCAGTTATCTGTGTCGGGGAGTTGAAATGAATTGTAAAATATTTGCAAAGACTGAAGTGGATTATTGAGTTTTAATCCTCTAAACTCAAGAAATATAAAATACTCTTAATATAGTTGTACTTATTTTATTTTACACCTTTAGTAGGGCATTGCCTTCAGCAAACTACCTAATATCTGAGGAATTACTGACTGCACATTCATGATTTGTTAAACTATAACCTAACGTTAACCTAGCAGCTCATTATTGTTACGGATTTTATTTAATCAAGAGTATTACTGTATTACTGTATACTCTATACGTATATTATGTGTCGTATTACCACCGTTAAACTTATATATACAATTTATTAAACTTCAAAACGAGTTGGTATAATATAGAAGATGACCATTGTTAAAACCAATGAACTTAGGTGATTCCAATAATAACTTTCAATTTGTAGGAACTGTCACTGTCCATCCGTCTACAATCTGTAGTTTTATTTGGAATTATGAAGTTCGTCTAATTTAAACAGATTATTTCTACAAAATCTTACCCAGTGAACAAATCGTAGCAAAACAAAACGCTACAGGTTTATGGGGAATGACGAGGACGATCAACGATAGCACTAATTTACGGAGCATACGATTGTATTTCAATTGTGTTGCCGTACTGTTGAATTGGACAGAAAATATTAAGTGGATAATTTTATTTCAGGGGACCATTGTTAAATTTTGTTGTTTGGCATTGTTCCAAAAATGTTCATTTGTCCACAAATATTTCATGCACTTTTAAAAATAGATTTCGATTTAAGCCCCCTTGAAAATCAATAGGCCCACTTAGTTAAACTTAAAAGTAAATGATCAAAGCCGTGTGTGTGCTATGTTTTCAAAGATATTGAAATATTAAACTAATTTTTTGATGGAAGCAAGATGCAATGCCAATACGTTTTTTTTTCCGACATTTTTACAGATTGTCAGTTTTTAACGTATTAGACGCCCATTAGAGTCCAATTCAATAGTTTTTTGGGTTTTACAGAAATATTGTGTCAAATTATTGAAAAATTTAACCCATACGGTAAACTTTAAAAAGGGTCAGAGGAGTAAATAATTTTTAGTTTAGTTCTTCGTAATATTCAAATCCAACCAAACCAAAGGTATACTAAGGAACACGTATCTTAAATTTGCTACGAATTGTGTATTTCAGGAGTTTGTGACTTCGTGTTCAATTCCAACTCAACAGTCGGCTAAAAAATAGGGATTTTCTCAAGTAATAATTAGTTGGCAAAATGGATGTATTTGAGGGACTATAAGGTTTTTTTTTTACTAGCTGGGTCCATTAAATATTAATATTGTCACATTTTTGAAAATCGATTTCATATAAATGATAAAAATAAAGCACCACGTGAATTTTCTTGTTTCAATCTGTGTACACTCCTCGTGTCTTATTAATTACTGTTGTTAGATTTATAAATTATGTATGTGCACACGACTATGACTTGCGATTGCGATCGAATTGTCGAAACTCTGCATAGTTCTGTTGATGATAGTAGAATTGAATAATGATACCGGTCATGCATAATCAAATATCTGAATTGGATAATAATATGTTTTATTCATTCACGTTTTTAAATCTTCATCAAACACAAGCACAACCAATACGTAATTACGCAGGCTAGTTACATTCATACACATTGAAACATCTTAGTCAGATCGACCCATTTGCACTCCGTTGTGCCGTGGGTGAGGTCAGTTTAGCATAATTTATCGCTGTTATCTCCGGTTCTGTCTTACATCGAAAATGGCAGTAACTGAGATAGGGTAGTAGTTAATACCTTTAAATAGGCTGAATCATAATACAATAAAATCCCACGATCTGTATAACGATCGCCTCAAGACTTGTAAGAGCTGCGGACAAATACAAACTAGGTATGTAGTAAATTATTATGTCCGTTGCATTTGTCGTTTATTCGACCGGGTCGTAAATCTAGCAGCGTGCACTAAAAATAACGAACATGTTACCGAAGTCACATTAAAAGTTAAATAATACTAACACTTTAAGTTTAAATAGGTTGGATTGGATGGGATCAGTCGACATAATATTATTACTGCTATATCAAATCCTGGTGCATTATTCATTTACATTTTAACATAATAAGGTTTAAATATAGTAATAATAGGTAATATATTTGCACAGTTTAGTACTTATAACCAATTCATATTGCTGTGGTTGTCCGATACAATTAACTATTAAACTTGTATTAAAAAATTATAATTATAGAATGCTATTAACATACTACTTAGGCTTACTACTTTTAAAATCACAGATCCAAAAACATACGACGATTTTGATCCGGCTGAGTGAGTGATTGATTATCCCTGTTTAAAAATGTGTCCATTTCTGGAACATTTTTTAATACATTATGAAACCGTAATAGGAAACACTCAAGAGTTCTTCAATACGTTTGTTTAAAATAGGGTCGCATCGCATTGCATTCGCATCACAGTTCCATACATAGATGTGTCAAAAAGTGCTAAAATTTGTTCGAAAATACATATTTAAGTTTCCACCCTTGCCAAAATGTAGTCTAAAGTCAACGTTGTTCGTCGTACTGTACTTCTATTATACACATAAGATCTCACCAGTTATAGTTATATAGGTAATTCATTTATCCTAAATTTTTGCAAAACATTGCAAAAGTAGATTTCATAAAGTTATTTTACATTAAATATTTGCATAATATTTGCTTTGGTTGCATTTATGTACTTGAAACTAGAAAGTAGTAAAGAACAGCAGCATAGAAATAGTCTTAGCAAAGTTAAAGATTAAAGGAGAGGAGGATAACCGGACTTGAGCAATCTGAACAGACCAATCAGTACAATACATTTTCATTCTGGAAAATTCAGAGTACAACAATTTATAAAAGTTACAGCGTTCTATAGATCATGAAAGGTTTATTTGTTCCACATGGTACTTCCAAATAATTTATAGTAGCTTTCCTTAACGCGTTTTTAACACATATAATATAGGTGCTCGTATAAAGCACAACGTATCAAATTCAGTCAGACAAGATCGTATAACGACCTTCCAAATCTATGCAAGCCCATGAAGCCTGAAGTAATCAAGTTAATTGTCATAATGTTAATTTAATCTCCGAACAAATCATTACTCTTCACGGGTGTGTGGATATCAGAGGATATAAAATTTGAATTTTAATATTCAAGCATCAACACAATTTCGAGTTAATTACTGAAATGTTATCGCCCAGCCACGTCTGAATTCATAAAAGATGGAATCAATAATTGAAGAAGGCGCTAATGGTGGTAACCCAGGTAGGCCAAAATACCATGGTATTTCACTGATAATTCAGCATAAGAAAAGTATAAAAATTAGAGTCCTAAAAATACAGCGTCATTATGGTCTGTGGAAACGAATCAGATGTCGACTTTCTTGATGAACATCCATTTCAGTACTCTTGAATTCATTTAATTCTTTACGGATCGCAGCCTTATCCTTCGGTGTCAGCCTAGTCCATGGCTTGTCAGCCCTTCTATCATAATCTTGAGCTTGTGTAACTTCAATATAATCGTTGAACTTAATGATCTACAAGTATGACAATGACAACAAAATTATATACAAGTGTTAAAACTTTATGACAGAACTTATAATATAATTTCAAAGAAGTCGGCCAATATTACCTTTTTTTCTTTTAATTCGTCAATCGTCGGTCTGAAGCTCAACTTCCTGAGTAGCATTCGTTTCTGTTCTTCTTTTATTTTTTTTGCTTCTTCGGGAGTTTGTTCTAAAATTACCGGGTGAAAAATTAGTTAACAATGCCAAGTTGTTTCGAAATCACGTTGAGTGAAAACGCAAATTTCTAACGAGTTTGGAAATTCGTAATTTAAGAGAATTAGAACTTACTTCTGAGTATATTTCTTTCCTCCAGCTCTTCAGGGGAAGGTCGCATGCTAAGTCGTCTATTTAAAAGTAAACCAGGAGCACATAAGTATATTAATTCCATACCTAATTGATATTTAAGGCGCTGGAATTGAGTTTTTAACACCGTCATCCCGGTATAAGATTTATAAACATGTTTGCTTTTACTACTATTGGCCATTTTCAACCAAATTGGTTTATGCATAGCACTTAACTTTCACTTGACCAGGCATAATTATTTAAAATTGTAGATGGATCACCTAATTAATTTGGCACCAATTGCTTCCTTCGTTTCCTGTTGTTCCTGCTCAGTTACAACTCGAATAATATTTCTCGCTATCAGCTCATCACGATCCGGTCTTAGAGACAATTTCAAAGCAAGGCTGTCTTTCCTAGCGATTTTTGCTGCGAGTGTACCTACATCACAATACAACTCCATTAAAATGTATTCATTATGTTTAAGCCTCATCTGGGTTAAAGGAGGCATATTACTAACTGTATCACAAGTGTATCACCAGAAAAACTATTATACCAAATATACTTAAATACCACTGGTATTGCGAATCCGTACCATTCATACTAATACGTCTAGAGAGTCGACACTATATAGAGATATTACAAGGTTCGTAACAAAACATATCGACGCAGCGTACAACATTCTCGAACCCAAGTCAAGCCAAGACACAAAATGTTTTGGGTAAAAAGTTAATTCTGCCCCACACTATAAACCCACTACAATGATACAAAAAAAGCTCCAATGACAAAGTCATCAATTGCCTGACATTATGCCATGCCAATCCATTTTCACAGACCCACACACTCTCAATTCTATCTCACCCAAGATCTTATCATTTCGACACCATATAAAGAATCAGGACTGATCAGGAAACAAAGAAACACCAACCCACTACAAGTAATTAGCTTCCCTGTATTATTGTGTATCGAGCGGGGCAATTTTAATATAACAAATAATTTAAACTATTCATGACAATCGGGATTTGATTAAGTCTTTGAAATAGCATACAAAAACGAGTGCACGTACGAGGGATATTGAGTCAATTTAAATGAACTGAATCGTTTGCCAATAATCCGCCGAACAATTAATATATTCAAACTAGGAAAAATATTACTTCAGCTTCACGTTAAAATATATTACATTTATTGTTAAGAAAAAGAAAAAGTACGCAAATTCAATGAAAAAGAAAGAAAGAAAGAACTATAAAAAAACCGTGCTTATCTTGCACTAAAGATGGTGATGCACCAATGACACAAGTTAGCTAGCTGTGTAAATAATATAATGATAAAAATTGTAAACATACTAGGATCATCCTTCGAGTCGTCGTCATCATCATCTCGATACAGAACTGGACCTTCTTCGGAATCTGAATCTGAATCATCGTGCACTGGTTCTTTCGGTTTAGAATTCTCTTTGTTGTCATCTCGTTCCCTGTATGGTAAGCTAACACCGAATCGAATAGGCCGGGCACTGAAAACAAATACCATTATAATTAATTCAAGAGTTTCAGTGACAAGACAAAAATCATAGCAATAAATAAACCTCTTCGTTTGTCGTTGTACTAAAAACCAAAAGCATACACACAAAGAAAAAGTTAATTTTGACAAAATTGAAACTATTGAAAGTCCATTTGAACACGCTAATGCTAAACGACAACCATCTTATCGTTGATTTTGTATACATCTATTCCGAGGTTTTAAACATTATGTCTTCACAATAACACGGAATTCAGTAGGTATATATTTTACAATTTTACTCATAAAAACCCAAATCCCGACAAATAATTAAAGTTTAACAATACAATCTTGAGAGCAAGTTAATTACCCAAATATTATCCTCAGAGGCTGACGCCTTTGCAGCACCATACATAAAGTGTAAGATATTATTTATTGCAGTATATATGCATATAAGCGTTATGTAATTGAAGACTCCAATACATAGTTAGTAGATGAAGTATTGTGGTCCTATAGTCCCCATTTGACTCACCGGGTAAAACTCATTTCGTCTATATGTATAGTAGCATATGTAACCCATTGCTTTAATTATTAAAGCAATGGGTTATCGTTTCGTTCTCTGTTGCCACTCCCGTATTAAAGTTTAATATGGGAGTGGCTTTATAGAACGAAACGAGTTTTACCCGACGAGTCAACGAGAATAGAGACTTCATCTTGCAAATTAGTGACAAGTTAATTATAAGTTCGGAAGTTCAAAGAGCCTTACTTGGAATGTTGTTCATATTTTACTCCAAGGGTTTTGTTGGTGTCCTGTGTTGGGGTCGAAGTGCCTGAACCGCAAGCGCTGCCTGGAAGACCCTTCTTCTTCAAAGCTGACTTAACTGGCATTGCGTTGATTTTGGGTTCCTTGGCCGGGACCTCCTCAACTCGGTTTGTATCTTTGTCGCTCCCTAATCGGAGATAATTCATATTCGCCTCAAGAAGTTCGTCATCCTCATCCGACTCACTACCGTCCTCTGAAAAGAGCAAAAAATTATAATCAATTACAGGACAAATACAAAAAATAGAAAGAAAAATCTTTAGTTTTGGGACCAACTTCATCACATAGACACAAGTTATCGTACCTGGAGATATCGGACCATACAGATCGACATTCCTAGCGTTTTGTACAACCATTGCTATCGCAGCCGCTAAATTTTGTTCTCGTTCTCGCTGTTGAGCCATTTGTTCTTTATGTTGCTGCAATTGGGTCCGATGAGGTTGTATCGGAGATGGTGAACTGAACATAGGTGGTGGGGGAATAGGGCCGATTTCGGAAACGGGAATTGGGGGCTCTGGAAGGTCTTGTAGGGAAAATGGAAGGGCATTTTCTGCAACTCGTCCATTACTGCCAGGAGCATAAAGTTGATCATCAGTCTGGTGATAGAAGGCAGCTGCCGTTCCGCCTGCCCCTGTACAAAAAGAATTGGATAACATAGTAATCAGAATTGCAGGACTAGGACAAAGCTTTCATCAGGTATGGCTTAACTCACAGTCTTCCTCACTTTCACTTTCCTTTTACCCTAGAGATAAAAAGAAAGGCAGTCCTCTCTCAAAAAGTACCTTATGGCTCATGCCTAATTCAGTACCCTGAAAGGCTACAGAAACGACATACTGCCTTGCTTTCTTTTGTCACTTTCCACTTCGTGATGAAAGCAGTCGATTTCTTTATTTGGACAACCGAGCAAATGTTTTTTTATCTAGCCTCTATGAAAGCTTAGTTTTCTGACACCTAGAAATGAATTCTTATTTTTGTTACGTATGAACAAAGCCTATAGTTATAGCTACACTGATCGACTGATCCAATCTCTTCCCCTCTGCTTTGGAATGGAATACTGCTATTTTTATTTTATACAAACTAACGTTCTAGGACAAAATGTAACTAACTGACAAAACGGATGATTTAAAACTTAAATAACAATAGCACCACACTATACTACTCGTTTCGCAGGACTAGAAGGAGTTCATCACTAGACGCATCTTTGGAGCTCGGAATCTCGAATTTGTTAACATATCAACAGAACTAAGACATTTTCGTTTGGAGTTTCCAATCTTCTACAAGTTTTTCCTTCACAACCGTATTATTTGGCAATTGATGATGGCTCTATTGTTTATTTACATCAATATATTGATGGATCATAGAAATCGGTACCTGCATTTAGATGAGGAGATATTATATGCAAATAGGAATTTCCAATAACAGTAGGGACTCACCTATCTAATCCGTTCCTGAGGAACGGTACACCGTTCCCCAGGCACGGTATACCGTTCCTCTGAATTTGGATGGAAAAATGAGATTTGGGGAACGGAAAACCGTTCCCCATATATTGTTAACTAGCACAGAATAGACATAGGTAGGCTTTCTATTCTGTGGTGAACTAGCATGGGGGAACGGTTTTCCGTTCCCCAAATCTCATTTTTCCATCCAAATTCAGGGGAACGGTATACCGTGCCTGGGGAACGGTGTACCGTTCCTGAGGAACGGTATTCCGTGCCTTTTGGGGAACGGCATACCGTTCCCCAGGAACGGATTAGATATAGGTGAGTCCCTACTGAATAACATGCTTTTATTATCCTTCAGTTCAGCCTTAACTTTTTTATCCCTTCTAGAACGGTCACAATATTTTTGTATACCATTAAAATGATTGATCTGACTTAACTTTAGTTGTTTAGTTGAATTAAGTTTAAAAATTCCATAAAAATTTCGTTAAATCATTGCTTTTAAACTGGTAGAAGTTGTGCAATGTTCAATTTCGTATAGAACTTTTCCATTAGGTAATTAGTTTATGTTCTCACATAACTACAACATTATAAAAAAAAATTCCAAAAACCCTATGTTTATACTCGTTTTCCCATACGCAATTCAAATTCAATTATCAATAATACAGCTTTCACCTTTGTGAATCTTTAAATAGTTCGACCATTGCACAACACAATATACTGAGAAAGAAGAGCTGTATTCTTACCACCGTTATTCATGGAGTACGAATGAATTGCCTTTAGTCGATCAGAATTGTCTTGCGATGAAATTGGTACAGACATTGTATTATTCATCGAAGTGGAAGAGGAGAAAGTTGTCAAGTTAGTCTGGCTTTGATGCAAGGTATTATTTGTCTGGTAGTGAGATGAAGAAGACACGATTTGAGAATTGGAGTGGATGTACCCATTCTTTGTGTGATTCTGTGGGGATGAATGATCATCTGACGAAGAATTATCCCCATGACCAAGGTGGGTGCTGTGGACCAAGTGTCCAAGATGGTTACCAAAAGTTGTTAACGTCGTCGCATGATTGTTTAGATGAATAGGAGATATGCCGTTATCCCCTTTGGCTCCATCGCAATTCCAGCTAGCATCTAAATAAAACATAAATACTCGTGTGAATTTCGTTAAACCCAAATAGTCATGAACGGCGATTGAGAAATACAAACCGTGCCGACGAAATCATTAATTTTCTAAAGACTACCGTCCAATTAGTAAAACGGATCTCCGTAATTTATCTCGGACATAAAAACATTGATTCTGAACAGGTGTACTAATTTAACGGTAATATGTCGAAGACAAGAAAATGCATTACCAACCACACTGGAGTCACTGGACGGAAAACAGTAAAACGGTAATATAAAGAATAAATGTCATCGTAAATAACAAGCCCACAAAAGAAATCTAAAATCTCAACCCGACAACGAATAATTCAAAGTACTGCATACTGTAACTTGGCACAACACTCTATATAGTCCTCAACACTTTTACTTTCACGTGTAACTTCTGTTTATCTCCGGAATCTCGTTGAAACTAACATATAAGCGTTACCCACTTTCCAAAATGCACATCGTTTTCGCATCTTTTAACACATTCTAGGGTCAATTTTTGATTTCATATACCTATATACCAAGTATGCGAACGTGAACGTATACTCTTTTAAAACAACAGTAAGTAAATTATATTTTTCAATGGAGGTTGTCTCTTAAACTCAACCTTTGACATTACTTCAAGAAAAAACATAGTTGAGAAAAACCCATAAGGGAGGTTCAGATTTGATAAGCTTCAATCCGCGTTAAAAATTGTCGACCGAATTTAAATTCTGGTATTATCCATTGTAAAATTACATAATTACAAGATAAACTACAAGTATCATTATTGTAAACTTTGAATACGACTGATTAGGGTTCCAGTGTTTGTTAGGATACGATGCTTCTTTTCTTTGTTTCTTTCTTCGGGCTCTGTCTAAATAAATAACTCCCTATGGGAATCTAATTGACAATAATGACAATACAGTTTTGAACCATTGCAACGTTTAAAGATAAAGAGTTGGAAGAAAAGATTCTTTTAAAGAGTACACACATGTTGTGGTATACTGTCAAATACTATACTAACCCGGATTGTCAATTGCTGGCAACCGATTCGTAGCATCAGGAGGCAGAATTCCTTTCTGAACTAGTTCTTCTCTGTTCGCCCTGACCGACATTCTCCGTTCCAAGGCTGATTTGATTCCGGTATACAGGTCATAGGCAAAATCCATTCCAGGAAGTCAAAGGTACGGACAACAAAAAATAAAAACAAAACGAAAATAAGACAAACGAAAAAAATGACATTACCCCCCAAAAATACACACAACAAAGACAAGAAAACAATATAACATGCAATTAATATGACATATATGTGATGTATGATTGATATGTGACCTTTTTACTTTGATTAAAAACTCTGTGAAACGCTACGTATTTACGATAATGTTAAGATAAAGTACCGATGTTATTGCCGAAATTCAGTAAATGGCAAATACGATTTTAATCTTTAAAAACCCTTCAATTAACGAAAAGAAAAAATAATAAACATGATCAGGCTATTTCATATTACACTCGAAATTTAAAAAACACGATATCATTCCTGGACGAAATCTGGCCCTTTTTCAGGCAGCAAACCACCCAAAAGCTGAAGAAGCAGACGATACGATGGTACAAGTCAAATATTTAAGTCAATAATTCATAACGACTTATTTATTTCACTTTTCCTAAATAGTGATGCCGAGAAGGCATTGACGAAGAAATAAGTTGGATTGTATACCTTGTTTTGTATTTAATCTTAATAATAAAACAATTAACTAATTAATCAAAATCATCTTGCTTACATCGAGATGCAGCTTCAAACTTATCCGACTTCTTCTTCCTCTTCCACTTCCATGGCTTAAAAAGACGACCGAAACTAGACAATTTACTTTTCCTCTGTGGAGGGGGACTTCTGGAACTGGGAGGTCCAACACTGGAAGATCTTGGACCAATTCCATTTGGTTTTGTTTTGGCTGAAATAAACAAGATTTTTTTATTATAACATTTATTAGATTTTGAGTCAAATATTTTAAATACAACTCAACCATAAAATGTGATTCTTTTATTTATTCAAGACATTCAAGTACTGTTTTAACACCGTCATGTCAACAGGGTAGACATTTATTGATGAGAATGGCAGAACATTCTATTAATGTTGTATTTGTCAGGTTCTACCAATTACAACATTATAATGCTTGTTACCGCAAATGTCGATAAATAGTTGGAGCTCGAATGTCCAAGCTGTATATAACCTTCGAACGTTCAACAAAATTAATAACAACTTAACGAGTCAAATTTCCAGTTACTACGATTTCTTTGCCACCACAAGCAGTCAAATGAACAACCTTTTGTTAGTAAAGTATGCCACAATGGCCACACCATGATTTGATTTGATTTGATTTAGATTTTATTTCAGTGTCAATTAGATTCAAAAATTTCAAAATTATTACATTCTGTTCTACCTGATGAACCGTATAGTTTCGTCCTAAATCCTAGTTCCAAACTAATCCTAATCCTCCTAATTATCCTTTCTGCCAATCAGCAGGCCACCGTCTAAAATATCATTGAAGAATAATTGGTGTATACAGGAGTACTGTAACAAGACTGCTACTCCACACCGAAGGGTTCTACGAGCCGACGTCACAATTATCTTTTAATTTTTTCCAGCTTGGATCTGCAATACTGAAATACTGATACTTCATGGACCTTTTGGGGTTCGATTTCGATCTAACCCATCTAACGTTCCGGTAAACGCAAACGCCGGATATACCGAATCTTAAAATGTCCCCACAATCACAAATCAAAGAAAAATCCCCACTTTTCCAAACGTCCCTACTCGTATTCTAAAAAATAGGCGTCATGGGTAGCGAAATTGAAAATGTCCCCACTTTTTTTTAAAATGTCCCTACTCGCATTCCAAAAAATAGGCGTCATGGGTAGCGAAATTGAAAATGTCCCCACTTTTTTTTAAAATGTCCCTACTCGTATTCTAAAAAATAGGCGTCATGGGTAGCGAAATTGAAAATGTCCCCACTTTTTTTCAAAATGTCCCTACTCGCATTCCAAAAAATAGGCGTCATGGGTAGCGAAATTGAAAATGTCCCCACTTTTTTTTCAAAATGTCCCTACTCGCATTCCAAAAAATAGGCGTCATGGGTAGCGAAATTGAAAATGTCCCCACTTTTTTTTAAATTGTCCCTACAATTTTTTTCAAATGTCCCCACGAGCGAAAGGGGGTGTGGTATTGGGACCCGTTTGCCATTGCCATATGGAACTTTCTCTTTCGATTGTTTTCTGTATATCTGTATCTACTATTAGAAAAGAAGAGACATATTTTTCTGATTTTTTAATTCTTGGAAATATATTTTCTTGTGGAGTAATCTCCAAATAACAAGACTCGATTTAAAACACTGCATTCAACTGCATTGCCATGAAATTACATGAAACATGAAAATATCTCTATTATGTTCCACAATATAGAGTTCAGCTGGATATTTTAATCATTGAATATAATAATGTTATAAAAGCTATACATGACATACAACATACTTTATCTTCTATTTTTCCTAACTATTCATTATATATCTTCATTCAATTATGATTATTTTTAACTTTTATATGATACCATATATTGGGAACAAAAACAAACTACTAACAAAGCCTGTCTCAAAGAGAAGAGATACTTCATCGTCGATGAATTCATCGTATATTCCCAAATCCCAAGTGTTATCGGGTGTAAAGTTACTCCATCAATAAAATATGCTCGTTGAGAAATCCATCATGACATGAATATCGCTCATTGTCATCAAATAATATTACTGCACACAAATTACAAATCGATCAAAAAACTCATCAAGACAGGCTTAAACCTTTTGAATTAATAATGCTTCTGCTTCTTACTTCCTGCAATGGGTATCCATTATTAATATCAAAAAGCTCATTTAAGAGTTAAGACCATAATATCTCAGCGATATTTTATTCAATACACCTTTCTATTCAATTTAAGTGTTCGTACTAGTATACTATACAAGCATTTAATAGGTATGAAGATGCTTGAAAGCTGAGCTAGAATAGAACTGAAATGAATCCTTATAAGATCTAACATCTTCGATATTACGATACAAAATCGGCTATAATCGTGTCTCTATCAGAGTTCGTAATTGCTTCATTCTTGTCATAAAACGACATGGAGATATGAATAAAATTAGGACCCGCATACATCAAAATCAGAGCCACTTACAGAAGTGTTTTATTACATGTTTCCATTAAAAAGAAATGGCAAAGGGCTAAAGAAATTAAGGTAGTCAAAAATGCAAGCCCAGAAATGTTTAAACAGCTCATTCACGAACTGTACAAACAAACATGAAGGCGCTTAGCCGAATGCCGAATACTTTTAGCCTACGGATCGAATTTAATTTTTAATCCTACGTATAAAATGACAAACATTTATATTTATTAATTAAAAGGTTCCACCCTTTAATTCATATATGAGCGATGCTCCTTCCGGTCTGTCATTCCGCCCGTTCGTCCTCTATCTTTATATTCCCAATTTTTTCTGGAAACCTTTTGCGACCTCCATAGCGGAAGCGAAATCTGTTTGGGACAATTAATGTAAGGCAAGTCTCCAGCGGCCCAAAAAAACATGATGTTACTCCATTATGACAATAAATTCGTGTTACCCCACACCCACATCTAATAAATAAATAATGATTTGCAAATTGTGTGACGTATGGCTAGATGGTTACTATTATTAACAATCGATTACACTATACAAGTAGTATAGTATAAATTCAATAATATTTCAAACCCGTTGCGTATTATTGCATCAGCGATTTCCAAACATATTTAAACAACAACGAGTTTACATATCAACCCGATCGAAGTTCTAAAAATAAACTACCTGCAGCACAATTTTTTACCATTGAAACGTAATAAAAAGCACCGAATGTTCCATTATAATATAAGAACCGACAGGCTGATAGGGCAAACATCTAGTCATCTAGTGCTACATTCACATTCTATAGAGAAGCGTCTTCTCAATTCAAAATATAATTCAACAAAAAATTACTAATCTTAGAAGAATAGGGAGTTAGAAAAGATGCCTAGCAATTTAAAGGCACGCATGAATCTCGGATGATTGACTAGAGGCATAATTTATAATAATACTTTTTTCTACTATCTCCTATCTTTCGGATCCTTGTTCACCTCTCGGAAGAATAAGAGACGTACAAATTGTCTTGAGACTTAACAGCCTTCTTCTTCTGCCTCGAGCCATGTAAATACCTTTAGAAGTACTGCAGAGAACCTGTTCATTTCATACGTTCAAGCCAATCCCAGGTGGAACTTATTAAAAAACAACGTGATCTTCTAACTCTCATCTTCTCTCCAGCAGAAGCCAGACAATCCCTCCCGTCCCGTCTCCAGCTATGTTTCCACATTTCCAACCAACCTCTTCGAAATATATTTTATAAGTTCAGAGCCTAGCCAGGCCAGACCCAATATACAACAACTAATCCCCGCCTATCTCAAGGCCCCACTTCATGGAAGTAAAAACGAGCCCTTTTGGACCCTATTCCTCGAAGGTATTTCCTTTTCCAGCAGATAATGCCAAGTTAAACTAATCCAATGTTGAACCTGGATAGACCATTTCTAACTTTTATCTTTCGTCTTCCAGTGCTGTTTAGATGAGTTTTTGCATAACACATCCTCATCCCGTAACGTAAACCTTCAAAAAAGGCAAATAGTATATTTTGAGAGATCAAAGCATTTTTATACATACTTGGTTTATTCGGTTACTGTTTCTTTACGCTCAACTCGTAAATTCAAATGAAATAGTCATTAGCCCAACAATGCAATGTAAACCTCATTCAATTCAACATTCAACCACTACTACATACTAGAATAGAAACCATAAACTCCGCTATTACATTTTGCATTACGAACGGAAAAGAAACTCAAGCACATTAACAACCGACCATTGCAAATCCAAACTCAAGATTAAACCAGACTCTTGGAATTTGGCACAGAAACACAAAAATGTAGAGAACTAATAATTCGTTGGATATGGCATCATTCTTCTACAAGAGTAGTTGTAGTGGGTAACCAAAACTAACATAGAGAATCTCAAGGTATTCTTTTCTTGTTTATCCATACTCTACTCTATCTATGCATAGAGACAAGTTGTTATATTCCGGATCCACATATTTTACACTCGAATAGGCTAGGAGGATAGGACCTCTAAAATGCAATGAACCCTGCATAACTTTATGATTAATAACAAACATTATCATCATTTCTAAGTAAATCCAGCTCATACTCCCGGCGCATCGTAAAAATCAAGTATCAAAAATGACATAACATTTTGGTTCAGTAGGGCTTGGATTACAAGATCGCATCGCCATCACGTCACGAGTATCTTCTTCAACGAAGTAGTTGTAACCTGTAAATTTTATAAGATCTCCCTTGCCGTAGTAGCTACAAAAACTGGCATTCCTTCATCTTCACCCCTACCAGTATCAGCTTCAAATACAATGTAAAAAGCAACCAAACATGCTCGCAGCAGTAAGCACGAAAACAACTATCAACAATGCAATGGGAACAATTGGAAACGACTCGAAGCATCAAGTAATTCTGACCAACATGCTTGACTTTGACTTTTATACATTATAAAATCCCTGACAAACTGGTTGACTTGGCTCCTTTGGCCCACTGACAAATTTAAACGACAAACTGGAACTTCTATTTGCATAAAACTACAATTACTTATTACTTCACCCTTCAATGTTATTATGTCAAATTTAGGTGAGTTCACATCGTAGAAGAAAGTCTGTAGTAATAGTAGTCCATTCACTCAAAGCTTGCAAGCTCAGACTGTGTAAATGTTGTGGTAATTAGGATCTTAAGTGGATCATAGAAGGTGGTACTATTGACGCGGTTACCGTTTACTTTAAAAAAACCACATAATTATTTAAGATTAGAGGAGGTGCGACACAAAGAGTTTGAGATAAGGTGCTGTAATTTAATTGATGGTCCGCATTCAGCTATTTGGTAAATACCTGATTTCGATGAGTTATTGGTGCAAGTTAGTTAGTTAGTTTACATTGTATCGATACATTAACGGTAAAGGGATTTTAAAAATCCTTCATCAGTAATTGCAATTCAAATGTGCTAACAATTTAAATACTAAAACTCCCTAGGCGTCAAATCCTATATGCAAACGTGACATCGGAAAAGTTGCAGGAGGCGCCATATCAAAGTAATCTAAGTTACAAATTCCTACTAATTAAGATCCATTTTAAAGATAATGCCAACCAATCACTTCTTGCGCAAAATGTGACAATGACGAGTTTTGGCTTCTAACCTTCGTGTCCTTAATGTTCTTCACAAAGAATACATACACTACTTCTATGCATACATTTATTAAAAACCGATTAAGAACTACAGAGCAAAGGTGCCTGCTTCAATGTTCTGCTTGGTTGTTACTAGATTCAACTGATTCAATCCATCCTAACAAGTCAACAATCGAAATATAGCCAGGGCTTTGGCTTTAGGCTTTAGAAATTTATTAGCTTTCAGCCAACGTATCAGTAGAACGAAAACATTACCATAGAATATCAGTATTCGAATCCTAATACATGAGATCCGCTGAACAAAATAATTCCTGCGTCGCGAAACACAGCAAGGTTCTTTGGACTTACTAGCTGAGACTGTCTTACTTCATAAATTGCTATATTTATCAATCTTGCCAAATCGAGAGCCTTTTTTCATAAGAGCAATATTATTATTATTATAATCTGCCATCACATCAATCGCCAAATAATTCTTTAGAGCCAACATGGGGTGATGTCATGGTCAATCTATAAATCCTCCAATTCCCAGCAGCCCTTGACAGGGAGTCTTTATTCAATCACTTAACCTCAGACAGAAATCACTTCCTTTTGTCAAGCAAAGAGAATGTCGGATCACGTAGCTCAGCTTATACCCAACAACGTACTCGTCAAATCATACAGAGATTCATTTGATTCATGTACTCTATCATCCTTGCCAAAACATAGCAATGTCTTTATATAAAAACTTTAATTTTTTTCTTCAATAACATCTCAGCACGTGAAAAAAATATAGACTCGATGAACTGCCGCCTACATTTTAGAGGGCAACGACATATTCCACCGTTTGATTTTTTTTTTATTCTTGCTCGCCTTTCCAAAATACTCGAAATTCAAGAAGCCAACTTTTAACCGTAAATCCCTCGTCGAACTTACTTTAACTTATATATAGAGAGCCTCGTCAATGTTGGTACTTCCAGCAAAAACATCGTTTCTCGTTCTGGGTATTATCCACATTCACATGCACGAGCAATTGCAACAACGAATTGTTGAACAATGTCTTAAAATAAGAACAGAATGAGAAAACAATAGGAAAAGAAATTTCAAATTCAGAAGAATAAAAATAGAAAATTCTAGCCACTTTTTATTGTATTTGTGACGCTTCTAATTCTAACCGATCGCACCAAAAATATTCAAAACATGATTTTGCAGTGCCTTATGCTAAACACCAGTTTTTAAAGCAATGAATTTTTGCTAATTTTTTACTTCAACCAACAAACAGTAAAGTAAAATAAAACAAAGGAAGAAAGTCGGCCAGCTCAAGGTCCCTTGTTAACAGGCCAGGGTAGCGGCAGGGCCCCGGGTAACAACCCATTTCTATTCTATCTTACTCTCAACTCTACACCATATCCGTAATTATCTTCTTTTATTTATTTCCATCATCAGCAAGCAAAGCACTCTTTTCGGACACAAACAGTTTTTGTTTTACTTCGGAAAAAAGAAAGAATGTAGGCAGTCAGACACCATTAACTTCGGACACCAGCAAGAAAATGTTGAGTGCCTGCGATGAGTTTATATTTTTTATTCTGTATCCTCTACATCTAAATGACGTTAAAAATAAAAATCTTCACATTTCCATTACAGGAAAGTACAGGTCCTATTAGTCCGTCGGTGTGTTTGAGCCTGTTTTGTGCTATATGCTTAAATACCATTATGGTGTTGTTGGTGATGAAATTCATAAACCTTTAGATGAAACATCGTTAGAGTTAGGGGAAACAAGAGCGTATTAATTATATATATTATGCACCGTGTTCTTTCGGCATTCAATTTACAGTCCCTAACTTTGATAATAAAAGCTAAACTCGACCGAAAAAGTTGAAGCTTAGAGGTTTGAACTTTTCATTCCCTTTCCGACTTTGCAATACAGCTATTGCCTTGGGTTAAGAAATGTTGGTGAAAATAATAACGTTGGTTTCCTTCGCATGGCTTTCGTATTTTCCCCAGAACTCATAATAAATGTAACTTGTATTTCTAGCAGTTTTAATGTCATTCCCTGTAGGGATATGATTTTAATGCTTTAATACCAGAACGAATTCAACAGTTCTAAGAATACAAACTGACAATCGGGTCTGGTTTGTCTTAACTATTATTCCCTAACAAAAGTAACTAACGCCTGAACCAAGAGAAAGATTACCCAGTCATAACTTAATCCTCGAACACTTTTAGATTTTTACAGATCACCCTAAGCCACATGATCAGAATTCTCCGTAGAGGTAAAAAAAACGAGAGATATTATCTCTCTTTTTGATACTAAAATGAAATTTCATGGCAAACAATAAAATCCTAACGAAACTACATTTTTAACTTGGCAAACTCCGAAGCAAAGACTTAAAGGCTTTAGGCTAAAACGTAGCATCACCTTGACACAGAATTTAAGTCACTTCTAAACCTTAACTCCCATATGAGAAGAAAGTAAAGACGATTTAATACGTCTACCGACTGATTATACCGTCAAGAACGAGGATGGTTGAAAACTTGAAGTTCGGTTCACATGGACATAATTGTCCAGTATGAGCGACAAGGCATTCTCGTTATTTAAATCCACATGCCCGTTTTATCTCCACAATGTTTTATGATAAGAAAAGCGGAGTCGTAAAAATTCCTTGGTTCTAATACTGGGAATAACACATGACGGTACTTGGTATATTCGAGATAGATCATATCCATCATGGAATGGAATGGAGATCTCACACAAATGTGTGTCCTACTTCCTTCCTTCTTCAATCCTTTCTCAACGCCAGTACTTGTCATTCTAAATTCTGGTCATCCATCTTTTGCCAAGGAACAAACGTTAACTCCTATTTTAATCTTAACCCATTTCTCACTTCCAAATCCACTTGTTCACGTTAAGGAGTGAAAATTTGACGCTCTCATGCTAAATGTAAGCATATAAATAATACTTGGTAGGATTTATAAACATAGGGGTTCAACTCTTAGGCTCTTTTCTACCCAATGCATCATTTTCTGTCCACAGAGTATAATCTAAAAAAAATCGAGACTTCCAAGACAAGCTTCTTTCGAGTATATATAATCACTTCCATTTTCGAAGATGCGGGTTTACATTGTACATCAAGGAAAGTTGTGTAGCGCTTTCATTTCAAATAAAGAATTTAAAATTATTCATCATCAGAAAGGAGTATAACATTGTAGACAGTAGACAGCCAGTTAACAGGCCATGGGAAGAGATCAGGGGCCTGTTTCACCATAGCTTTTCACTTTACACTTTGCAACTTTTTATGTAAAGTTGCAAAGTTTTCGTTTCACCTAGCAACTATGCAAAGTAAAAAGTGAAAAGTAAACCTTGAAGGGAAAATTTTCTGCAAAGTAGAATTCTGTTTCACCGTGGTTTCCGAATGAAAAGTGATTAGTAAATAGTTTTGCACTTTACACGTTTTTCTGTAAAACCTCTATTGGTTTTGCAGTTTCTATGCAAAGTAAAAAGTAAGTCTTCTGACAATTTTTTTCTCCAGTAATTGTATGATTGGAGATATTTTGCATTTAAAAAACGCATTTATCGAATCAACTTATCCTCAGCATAGAATGCTTACCGTTTTTGGACGGTTTAAAACTCACAACTCCTTAAGATTTCAACATTCAACTATATAATTGCGAAACAAACTTTGAATTTGATTATGATCAGATTAAAATTTTAAATTAATCTCATTTAAAAATCCTCAGAATAAGGCCTCATCTAAATACATCCCTACCTCACCGAGCTGTATAGTTGCAAAACACATCTCTTTGTACCAGATGCAAAGAGACTAGCATAGATCCATTTCACTTATAAATTGTATTGGAAGTTTTAGATTAAGTTTTGAAATTGTTTAAAAATTACAGAAATATGGTACCTATAACTAATTGTTTCAATTCAAACCCAACATGATCAATTTCTTTCAAAACCTCCAAAACTCCATTCAGATATATGATTATTATTGCAGTAGAATATTTTCATGGAACTTGACTTCACATTATTAGTTATTCGTGACTGATATATGAACACGATTCTATTGGGGAGTGGTGGTTGGGGGGGGGGGCTAATATATTGATTTACAAATTAACAAAATTGCATGAAAATTTGTTTATCCCTCCCATCCAAAACATCTACAATTAGATACTAATGTAATCTGCTTTTAAAAATATAAAAAGTTCATGGTGAAACAGAAATATTTCATACTCAAAAGTGTGAAGTTGTAAAAAACTCCATAGCGACACTTTTCACTTTGCAAGAATTGTATGAATAGTGCAAAGTAGGGGGGTAATTGTGGTGAAACGCATTTTCTTTTCACTTTGCCGATTTCGAAAAGTGTAAAGTGAAAAGTGCAAAACTTTTCATATCCATGGTGAAACAGGCCCCAGAAGTGACACATAAATACCAGGAATGATGGATGTCTCATCTCCAAATTTAGCCGTGCTAAATGTTACTTGCCACCACATTATTTCCCTGTAAGCCTTTCCCTTCCCCATTTGTAATTTGTATATTAATCCCTACCCTTTCCGTCCAACATTTATGAAAATGAAATGATAAATCTATTGCTTCAAAACAAGAAATATAGATGCTTTACTCTCAGCGTGATTAATTTCCAATCAATTCTATCTAGGATTAAAAGGAGGTTAGGCACTAGGCAGCAGTAGGCCCCGGCTCGTTAACATGCGTCAAAACATGAACTAAGGAAATTCGAGCCTCAACAATTAAGGTCTGAGTACTACGAAAGTCATTAGATTTAGTCAATCAATAAAGTATATAGTAACGAAAATAGAACAAGATTTTTTTTTTAAATTTTATAATGTCAAACGCTAACACTAGTGCGCTGGTAGTATCTAACCAAATAACTCATAATTTCTACTAATGGTAATTGTGTTGCAAAGTAGACTTGGCACATTTGATCATTCTTTATTGCTTTGTGTATGCAAAAGCTATTAAAAGGGGAAAGGGAAAACCATCATAACAATAAGTTTAAAATTACTCCATAACTGTATCTCAGCATAGAAAAATCCAGTACAAGGACTACAACTAAAATAAAAACTATGCAATTTCACATTAGCTCGTCCATTACCCAGCCGTAATGAGTAGAAACAAAGATAATTTAATTTACTTTGGACATTTGGTGGCTCTGCGAACAGTTGGACTCAAGATCCGTAATATACTTTCACCAGTTAGTCACGCCGTCGCGACCTAAGTTACATATACTGACATGCTTTCTCTCGAAGAGAAAGTCTTTTGTTTCCCCTCGTTCGTACTACATCATTCATTCATGTCCCACAGGAAAAAACGAGCTGTCGTCGTCGGGAAATGTGAAATACCTAACATTTCTCTCAAACAAACAAACCCACAGAGCCCTATTTGCAGGATACACTCGGCAGCTAAAAAATCATTTGCATTTTGTTTGTATCATAAATATTTTAAAATTATTAACACCTTGTGATAGAATATCTGCCAGGGATAGAGTGGATTGCAACGACGACGCAATTATTTGCCGTTTCTCTGCAAAGTTCAGGTTATCCAGGCTTTTAGTCCTGTTCAAGTTGTTCAACACTTGGTTGTGATTGTTATTGGGGATCGTGGCACAGAACGTTGTTACCGGTGCCATTTTCTTAATGATTTGGCCAACTCGAAATGGTAATGTTAACGGGTAAACATCCAATTCCAACTCTTGATTGTTCCTACCTCTCCCACTCCTGTAATCATCTTCATTTGTGTCATTGTCTTCACGATGATGATTTTTTTCATCTTCTTCCCCCTCATTGTTGTCATAAAACCATTCGGTTGCATTGGTGTAGTTTAACTGGCACTCTTCCATTAAATTACAAAAACAGCGATACAAATCGTCTCTACCAGATCATGACCAATGGCACACACAGTAAGTGAGGGAACGTTTTGGGCATAATATCATCTCATCCTTTTCACTGCATGCTTCTTTCGATAATTAACATCTTCTTTTATTTTACTATTTCTTACTATACATCGCCCCGTTAGATGTTACCATATTTTGCGTACTTCAGTAAAAGTTAGGATTGATTGTATGCGAAACCGGTAATTTATTGTAATTACGATAAGTTACAATCATTCCAAATTCCAAACAAATTGCACTTCATTTCATGTATTGTTTGCACTGAAGCCCATGCATGTGGTATGACAATTAGTGATTAGCATTCGGTATCCTGATTGTCCAGTACAGTGGAGCACTTTATATGTAGAAAGCAATCAAAATCAAACCAAACCAAACTGTGAAATTGGACTGTTAACATCAAAAATGCACAAAATCAACTGTTCTTTAATCTTCATTTACGTTGGAAATGGATGAATATGTTTAATGATCCATGTAGCAAAAGTACTTTAGAAATTATAGGAATTCAACATCACTTTTTTCTTGTATAATCTAGTCATAAGGTGATATGTGATTGACCTGAGCACAAATATAATTCCCTGCAGAAATTCCAATGGTGTGGGATGGTAAAAACTCAAGCTTACAAAAAATCAACCACAACAAACTTATACTATGAATGAACTGAATGAAGCTGTGAGACGTTATAGAATACTACTATTTTGACGAGATGCATTCATTTCAAATTATTATACGTTTTTATCGTTCCTTTGAACTGTCAACGCATACAATCCCAATACACAGACAGAGTTGAGGAAAAGGTGTGGATAAAGCAAGATGGGATTCGATTCACCGTCCAATCTCACAAACCCTCAATTCTAATTACAACAAAGCCTTTTGAACGCTCCTTCCGACAGCTTGTAAGATGAACTGATAAGAGATGAATTCAACATTAGCAAAACTATATGTATTGTGTTGAATTTCTATATTTTGAGGAGATTGTAGTATTGTACTTCATAAATATGCGAACTTTGTACTGAACAGTCAGTAGGAGTAAATCCTCGTAACAATAATATATTATCGTGTAGTTAAGATTCTACTCGCTTTCCAGTTCCACAAATCATCATTAATTATCATGTACGAAACCCAAACTGACTAGAAACACAGCTATTGAGGTGTCCAAACTTTTAAAACGTAATAATATTATAGCGGATTTCGGATGTTAGAAGGACACTGAATCAAAGTTTCTATTTTCGAAGGAATCAAATCTGATGTTCTACTAAAACGATGTTTGTACAATTAGCTAGCATTGCGAATGACATCGACAAGTTACACGCTAATGGAATATCAATTTAAAACTTTTCCAAGAAACTATTAGCTTCTACTTCTATTTCCGTTCCTCATCATCAGCAATCTGAAAGGGTCTCCTTCAATTCTGTTTGGTTTCATAGCATAGTAGTTCATGCAAGTTTATGTCATGTTATTGATAGCGTCCACAAATAACTTATAACTTTGAAGGACAGTAGGAACAATCGAATTTCGAATTTGTCCCTTCAAGATAATGTATAGTCATTCAACGTTTGAATATTTTAATTTTATATTATAGATCATCTTTTAAGCACTTTTTTTAATTCCAAAACTTCGAGGCAAATAATATTCAGTATAATAGCAATTATCATATAATATAATATAGATTTTCGTTAATCCAATCCAATTGCTATTGTCAATTGGTCTGTTAGAGAATTCGCAGAAACAATTGGAACATTTCCAATTTATCGAAACTTTGGCTATCAAGCTTAATTATTTTTGCAATCTCAAATTACTTGAGTCTTAAGACAAATTGAGTTAGCCCCATGAGTCACGAGTCATTTCAGAACTAGGCATAAGGTTGTCACTGTCACCGAATATTTTGCAATGTAGCTGTAGCAGTCTATTTCCAATACAACAACTCGCGGAAGATGGATGAAAATCTAAGCCTCTATTTCAATTATTTGCTCGAGTAGTTTCTTTGTCTCCGTCACCTTCCTTATCGTTTCTGTCAAGCTTGACAGTTTCAATTACTCGATCATTTACACTTAAATGACAGAGATACAAGATGATCACAAGCTCATCTCAAATGTGACAAATATATTGTTTCCAAATTCAACAGATAATAAAACCACCCAATTCCTTATCTGTCAGATAAGAAGGCAACAGCAACAGAGTGTCTTGAGCAAATATGCCCGTCAAGATCACTATAATGACAACGGACTGATTATGCAGATTCCCTTTTACCCGAACAAAATATATTGTTTCAACGGTCAGATAATCCTCTAATAACTCGGTCGTCACTTTGCGTATCCTCCTTCCGTAATTAGTACCCCATGACAGGCTAATCCTATTAAGTTTACTTTTTCCTGAACGAAAGCCTGAGTAAAGGGTGTCCGAAGACGGTTAAGAATTATCTGAAGACGGAGAAGGGTGGGAAACGATGATTCAACAGTGAATCCGTAACCAGTACTACAAACTACGAAACAGCTTTAGACAATGGCCCAGCAGCACCTTGTCCACCTTTCCCTACATTATTGATATCAGAGAGAGGCATCAACATCATGGAAACATACCTCCACATAATAATACGTTTCTTTTATAGTTTCATATGCTTTTATAACATGTGCTGGTCCTGTTACACTAACACAGGATATACGAGTATGTATAGCTTTAGGTTCCACTAAAAAACATATATTGTACACACCTGAGAACTGAATCTCATAAAAAGTAAGACGAGGAACAAGGGGGAATATCTACGGGGCTGAAGTTATCCACCTGTATTCCTCTCGAAACAATCTCCCAGTAACATATCTTGAGCCAAGAAGTGTCTTCTAGAAGACCTCTCAAATTTCTTGGATCTCAAACTTCAAACTCTCAACCCATGTTCTTATCCCATCCTCAACAATACCTTTCAATGATTACATTCAACTCAGCTATTACTAAACACTCTGTATTCCACACACAACCGTTTTGGAGAAGAAAAAACATTTAACGAACTAGCCTGTACAATAATGATACTCATCGCTATATAAATAAACCGTCCAACGAATGTACTGATGTATCGTAGATATAACGTTTTTATAACGTTTCATAAACATCGAAACATGTTCACATTGAATACTGTGTTTTAAAATATTTAAAATGCATGAAATATCGAAAATCTCAAATTGCCCCAACCATAGAGCAAAATTACATACACCATTCGAAAGCCCTTGATCATAGCTTCCAAATGACGTATCAAATGTATAATCTCAATTTGCCCCAACCATAGAGCAAAATTACATACACCATTCGAAAGCCCTTGATCATAGCTTTCGAATGACGTATCACACATATATGTTTGTAATTTGACCCCTCCCCACCCGTCAGGGGGTGACCCCACCCCCAAATCATATACACCATTGAATAGCCCTTGATCATAGCTTTCCATCGATGTATCACACATGGGGGGTTACAATTTGAAAAAATGTTGACCTTTGACCTTTCCCCCCTTGACCTTTGACCAACAGGGCCCCCAAACGAACTTGACCTCCGCTTGGATGTCCTATACAGATATCCGAAAGAAAAATTTCAAAAAGTTAAGCCGTTCTCGAGTTATCGTGTTTACGGACGGACGGACAGACGGACAGACAGACGGACGGACACCAGACCATTCGCATTATGTATCTACGATACATAATAACGAGAAAAGTGGCAACCACGAAGCGGGCAAACAAACGACGGCTCTTAAAACCTGGAGAGAAGATCTTAATTTTAATTGAGAGTTGGGACGATACTAGAACAGTTTAGAACACAATATCAAGTATCAAAATTCAAGAACAAAAGAATTTAGTTTCAGAATTAAGACTCGGGGAGGGATCTATTCAGCGTCCTCTCTCACGTTTCCCCAGTAGGCGTTTAATACATTGAGGTATTGGCGTGATTTAGTTCTAGACAAATGACTACTCCTCAAAAACGGTAAGACTTAGAAGTGTGATTCAAAAACCATTTTGAAGCTAATTAATTTCCCAATAGTTCACGTTGAAAATATTTTCAATAAAGTTAATTGCTTAACTCTAAATCATTTATGGAAAATTTTACATAAATCTTCTGATTTGCAGCGAAGGGTTACAGTTTATTGATAATATTTTCAACGTGAACTATTGGGAAATTAATTAGCTTCAAAATAGTTTTTGAATCACACTTCTAAGTCTTACCGTTTTTGAGGAGTAGTCATTTGTGTAAAAAAATACATTAATTTTTAGAGATGTTAAGTTTGTGAAGATTTTGATGGGGTACTGTGAGAAAGTTGGACCGCCACATTTGTCCCAATTTAAAATTGGGATTTTTTGAGATTGAGATTGTTTCGAATTTGCTTAATTAAATCAAATTTAAAATTCGTTTTCAATTTCCCAAGTCCTTTTGGGAAAATATTACCAAAAAATTTTCGTTTTCTTAATCGATAGGTCACAAAAAATTAAACAACTTTTTCCTCTGACATTTTGACCTATAAGGTCAACGAAGGTCAGAAATAGCCAAAAATCTCGAAAATGTTCTTTCGCTTTTTTGCTTCTTTTGTCTTCGAGGTTCCGTTGTGACCTCCCGAGCACTTTTAATTGATTGCATTTTTTCGTCAGGTCATATTATTCCGTGCGTCCCGTTTGCAGCAACCCAACCTTTAAGGTCACAGTCACAGTAACCTTCCAATTTCTTAATTCAACAACAATACAGGTTTGCTTCTTTAAAGTTAGGTAAGGTTAGGTTAATATACATTGAATATTTTATTTTTCTGATTGAACGAATAGTAACCTAACCTAAAGAAGCAATTAGCAAACCTGTATTGTGGTGGAATTTTAAAAAAATAGTCTCACCTCCCTGTGACCTGGCGGAGAATTTCCATGAATTAAAACTGCCCGTACTTTTGGACTTTTGGTTTTGGAGTACTTTTGATATTTTAATTCTGCGACCTTTTTGACCATTTCTGAGTTTCGTTGACCTTTCAGGTCAAAATGTCAGAGGAAAAAGTTGTTTAATTTTTTGTGACCTATCGATTAAGAAAAAGAAAATTTTTTGGTAATATTTTCCCAAAAGGACTGGGTACCATCAAGCAGAGTCCGACCGTATTTCCTATTTGCTAAACTAAAAGTGCTATTTGATATTCAATATTTCCTATTTTGTATTTGCAACCAACATCAACATGCTAATTGTGGCTTGTGGCAGTGCAAGTAAAAAGGGCACGGATGATGGTACTGTAAGAGGGTATCCGGATAGAATGGTCGGGACAAAATGGTCTAGGATGAAATGGTCGCGTGAAATGGTTGCTGATATAATGGTAGCTAAAAGTGGTCGCGGACAAAATTGTCTAGTGAGCATAAAAATAATCAGGTATGAACAAGTGCTTTCGAAAAACGTATAAACTGTACTCTATGATTGGGGTACTGTGAGATTTTCAATAATTTATGTATTTTGAAAATTTCAAAACACAGTTTCGATGCGCATAAACGTCACATCTACGATACATGAGTACAACGTTGGACGGTTTATTTCCGTCCACTTTGAGTTTACGGGCTCGGGTTTTCCTGTGAGCATCATCTTAATCCCAAATTCGGTCAGATTTTTTTAAAAGAACGAACAACGAATGAAAAAATAAGTTAAATGCAGACCCATATATGATCTGCAAGGTAGGCCAAGCTGGAATATGACTTAAAATGTTACAAATTTTTATAAGTAGGTACTGTAGTCTTTTGTGATGGATTAATCATGAACAAAAAGCAAGAAATGACAAAAGTAGACCCAAAATATTTGAGTAGGTAGATTTAATTAAAAGATTAGTCCTAGTCATATTCAGCTGTCTATATAGAATATACAGCAGTACAATTCTATTCTAAATAATAATATTAGTGTAAAATTATAAAGTACTGCATACTGTGAAATAGAAACCGTCAACAGATAAGCAGTAGGAAACGACAAAATGTATGTAGAAAAATAGAAAATGGTTGTATTCCGCGGCCATCAGTACAGTAAAATGTGATTTAAAAAATCAGACCATTTTATCCGCGACCATTTCTTACTACCATTATGTCCAGAGCACTATATCCGCGACCATTCACTGGTACCATTACGTCCCGACCATTCTATCCCTGGGACCATTTCCTCAACGACCATTTTATCCGCGACCATAATGTCCCGACCATTTTATCCGGACCATTTTGTCACCCAATCATGTAAAAGTGTAGAATTCTCTAACTAGTAAATGGCAAATGGACCGTTCGTATTAAACATTATGAATGAACCTTTAGGAATTGCCAAAAAAATTTATTTCGAAATTTGGAACTTTTCCACCACATTAGTTCATAATCTATACAAAGCATATAACGACGTACCCAAGGTACTCGGGTACTCGTTTGATACGTTTTAAAACTAGTCTAAAAATTTAAACTTAGCAAACTTTGAAAAATTTAGGTGAATTACATCAATACTAACTAAGGTGCAATAGAAAAATAAAACATGTACAATAACCATGCATGTAAAATCATCTATTGTGTATTTTCTATTGATTTTGCGATATTATTAGTGATGGTTACTAGAACTAGAACTAGAATGCCTTTTAGTTCTAGTTTTTTGTTGGTACTAGAACTAGAACTAACAGAAACAAGAACTACTAAAATACTAGAACTAGAACTAAAAGTAATCTCAGAACTAAGAACTTGAACTGGAACTACCAGAACTCATTGGAGGGTTTTAGTTCTAGTTCCATTGTATGTATAATGGACATTTTCAGGTAAAATTTCTTTTTCTTTTTGGGATTAAAAATTAATTTTTTCCCACGGATTTTTTTTACTTGTAATTAAATTTTTATAAAAATCAAAAAAATGATTTTAATTTTGAAAAACATTTTTATAACACTTTTTTACAATTAAAAATTATTTTAGTTTTAAAAATCGAAAGTTTGTTGAAATTGATTTTATTAATCGAATTGAATTATTTTAATTTTTTAAATTAAAAATTAGTTTTAAAGTTTGAAGTTGCATATAGAAATTAAACTTATTTTTTATTTGTACAATAATATTTTGGTCCCCCACCATAATACTTTTCGATTGATACCACGCTCGACATGTTTTGTGTTGATTGTAATTTCGCCGTATTTTGACCTTTAGAGGGGCCTGGGGGGTGAATGTGGTGTCAAAAAATTATTATTTTATATTTTTAAGGTCCCCCATCATAATATCTTTCGATTGATACCACACTCGGCATGTTTTGTGTTGATTGAAATTTCGCCGTATTTTGACATTTAGAGGGGGCTGTGGGGTAAAAGATAGGTCATAGAACCGAAAAACCCTATTTGTAGGTTATTACGATGCTCCAGGATCGATTTGGAGCAAAAAATTAAAAATTGAATTTTCAAGTCTGACAACGTCATCACGTGCACGGCTCTTGGAGAGGCGAAGAATTGAGAACAGTTATAACAGAATGAACAGTACGTCGTTCGAAAGTACTAGATCATAGCTTTCGAATGACGTATCAAATGATAAACCACTCAAAATATAAAAAACCTCACAATGCTCCATTCATAGAGCAAAATTACATACGTCATTCGAAAGCACTTGATCATAGCTTTCGAATGACGTATCACACATTTATGTTTGTAATTTGACCTCTTTGACCCCTCCCCACCGGTCAGGGTGTGACCTTCCCCCTAAATCATATGCATCATTGAAGAGCCCTTGACAATGGCTTTCCATCGATGTATCACACATGGGGTGATACTTTTTTTTAAATGTTGACCTTTGACCTTTCCCCCCTTGACCTTTGGCCTACAGGGCCCCCAAACGAACTCGATCTCCGCTTCAATGTCCTAAATAAACGGACGGTTTACTGACGGACAGACACAGAGCCATTGGTATGTAATATGCATCGTAGATAAATACAATGAGGAGTTGAGCTCGAGGTGGTATCGGGTATGGTGCGAGTTCTCAACCACTAGTCGGCTACCTGCTCTTGTCCCAAAACTGTGGGCAGGTATCCCAGACCCTCTCCTTAATAACAACTAACAATGCACATGCACTTAATACACAGCAAACAATAATGAAAATCCCCCATAAAATGACCGGTGCAACTAGTTAAAAATAGCAATATTTTCGTTTTTACAAAAATCTGACTTTGATGAAATGGAAAATACCTACTTGCGTCTAAAAAGCCATTGCGACGACTAAAATATTGGTTGGAAATTATAACTTAAAACCTTAAAAGTTACAGCTAAGATTGAAAAACGAAACGGTCACACGGGTTTCAAGAAAAAGAACAACAAGTTCTTGCAATACTAACGTTTCTAAAAAAAATTAGCAATAATTAAACCACAAATAACAAAATTGCATATTAGAATGTCATCACATTATTTCATTATTATAATTCGAAAAGGTCATTGTGAACTATTGTTAATTGTTAGCTTGTTTGGTATCACTTATCATTGTACAATTTGCGATTTTATAAGCAATGCATGAATCTAAAGTGTAAAGAGAAACAAAAATTGCATATGTCATTTTACGCAAACATCAAAACTCAATCAAACGCCCACAGCTGCACAGGCTCTTATTACATTGTTAAGGATAGGTACAGAAATTATCAATAACGCTCGAAAACTGTAAATCCAATATTCAACAATAGAAATATTCAAATTACGATGGATTGGTTGTTCTGTGTTATTTGAATCAGCAAAATGTTCATACAACGAATTCTACAATCACCAACTTATAAGTCCTGGTTGTTTTCCAATTTCATCATGTCCTTATTAATTTCCTTAATCGCACGAACTAACATCGTAACACCGAATGAGTGTCAAATCAAGAAGTTTAATCCTTCGAGTTTTATATAACAACGGGGTAAATACAATCGCAGTTCTTGTTTGCAGATATTCAGTTCTAAAGGTTCTACAACAGAAAATACCAGTTCTAAGTTCTAACACTGCATTGAGGGACAGTGTTACCTTTATTATTTACAAATTACCAAAAATCTTAATGGTATGAAATACATTCCTCTACATACATACACGTACTAAATTGTTGTCCTCTTTAAATAGGACATAAATCACACACTTTAGTCGTTAATGCAAAGCAAGAATCTTGTTACAGACAGCATTCCATAGCCTTTATTTTTTATTAATGTTTCGTCTAGTAAAACCACAGCATCGCATCTTCGAAAATTTTTAAACCTGCTGCATTTGCATCTGCATATGATGAATTTAATTTAATGTATATTTTATAATATATTATCAATTCTGTATCGTTCTGCTGGGTATATTGATAAGCAATAAGCTTTCTGACATTATTGATTTGTGTATAGTGTAATATCCATTATAGTATAATTTATACTAATGTGAAAGGCTTATTTGTGCATATTACAATTACAAAAGACGAGGGTAGATTTTAGTCATCACAGTGTAAAGATTAAAACCGTGCCATGAATTTAATTAGGTCACACATCACTAGCCATAGATTAGTCATATTATAGTTGATTTTAGGGATGCCGCGAGCAAGGCGAGCGCTCGAAGCTCGCGAAGCGCTCGTAACGAGCCGCGAGCGCTCGTGCTCGCCGAGCCTGAGTCAAAGCTCGCACGAGCGCTCGTACGAGCACGAGCTTGAGATTTCATCGAGCGCTCGCTTCGTTTATTCGATTTTTCACAAACAAAATTCATTTATTTATGGGTGAAATGAAATTAATCCTTTCACCGCCAACTACCGGTTGCTCAACATTCTCGATGCCTCAGTTGACGAAGCCAGTTTACACTCAACTGCACTCAGACATTGACCATTGACCCACCGGTGGGTCAGGTTTAGTTAGACTTACAGGTGTCTAAGTCTAAACTTAGAGTTAATATTGTTATTACAAATTACAACTCTAAGCTCAGTTATAGTAATATCAAGTAATATGTATTATGCATCAATTAATTAATTTAATTAATATCGCATTCAATATATAATTGAAAATTGAAACTGAAATAATTTCCAATTTCTCGAATACGTAATAATGTAATATTAAATATTAGGATTTAATTTTAAAATAAATTATGTCTCGAGTACATCGTGTTCCCGAACCGTTTTTCTTTTTAGCCTACAAAATTATTTTTTTTACAGTATTCAGCTATTGATGGCATTCCTGGATAACGACAATTATCGAGCTTTTCTACGAGCTCGAGCTTTTTTTCCTACGAGCGCTCGTAGACGAGCGCTTCGTCTACGAGCTCGAGCTTTTTTTTCTACGAGCGCTCGTAGACGAGCGCTTCGTACGAGCGCTCGCGGCTCGCTAAAATTTTTGAGCTACTGCTTCGTGCTCGCACGAGCCTCGAAAAGCCAAGCTCGCGGCATCCCTAGTTGATTTTAAAATGCAATCCGTTTTTGAAAACTTCTTTCATCAAATTACATGGTTCGGTCGGTGTAAACCCCATATACGTTTCTCTACATGTTCTGGTTCTCAATCTTTGTCGTATACACTTTTGATACGTATTTTCATAAGTTTGTATAAATATGCAAGCATATTAAATTCAAACACCTCCGAGTTTATTGCACATTTTATTTTTTATTTTTAACGAATGTCAAATCAATAAATCAAATTGGTCATAATTATTGGTCCATTTGACCGGTAGGACCTATTATAGTATATATACATATATTTTTACCGACCGATTCGACTGTAGTACAGTCACTGTGCAGTGAATGATCAACATAAATGACACGAATATGGCGGCGATGTAAAGACGATTTAATAATACGGTTTATATGAATCCAAAAGCCTGTATATTAATATATACATGTGAATATGAGTGTTATGATCGATTCTGATTGCATTGAATATTGCATCTATATATTTATTTGGAATAGTGTAGAATCCTCAATTGGATTTCATAATAGGATTGATAAAGAATGGTGAATTAGGTTTAATATTAGTTTCCAACGAGTTTACATTTACAGATATTATTATTCCTAGTCGGTCGCACCTTGAATCTTCAATAATTTTTCCTCGTCGGAAATTCTTTCGTCACCGTGTACTCCCTTATGAATTAATTCCTAATCAATAAATCCCACTGAGTCATTCAATTGCAAAATGTTACCAATTGATGCAGGCACGAACATCACTAAGCTAGAAGCTATGTTATATGTATGCCAACTTCGATCAACTATACATACTAAAATGGAATGTCATAAAATATTAGTTCAATAATATATCGTCTATGGGCTGTAGACTATTATTCTATTGTATTGTAACTGATGAATATGTCAAATACCTAATTTTAATGTGTAATTTTAAAGAACCATGGAATATTTAATGTGCAGCAGTGTTAGTATCGTCAACCGTAAATACTTAATATGTCCTCTTTAAACAATTAAACAACTTAGTTTCCTAACTTTGCTTTTATGAAGTTTAAAACAGTAAGTTGTCAGGAGTAATCGCCATAAAAAATTACAACTCAGGATTGTATCGTTACTTAGCTTGATCTTTGTTTCTGAATTCTAAATATATTTTTTCAAGCAAGGAACAAAATTACAAGTCGATTTTTTTTCAACGCTCTCCATAAGCTAAGAAAAAAACAGTGATACAATTCTTTTGTATTTCAGCATAAAAAATGGCAATATAGAATTTGCAGGCTTTTGGATTCGGAATTGCATTAGATCACAATTGTCAGAAGGACAGATAATCTCGGTGCACAAGAGTTCCGGTTTCATTCGCCGGATGCGGCTGGACTCATGGAAAGCAACCCGTAATTTCAAACAAGGAAAAAGTAGTATAGCGTCAGGACTGGAATCTTAATCTTGTGTCATCGTTACATATCTTTAGATCCCGTTTACTAACTCAAACACGTTCCATTCAACCTTTCGGACGACCATTTTTGAAGCTCTCCGCCTTCAAATAAATGTCCTCGGATTTTATATCAGAATTCCGAATCTATCTCTGTAATTCCAACCTGATGACCAAAAGTTCGAAGGCTGCAACGTTCCATGACACAACAGTTCATAGGCAATAAAGTATCCAATTTTTCAAGTTCATATGTTACAAATAGGACACACGGCCCGTGCCAAGATTACAAATCCGAGACGATTTCTAGCTGAAGCCTGATGCCTACTGCCATTGTGAATGGGCGGAGACTGAGATTATGAGAAGAGATAAAACACAAATTGAAACTCAGACATAAGTTTCTGCCAAACAGAAACTGTAGTACAACGATTCAAGATTGATGTATAGTCTAGCATGAGTAGGTTGATTGAATTCGCCGTAATTTACTTTGGCCAAGGCACAATTAAAATCTGAAGTAAAAATGATAGAAAGTGCTTCTTCAAAATCTTCAAAGACCTCAGAATCAGCCGTTTAGGGTAGCATCATTTAATAAAATTACTAATTATTTGTATAAAAATAATTAGGATTACATAATTTGAAGGATTAACTTTTCCCTAAAGTCTCAAGTTATAAATAAATGCAGACTTGCAGCTTAGATGCTTATATGTCCGTCAACTTTATTAGCTTACCGCAGAATTAAATAAGTCTGCATTCCATAAATATGCAGATGAACAGCAAAGTAGATTATTTATAGTCGAAAGCACTCGAGTGACTCAGACTGCGCCTAACTTTTGGTAAACAAGTTAGGTAATATCATATTATGTTATTACTAGCAAAGCACATCCGAGTGATCCAAAATGATATACAAGATCAAGTGAAAATAGATGTAACCTCAAGCTAAGGATTAATAGCCAACTTGCCAGTTACCCATCTCAAACGTAAACCCAATTCTACTAACCTATTTTATCTCTTCAAATTGCCACAACTCAAGAGGAACATATTTTACAACATGTAGTAGAGGTAGAATTATCTTTCACTGTGAAATTACCCTACAAATAAACCCAAATTATAAGAACATATTTATTTTAATCCCGAGCGTGATATACGGTGCAAATTAATAATGGCCAATGGTTAAAGGGCTCGACGTAACAGCAAATTTACTTTGAAATTCGAACCACAAGCTGCTGGAATGTTGATTGTGCCTGGAATTCAGTAAAGTAATTAGCATACGAAAGGGACTTACAATGGACACTATTTAGGTGACAAACGAGTTAAGGGTTGTAATTTATGCAAATAGACTAATTCGACCATGCTGATTACGAAAATCATAATTTTAAGTCTGCGATTTTACTCCTTGGGGGTCAAAAGTAGGTGGGAAGGTCAAAAAACGGGCGTGAGTTTGGACTTTCCTATAGTATTTTCCCGTTCCGTTTTCGTGAAAATCCTAATTCCAGCGCAATGTTATTTCCCCGATCCTTCCAATGTTAGCGCCCTATCTTCTGTTCGGTCTCGCGAGAAAGGGAGAGGAAAAGTGGAAAACTCGAATTTCACCTTCTTTTCTTTTCCCCTTCCCCACCTACTTTTGACCCCCAAGGAGTAAAATCGCAGAGCTAAAATTATGATTTTCGTAATCAGCATGGTCGAATTAGTCTATTTGCATATATTACAACCCTTAACTCGTTTATCACTTAAATAGTGTCCATTGTTAGTAATTACAACAATACTCCGTACATGAGCTCGAGCTCTCAAATGAATTAAGAATTAATTATTTGATACTATATTACTATTCTCTACTGATGTTCTTTACTAATTACTTTTACCAGGCTATAAACCAATTACCCAAGAAAGTATATTTCAAGGACTTGATTTTCTACATGTCTCCTGTTGGTTATAACTTTCTAAGCGTCACTCGACTGTATAACGGTGTAACTAATCATTTTTAATGCTTGGGGCTTGTAATGTACACAAGCAAAATGTATATACGGAATTTAAGTATGCAGAACGAATATAATCAGCTATTTTATGAGTTCAGCGTTCAATATTCATTGTCAATACATTGAATACTATCAATATAGACAAATAGACATGTGCTATGAAACGCGTAGCCAAGTATTTACATAATCACCACAAAAATCACATTTAGTAAAACTCGCAAGTGATAGAAGTAGGACAATGTATTTGAAAACACGTTTAGTAGGGCACAAAAGAATTTAACCGTGTGCGTTCAACGGTTTATTTTAGCAATGAATATATTCTAACATAATGTATGTATATTCAATCCAATGGCACTAAATTATTGTCAGCGATATTGATATATTATTAGCAGTCAAGCATTTCTACAAATACAAAGTGAAATATTTTTATTATGCACCACTGCACTGGTACCAAGAAATAGGAATATCCAGCATTTCTTTTACCTAAATAGAGTCTAATCAAACTTTATTACGACATCAAGAGTACAGATCGAAATAGGACCCTCTGAATTACAAATAAAAAAGGAACCGGGATCAATAAATGTATCATTACAAATTGGCCGTGTTGCAATGAATCAGTGTTGACATGCCAAAAACAGACACAAGCCTTACACGTTCGGGTTTCCCCAAAAACGTAGTGAGCTCATATCTACACAAACACAATTATCATGCTTCCAGCTTCCATTAGCTCCCTCACAAAAACGCCTACCTCTAAGTTAATTAAACTGATCTGAAGCCATACGGAAGTAAGATCGAAAAAATGAAACCTTCCTGTTTGTTAGGAACCGACGCGACCCAAAGCCAATAAGTCTCAGTTGACCTCACTCAACTCAACTCGACTACATACAGGAGAGATATGTTTTATATCCAACCCAACTCAACTTTCTCTTGCCCTCAACTCAATTCATATAAAACACAGGAAGCGTAACGAATCCGAGTTTTCACCTTTCTCTCACAAAATACGTTCAAAATAAAATATTAAACTAAACGAAATATGGGGTGGTTTACATACTTGGAGGAGGAATCGGAAACGGGAATTCTCCGTCACTTTTAGAATGTGTAAGCATGTTGTTGTCCGATGCGGTAATTTCGCTTAGTATCACAGTGTTCCTCGGAATCCGTTTCTTTCGGTGACTCCGTCGACCCACGGGTTCCCCACACACTCCCGTGGAATCCAGCTCACACCATGTGATATGATATCATGACAACAATTTTTTCATCAAAATTTTATATCCGAAAATATGTCGAAATAAATTATGTTAGTTGGCTGTTCTCATTCTTAATTCCGTTGCACAAATTGTATTGTATATTGTGAATGGTCCAGTAGTTGTGTCAGAGTCAGTATTTCACAAATCCTAAAATTCTATTGCCATTCACTTATCCTATTATTTTTTAACCTGATGCCTGAAGCACTTATATGCTGGAATTTTTACTTGCAATCGAATTATAGCGAGGCAAGTAATGCGATGGGACTACGGAACTTGGGTGTTTAAACATTTACTGCCTAGTGTTCTTCTATTCCTCCCATCCGTCCAATTAGACGAAGCGATTTACTCTCATGAATAACCAGAACGAATTGAACACAGCTAAGTCCGGCCGGAATTCAAGGGAAAGTTTGCACACTATATATGTGCATTTTAATAGCATAGACGAAGTCCACGTTCCATTTAAATTTGGTTATTTATACGATTATAGCTGAGGACTGAAGGCCCTTAACTTCTCGAAATATAAAATCCCAGCTAAAATAAGTGTGATTAGCAGATATATATATTCATTTGCAAAATACAATTGCATCACTCCTTTGTCCCTGAGTCAACTAATAATGCAGGATGATCGAAGCGAGTTAAAATCCCATTTAAGAGATAGCAAAGACGACACATGGAAATCCACCCCGAAGTATTATTGTCATACAAAATTGAGATCTCAACTCTTAAGTGGAGTCGCAGTCACATATTCCAGGCAGAGTGAGCAAGATCAAGATTTAAATTTCAATTTTAGGCCAAGTAAATCTGGCACACGACATATCTTTAACGTTATACCCCTTCCTTAGTTCCTTATTACCCTCTGTTTCGGTATATCTATGTCGTCAACACTTTTAATTTTAACCAAAACCACACCAACACGATATGTCATATCATATGACACGACAGAGGAAAAAGTTTCGAACGTCGAAAACAGTAATTCCAGCACACACCGGCCCCGGCCGACGAAAAAGTCAAATGCTGTCTGCAATTGCCTGAACGGTTGAAGATGAAGTATTCAGCATGTAGCAGGAGTAGGTGTGCTCAGAGAAATCTTAACACATCTTCATGTAAATTACAAGTACAGAAGTTATTCCTTATTGTCGGAACCCAGTCAATGCAGAACCGTTTCTCAGCTCTTTGAATATTGAATATGACAATGAGTTCATTTAACCATGTTGATTTTTTTATGTTTCATCTTCATATTATGTATATGAATGCATGTCGGACTCTCTTCCTGTAGATATATACTCTTGGTCTAATAAATCTTACTGAAGGAATTGAAGGAGTTATTTAAACAAAAAACAAGCCAAAATAATATATTCTTATATTGCTACTTCCACTGAACACGGTAGCCCTCTTAATCGTAAACGTCACACCGTCACACCCTGTAAATCTACCTCTATCAAATTCTCCTATAAAATAAAATTGAATATTCAATTTATATATATTTTATTAACACCACACCAGCGTCATAATCCTACGATTCCCTTCAGGTTATTTCTATCTTCCAGTAAACTTCATTGCCCATTCTTTGTTCTCTCTGAAAGTTACGTTATGAGATCTAACAAAAACACAACACTGTTTGGCCAAGGAAGGTGAAAGCAAATTCCCAGCTTGCAGACAATGCCAGTCCTTTCTTCGGCCATTCTCATACACCTCGACGCCTTTTATTGGCACTTTTAAAATGTAAATTCAGCAACAAGGACTGTAATTTACTTCACAGTTATCATAAACACTATATTATGACTGTTGTTAAAGCGATTCTTTGCACACAAGTAGTTGGATTTCCGCCTTCCATATTTCTCTGAGAAAAGGATAATCCCTAGTGACGTTCTTTAATCTCTGTCTCACTTTGCACTTAATCAGGAAATGATGCCGTAAATTGAAATAACACAGACTATTGCATTGATCCGAGTTTCCCAACGTAGCTCACTACTGGCAAGGGATACTATAAGATTTAAAACCCCGATATAGTTAAGTTAGAGATAGAAGCCGGCTTGAACTTGGTTTCCCAACGATTCCCAAGTTATTTTTTCGGATTGAAACTAATTGCAAATTGCGAACAATAAACTTCCCATTCAGTCTCTCGTCTTTGTGGGGTAAACTCGTAAACTGTTGGATTATTGGTTTCCATTAGATTTATGTAAGTTAAGTGAACATTTGCTGTGCGGGTTCCAAGTTGGACTGATACTACAAACCATGAGCCAGGATGCAGGACAACAAATACCCCGGAGTCCGCAAACCGGGCAAGCAACCAAGAAACCCTTTCACAGGAATGTAATTTGGATCAAACTTCATGTACTTCTGAAAAGATTGTGAGAACGTACTTACTCCAACCTAGGAACACAAACTCTTTCTTAAAACTACCAGCTTTCCTCGTCATCTCCTGACTAAGAGTTCCGTGAAGTCACCAACTTAGAAACTCAAGTCCGGCATGACTCCACTCGAAAGTATAAAGACCATCCGGGTAAGTAAACTCCCGAATCTGATGCACACGGAATAAAATGCGGATTCCTACCGGAGTCGGCGCCCGTTATTTTCCCATGCACACCAGAAAATACACACACACGAGCTGCAGTTGCATTGCATATCTACCTAGACAGAACAGATCCGATTGCTCAATGATATTCAAGGAATAACTCGAGACTGGTTATTTCCTCCTTGTTCTATCACCGAAGTTCGGGTTACCAAACTTCTTCCGAAATAATTCCTAAATCTCTCATCATCTCGCTTCTTTTGATCAAGCAGGCTTTTACAGTGTCATTTTGTACTATTTTCTTGCTCCAACATATCAAAACAATAATACATGAACATAATATGTTCATGTATACAACTCTACAACTACATACAATGGGGTCGCCTTTGTTTAAATGTTTAAATATTAGACTGAACTGATACACAAATAAAACATGTACCGAATTACAAGGTTTTAGTTTGCAGTACGACGAACAAGAAATTTGGAGTTGAAGTAGTTGAACTAGAACGAACAATTGCAAACAACTGAAGGGGATTGTAATTTGTATCTGTCCAAAAACCATTAATTTTAATCTCCTTACTTCCTATTCGAGGGTTATGGCTTATGGAATATTAAAAATCCACACGCAAGACACAAAAACTATTCTTACACGTAGATTTGCATTTTTCCTATACTTTTTGGACTCTCAGAAACAAATGTGAAATGGCTCAAATCCTGGAAATTTGATTCTTGAAACCAATCACCTGTATTAGATTAGATTATTAGCTTTAGAAAAGCGAATATTTAAATTAAAATCCCTAGTAGCCTTCATAATAATCGCATTTTTTTTTCAATCTCAATCTAGTCTAGTGCAGTGTACACTGGTGACTGGGCTAGACGATGGCTGTAAAGTGGTATGCTTCAATCAGTTTTTTTTTCTTAAAAGCAAACAAAAACCAAAGATCTTCTTCCGCCAGTTCATACTCATTTTTCAGCAAAAGCTATGTCCACTCCACACCAAGATTAATGACCTCAACTCCGATATCTCGGGTCGGGTGTTACTTTACTTTGTGGTTGGCAGTTTCAGTTTGGTAGCAAACCTATTTGCAATAAACTCTACCCACAAATTCAATACATACAAGATTGTCGTTTTACGATGCAGAAAATAGTGGGCATACACTAGTTGACAAGTATACTTCCCTGTTACACAAGGATTGTCCAACCAAAAGAAATGCGACTGCAAGTCGATAATCAGACTTGTTACGAAGCCAAGCCAGTCCAACCGAATACGTTCGCACATTAAACCATAAATTACTATGAAACTGGAACTACATTTCTCATGGTAGAAATTTAATGACTTCAACGTACACGAAAGTGGTACCAATTTTGCCATTCGGAACTTTCCATGGACTTTCACTAACCTTCGCCTTCATACCAGTACCAGTTGAGCTAAGCGTCCTTCCTTAATTTTTGATATTTGAAGTTATTTTAAATCAAAGCAATGAACAAAAATTTCAATTACAAAACTAAATGAGGAAACATCTAATTGTCTTGAACAGAGATCGAAGTTCCAAACCCATCTTCAGCCTAAATATAATGTTTACATTGTTTAGGAAGTTGTGGAAACCGTTATAAATATGCGAACCGCCATGCATGCTAGCAATAACAATTCTTGTTAGAGACAATTAATGCACAAGGACATATACATACATACAAGGCGTAATCTTACATCGAGTTAACAATCGACAATTAATAGTTCATTCTGATTAATAGCAAATTAAAATCAAGGTTGACAAGTGTAGTGCTAATTCAAATTCCAAAAACATCACCCTAATTATATAAGATTCAACAAAACCCACTAACATCTGTAACATACGAACACCTAAATTGCAAACTGCGATAGCCATCAATATGTAAATGTAACGCCTTTGACAAAGTTTAGTTGTTGAGTTGTTAATTCAGTAAATTGATGGGGCTAGAGGAACGCAATTAACAATACCTTACTAGTTGAAAGTTAGCTATCAATTTCTAATGCCTCATGCATCATGGCATGTTAGCCACTCGCTCTCGCACTCATTACCACTATAAATTAACAAAACATATAAATATCATCTCGATGTTGTTGAATTTACATTTATTTAAAATTGCTTAAATATGAAACATTCAACATTCTAACTTGCAAAGAGCTGACTGCACGAAACGAATACCTGAACGATGATCTACTGCAATTTATAATATTCTCCACTTCTTTAGTGTTTAATTTTTTAATTTACATTAATAATTGCATCTCAGTACATCCCCATTATTATCCACCAGCATATTAATTCGAAACTAAATATAAACGAGTTCTGAGCTTAAAACTAAAACAGTATAGTTGTAGAAGGGTTGAAGAGTCATCGACTTCAAACAATTTTTCTTTATACATTACGTTATATATTTTTAGGTATCATTAACACCAATTTAAAACTCATCCTTCTACGTTCCACTAAGGATTTCATTGCATACCACAACGCACAGAAGAAACATTACAACGATTAAGTCATAATCACTTCATTCGCAACTAGAAATATATTATACATCGAGTCATTGAAATTACATCAGAAGATGAATACAAGACACAAGAAATATAGTTGCCCAAAAATTCCTAAAAATATGATCCCTAATCCCTTATCCTTATGTATATGATGATAGCAATAAATAATATCATAAGATCAGTACTAACTTCTCAAGAAGGCGTTTAAGGCACATACATACACAACAGCATAATATTGGCAACTCCTACACAGAAACTATTAAATAACTCCGAACGAAGTCAATGGCCAACATTATACAATTTATATTGCGAAATTTATCCAAGTTTTATAGAAAAGAGATGCGTGTGTGTATTTATTTTATGATAGCCATCGTATATAGACACGATATTATATTATCATTGCGATGTACTTCAGCAAATGTATCTTCACTTTCCTAATCGACTACTACTACTAGCTCCTGGTAAATACTACTTTGCAACCAAATGTAAACGGAGGATCATTCATCTTGCACCAAACAAAAGTTTTATATTAATAAACTAAATAAACCGTTCCAATTTATGGCTAAACCAAACAAACGTAAAGCTTGTAAACCCACAAAATCATTTCCGATAAAGATTAAGATTACTAATTAGATTTTGAAAATTAAAACTTTAAAATTAAATAATAATAAACCGATGTAACGGGTGTAACCAAGTGTTGAAAATATAACGATAAACAAACTAAATCTCAATTTCCCTAAAAAGCCCGGGTACTGCACCCTGGTGTCAGTGGGAGTGGTCCCGTATTCGTCAAAGATGTTCTATTACTCATGGGAATCGTTTAAACCCCATATCTCAATTTCCCCGAAAATCCGGGTACTGCACCCTGGTGTCAGTGGGAGTGGTCCCGTATTCGTCAAAGATGTTCTATTACTCATGGGAATCGTTTAAACCCCATATCTCAATTTCCCCGAAAATCCGGGTACTGCACCCTGGTGTCAGTGGGAGTGGTCCCGTATTCGTCAAAGATGTTCTATTACTCATGGGAATCGTTTAAACCCCATATCTCAATTTCCCCGAAAATCCGGGTACTGCACCCTGGTGTCAGTGGGAGTGGTCCCGTATTCGTCAAAGATGTTCTATTACTCATGGGAATCGTTTAAACCCCATATCTCAATTTCCCCGAAAATCCGGGTACTGCACCCTGGTGTCAGTGGGAGTGGTCCCGTATTCGTCAAAGATGTTCTATTACTCATGGGAATCGTTTAAACCCCATATCTCAATTTCCCCGAAAATCCGGGTACTGCACCCTGGTGTCAGTGGGAATGGTCCCGTATGAGTCAAAGATGTTCTATAACTCATGGGAATCGTTTAAACCCCATATCTCAATTTCCCCAAAAATCCGGGTACTGCACCCTGGTGTCATGATTTTTGTGGTGTTTTTATTTTATGGGGGTCAGGGGGTGTGACCCATTGTACCCAAGATCGAACTAAGCCTTGGTTATGACCCATGGAGCAAGTGTACAAAATTTGGTGACTCTAGGTCAACGCAGTCAAGAATTAAGCTTTGTAATGTGTTTTGGGGGGTTCAATTTTATGGGGGTCAGGGGGTGTGACCGATTGTACCCAAATACGAACTAAGCCTTGGTTATGACCCAAGGAACAAGTGTACAAAATTTGGTGACTCTAGGTCAATGCAGTCAAGAATTAAGCTTTGTAATGTGTTTTGGGGGTTGGGGGGGGGGTTAATTTTATGGGGATCAGGGGGCATGACCGAACTGGTCCAAGTTCAAACGTAGCCGTTGTCTTAACTTGCACAACATGTGTATGAAGTTTGGTAACTCTAGATTAATCCATTCATTAGATATTGTTTAAAATGTGTTTTGGGTGATTTAATTTATGGGGGTCAGAGGGTGTGGCCGATTTGACCCAAGTTAGAACTTACAAGGGAAGTTTTTCGGGGTGTAATGAGGGAATTGTTTGAAACTTTGACGGTGAAATCTACAAGTCTTATGGACAATAAAAATCGAAAAATTAGGTGCTTAATTTGACGTTGACCATGTTTTAAAAATTACCTAATACAAAAAATCATTTAAATTGACTTTTTAAAATGCTCATAAAACAGTTAATATTGGTCCGATTTTCAAAATTTTTCGAGTTTTGGAATGCCAAAGAGTTGTTCCTCAAGGAAATATAAAGATTTGAATTTTCAAAAAAAAATAGAAAAAACAAAAAAAAAATATTCAGTATCCTCAAGCTTAAAAAATTTGAAAATTCCAAGAAAATATAGATTTTTTCTAAAAATTCAAATCGTTTTATTTTCTGCAAATTCAGCTCTTTCGCATTCCAAAACTCGACAAATTTTTAAAATCAGACCAATATTAACTGTTTTATGAGCATTTTAAAAAGTCAATTTAAATGATTTTTTGTATTAGGTAATTTTTAAAACATGGTCAACGTCAAATTAAGCACCTAATTTTTCGATTTTTATTGTCCATAAGACTTGTAGATTTCACCGTAAAAGTTTCAAGCAATTCCCTTTATACACCCCGAAAAACTTCCCTTGTTAGCCTGTGTTAGGACCCAAGGAATAAGTGTACAAAATTTGGTGACCGTAGGTCAAGCCGTTCTCCAGTTATCGCTCGGACAGACGGACGGACAGACGGACAGACGGACAGACGGACGGACAGACGGACGGACAGACGGACGGACAGACGGACGGACAGACGGACGGACAGACGGACGGACAGACGGACTTGTCGTTCGCATAAAGTGTTTTCAACACTTAACAAGGTATACATACTTCTTCATTTTGCCAACCGTGTACATTAGATTTAGAGTAACTCGAAAAACCTCTTACCTACCGATTTTTAGTGTAGGGCGATATTTGAAAATTACAATGTAATTTATTTGCATCATATATCGTATCTTAACTCTTAACCCTGGTTTATGCATATTATTAAAGTTCTTATTTTAAAGCAAATGAACCCACCAATCTTTAACCCATATATTTAAATGCATTGATCATGCATGTTCCTTCACTTGGAATTTGTAATTCATTGAAATATACCGACATATCAGTATCAGGATGTTAATCATAATTTAAAATATTAAAATGAAATACGAACAGTTAGTTAAGAGTTAATACAACAACAGAACAGAAATCTGTAAAACCCTAATTTTGCAAAAAAATAGATGCCTCAAATTCTCTTCGGGCGACAGGATATGTTCTTGGAAGTGTTAGAAGTCTTCGAAGGTTAGAACCGATTAAGGCCGACTTGGCATATGCATAGAACCCTTCAGAATCAGAGTGTTGCAAAGGGTTTAGGCTTAGGAGCAACTTAATAGAATTCTCGAAAAAAAAAATGTAAACGTTATAGTTTATCTTAATCTTTGATCGAACCCTCAAGAAGTTTGAAATTTCAAGGATTAGTTTGGAAAAACAATTTGAGGACAAATTATGTTCATAACTTGCCGATGCAGTCTCTCATATCCTTGTTTGAGCATCGCCGTATTTATTTTTACGGGTGGTCTTTATCGGTGTTGACTCGTTTAGTTTACACTTTTTGTCAATGTGCATAAATAAAATCAAAATTCCCAAAACTGTTCAGAGCAAATACTGCCCATTCTATCCAATACAGTGAGAAATAATCACTTGGTCATAACTAGATAAAATTAATCTTTATGTGCTGGTGGCTACTACCATGACATATGAATAAATGAAGTTAAGTTAGCTTTTGACTTTGTTGTTGTCCCCACAAAGTCTTGTTTATATACCTATATACATATTATAAATCTATGGAATCGGTGCATATTGGCTTTGTAAAATCATATAATGCGAAGCTTATGGTGTGTATCGAATGTGGCTTGTTCCATGTACATGTTTAAGTTTAATGCGTACGGTTGAAAGTTATTCCTGAACACAAGAGAACAGTTGTATTTATATGTATGAATTAACTGTCAACGGGTGAAAGGCGGGATAGTCAATGAACTCAATAACTAATTTTGCCTTATAAAAACTCCATTTTAAGAGGAAAGGAACAGCTCAGTTTCTCACCTTTAGAATCAATGTCCGAAAAATGTTTTAGTCCAAATGCGAATGTTTTCGACTCTTTCATACTTCCAGTTTCACCACGTGACTCCATTTCTCGAAGATTTGCGACATTTCCACCGGCCAATGGACTATTATTGCTGCCTTCAGAACCCTCATTTTGATCATCGTCATCATCTCCATCAAAAGATGAAGACCTCCAACTTGATCGGATGGGGATGAAATCCGGTGGAATTGACTTTCCGGCACCGCCGTTTATTCCTCCAGATACGATGGCACCGGTCGAATGCATCGAAGTTCTTCCAGGATTATTTCCATGGGAGTTTGCGAGGAGATTTTCATGAAATTCAGAACAAGATGAGGGTGACGAATTTTGTTGTGGCGTCAAGGAAGATGCACTTTCGGCTTCAACATCCGCCATAGCGGATCGGGCGTAACCAGTGTCGAGAATTGTTTATCCCCACTTTTTAAATTCAAATTTCCTCATAAGGAACAACAATTTGCTGTACGAATATGAGCTTACAAGGGAAGTTTTTCGGGGTGTAATAAGGGAATTGTTTGAAACTTTTACGGTGAAATCTACAAGTCTTATGGACAATAAAAATCGAAAAATTAGGTGCTTAATTTGACGTTGACTATGTTGTAAAAATTACCTAATACAAAAAATCATTTAAATTGACTTTTTAAAATGCTCATAAAACAGTGAATATTGGTCCGATTTTCAAAATTTTTCGAGTTTTTCAATGCGAAAGAGCTGAATTTGCAGAAAATAAAACGATTTCAATTTTTAGAAAAAATCTATATTTTCTTGGAATTTTCAAATTTTTTAAGCTTGTGGATACTGAATAAATTTTTTTTGTTTTTTCAATTTTTTTTTGAAAATTCAAATCTTTATATTTCCTTGAGAAACAACTCTTTGGCATTCCAAAACTCGAAAAATTTTGAAAATCGGACCAATATTCACTGTTTTATGAGCATTTTAAAAAGTCAATTTAAATGATTTTTTGTATTAGGTAATTTTTACAACATAGTCAACGTCAAATTAAGCACCTAATTTTTCGATTTTTATTGTCCATAAGACTTGTAGATTTCACCGTAAAAGTTTCAAACAATTCCCTTATTACACCCCGAAAAACTTCCCTTGTTAGATAGACTTCAAACGGTTTATCTGCGTCCTAAGGAAAGGAATATTATAATAAAAACTAATTATTTTTAGACCTTCTTTGCACGCACATTATTCATTATTACAAATTTGATGCCTAATGTGTTGTACTACCACTTAATTACTTAACTATTGAACTGATACAACATACCAGACAATTTTCGATTTATCCACAATCAATACGCAATTGCAAATTGACAATACGAAATGTGAAATGGCAGTTTAACTTCCAGCCATACTGTGTACTCTCGTTTTTTGTCCACGACACAAGCCTTGCACTTTGCCGAGTGTCGAGGTTGAGTGTAAATCCTTGAAGCCTTGCACCTGGTGCCTAGAGCCTGGACAGGTACAAGCGGGTCACAGTCACAGGTACAGGCAACAGGACATATCGCTTTAACCAGGTTTATCCGACATCCGGTCTCGGTTGTTCCTGTGTCCTGCTGAGTTGTTGGATCTAGAATTGTAAATTGAAATACATGAATAATGAATAAGAATCAAATCACAAATGCTTTCAATTCACGATTAATTTAAAAATAAATTGACATTTATTGTCATTATTGAATGAATAAGTAAGTCCAAAGTCAAGTCATAAGTGAAACAAATAAATGCAGAATTTAATTTAATTTGGAATTCAGAATTCAATTCACAATTAATTACAAATACAAAATAACGAATTTACGAATTATGAATTACAAATTATGAAAGAATTACAATACAAATTTGAAATTTGAAATTATGATGAAGTAAGTACAAACTACAAACTACAAACTAGGTAAAAAGCGATTACTTAATTAATACTTCACACATATATTGTATATCACACACACATCACACATCAATACTTGCACAAAATCATCAATCATTCATCATTCAATTGACATTGGATTTGATATTAATTATTATAATTAATTAGTATTAGTATTATATTAATTAACTACCATGAGATGACTTTTGACTTTGATACTTACTTTCAGCTTTGAAGTTTATCTGTTTTGTGTTGATAAATAATTTAAACTCCTTTTTGCCTTTCTGTATTCTGTCGAAGTCAGACTAAACTGCAACAACTCGGCTCAGCTCAGACTTTGATGGACTGCAATCAAGAATGAGGAAGTGGATAAGAAGAGCACTCTCTGAAATATCTGGGGTACGAATAATACGAATTCACCCGCCTTTTCTACTAACTAAAATCCGGGAAATATATGCAGATTCAAAACAGACAACAACAGAAGCGATTGATTGTCTAAAAATTCATCCCGCAAAAGTTCAGATTTTTTATTATTGATTATTGCCAAAAATTATAAGGCTTTCAGAGATACCCCACTTCTGAGTTCAGGGCAGCGCAAGGCTGACTGAACTGAATGCAGAATGAGTTTAAGTTTTAAACTGTTACATTGTACATGTCACATGTCAACATGTTAGGGACTGTTTTTAAACACATGAGAAATACCCCAACCGGCCCAACCCCTGTTTCCCCTTTGCCTGGGCCTGAAGTATCCTGTACGTTCGTCCACCATAACCATAAGTATGCAATGAAGTAACTGGAAGTAGTACTCTACACTTCACACTTACTTCACGTCCGAATACAGAATAGACGCTTAAGTTGAAGTCCCCCCACAGGGGGGTGGTTCAAAGAAGAATAATAATGGGGTCCCTAGGAGGAACCGCAACGAGAAATGGGCCAAATAGTTACAAGAATAAATTTGAGTCTACCCCGGAAGAGTCCCGGCCTTACAAGTTATGAGTATTTATTTCTTTACCTTCATTCATCATTTGTCATTGATTGCGCATTGTGATTGTGGATTGTCAATGTCAAATGTTGAGCACATAGCACATAGCATGACCATGGGGTATCATATCAATATGAATCACTGATCACAGCCTTTTCAAAATTGCAATTACATTATTTCTCGAATCACTGGTCTGGTCTGTCATTTCATTCACATTTCTGATTCTGTGAGCTGTTCACTATCTATCTATATGCAATATGTCTATCTTATGGTGTACAGTGTATGGTGATTTGTTATTGTTATCAAATTGTTTTTGTTTCGTTCTAGCACGACCCATCAAGTTGTGAGTTTGACTGGGATCAACCTACAACAAAAAAGTATTCTGGTAAGAAAAGATCCACATCTAATCCAGAACAAAAACAGTTCACAGTTTATAATGTTGAAATGCAAAATATACTTAGTACACTATTATTAGCCATGTAGACTACACCACTAAAGTAAACTATAAAATTTTTCTTATTGAATGCCCCATAGGGAATGGTAGAATTAACAATCATCCCAAAGAAGTCCAATCTAAGATGTGTGAAACTAAATGCAAAACAATGTAAAGTATACCGGTGTATGATAAACGATACGTTTGAAGCACTGTTCGACTACTACGATTTGTCACTGGAACTTACATCTCCCGATTCGGGCAATAACCAGTATAGTTTGGACAACTTGTGTGGTGATCATCGCAATGCTATTTTAGAAAGTGACCCAGATGCCGGGGGAGGTTAGCTGAACGATATATTTAATCTAGGTATCTTCTTTGCCTTTTCTAATTCTAACAATTATTTATTAAAATGCTATTTAGGAGAGCTAATTATCCGCCTGCCTCAAGAGGCATCTCATGTTCTGGTTGAAGGACGGCCATTCAGATTGACTATTGAATATTCTCTTGAAAATCCTCAAGGAGGATTGCATTTTTTTGTCCCAAAAGAGACTAATTCCTTAGAGGTAATTCCAAAGCCTGGTTTTAAAATTGCGATATTTAAACCTATTTATTTCCATTTCTGTCATCCCGTCCAGCCGTCTATCAAAATAATAATTTATATTCTGATTTATAGAAGCCGCATATGTTCACAACCCGCTGTGATAATAATTCCAGACTATGGTTCCCTTGTATTGATAGCTTTTCTGAAGTTTGTACATGGAAACTGGAGTTTACGGTCGAAGAATCATTGACAGCTATATCTTGTGGCGAATTATTAGAAGTAGTGCAAGCAGCTGATGGTGGCCGTAGAAAAGTTTTCCATTATTTTCTGTCGGTACCAACCGCAGCACCAAATATCGGTCTTGCCGTTGGTCCCTTTGAAATTTATGTTGACCCAAATATGCACGAAGTTACGCATTTCTGCCTCCCTGGTTTGATGAACCTCTTACGGTGGACTTCTCGTTTTTTACACGAGGTTTAAATATTTCAAAAAGTTTAAATGCTTATATATACCTATTTGAGTGATTCACACCTCCAAATAGATAGATAACTTTATTGGGCCTAATGTTGTATGTTTCTTCTTCGTGATCTATAGATGTTCGAGTATTATGAAGAACTCCTAGCTGCAAGATTTCCATACACGTGTTTCAAAACTGTTTATGTTAATGAAGCTTTTGAAGAAATGCAATCTTTTGCTTCCATGAGCATCTTTGAGTAAGGACATTTTAATTTTGAGCAATTCATCAATATCTTATGACTTTTGTTTTGAGTTGTAATTTATTCCAAGTAGGTATTTTTAGTTTAAATGTTCATTATTTTTAGTACGAACCTCTTGCACACATCTGCTATCGTTGACCAAACTTACAACACAAGGAGATTTTCAGCCTTATCGTTAGCGGAACAGTTTTACTCATGTTACATATCACTACAACATTCCTCAGACTCGTGGTTATCCAAAGGCATTTCTAATTACCTTAGCGGCTTGTACCTTAAAAAATATTTCGGAAACAATGAATATCGGCATTGGATACATTCGGTACGCCAACAATTATTTGTGACTTCGGCGTAATTCTTCACAGAAAAATCATGCACAATCTCTGCTCTATTCTTTTGATAGGAGTTACAAGAAGTTCTGAAATACGAACAACAGCATGGAGGAATTGTATTGGATCCTAGTTTGCTGGATAAGACACTTTCGTACAACGGTCCTAATACCACCGGTAGTAACAGTAGCTGTAATGTAAGGCCTACAAATCATGCAAATCAGGTATATACACCGTACAGATGATTTCCGCGACGGTATCGATTGAAAGTTTCGCTTACACATTCATGAAACTAAATATTTTGAACAGGTAATTGGAGGTGATGCCGGATTTTATTATTCTTTAGTAAACCCTCAGACAATTTCCTCTGCGTATCTAAAGATTCATACCAAAAAGGCTCACTTGGTAATTCGAATGTTGGAGCATAGAATTGGAAATCAGCTTCTTCTACAGGTTAATAAAAATTAATGCGAGAGATATGTTTACGTGTAGGTATGCTTTGCTGTACCTATACTTCACACATTCTAATTTTCTTCCAAAGGTTCTTAACAAACAACTATCGCTGGCATTAATTTACATCAATCAATCTCAGCAATCAGGAATGGGATTAATGCCAATACAGTCTACTACTGGACAACCTAGTTCAGGTATATCGTAGTAATAAACCGCAAAACCTTTTACTAATTCTGTGGAAAGTAAAATAATTTTTTATTAGGTCCCGGTTCTAATCCAACCAATCCAGTTCTTATCAGTACTACTTCATTTACCCGTGCAATTTTTACGGTGACTGGGAAGGATATGACTGTTTTTATGGATCAATGGGTGCGACAAGGTGGTCATGTTCGTTTCCACATGTCCTTTATTTTTAATAGAAAAAGGTAGTGTTACAACTGTACTACGTTGAACCTAATTGTTCTCAATAATATGGAACTTCTTAAAGATAGAAGATCATTTAGTTACTTTCGAAACATTTTTATATTGTTACAGAAATACAGTTGAACTTGAGCTGAAACAAGAATGTCTGCAACAGTTAGGCGTTCGAAAGTACGTTGGACCCCTTACTGTAGCATTGCAAGAATTAGACGGCACATTCAAACATGTGCTACAGATTGAAGGAACCCATGCCAAGGCTGACATAGTGTGTCATTCCAAAAGCAGGCGACAGAAGAAAAAAAAAATTCCATTATGCACTGGGGAAGAAGTTGACATGGACCTCACCACTATGGAGTTAGCTTACATTTAGGATTATATTATTATATTAAAGGAAATGTCGAATTTAAACAATGATCTCGGTAATTTTTCAGCACCGATTCTCCAGTTTTATGGATTCGTTTAGATCCTGAAATGACATTAATTCGTGCAGTAGATACTCGTCAACCGGATTTCCAGTGGCAATATCAGCTGCGACACGAAAGAGACATAACTGCCCAAATGGAAGCTATATGGGCATTGGAATCGTAAGGGTCTTAAATTTGGTAACAACAAATCATGTCGAAATTGTTTAACTTCAAGTTATTTTAATTTAATTTAGGTATCCAACCCCCCAAACCCGAATGGCCTTAACAGAAACAATTGAAAATGAACAATGTTTTTACAAAGTTCGCTGTGAAGCATGCTCATGTCTGGCAAAAGTAAATTGATTTTTTTCTAATGTCTCTATTTATTAACTATTACAACTTTACAAGATATTTTCACGTTTCATAATTTCCGTAGGTTGCCAATGCTATGGCTTCCACCTGGTCTGGTCCTCCTGCAATGATGAGTATTTTTAGAAAGCTCTTTGGATCTTTCTCGTGTCCTCAAATAGTCAAGCACAATGACTTTTCTAACCTCCAACATTACTTCTTGCAGAAGGTAAATGGAGATACAAATACGAAGCAAATTGTGTATGATACTACAATGAGTTTGATATAAGTTTCAGTTTGATTAATTTAAATTGTCTGACACTGAGTAGACAATTCCAGTAGCGATGGCCTCATTGCGGAATGTTCACGGAATATGCCCATCCGAAGTTCACAAATTTCTAATTGACTTATTTAAATATAATGACAACTCAAGAAACAGATTATCCGACAATTATTATCGAGCTGCCTTAGTTAAATCATTGGGAAACACTATAACACCCGTCGTGTCGCTTCTTCAACCAGGGTATTCTTTCACTTTTTAAATGGTGGTACTGCTTACAATATCTTGTATGTATTGAATTTCTTATATCGTTTATGCTGGTGGTGATATTTTAGGTCAGACATTACAGCGGAGTCATTGTCTTCCGATACAAGAATAGTTATGGAGGAAATTACTCGGTGTCTCAATTTAGAAAAGATGCTTCATTGTTATAAATATACAGTTACGGTAGAGTGTCTCCGTGCTCTGAGAAAACTTCAAAAGTTTGGGCACTTGCCGAACAACGTTGAACTTTTCAGGTCATATGCCGAATATGGTCAATATTATGGTACGCGTATTTTTGTGCATATTTACTGTATTTTAATCGGTAAAATAAAATAATTGAAAGTATCGTCTGGACTAATTGTTCTTCTAGACGTTCGGCTTTCTGCACTGGAAGCTATTGTTGATTACACTCGGACTGATGGAAAACTTGAAGACGTTGAATACCTTCTGGACATCATAGAGACAGATCCCGTTCCATCAATGCAACATGATCTTTGCCGATTAATTATTCACTGCTTGACTGAGAAAACGGTAATTGATGATGTTTTCAAATATACATTTATTACCAACCGCAAGAAGTAATACAATAATCTATTTTGATTAAAATCCTTTTATCTGTTATTGCAAATTTTTTTCATAGTCGGACAGACGGAGCAAATCCAAATCTCCCTTTCACACCAGGACTATCGCACTCAGAATATGGGACAAAATCAAGTAAGAATGTGGTTTTTTAATTTCTTTATTATTATTATGATATGTTTATGTGATTTCCTATTTTTTATAAATCAAACTCTTGTATGGTCTTAGCTATGACTTTGTTTGTGATGCACGAGTAAGATGCGATCTCATCGATCTCTACTATACATTATTTGGTACTCGAAAGCCATTGTGCTTGCTTGACGAAAATCAGCAAAATGAAGAAGCGATATCCCGTAGGAAATCAGCCTTAACCATGCGTGAAGGTGTTGACGAGTTCAAGAAGGTAAGTGTATCTACTAAATTATGCTTTTTAACTACAAATTTAAACCTCGTATCGTGATATTTTCTTTGTATATAGAAAGCAAAATACAAATTCTAACAACTTATAATTAGTAAGTAGATTTAGTTAATTTAGTCAAGAGGGATTACCAGATGCTGGAGTGAGAGTTCTTTACTGTTTACTCACTCCAATCAGTCAATTATTTCGAAATGACAAGCGTACATCCTGTGCTTTGAAATCTTTCTATGCATTGGTGGATGTCTGTGGTATAGACTGCCATGCTTAGATGTTTTAGAGAAATGGTCCTGAGTTGAAAGAAGTTGATAATAACTCAAAATTTACAGGGGGGACAAAGAAGTATGAAAAGTAAAGTAGCTTCGCATCAAAGGCCATATCCAACACGGTTGACTTAATCTCTTAAGGTCATTGAATTACAGGAAACTCCAGAGATAATTGACACTGAACCGCCGAAGATGGTCTCCGCCAAGGTTCTCTCTTCTAAACGGGAATCGATGGCATCAGACAATTCTGGTGAATTACCAGAGGCTATGGACATCGATGGTCTCCCAACGTCCTTTGAACCAGGAATGTTTAAAAAGGAGAAGGACAAAGAAAGGCATCGAAGTCAGGAGGATAAGAACGACGAGGAATCTGAAAGGGATCGGGAGCTGTCTATTGATGCGACTGACAAAGAACTGCGACCAAAGAATAAAGAAGACGAATCCACAGAAGCGTCGTCCCATAAAAAGCATCATCACCATCATAGCAAGGTATAAATGGCTGCGGCTATGCTGAACCCACGCTGCGTAAAAATTTAGCATCCGGTTGGTGTGAAATTTTTACGTAGCGTTGGCTCAGGATAGAAGTTTTCATACCATTTGTATTTGCACCGATGATTTTGTGTTCATCGCTTGAAAGATACCTTCGGGTCACCTCATCTACCATCTTTTCTTCGACGATTAATATCTTGGCTTACAGACGTTGTACAAAACTAAAGGTTAATGGATAATGAATTATATTGATTGTTTTGGCTTCACAGACCAAGAAAAGGAAGGACAAGAAGAAAAAGCATAAGCATAGACACAAGCATAAGCATCATGACCACAAAAAGAAAACCCGAGACGAGACGACACTAAGTTCTGGCAGTTCTGGGAGCAATAGTCCTGTTCCAATGCAGCAGTCTTAGACCAGAAAAACTCACAAAGTTAAGGCTCAGCTCTACACTCGACTATAAGGCTCGAACTTGCTCAGGGTTACTATAATTTATTAATTCTTTTTGATTTGACGATTTTGACCAAAATGAAGTATGATTTTAAAAAAATCCTAATGATTCCATTTTATTTTATTTACCTAATAACTTGGTTGTTATTTATACTTACAAAATTATGGTCGACTGAATCCAACATTTTGAATAAATCTAACATATGTATAAAAAACCACAGAGTTATCTTAATTGTCTTATTGATTTTGTCATTCCCACATCGTTTTAAATAAATATCTACGTCGTGGACATCATTAATGTTTAATTGAGGCGTCTTTTCTAAAGATTAGTTCATAAAAATGAGTTGAAGGAGTTTGGTAATACTTGGTAAATGACCAAAGCAGTCAAATGCAATGGTACTATATTCTACTCCTGACGGTTTTGTCATTTTCTCAGATGACTTGATATTGTCAGATCAAATTATGTATAATGAACGAATTGTTTTAGTTAACCCACAAGGGATTGGACAACTTATATAATATTGAAGATCCAGGTCATATGAAAATGAATAGCAGATGAACCACGAATTCAGATTGTATGTTTGTATGAATTAATTTTGGCATGTGCAGTTTTAACTTTTAACACTTTCAATGTGTAATTCCTTAACGAGCGGATGTGCCATATCTTGTTTCAAGTCTAATGGGAATTTAGCTCATCCTTCCAGAACTTCAGGAAGCTGTAATCAACTTGTAATTAAATGAAATGGTATATAAAGCTTCTAGGGATGCAGTAGCTAGAACTAGCCACATTTGAATATCATATGAAAACATGAATGTATATGAGTACGTTTGTAAGGTTGTAAACTTCTAACAAGTGTTTGTGCATCCTACAACTCAATTAGTTTTGATTGCATGAGTTTGAGCGACACTGGATCAATTAATTTCCAGGAACCCGACCCACCGTCTAGATATGTATTTTAGAACCGAGCTTATCTAGTAATCCATATAATAACCGACTCTAACCATCTTTGTTGTGTCTACAAGATAATAAAAGCACAAGGCCAGTAGTAGACATACTCATCTATTTCAGCTTTTTCGACATGTGCACATCGACGGTCATGAAATCATGATGCATGCAGGCTAATTACTTCATTTTTTCTAACCAGAACTATTGAACGACGCTCCCTATGTACATAAGTTAAGTAAAGTAAGTCCTTCCTGTTCTCTGGTCAATTAATCTTCTCTATCTAGCCGAGCATTTTAGCATTTGTAGCTTCTAAGCAAGTGTAGACCATATCAGAAAGGCTTAGTTAGAGGATCCTAATAATTTGAAGTTCAACACATTAACGAGAGCAGTAATACAAATTCTTACAGATTTATAAATACACGTAGACATAAGGCTTACAACCCTCCATATCCTTTGTTGATATGAGTTTCATAATAACATTATGATATTATAAATGCCTTCGTTTACACTTCATGTTTTTTGCAATCTCGTCGGCCAAGTACTTCACTATACAACTACGATACGGATGCTGACTGGGCTGGGTTCAATGATGAGTCTTTGTATAGCAACATGTATAGCAGGGTATTTAGCATAATATAGAATAGTAATGAGAAATCAGCGTCGTTTATACACGTACTGACAATGTGCCAACATGCCAACAAGGAGTATATATTTTCCTATGTCTAGCTTTAGGTATTTCAGTGGCCCCCAAACCAAAGAGTAGCGAATGAACTTTTCAAGGTTTCGAGGAATTACATATACATGGTTCCATGTACTCCGTCTTTGGTTTGGTTTAAGACCAGTTTTTTGCAAATTACTTGACTTAGACTTTGATTTGGTTTCAGGCGATGTTTTTGCAAGGATTTTCAGCAAAGAAATATATTTTTTATGCCAGGGACAGCGATAGCTTTGAATTGTAGGTGTATATGCATGGAATGTATAAATAAACGCGAATGGGCGCAGCTTTGAGATTTAAGTGGATGTTTGTATGATTTATGATGTATACAAACGGAATACCAGGATGATTTTTGTCCAGATGGTATGAATTAATGGCAATAGCCTTTGAGATTGGAATTAATTGAAAAGAGAGACAAATATGACAGGTGTATCACAGAATTACAGGCAAGAGAGACCGTGCTTTGTTCGAATCATAAACATGAAGTTCGGAGTTTTAATTTTCTGATTAAAATTAGTAGAGAGATTAAAAGCTTTGATTTTTTAAATCCAGTAGTAAACTGTTTTCTAGAGTTGTAGTTAGAATATGGTTTTAATTTTATACTTATCAGGAAATAAGAGTTATGAACTTATGAACCGTCAAAATTCTATAACTTCAAGCCTCCGTTCCAAGTAAGGAAACAAACAAGTCATGTAGTTTTAGATTCTTTCATCTTCATGCTTTTCAATAAAAGGAGGTTCTGATTCAACATTCCTGAAAACTGTCTCAGATCTAACAATCAACCCAGAATTTCCAATCATTGTTCCAGTGTCAAAATGTCAAAATCCGATGGAGTAAATGACCCCACCCCACACAATGCTTTTTCATACCGATAAACTAGGAGTTGTCAAATTGCTATTAATAAGGATCAATACCTTTAAATATGCTCACAAAATCTAGGTTTAGGAGTTGAGTAAAACTGCTTTTATTCAAATATCGGTCAAAGAGTCCTCTTTCCAAAGTTTCCATCAGAACATAAATTCATCAAAACCCACATCTATCTAAGAAAGGGGATAAAAAGTAGTCTAAATGATGACAAAAGAAGGATTCAAACCCTTTAAATTCACCGTTGTCCATTCATAAAATCGGGATTGACTCAAAACGAGACCCCACTGAAGTGACCCATTCTACTGCCTGACAAGCTTAACAAATGCCGAAGTCTCAACTCTTATTGACTTTGACATAATATCAGAAGGATTAATCCAGATTCCAGTTCACATACAATGCTGTCTAATCATCAAACGAATCCTTCAACTCCTTGAACCCCATACCTTATATTAAGCGTTATACCTGAAAGGATTTCTTGACAGTGATGATTCCCTTTGTCTACTTTATGGAAAGTTAACTCGGGCCGAGTTCGAGGTCACATCCACATTTCCATATCATATTTTATCATAGTCTCATACGATGCTATTGTCTAATGACTTTGCACCCGTCTACGGCGTAACAGATTACTAACTCTGCACACACGTAACAATGATTATGTGTCTGGATTTCCGTACCTCCATGAACTTAGGGCTTGGTTGACTCTCTGGATTCTGGAACTCGTTTTATTGACATATGTTTTTATCGCTTTATTACAATTACCAAGGCCTATATATTAAATACATGCGGATAAAGGGTTGCTTGCTGTAATTTATAGACCTGTCTCTGCTCACTGGGTAAGGAGTACCTAACTACCTAACCTTATCAACTTATAATAATATATGTTTCGCAAGTTACGGAAAAAAATGCGTTTAATGTGTAGATGGAACTGATGAAAGGGTCGATAAAGTGTTCGGGTTCCAGACAAGTTGAAGTGAACCAGCCAGCCGTCTGGTTTGATAAGCCAGTTTAGAAGAGGTTCATCGTTCAGGCGAATATCCTGATTAACCGTAGTTGGTAAATGAATGAGCATTTTCCAGTCGGACTTCTAATTTTTAGATTGGATGCATTATATCTTATCGGGAATTTTTATAAATATAAACATTTGAATACATTATAAATTATAAGTTTGAGCAGTCTGGCTGGACTCTCTTGATTTGTTAGGTATTACATATTGAGATTGTAATGTTGTTTATTTTATGCTGATTAAAAGGATATCGCAATTCCGACGAACTCGGTCGGGTGCGGGTCTTCAGGTAGATGAGCAAAGGAAATTAGGATGCTGGAAATGAGAGCGTTTACGTTTGGGCAATTACATGTTGTAGAGTCTGATTATAATTATTGACATTGGGAGTTTTGAGAGTTTTATAATAAATAAATAAATCCGACTGGAATATTCAATTCATTTACATAAAATTCCGAGGGAAAGGTTGTCTAGAGGTTACACTGATACGTGTTGAAATGCGGAGGAATAACTTTCCTCTCGTATTAAGTTTTTGTACACTGTGAGTTCATCTCAGTATTAATTCCCTTGGTTTGTATAATATTTTGCATACAGAATGTGTACAGCCTCCACACGATGGATCATCTCTGCAACCAGTTCGACTTGATTGGAGTTTAGCCCATCGAATGTTTCCCGTTTGGGTTTGGAGATATTATAGACACAACAAATTACTGTCGTTCCGAAACTAAGTAGTTACATATGTTTGACTTGGAATCTTGTTGATGGTTCCTGTTTATAATTCATAATATGCAGCTCATCGGATTAAAAACACCACCGAAATAAGTAGCCCATAGGCTACCTTGTCATCCCTGATTCTAAGGTTTCAAAAACCAAGCCTCTCAGGATGCTTAGTTCAGTAACTACCGATGCATGAGATTATGAGATGTGATGGTAAATTGGTAAATAATCCTAAACCCAAACACTCATTACCATCATTACTTACAAGCCTTCGTTCTAGTGCATAAAAAAGTATATCTGGTTAGCACTCATTACTACTTGCTTTTTATTGGGTTTCTGTGCTTTTGTCTGTTGTTGCTTGAATTTTATTGTAAACGTGTAGATATGGTAAAGAATCTTGAAATTTTACAGTACAGTCCGTGATTGAAAAGTAAACTGCATTTGCACCTTTGATAATAAATTCATCGATTCCTTGACATTGAATATTCAACATTTTGCAGATTTGGGCAGATACAGTTGAGGATATAAAATATAATTTTAAAACACGATCCTGTGTGCATATGTATACCGTTCATGATCATAATATTTGTTTTTTGGCAGTACTCCCAAAACCTTCTCTAGCACTTGCATTTAAAATGTTCAAATTCAAAAAGTCTGACATTAATCTCTATATATAATATAAAATTTCTTCAGTACCTTTTTAATGTAACGGGCAGTTGATGCACCCTACAGTAAATCTGCATGTTCTAACAACTACACTACAAGTAAAGGAAAATATTTGTATTTTTTCCAGTTCTATATACTTTCGAGTAATAAAATAACACTGCAAGATTTTAAGTCAAGAATGGTTATGTCCTATGACCGACAAGTTACTTTTAAAATGGAAATTTAAGGCAGGAAAAGTACATTTTGAAGAAGGTACGAAGCGTTTAATGAATACAGTTGTGGAACAAAAACAAAGTAATTTGTCGACTATTAGATTATATTATTTCTATTTGTTATTGCAAGGCTTAAGGCTAATAAGCTAACGCCACTTCTAAAATATGTTATAACTACACAAGAAGAGGGACAACTAAGTACAGTCGCTATTAGCCTAATCCTCATTTGTACATTGGGGGACTTCAAAACCTCTTATTTTAACGGTTTTAAACCCTATTTCTGAATTCCAAAAGAGACACGCTATGCATGTAAAGAGGTCATCATTGCATTTGTACGTTTACGCTAGATGTTAATATAATCGGGGTGAACTTTAATTTTCGGTAAACCATAACCAAAACAAACACAAGACAACATATAGTGTTTTCCTCATTACCACGATAACATACTTAAACCCAAACAAGATAATTACTGAAGCTAATGAGAAACCAACAAAAACAACGTGACAATGGAAAAATAATTATTACTACGTATACCATTCATAGTTTGTGCCTATTCACTATTTGTCTGTTGCATTTTAAAAGTTTTACTCTGTGAGGAGAGGAATCGTTAAATTCATATGACATTTCAGTACTGTATTGTACGCCAGCTTTTCGTCAGTTGAACCTACTAAAAATGCAGTGTAAACCGACTCTGTTGATAAATATATGAGTTTGGCCAAAACAAGTACAGTACATACGAGATACTGAATTGTGGAATGAGATCATTGGGAATGGGGATTGAATGAAGGTGTCATTTGAAAACATCAGCACAGAGAAACACAATGCTTCAATCGAATAAAAATGGACTTTATCTCATCATATTGTGTCGCTTTCTTCGAAATACAACAACATTTCGTAAACACCAACTCAACCTTTAACCTCGTCCTTATCTTGTCCCCCTTTGAATTCAAAAGAATCCTAGAATTATTCACAGAAGAGCTTTCGAGTCTTAGTTACTTCCAAATCTTCATTTTTTATTTGCATTCTGATTGACTTTTAAACAGGACTGTTCACCGTTCCACCTCGTGCCAAGCGAAATGCGAACAACTTCCCGAAACCTTGAAAATGATTATCGTATGCTAATTCTCCCGACTTGTGTACATTTGCCAAACGAACTCGTCCCAGCTCGTCCCTGAACCTCAGTATCGTCCTCCGGAGATTGAATCGCATTCAGTTGCTAAACATTTAATTTGAAACATTTCTCAAGTCTTATCACTCGATCCTGCCTTTCCATAATATCCGTATTTATTTTCAATCTCCATCCCATTCATTCCACTGTTTCATCAACTCTAAACATGTCATATTCATATTTCCATATGCCCATACATTTAAAAAAAATCATTTAATCTTATCAGGAAACCTATATACGTATTTGTATTTTTTTTAATTCAGTAACAGCCTCGCGAGATAAGATGTATTGGAAGCTGTGCAAGTTTCGAAATTAGTTCAGTAATTCAAACACTATTTAAATGATATTTAAAGAGTACCTTAATGTTAATTATATTTAATATTGTTATCAGCAATTTTTACCCAATTGCATGTTTGTCATACCCGCACCCTCCTGCAATAATTATGCAACAGTACAAGTACAACTGCGACGCTAAAAACTCGTCGGCTTACAAAAATAAACCTAAACAGCTACTTTAAGAACTCGGCTCTGTCTGACGTTATATAAATAAAATGTGACGTTGCATTGGGATTGTATCTAGTGAGTACCATTATAGACATTTGTCGATGGAAATAAATGAGAACTAATACCTGGGGATCGTATTTAAATTATTATTAGCTTTGAATTTGATAGGAATTTGGAATTAGGAAGTCGTGAAATCGACGATTTCCTTATGGGAAATAGATTCGATAAGAACTTGATATTTATTTACGAAACGATTCCCTCCGTCCTTATTTGATTCATGACGTTATCAAGTTGTTTATAGTAACAACTCCTAACTGTAGAATCAATGTCCAACATCCGAAATTTGATGTTGCTGTTTAGCCTTTCCACGTGCGTCAGCAGTGCAAGGCATAACATGTTCGGAGAGTAGATAATAAAATCTGAGTACAAATCCAAAAACAAATGTATATTTGCTTGTTTTTTATCTACTAAATAAGTTGCTTAAATATAGGACCTCTTCGCATCTTAAGAGATAGGGCGGAGAAAGCAGGACTTTGTACCATAGTTATAATATGTGATGCATTCATTTACGTGACTTACGTCTTATAGTATCGCTATAAATACATTCTCAATACAAACGCATTGATTAGGAATGACGAGCAAAAGGGTTTTGGGGGTTATGTTTTGGGGTATAATATTTTTGGGACATTAAATGATATAAAGTTCCCTCCGAGATGATGTCGGAAAACATTAGCTCTATTATGTCTGGTTTTTCGAGTCAGTTTCTATACAGACAGACACGAAACGATGAAACCATATAATAAATGGTTATATATATTGCATATTATAGTAAGTCGTTTGTAAGTGTTATTATTGTTTTCATCCGGTCATCCATGTCTCGTCTTTTCAAGCTGGGAAAAACAATTCCTCAGAACTTTTTGCTCCGTTTGTCTGGTTTGTAAGCCTGGTGGCAAATGGCATTGAAGAAATTCGCCAATTTATGCCTTACATTTACGTGTGAAAGGATGCTGGATACTAAAAAACTACCTTTTCATAAGCAGTTTTAGGAGTGAAGAAGATCGTATGGTGGGTAGGATTGTCCGTGTTAAGCTCAACCCATTTTAACTCTCCCATAGCATAATCTGCATTATTACATGCGGCAGTCTGTAGCTGACAGCATCTCTCCTCTATACAGACGGATAAATAATTGGCAAGGCAGACGCAGACGGAGTGTGTTTTTTTGCAATATGAATGGATGGAACGGAAGGTTGTTGATGCACACGTTTAGCCGATCGTAAAATACTACGCACTAAAAAGCTACGGTTCCCTACTCCTCTCTCAATGATCCACTTTCATAAGCTGAGTAAAAGGAAAAACGTAAATATTATTGTGTACACGGGCGAGGAATAGGAATTCCGTATAAGGGAAAAGTTCGGTCTCGGTCTCGCCGTCTTTCCCCGACTTGTTTACGTCCAAGTTGTCACTAGCTTCTCATCTACGAAATATAAATTAATCGGGTAGTAATGGGGATTGGAACTGTTTTTGTTTTTCGATAGAGACGGGAGAAAGTAAGAGCTTTTCTCAGAAAAATCGGACGGAAATTTCCCCCAAAAGCGAACTTAAGTCAAGAGTCGGGTTTATTCCCTTTTTTGGATGGAAAATACTTTCACCAATAAAACAAAATAATATGTTATGTGTTTGGAGATGTTTGGGTTCTACGGTAATTTCTATTACGGGGACATGATGTAGGCCGACGTCAATGATGTTTTGATGAAGTTATTGATATTCGATATTATATATATATACGTTATTGCGTATGTAGTAACGTGACTATCATGAGTATGCTGTGCTATGTATTATGTGATTTTTATAAATAAATGCTTGTTTTCGACTCGATTTCTTAGAAGTTATTCATGTTTGTAGGCTTTTGAGTTGCTTCTTGCTAGTCGTTTGAGCATTCACATGTCCTCCCGTGTGCCGTTTTCTTGTTGACATTTCTCGGAAGTTTTTGGTCCTACTATACTGGCAGCGCAGCGCAATCGCTTATCGATTCTAACTTCCAAAAACTAGAAACCGTCCTCAATTAATAGTTCCAATTAAAATATCAAAGCAAAATTCAAATAGAATTAACTTTGAACCTAATTGGATATTACCGATGTTGATGAGATTGGGACTGCGATGTTCAGAATTCCAATACATTTTTATGAGACGAAGCCTCATTTTTTATGTTTTATAAACGTTGACGGACCATAGAAGGACTCGGAAGAGAAAATGCAATCTAGAAATTTAGATTAAAAGCGTGTGCCAAGCAAGGAGTCAACAACCAAGGGGATTATTTTAAATGCACCGTTTTTATTCTGTGATGGCACAGCGAATTGGGAACTTACAACCTGAATTATATAACGAGAATACGGCCAAATCTCTGATGTGGTTTTAGTGGAATTTAGTAACAGACAAGTCTTTGTATTTTTGAGACTACATGTTTTTTATTGTTTGCAGTTTATAACACATGTATAAAATGAGTAGACATTAATTCAACAGTATATCACCTAAATATCCCAGCCGTTTTTATTTACAGTTCCATCACGACACGAGTAGGATTGAAAATAATAATGTATGTATTCGTGTATTTATTCAGGATTTTGCACAATTTACAATGAATTCACCAGAACAAAATGTATGTTCCTTTTGTGGTCCGAGTTTCAGTAATTTCAATCCATTTCCCGAATATAATTGAATCTCTTCTTTTGTATGAAGATTTACACGTTTGGGAATTTATGGACATTTCTGTTTTCATACAATCATTCGTTTAATCGTCGAGCCATCAATTAAGATTGAACAAATCAAGTTTTCAAATTCATTCATTTATAATTTTGACGGAATTTTCTTATATTCCAAGGAGGATTTATTGGAGATTTGTTGGAATGACTTAGATTAAAATTTTAAATCCAGACAAATGCTAATCCTAGATATAATGAGAGCATCTGTTTTAAATACCTTAACGTTTGAATGAAGACAGGAATTGGATGAGAGAAAGTAACCGATAGAGCAGAAGTACATCCTATTCATTTCTGAAATTATATCTTCGAAAAGTTGGAATTTCATCCAGAATCAGTCTAATTCATATTTAAAGCAGGAGGAAAATATTTGCGAATTTTGTATGGATTCCATAGACGACAATAACAATCTTAAGATTAGTACATTGTCCACTTGTATACTAGATTTGCATCAATGTTTGAGAGAGGTCTTTGACACAAAACAACTGAAGGACGCCTTTGACACGATGAATAATAAATTCAATTAAGTGTGGCCATGAAAATACTCACAAATTTTTGTCACAAATATACCAGTAAAAGCTTACTCCTTTTATGCAATGAAATACTTTACGTTTCATAGATATTCGACAAGATTTCCGGGTTTCGTGACCGAATGGATTAGCTTCTGACGAGGAATTTATATAAGCCACATATTATAAGCCGCATTATCGAGGTTATGAATGAGATTTTCAGAAATACCTGCCAACAGTTCAGTATATGCATGTTAGCGTTAACCCAAACTGTTCATGTTTGTTGTTATGTTATAATCCGCTTTAAATCCATTTTAAATCTAGCAAATTCCAAATATGATGGAATCCAGGCCAATCTTTTGTAAACTTTTCAATGTACACAAATTTTAGCTGAATTCACACACCTGGATAGCTTTAAGTTTCTAAATTGATATAATATGTAAACTAATACATTTAGCGAGGTTATTTTAAAAACGTTTTGGTTCTCTAACTGCAGCATTTTTGTATATAATCTAAAAATGTTCATATTATGTTGGTCTCTACAGAGTCTCTGCTGATGACGGTGTAGTTCAAACTTCAAAGTCTGCATTTTATTCCAACAAATTAGAACCGAAGCGAAACGAGGTTGCTATTTTGGCTTGCAAATACAGTTCACGTGCTCCACAGATTCATCATTCCAACTCTTTCGTCTTCATAATATTTATAAAATAAATGCCAAGAGTTCTACCGTCATTCATGTCAGGGAGCCATTTTAGACAATTAGGAATAGGCAGGCTTGTAAAAACGATACTGAAATACTATTTCTAAATATCATTCTTGGGTATTGAGGGTTGTAAAAAATTCAACTATTTTCTGTACGATTCCTCTACCATAGCGTAGCATTACAGGCACGTCTCTCAAAATAAGAACGCATGCATATATCGGTCCTATATTCATAGAATTGAAGATTAAACAGTGTCGACATTGATTTTTTCTCTTGTAACGATTGTTGATAAAAGAAAGTAATGGAATTTTTAACGTCGACAACAAAGAGCCTGTGTCTTAACAATAATAATTAGCTTAACTCTTGGAATTGCCACCTTCGTGTGGAAATTGCCAGGCATTCACACTAAGACTATTAATACTGCCTCTATACTGATCCAGTATACACGAATGCTTCTATAATGACCTCCTGCAAACGCATTTGGGTTTAGGCTTCAATCAGTAAAAAGCTAAATACTGTAATACTACATAGGGAAAAATAATGATTTTTACGACAATCCGTTTCATTGAGCACATTTAATGGACCCTATACATTACATTAGTACATTACAATAAGCTTCGTAATAAAGTCACAATTTAATACTTTAGCGTATAAATGCGGTTTTCTTGTTATTGTGTACCACTGCCTACTGCAGCGTTTTAGGCATAATTGAAATGGAGGCTTTGACCTCTTTTTAAATTCTTCATAACATGACAACAAACCTCTCACGCAGATCAACAGCAGAACTATGGACTTGTTTATGTTTACATCCTTCATGTTCATGAAAAGAAGATCTCTCTCTCTCTCTCTCTCCTTGCGATGAGAATTGTAGATGTGATAACTTCGAAATGCGGTACTTGGCCATCATCGAAGCTTGAATTGGTACTATGCTATACATGCACAAAAGATAACTACTTGTAAAAAATGAGTCATGATCACATGATTGGAATGAACTCAGGGCTGTACTGTAATACAATAACAAAAATATCTATTCAGATTTGCCTATTCCGATTGTAGTTCTCGATCCATTGAATTTTTATAGACGCTACTAACTGTATATAGCTTTATTATTATTATACGGCCTATGAACGCAATGTTTTGACTACGAGATTGCTGTGTAAATTGCAGGTAGGTAGATTCAAAATATTGTAATTTCCAACTTTATTAGGAAGTAAGTCAAGAAGTTCGACTGTGAAACTCTGCCTGCCTTCAACTTATCGCTAGATCAGATCAGGTCGTCAATTATTTGTTTATATTTTAGTCTGCTATTGTACCATGCACTTTATGAATCAAGCTTAACAAGTTTACACAAACAAGATTGCGAATAATAACATTGTTTGCAAATGACTTTAAGGCCAAGACAGGGCAGATATTCAACATATCAAGCTTCTATCAGGATTTTTCCACATTTAATGTGGGTGTTTTCTTCTAGTTTCTTCTCCTAGTTGGCTGGGTTAACGTTCTTTAAACAGAGAAGAATGTAGGCACAAGTATTGACTATACATTTATTTTGCATTTCTTAATGACTGAGATAGCTTGGGCTATGCATGCAATGCAATGGATCTTTGTTGTTGCAGCAATTCCCTCCTGCTGCAACAGAGTTTGTTATGATGAGAGAGGATAGCGTTTGTTGAATGAATGGATTTATGCATTGTTTGTTGTTCAAAATTTCGTAGCGTCGAAGTTGATTGTTGACGAATGTTGTTGGGGATGCGAAGCTCTTAATTCGCTTTGGTAATGTACTTAAATGTACCTGTATTATTCTAGTAATTCTCCCATTTCTAACCATGGTTTGGTTTTGTGTGTGAAGCACTTCCTTGTTTCTCTTTGGCATCTCTCATCATATATAATATTATTATTATCATTAATTGTTTGTTGTTTATGTGGGTGAATACAATGTGGGATTTTTTGTCGACTCATTTTTTTTGGATGGAGTACGTACGTGTACTTGGTTGAGCTAATAGCCATCCTCCACACGTCCATAATTATGAATTCATAATCCAAGGCTATAGGTCTTTGGACTTGGACGGCAATTTATTTTGCAAATCAAACCAGATGCATTTGTAGATGAAGGAAAATTTATCATCTATTCTATGTTATTGTGTATTTAGATGTGAAATGTAAACCATAAGGAACGTGTACGAATATTATTATGGGTTACTTTGTTAACTAACAAATCGTTGAATCCTCGCCAAACCGCTGTATCTATTCCTATTCCAGATTTCATGGTCTTTTAGAAGAAATGCTCAAGGAAAAGATGTATTTGGATTTGAATGCCAATAATATGATGCTCATGCATATTCGAAGCTCAAGAAAGTGACTCAAGAATCATGGGCCTAAGCCCCGCAAAAACGTATCTGGTTATCTCAAGATGTTGATGTTTATATATTAGTATTATTTGTGTATTCATCTCGAATTCCATTGGAGATTGAATGAATGAGTCATGGAAATTGTTAGAATATAATGGGTGTTTCCGTCTCATTACCAGGAACTTCTAGATGTGTATGCTGTCAGAACACATTTCCACTTCGTAAGCGATGTGGATACCGTGTTTACGTGTACTAGATTTTTAACCCGACTCGTTTCGACGAAATTGTGAGGATGATTCAGTAATGCTTATCGTCTTGTGACTTCAATTTTGTTTTAAAATGTATTTGTTTTTGACACAACGGGAACGCCTATAACAAAAGGATTGAAATCATACATAAATTTAGCACATTCAAGGTTTTAGTAGTTCATTTGACTCTATTTATTTGAAGCCTACTTTATGAATTTATAGTCACATTGTAGACGGCTGTGATCGGACAACTAAAGCCGTCAAGTCAGGTTCATCCGTTTTCTGATTAATTGTTGAAAAATATTATTCAAGTCTACTATCAATGATATGATACGTACCCCTTATGGTTTTTCTGCTGCAATGATTATGATAATGAGGAAAAACAAGATACCACATAATTGCCGTTTAGCAATGTGGAGTAATAATATAACAAATGGTGAATTGTAATTGTAAACACTTCTAGCTTGTGTGTTTTCTTGTATCAAAATATTATTGTTTATTTCGATGTCATTACCACATTATAGTCATTAGCCCTGAGTTTGCCATTTACCTTCCTTGACTATGACTTCTCTCTCTCTTTTACTTACCAGCTAGTTCACCAACAACAGACGATAACAAAATTGAAAAGGTAAAAAGTTCAAGTAGACTTGTTATGTATTGCATTTATTGCAATGGTCTAAAGGGATTAGAGAAGAGAACAAGACAATCCTTTAAGACAAAATAATAAAAGTTGGAATCACGTTTAAATTAAGCCATTAAATCAAACTAAATGATTCACAAATTCCTGCCTGTAACAGAAAAGTCGTATAAGATTTTAAAGATCAATTGGATTTCTTTTTCACTTCCTTCTCATTGAGATTTCATAAACTTAAATAGTCCCCTATCCATTGGCTGTATATAAAATTAGATATCGATTTTAGTTTATTCTTTCGTCATTGTTTCTCAACAGACAAAATAATTGGATATTGGGAATAATAGATATACTACTAGCAAATTGTTTTCCTCTCTGCTACAAAGTTTTTAATTTAATCTTAGATGGATGGATATTGCCAAACAGTTTTCTTATATATTTAGAGGTTAGGTTATTGAGGAGTAACATATATTATATGGCCTTCATATCATTGGTAGTTATACGTTTTGTATGTATACAGGCCCAATATGGTATTGCAACTTTACGACAATAATAATTTAATTTCACTACAGCCTTTTTTCGTCTGTTACTGCTGCAGTGTTGCGTCTATACTGGGATTGCAATTCGCTATAATAATAGAACTGCAAAGTGCATGTCTTACCACAAAATAAGGAGTCATGTTATGAGCAAAATGAAAGCCAAAAATAATCTTCGATAAGATTCGAAAGATTTAAATTGCAATTTCTACCAATAAAACTGTGAATGCATCTACACTTTTACACCCTAATATGAAAATACCGTTTCACTGATTGAATACACAAGGAAAATCTGTATAGTTTTGCTAGTCAGTGGTAGTGCTAGTCAGGAATAGGGAATACAAATAAATAAAAGGCTCGTGAGTCATGAATGACTATTTGTATTTATTTATATAATGCATTTATGTAATGGAAGGATTTGTGAAATCGCTAGAGCAGGCAGAACCGTTTGAATTAGTAACAGCATTATTTATATATATACCAATTCGAATAATATGAATGAAGGTAAAAAATGAGAGAGGAATATAATAAAACGTAATAAGACAAAAGCGTTTTGATTTCTTTTAAATTTCTATTTCCATTTCAGTAACACTTTTTAGTCGTATGTTTTTGGTCTTGTTTTTTATTTTCAATTGTACGAACTAATAACAATCACAATAACTTCAATAACATATTTTTTAAATCATAACTTTGCTTGCTGTACAATTGGGCATATTTTTGTTTTGGAATTTGGAGTTGACTTGGATGAATGGTGTGAGACTTTCCATGTTATTGTCTGTCTTTTCCTCCGTTTTGCCTTGACACTACAACTAAACGGTTAAATGATTGGAGTCAGGAAATTACTTGTCTCTTTGTTTTTATATTCTGTTAAACATTGGAGGATCAATAATATTATTGGGTCATCATCATCCATCATCATCCGTCCATCATCTCGTAAAATGCTTGATTTCCTTCCTGTGTATAACTATCATCAGATTTGTTGTAAACTCGTAAAGAAATAAGAAATAACAACAACAGTTTAATTCTACCCTCAGACAGTTTACGGAAGCGCAAAATTACATTTACAAAATGGTTTCGGAATTTGAGTAATTGCTTGCAATAAGGACGATATTTGATAGAACGAAGCTTGACTTTTAATCCATTATAAAAGTAAATAATTGATTTTAAAATCAAATTATGAGCAATCAAATCAAATAGTTGTCCGAATTCGAAAATATTTCCCAACCAAAAACCATGTAATACAACACCAAAGGCTTCAATTCTTATTATTTTCAACTTTCATAGCATGGTCTTGAATAACAGGCAATAAAATCGACTTAACCAACCTTAGCAGTTAACAAGAATTTTTCATGAAACAATAAAAATGTATTTTTCATTACAACTCTGTTCAATTTTAAAAGGTTATCACTACAGTTCAATGTTATTATAAAATTAAATTTTAATTTTAATTGCTCTATCTTTATCCTACCACAAGGAATATGCTGTTCTCCATTTGCTGCAATCCATTCACGAGGCCATTGGGTTCAAAACATCTTCGTTGATTTTCAAATGCCACATTGCTTTTGGAATATTTATAAACAAAAAAGCTGGCATTTACACTCATAAGGCCATAACCCTTGCAATTGTCAGTTCAAGCTTACAATAATAAATTCAATATGCAACGATTTATGTTTCATCGCATTGAATTCGAGTATTATTGCAAATTGTCATAATATTAAGAGTATTGTTTTCAATCGTTAAACCGGATTTTTTATTTAAACTGCCGAGAAATACGTTCAAAACAATGGATTTCACAATAAACTCGGTAGGCTAGGCGGATATAAAAAGTAAACGATTTAATGTTTATTTGTTTCGATTATGGCATTCACTGTTCCGTCGAAAACAAAACATATTTTGAGTTTCAGTCTTCATGATGGAATTAATAAAGAGCTGATTGAACTTGAAATTGCGACCCTCTCCTGCTCTCCATTGTCGATAGGTTTAAATATTTAATCTGAGCTATATAATCTTCATCTTATATGATTTCCTAAACTAGGCTTTAGCTGGTCAGGTCACTTTATACAATCCTATTCCTATATATTATTTATTATACAAAACTCTCTGACGTAGACAATTCTTTCAAAATACAAGTTTTGTGAGCTTAGGTCAAGTTCTGGCCTTTATTAAAAAGGCCGTCAACAATAAAAACCAAGTTCGGTTGTATTTGTAGCCAAAAAATTCCTTGCTAACAACATCACCTTACTCGTAGTAGGTTTTTCATTAGTATCGTTAATTAATTTAAAATGAGCCATTAGAAATTGCACCTTTATAACGATTACCATCGATGGATTGGAAATTCTTGAGAAATTGGGAAACGTTTGATTTTAATTTTAGGATTTAATTCAAGACATTACAATTAGTAGACGTATATAGTGGGTTAGGCCAAAATAATAATTTATTTTATCTCAAGTCTGAATCTTTCGTCTTATAACCAAAGTCCAATTTCTCATTAATCAACATCCTGTCGAAATGCCGAGTCAAAGACATTCTAAACCCAGTCTGAGAGTCCCTCTAGCATATGCGAATATGCCCTTGTCTTTGCATTGGTTATGAATATTTGCAGATAATAGGTAAATATATAAGGAGGTGGATGCTCAATGTGTTTAACTATTTAGCAAACAGAGTCATAATGTTATATTAAATTCAGATGAGAGTTAATTTATTGGCCAGGATGTAAATAGAAGATTAGAGTTGACTTGACTGTGTTTGCTTCTATGTGGTTTCGACCAGGAATGCTGTCTGTAGCTGTAGGATACATCAAAATATTTTATTATCGAAAGACTTTTATAATAGTAAAATTGAATCGGAACTGTCGTCAGTTTCCACCACTGGTTATAATCAAGTAGTTTCTAGCCAACTCTTAAATACAATTAATATTATCTTTATGCAAGACATGTACGAAAAAGAAGCAGAGGGCTGATTAACGCCTAACGTTAAGCGTTCATGGAATCATGGACATGGACAAGTATTGTATTACTACCGAGAGAAAAAACAGTCGGAATGAGTGGACTGGAACGAAAGAAATGGTCAATAAAAAATCCTCATTAACTTTGACGTCATCCAACCTTCAACTTTTATCCTCGCAAGTTCAACTAGCATCAACTTACACAAATATTACACATAATACGCATTAGGAAGACGTTCTCTCCAGTCACATTTTATTAAGTAAATATAAATTAAACTATAATTTATAGTGATAATAGCCTCCTAATGCCCCGATCGAATCCTACTTCCAGCAGCCTGGGTTTATATCCTTGTCCAGGATTATTTATTGCAATTGATATTTTTTTAATCGACCATACTGTTTCGCTAACCTTGATGATTATGATTATGATGATCCTCCTCCGTATTATCGCTTCTCATCCGCGGAGATAAAAACCACCACCACATGTGTTTATTTTGATCTGAATGATCCCTCTAACCCTATCGCATTTCATCAGCCAGCTAAAAAAGTCCTTATCTCCTCATTCATAATTTTATACTGACAATGTACGTATGCAGACAGGTTTGGAATAAAAATGAACGGAGAAGTTTCAGAATGTTCCACTACATCAGACCACATTCGAAGGATGCATACATTGAGATAAGGATAAGGTTATCGTCATTTATAAACAGAAACAACCCACTTGAAGGATGGGATTTCAACGAGATGTGAACCAAAACGGAGCTCGAAACTTTGTCGACAAGTCCCTGAGAAAGTTTATAAAAAATGTGGATCTGGGTTAACTGGAGACCTTTTCCTCCCCTCTGCCTCTCTTCTGTCCCCGTCTCATACAAAGGATCGAATTTGACTTTGTTACAAATGCAGTTCTCACTAAATGAATGACGCTCTGGTTGCTGTTCCTATGATTATGATGCATACACCAGCCTTTTGAGCCAGTTTGTTCTTTTAAAGCTGAGAAAAGTTGAAACGGGACGTCTCGTATTTCAAAAAGATAGTGTAATCAGGTTTTTATCCATAATGCCCTCCCGATGTTATGTGAACCACATGTCTGTGTGGCATGATGAGATTTGTGGCCGATCCTTGTGTCAAGGGGACTTAATGATCCAGATAGGGGTAGCATTTTTTTATCCTGATTTTTATTGGTAGATAATGATGAATTAAAATCAATCAACGAAGGTCTCTTTAGGCCTCGTATGGGAATAGATGCAAGAAGCAAGACATGTGTTTTTATGCTTTGAAGTTATGATGGCATTTTTATGTTTTAATTACTCCAGATATGGATCTGATTTTGAGATAGCGATAATAATAATACCGATTTATGATATGATTGATGATATTTTTAATGCAGTAAATGATGATATGCCGGAGTAAATAAAGACAGAAAGGACTGTAAAAATTGTTTTTTGTAACATTGATAACAGCGAGTATAAATGATTTACTCCCAACTCTTTTAGAACTGAAATACAAACGGTTCAGCGATGCATTGACTATATAGCTTCTTAACTTAATTACATTGATAGAGATCTTTCAAGATTTTTTAAATAAAATTTACAACGGGCTCGCTACTTTTAAATCCTACTAATTACAAGGAGCAGACAGCTGGAGGGACGAGTGGTGATGCGAGGAACTGTTGTAAGCGTTCTCCGAGTCCTCGTCCATATAACTAAACTTAGCAGACGATACAACTAAACTAGCATTAGAATTACTGGGAGTGAGGGTGTCTGGATTACCACTTATTGTACTACCATTACTGGGGGAACTTAAACAATTTCTATTGAGACGACGAACGGCTTCCTTAATGAGGGTCCCCGACTGGATCAGTTCTTGGAGGAGGTGGTACGCTTCCTTGGAGCGAGATTGCTTGGACAGGTCACTGAAGGACCTCGACGACCACCAATGACTCTGATGAAATGAGGAATTCTTCTTCGCCTTTGTAATGCTTCCGGACTGGGATGAGTGAAATTGTCGGTAGTAGCTTTGGTTTCCACTCGGATTGGCGTGTCTCCAGTGAACACCGGAAGATCTGGTATTTAAAGGGCCCCTTCGTTTCCTCGAATGACTACTGCTGCTGATTTTATTACTACTACTACTAACTGAATTGGCCATTGATGAGGAGGAACGTTGCTGAGGCAAGATGAGAAGATCGGTTTCAATCCCACTACTCGCCGTGCTGTGAATAGAGTTAGGGCTACTCGGGGCACTGTTCGGGGAGTCGGACCAGTACTCACCGGCCGAGTGACCACTGTGGAGATTAAACTGAGGGCCTGCCATTCTTAATTTGTCTCTGATATTTAAAACGAGGGAGTCGACGTCGTCCATGTTCTCGACATCGAGGTCGAGGTCGGAGCCCTGGACGGAGACGGACTCCGACCCGGATTGAGAGACGATGTCATCGTCATCCTCCTCATCTTCACTAGTCACTAAGGGAAGCCCATGACTCATATTGTTCATCATGTAGTCGGACATGGTTGCATTGACGGGGCTATTGTGGAGGGCCATGGCAATGGGGCTTCCGTGATGAACTACACTCCCGCTATCGAACTTCCCATGGTGTCGGTGTGGAATCAGAATTGGGCTAACTTCGCCGTAGAATCCCAGTCCCCCGTTCATCGTAGACAGATTCAATGGGAAATACTCAGGGTCCTGCTTCCCCGGCATCTTTTCCTTTCGTCGAAGAATGGTCGAGATTTTTTTCTGCCTGCTCTCGTTTCTCTTTGATTCGTAATAAGTCCCTTTTGGACTCGGTGAGAAAAGAAAAAAGATTCCTTTCCTTTCACTCAAGGTTTTTCAGATCGAGTACAATGGGCCAGAAGGCTTTTTCTGGGTATTTCTCGTCCTTTCCTTCCTGATGCAACAAGATGAAGAAGGTTGCGTCGTCGGATGCGTATATTTATTATAGCGTCTTCCGTCAGTTCCGTCTGTTCCTCGAGTCCTCGCTCCGTTTCTGTAATTTGTAAATAAATAGAATATGTAATGATTGTCAGGTAGAGGGTTAGGTGAGGGTAGGACCTATTCAATTCACAACTTGGGTCCTTTTCAGCCCTTATCCTGTCTTACAACCACTACTTCTTACTACGACTTGAGATACCCATTATATCATTACTATTATTATTATTATTACCGATATGCCCTTTCTTTATCTGATGTCCCTATCTGAGCTGTAAATTATGAGGATGGCCATTCAATTCTTCAATTTATGCAGCCTTGTTGTTAGCAAGTTCGAACAATAAGAACTGTAACATCTGCTCCGAACTGGCACGCTCTCGATCTCTCTCTTGGACATTTAAGAAAAGGACGGGTTTTTAAGGGACTGGATCATTGCATAATAATAAGTCCTAACGTTTAAAAACGACCAACAGGCCGTTTTTTATACTCAAGGTGCAAGTCCCTTTTTCTCCACTTTCCTCACGACGATGATGATATTATTTTTCCGATGAATGAATAAGAAATAGAGGATGTAAGGATAAACAGAAGGGATTTAAAATTTATCGAGCGTGAAAACCAAGCTGGAAAAGGTCTGAAATATGGAATCAATGCAGGACTGATTTCAGGAAATAAAGTAGGTAGACGCAACAGTCTTATTCACGATAAACAAACTGTCCTGTGAACTCTGACGTTCTTTAAGTTTTTTTCTCTCTAGTAAACAAGATTTTAAAGTAGAGGAAAAAACTGAGAAAATATACAAACAAAATAAAAGGATTACTTATCATTCTCCTCCATTTATCCCTCTAGGTACTTCCTAATAATCCTAACCGTTGAATTAAATGTGAAAAAAATCGTGGAAATGTCTGGTACATATAACGCAGCATATAAAATATACAGAGGATAGAGCAAGTAGCATTGGAATTCGCAAAAGAAGAAACCCAGCCTTTATTGCAGAGATAGTTTATCAAGATGTTTGCAACAGATAACCTTTAAAACGGACACTTCCTGCATCCTACCTTACTTTTACATTAAATATGCATGCTAATACAAATGCTGTTATGCTCAACAAACCCCACACACCTACCTAAGAAAACTAAGGATGGGGATATGTTATGTTGATATGTATGCAAGATTTGCTTCTTCCACGCCATTGCGAAAGCTATTATTCCGCTCACATGCAAAGAAATGGCAAGGGGAAAAAGTTGAACAAGACCTCAGACAAGGCCAAGTTTAAATTAAACTTGAAGCCAAAGTTCTACTAAAATTAACTATTCTCGTTAATTCACAGGGCTTGCAGTTTATGTACTTAAACTGTGGATGCATTCAAAATTAAATTCACACCATTAACGAAAAAAATCCTGTACCCAGGGCTAGTTTATATATCGCTTACAGATGAAATGAGAAATTTTCCAACGTTTTTCTTTCTTTGCTAAGAAACAATGAAAAGTCCAAAGTCAAGAGTTGAGAGGACTCATGAAAAAATGCTTACGTAAATCATGAAATTGCTTAGAATAACCAAAATGTTGCCCCTGAATCTTTAATAAATATAAACAATTATGCAAAGTACCTTCGAAAAACCAATAATAAAAAATTCTAAAAAGTAAATCCCAAGTCCGAATCGGTTTAAAAACCAAGATGCTTCCTATCAAAATAAAAATGCTTAAAAACAGGACCAACAAAACTTACATTTCAACAAGGATCCAAATAATCCAAAAATGCACAAAAAAGCTCTTGTTTGATTCCAAAATTCCAAGTCCTTAAATTCAGTATTTATTGTGATGAGTAATGGAACAAAGTAATGATTCACGAAACGGTCTCCAATTAAAGTCGAGAAAAAAAGTCTCAGGTAAACTCCACTTGACTTGCTCTGACTGAAGTCAACAAAGAGAATGAGTAATAGTTTACAAGTGTGAAAAGGTTTGTTATTATTCTCCTCTCCACTCTTTCCTGCGCTATAGGCTCAGCTTTTTAAGAATTCAAGTACGAATGGTTTGTATACAAGGAGAGAACCACAACACCAGTCTTCTCACTCCAACGTTCTGCAAGGTAATGGTTAATGTTATGATCCTGATGCATAATTTTGATTACATCTGACGCAACCCAAAAGACTCAATCCACCACCAACACTATATCCAATCCAACCCGTCCCCAGGGGTTAACCTACCAAGCTTTACAAACATTTCCCAGCCAAATACAACCATACTTATAGCCCGTTCCTATATGAATCCTACGTTCTTTCCCTCTATAGTAGTATGGAAATTGTCCATTAAGGAAAGCTGCTTTTGAGCTGATCCCCGGAGAATAACCAAGCCAAGCTAAACTCTCTTATTATGAACGAAAGAACGTCAACAATCAACACTTCGATATATCGCTATAATGTATACAAAACCACGTATCGTAGTACGTAGCCTTTTCTTGCCATGTCACACTGAAACGCTACCACCACCACAAAAAAATGTACTTTGCTACGGGCTAGGTTGGTATTTGGAAGACGCTGCAACAGCTGCTGATTCTTCTTCTTTAAGAGGAATTAAGACGACTCATTATTACTATCAAGAGTCAGACATACGTAGGTAGTAGAAGGGATGGGAGTAGCAGATGCTTCTTCTTTCTCCAAGATTTCATGGCATTCTTATGCCACGTAACTTTACAAACGTAACAGAACCAGAGATAAGACGTCTTGTAGAAGGATAAGGAAAAAATTGGGATGCGTGTCGCGATCAAAGATGTTCTAGAGTCGATAGAAGACACGCATTTCCATTTTTATTTCGTATGGTTCCTATCGTTAGTAAGAAAGGAAGCTGGTCAAGGAATATGTATTTGAAACATTGAAACAAAGGCTGTTTTTAAGCATCCTTCGTTTACTGTCTTGACTTTGGGGGAGTTTCTGAGCTCAATTTTTTTGTGGAGCAGTGGATGCTTTTTATCCTCTAACTCTTGGGTAGCCACGACATAAGAAAAATGCTCAAATTCAACCCATTACGAATATTGTTATGATAGCATCATTCATATTACAGCTTGGATCTGGTTTAAGAAGCTCTAGCGACGACTAGCTGGTAGTGGAACATGTTTTGTTTTTGTTGTTAGTGTTAGTGTTAGGTAAGGATTTTTTTTCAATTTCGAGGACCAAACGAAATCCTATGAAAAAATGCCGTCTTTTTAGTCTTTTTCTTTAACAAAGAAACGTTCAGGTATAGAAAGATCTTAGGAATCTTTTAAGAAATTGAGGCACGATCCCCAGGATATGCACCTGGCTTGACTGGATCACTGTCTGTATGGCTATTGCATTATGATGATTATTGCCTCTTTTTCCCTTGGGATCTCTCCTCGTAGGTATTTCTTTCAAATTGAGACAAAAAGCCGACTGGGGATACGAAACACCTTAACTAACTACCCAAACTAACCAGTATTTATTTAAAATTTTCCTCAAAGGTTTATGCAACCCTCTCTATTTGGCCTTCAGCTATAAATCCTCCAGGTAGTCAAATGCTACTTAACAATGCACCAAACAAAGGGTTTCTTATTATTGCATACCCGGCAGCCTATCTAGCTGACTCAAATGTCTACCTGTTCTGTTTGCTTGATCTTGAGACTTGAGGGAAAATACCAATATCAAAACCATAACCATACGTACTCTCCGCCGCCGAGAGGGTTCTTCTTCTTATACACTCCCGTACTATTAATAACCAATGCCTTTACAAAAAATCCAGGTATCGACTTTTAGAGTTGGAATTTGGGCTGTTTGGTCCTGTTAATTTCCGATACAACAAGCTTCATGAACCTAGACTATTGTTGTTGTATACCGATATTATTATACACTGGATCTTAACGTTTGCCTTGACCAACCTACTCATTATCAGAGCATTCTTCGAAAAGTAATGTCAATACATAACCATCTCCACACATCCATAACAGACCATTCAACTTGAATCGTATAACAACTGCTTTTTTATTCAGAAAAAGGTGGTGGACGGCTGCGGCTGGCCTATAATTTTCCATATGCTCCTTGCCTTTTGAAATAAAAATTGGAATACAATTGCATGATGCAGATGGGAATAAAGTTGATGGAGTTGGACCGGAAGAGTATTTTAAATTAAAAACTTTATAATAATGCTACAGGCCGAGTCAAGTACAAAAGGCAGACTCAACACGCCATTAGCATTTCCTACCTGTTTATGGAAATTCGGAACCCTCAATTCCGAGGAAAAAATACACAAAGCAACAAATGATCAGAGCTTCACGAAACATGTAAATGTCCAATGTGGGTCGCTGAGTTTTTTAAAGGATGCTTTCCACGTTATATTCCGCTATTGAAAAATGAAACCGCACATTAATGATACGTTTCTGAATTAAGAAAGTAATCGAAAAGATAATTTATTGCCATGTGGCAAGCAGGTACTCCAGCCCTGTTTAAACAATGCCAAATTGAAATAACGACTTTGGTAGTAAATTATTATGTTTCCGAAACCGCGAATCCACTTCTACCATATGTTTTACTTTTATAGTTAATGGCCAAAAACAGAGCTCCTATTCAGAACAAAATCCCCGTTTTATTCCTTGATTGCTTATATTCTCCGTTTGACAATGCCCGTGTCGATAAATCCTAATCCTGATCCCCAAATCTAGAGCTTCTGGCACGCGTTGCAGCTTGTTTACAAGTACGTGATCTACTTTTCCTTACAGTACACGTGTCTTTCGTGCCATATTGACTTCTAGGAAATTTCAGTCAATGTCGTCATGTAACCGACAATTAGCATTGAATTCATCAATGATTTAGAACATTCAAGGGTTGAAATATTGCTTTGTTCTGTGGTATAATAAAATATAAGTGAAGATAATTTTGGGATAATTTATTCAAGGGGCTCATCGTCTCTAAAATCTCCAAAAATTATCCCAACTCGCAAACAACACTAGCCTGTATTCTCGTTATTATCGGTTCGTCAAAGAACGTCTGGACTTGAATCCTTGACTTTTAATTTCAAAGCTGCTACAAGAAGATATTGTATAATCTGTGGAGGTTCAAGTACTGTGGTTTTTCAGTTGTAACTTGTAAAACCAGGAATACGTGTCTATGCGTACTAATTAGAAAATTATTTCACCAGCCGACTCACCTATCTACCTATCCTTCTATCTAAGCAAACCAGCATCGATTTCTAGCTCTACACATTCTTGTCTGCATTTTTTCTGTCTCAGAAATTCCAAAACACAGAACAGAATGATGATGATAGCCTTAGAATCAAACCAGTTAGTTGTAGGTGTTCAAGCTATATTTGAAAAGGTAGAAACCAGCCTGCCATCAATATCAATAGTGCTAATCAAACAATACGTAACGGTGGATATAGTAGTGAACAAATCGATTGCATACACAACTATATAGCTTCTTAAAAGCTTTAAGAAAAACAAGGTTTACAGCTGTACAACTCAAGAAAGAAGCAGATAGACCCTATTAACAACAAAAGGAAAAGGTTGATGCATTGCATTGCCACGTAATGTTAGGTGGGTTGGTCTGATTCATATTATTATGGGATACAAAGCATAATGAATAGGTACAGGAAACGGAATCAAATCCCTTTCAGACACAAATATATCGACGAATCGTTGTATCATTTCTTCAGGAAAGCAACAAAGATCAGAAACACAAAATATAATTACAGGTTACACTCGTTTTAAATTCCTAACCCCCCCAAAAAGAAACTAGGAGAAATAAATAAATTAACCTGGACCTATTTAGAAGCGGATTAGTCGAAAGTAGAACTTGGACTTTGACTTGTCCTCGTGTACTCTACGCTATAAATATACCAGTAATGTGACAGGGCAATGGTAGCTAAAACTTATAGGGAATTTACACCCATATCACCCCGTGTAAAACTCCGCAGATCATGTGGACGACATAAGGACAAGGTGGAAGAACAGACATACAGCGTAAGAAATAACAATGTACGAGATACTTTTTCGGTACGCAGGAAAATGCGGAGAAATCCGAGAAAACCGAAAGTAACCGAGAAAATGAGCCAGACAGACAGGTCATTCCAAAGACGAAAGCACATTTACTTCCTCGAGAGACATCCAAGACTGGAACTAGTTGCAAGCTGAGCGAGTTGAATTCAGAATACGAGATCGTCGGGAGTTTAGAATTACATGGGACCGGTTCAGCCGTGGTGGTGGTGGTCCTGACTCCGAAACCCCTATTCGTTTTTGGGTGGGGATCGTCTATTTCATGCCCTACTACCCGGTTGTCGGTTAGAACTTGGATACAGTGGAAGGTTTTCGACTGTTTCATAAATATTATGTTCCAACTACGAGAATGTACCAAATATACACAAAGTTATACTAAAATACCCGCAAGTCAAACTCCGACAACCTATTTCCTATACCAAAATCCCATCTTCCTAGCTATATAATTCAGTATGTGCCACATACTATTCATGTTATCCGCATACTAATTCCTCTTTTTTCGCAATATGTGTAACTCCATTATAGCTCACTCCAAAACTGATTATAATGGGATATATAGGGCCAAGTTTGTAAGAAGCATGTCATACTGATATGTAGAGCAGAGTAGACACATTAAAAGCTATATACAGTGTATATAAGGGCAATAGACTTTCGACCCAGACCTGGAAAAGTCCTTGGGCCCGGATGAGGCTAAACTATACACCATGCGACCGAAAAATCAATAACGGAAACTTTCAGGATCCTATTCTTCATGTACAAAAAAGAGAAGCCAACTTCTCAAATCCTATTCCACGAACTACAGAGAAAGAGAGAGAAAGTGGATATCCTCGCTTATAAACACGGTTATAAATCCATGCATTCTACTAACAAAATTAGGAGTTAGACAAAAACTAGCCGGAGCGGATCGAGGTTATAAAAATGATTCACGGCACATGATCCGCGTCCCTAAATGTAAACGTAGGCTAATAACGGAAACGGATGTCGAAAAACCATAACAAATAATTCCGCCATTCCTTCTCCGATAACGACAATGCAGCTGGAATGGACATTTTACAATGTTATGACGCTAAATCCCCTCCCTCTTAATCGATACTTAATTAGCTGCAAATTAAGTGGCTTTTCTTACCTGTCCTTGTGTCTGTGGAAAAGTCAGCTCTGTGTCAAGAGTTTAGAAACAATGGGTCTATTGTTCAGGTCAGAAAGGTAAAAGCGGAAGTGTTAGCTGGTCCGTTAGTTCCTTAAGTTCCTCCGGCTGCCCACACAATGGAGAAAGGTGTCTGTAGGAGTGGGAGAGAAAGTCAGTTGGGGCTGATTGTTTATTTATTTGGAATGAGTTTCGAAATCAAGATGGATTGATTTCAAAGGGAGACGAGAGATGTTCCAGTTCAACCGAACTCCTTCCCGACAGACGACCGAGTGGAAGAGCCTTTTGCCAAACAAACTCGTCGACGGGAAGGTCTTATCTTCTCCGAGCCTTTCCTGCAGACTTCCCTATCAAACCTATTCTGCCCCCGAATCCGTATATATTTTTATACGAACGAACTGCCACTCTCTTCTGTGGAGAAACCCGATTTGCAGAGTTGAAGGTCACAGGACTCACCAGACATACGCTTTATTATTATGATACTGCTCGTATGCGGTATCCAATATACGCTCCTATACGTTACATCATATCACATGCCTTCATCGTTGAAGTATATACAGGACGCGGTTATTCGGGGACTTTGGAATTCGAGAAAGAGACAGGAATATATTTATCTCTGGACTCCTGAATCCGGATTAATTTGCAAACTATGCTCATGGCCGTTCCTCGTCTCGGCTTTGACCTCTGGCTTTAGATTTTACGTATTGATTGCTCTGTTCATTCAGAACCTATCGGAAAATGCTAATTTGTTGTTATTGACGGGAGGGAGGTGAATGTTTCGAGCTCTACTTTGTGATCAAACAGCTCTATTTTTCTCCAGTGCCTTATTTATGCTTTTACCTCATGGCGAGATATTTTGCTAGCTGCTTGGTTTCGGCAGTAATTTTATATCCCAAGCTTTTCATGCCTTACATAAAATGTTTTCAATTACGAAAGTCCTAATCATTAGTAGCCATTTATCGCATTATCAGAGCAGCACTTGACTCTTGGAGAGAGAGTGATTACCCCAGGGTTACTATTAATTATTATGAGACGATTGCACAACCAGGCTTATCATGAATCAGGTTGTTTGTAAACTAAATCTCCAGTGACTCAATATAAAGGGAAGGGGGGATACAGATTGCCCAACCCGGTTTGTAACTGTTGTGCAAGACGAAGGAAGACCTGCTTTGTTTGTATACTTTGCTGCTATACAATTCCTCCTGGAACGGAAGGGGTTGTTTTTACTTTTTACATCACAATCGGCAAGAGCTGTAGCTGTGGTGCGAGTTAAGCTTAAGGCCGCGGGCTCTATTCTAGAGATTTAGCGTTTTTTAATGTAATCGAATAGGTTCTTACATAAGCCATAACACCTATGTCTGAATGTTTTTGACTTCTCTTGACTCCTCTATCTAAGCCTTTCTTCCAATATATAATCGGAGTTCCTTTTAAAAGTGCGCTTTCTTGGTTAGGATGACTCGTTAGTTTATACGGAGATATAACATAGGCATTCTAGTCAGTCGAAGAAGTCGAAAATCCAATTCACCTTCTTTACTCGGTGAGTCGTAACGCAAACGCAGCTATTTGTATATAGATTATGCGGATATTAGGGCGCTCTATAGGTATGTCTGGCTTTGGATTCCGTTTTTGTCTCTTCCTTAGAATTCTACGGAATGAGGGCCTCGAGTAAAAGAAAAGCAAGCAGGAAGGAAAACAAAGGGCTTACTATTCAGAATTTGGCTACCTGGTTCTGCTTTGTTTATAATTTTAGAAATTCCGTCCAGGCCTTTCGGCTCCGCTCCTTTCTCGAGAATAGGTTATGAATAATAACAACAACAATGAGAGAAATACTAAAAACATTTCGCAATAAAATAAAAAGTTTATGAATTTCCTAAAGCCTTTTACGACCCTATGGAGGAACTATAAACCTTCTGAGAAATTAGAAGCAAACCCTTTCAGGCCAAGAGACAACTTGTGCCAGGAAGGTAATGGTAATGGAATAAAAACATAAAAAACAACAAATTGATGTGAGGCAGAAGAATGTCTGTTAACTGCCTGTACTCGATACTCTTGAGCATTTCGAAGAATGGGCGATGGGGGAGCAAAATACCACTAAAAATAAATAAATGTAAATGAAGCTTTTGTGTCTCTAAAATCCTCAACAATGAGCCTCTCTTCAACTTCAACCGAGTCAAAAAAGGGGAACAAGAATAACTGAATAAGCAAACTTATTTGGAAGTAGGTTTGTTATTAAAAATACCGACTTAAATCCCATACGCATACGTTTCCTGACTTTGGAAATCTATGAATTCTACCATGAATATCTTATCCTATATCCTATGTTCCCATGTTTATAAGAGATTCTAGCATTTGTTCTGGTTAAATTTAGATTTTAACAAGCAAGAGAAGGACTTCCGTCTCAATAAAAAATCCTTTCAGATATCAGATCCTTCAGAATAAGGGGGAGGATGGCCCAACAGCTCCATAATTGACCGTAGTTGACGACGACCGTCTCATCAATCAGGACGAGCCGGAAGGAACTAACTGATCTCTTGTTGTATGAATGGACGTTAATTAAAACTCATCAATTGATATCAAACCAAGCTGGATATGATGGATGCAGTAATCAAGCATGATAAAGGATAATGATACTCCACGACAGAAGAGGAATAATTTCCGAAACTTCTAAATTAAGGTCTAATTTTTTATGCCAGCCCAAGCCAGCACATGCAACTAGAAGCACACAATTATACATGATTGTTAGGAAGGACTCAAAAATGGAATTGGGTACATTACCTTGGGAATGGTTAACTTGTAGGAGAGGCTCTCTGTCTCTACATGTACTTGTCCTTTGAAGGGGTCGTGGTCGTGTTACAGATTAGGATTGTGGAGCAGTCTTTGTTTATTATTGTGCTGTTATAGAGTTGTAGTTAGTATGCAAGGTCTTATCAGCATCCCTAGTTAGAGTTAGGAGCAAAAGGGGTTCTTAGTTAAAAACGTTCAAGATTAGAGCTGTAAAAGGACTTGAAAGAGGCTAAATTAGAAGAATAAATCCACCTCCTATGTAACAGCAATAGGAAAAACGGTGGTCGATGGTAGCGAAGTAAAGGAATCAATGGGACCAAAAGAGGACAAGGAGTTTGTAAACAGAGAAGTCCCTTTCCTATACATTATAGCAGCTCTCCACGATGAAGTCATGTGGGTTTGTTTTGGTTGTGGAACGAAAGGGTTTCCACTACTACTCTTCGTAACGTGGATGAATGTAACCAGAAAGTGTAGTAGATAATAGTAAAATGGAATATATAGTAAAGTCCATCCACCAACACCAACTCTATAATATCCTCTTCTTCAATGGCCGTGTTTTTTATGCACCAAATAGGGCCGGCCCACAAGGGAAGAGTTCATCCGAAATCGAAGCTTCCCTGACGCTGCTGCGTGAAAAAATAGCTTCTTCTCTAGCGTTGGTGTTGAGGCTAGGAAAGCTAACAGGCTTGGTGGAGGATTCTGCTGCAGATTCGAGATTCTAGAAAGAATGCGAGATGATCATGTAATTTTCCCAACCCCTCGTACCCGAAGCAAGTGGAAACGGTCCCCGAAAGCCGATCATCGCAGCAAAGATCCACAGACAGGCTGAACTCTGAACGAGACGGGGTTGGGAAGGATGCCATTTCCAACACCGTTTTTTATCGTTCAACTTGATGAGGATAAAAAGTATAGAATGGAATGCATGTTGATGTTATGCTTACTATCATCACTAATATTATTATCTCGTGGGTAGAGAGATAGAGAGAGGAATAGATAATAGATTACGAGCCTCGTAATATTCTTCCTAATCATAACAATTCAGAGCTGTGGTTTTTAGGTGAGGTTTCCTTCTCGTTTTAATACAGACAGAGGCACTTGCTAGCTATTTGATAATCGCTTCGGTAATGGTAAATGGTAAATATGTGGCCCTAAAAATCAGCTTCCGCTCCGTGTGACTAAATCCCTGCGCTTCGTAACGTAAAAATCCTAATCTTCTTTGGGTTTAACAAAAAAAATATGTGTCTTGGGGTTGATGCTGTTGGGGGGTTGAGATTTGAGATATGCAGGAAATTGGTTTAGATAAGCAGAGATGATGATTGAAATATTGAAAAATTTAAAAGCGATGGTAATAAAGAGTTTTTTCCTCAATAGATATTGGTTACGAAACTGGCTAGAACTGGATATGTCTGAAGAGTTCTCGTTCTGATCTGAATAAGCTAGAATTAAGTAGGTATCGGAACTTGACAGTTTCTTCATTCGAAATGAACGGTTCTTGTACCTTCAATTTTAATATTTTTATAATCTTGAAGGAGGCTACATCGAACGGGAAGCTACCTGCCTTTAAAGACGGCTTTTGTGGCTAAAATAAGAGTTTTCCTTTAGAATATTTTATTGTTATTATTATTGTTGTTATTATTCTTAACAGAGCTGACTAAAAGAGGTAGGAATGTGTCTGGTTTTGTAGGTTTGTTTGTAAATAATGCTGCCCTTCTCAGAACTCGGTTCTTTGATGGTTTGATAGTTGAAATTTGAATACACGGGTTGGATTTTAGTTTCGTAGAAGGAAAGAAGATATCCTTGTATAATATCTTAAATGCATATAATGTATCATTGCGATATGATGTTTGTGGCGGATCATTAACATAATATTAACGGTCTTGAGTTCCATTACCTGACTTTAATATTCAATATTTGCTCAAACCAGAAAAAACCCAGATAAGCCAGATACTACAGCATAATTCCAAACTCCCTTGTCTCCATTTCTTTTATATCCACGAAATTCCGTCAAATTATACTTGATAGCGTTCATAAACAAACAAGTCATTTCTTAGCAAGAGACGTGCAGAGGTTTTATTAAAACCAAACATTTGCTTAGATTCTCTAGTTTCCTCTAAATACCTTCCTGATTCACAAAACCGAATAAAAATAAATATTTGCAAACTCTAGCATTTACATTAAAAGTTGCAGGAGCAGAATTGTGCACATGATACCGGCATATTATTATAATGAGGATGAAACCTTATCGAAAAAGGTACGTTTTCGATGCAGGGCTTCAATCCATTCAACCATAATATTGAACTAATCACATATTCCTAACACAAATAATTTTTTTGGCTACATTCAACATTATAATAATAAAACTACTTGAACACATGCCAATAATTTTCAGAGAAATGTATGAAAGCACACAAGTATCCGGTTCGTTCAGGCACATAATATATTATTATCAATATCAACAAATAATTTTCCAAACTGATAGACCTACCTGGCTCTGCCAACGCATTTGAATGAATTTGCTGTTAAAAAAGCTGGCAAAGCAGGAATCGGTATCTTGAAGGGTTAGGTAACAGGTAAAGCTACGGCAGAGTTTATATAAGAGAAACGATAGGAGGAAATTGAAACCTCATTCATCTTCATATCAGTTTACAAAAGTATCATAATAATAATATTGAGGTTGAAGACCGACAAGAAAACACGACACCTCCTTATCCGCCTTTTCAAAGGTTCAGCTAAATGCCCTTTCAATGACCGTGGTCCCGGGTCTCCTCGTAATTTCTCACGGCCACACCGTACCTTAGCCACCCTACAAAACAACGTGTGAATGTTTTTGTTGTTTCATTTATTTCCTATTAGAATTCAGATCGGGGAGGATCGGAAGCTTTGCCTACGCGAGTCAGCCAATAATCTAGAAAAATGGGAGCAGTGTGAACTTGTTTTAAACGCTTCAAAGAGAATCGTTATGGTATTATGCCTTAGAGTTTTCCTTTTTTTGAAATTAAAATACATGCAGACATCAGCACCTTTGATTCTTGAAGTTTCATGCAACCTTCTGGGTTTAGATTTTAAGGTTATATTATGCATAGTGCGTAAGTAAAGAGTTTTCAAATGGATTTTAAGGAGAGAGGTGCGTTTGGAAACCCTTTGCCACGTGAAATTAGAATGCAAATTATTTTTAAGGTCTAGTAACAATACAATTTGAAAATAGGAGCAGGTATTAGAAAACGCAGTCAGTCAAAGATCAAATTTTATGTAAATTGAAGATATACATAATTTTTACATTGAGATTTTTAGGCCGATAAAGAAGCCACCGATACGTCTTCTCTCGAGTTACAAATGCGTCAGGAAGGGAAAAGGATAGCAAAAGCAGGGAACTTGACGTATTCTTGAAACCAATAAATTTAACGGATTGAGTAACAGTACCACAGCTATATGTCATTACAAAAGCTGAGTTATAACTTACCTTCGTTAAACTATGCTATAAATATATGCCTAAATTTCTGCTTGTCGATGTCGATAGTAAATGCATGTGACTTGGCAGAGATGTATATAATATTTTGTTTTTATGAATTGGAAAATGAAGCAAGGTCTCGATGTTGATAAACTTTAAACTCTGCTTTACTTGTTCTCATTTACTCATCTCCTGGTGTATAATTAACTTTTACGGCTTATGGCCATTGATGCAATAATGAAGTAATCCCAGTATGGGTTAGGTTCTCAAATCTATAAATGAACAGCAGGGTATATATTATTTTTCGTTTTAATGAATTGGAAGGATGTCGAAATTTTTTCCATGCAGAATGAATGCCTGTTTAAAAAACACTTTGCCCTGTTTAGGTGGGATTGACGAATAAGTAATGATTTCCCTGCTCTAAAATCGATTTTTAAATAAATCTGGTATCATAGCAGAAACGATCAACGATACCTTCACCTGAATAATTTTAACACTGGTTACTTCCACCTAATTTACATGAAGCAATAGGTTTTTCATTCTAAACTCCAGTTAATAAACAGCTGCCATTTTATTATTGTCAACCGTATTTCCGAGCTGCTAAAAAAATGTTCAAGCCATCAATCGCTTTCCGGCAATGCTTGTAATTTAGATTTCGAATCCTCCATTATACAAAGCCCACCGAATCCTGGAATATTTCAAGGAACAAGCCTTAGCTTAGCCACGCGTAAGAGATAGCATTCCATCACGACGAAGAGGCCGGATGACCGGTCGTTTAAATTCTCTAGAATTTTATTTTCAAGGATTTTTCTTCGAATTACAATCTTGAATGAAATCTTGGAGAGGAGCATGGCCAGCTAAAGAGGAGTGGATGATGATGAGAAAATGGAAAGGAAGTTAGTAAATAAACCTGTGGAGCTGATAGCTTAAAGGATAAGTGAAAAATCCTCCATTGAGAGAAAGATTTTGTTTACAAAGGAAACAAGTTGTAAAAGGAATGACCGGGACCCAGTCGGGCTTGTTTGGTTGGATAGGAAGCAGGATAAGGATTCTTCATTTATTGCTTACTTATTAACCAACCTTAGCAGTAGAGAAAGGTTTAGTAGTTCATAAGGTTTTCCTTTAAAGTTTTGACCCTTCTTTCCTCGAGATTTCAGCGGAGGGCTTGTTGGTGATGGCTATTTAATTTACTTAAAGATTTACAACCCATGGAGGACCCATTCTGTCCTCACTTCTCACCTAAATCCTTCGTTATAGTTTAGTTATGTAGTAGCGGGTTCATGCACGATTCCACTTAACGACCCATCATGGTAAATAGTGTTACCAGGAATTAGGCTCAGAAATAAACCTCATTTTATTCCAATTTAGGAGTTCGTAGAAAGAGCTTTATTTATAACCGAGTTAGTAGTTATGCTATTAGTGTTAACACTGTAAAAGGCCCTCCACCTTTATTGTGGAGGAAGCAGTGCGTTGACTGGATGTAGAAGTAATTGAATTCTCAATGGCTTCCTATACATTAGAAAATCAATTGTCGAGGCTATTATGAGAATTGTGTTGACAAGTTTTAAATTTAGATTTCTGGAAATCAACACCTTATTTGGTCTTTTTAGTTCTACTTATAGGTGCAATCATGATTGGACCCGGATTGGGCAGAGATACGCTTTTATTTCAACTCTATTTTATGTTGTAGTTTTAACGCTTTTGACTTTAGCTATAAAATGTACACATCCATAAAAGTTCTGACACTATAAAATGAACTTGACCAACTCAATAACAAAGTCATCAATATCTTTAAATATGGCTCAATTTCATATCAAAACTATATCATTTTAACACTGCAGTAATGATAAAAACACCTACAAATTTCAACCTGCCCTTGAACCCTACTTCTACAATCTTAATAGTTAAACTTTATAACAAAGGCTGAAGTTACATTATCAAGAAGACAGAACGAAAAGGATTTCGTACACACCACTGCACTGCCTTATCCATTATATCTGCAGTCAGTTTTTTTTGTTATTGTAGGATTATTATGATGTGCTTAGTTTCCAAACTGCAACATTCCTCTCGCCAATGAAAAACTGGTTTTTAGGAAATCTTAAAGTATTTACATAAAAAATAATCTCTAGCTTTATAGTTTCCATCTCCAGTAGTGTTGTTTTTTATGCCATCATCAGATATAATAAACATCATCCAAACATCCTGAGCAGAAGTTCCAGGGAACTTTATAAAAACTTGCAAGGTGATTTAGAGGTCTGGTCAACGTCCGTGAACGTGAATAATAGTTGTATTTTTTCTCAGTTCTTGGACTCTGGGACCGACACCTAATCCTTTGTATAGATTTTTCTACTTTTGATTATGAATTTCGTACAAAAGCCCGATGAACAAATATAAATATGGGAATCTAATTAATAATTGCCTTTCATCAATTTTATCTGCTTGTCTCTGGTTAGTTAACATGAAGAATGAAGAATCACAACATCCCTGCCTCTTCTCTATTTGCTATTTGCTCAACCAGTTCTAAGTTTTAAGGTCTCTCAACCACGTTTCGCATCGGAATTTTAAAGACACGGAGCCAATCAGTTAATGGAAATCAATGAAATTCGGTACATAACAATCCATCATCCCATACCCTTTCTAATGCCGCTCGCTCGCTCTTGCAATCTAAACGAGAGGAGAATCAAAACATACTGCACTTTACCTCATAGTAATTATATAAGATTGGAGTGGACTTTGTAATAATAATACGAATCTGTTTACATTTGTTGTGGTTTGGTAACTTTGCACCTGAGTTCCTTTTACCACGAGGAAAGGGAAAGATTTCTCGCTAAAAAGAACATAGCTTTTTTAATGCACGAAGCCGAACAAAACAAGTTTATTGTTTGTAACAAAGTGCAAACATTCAAGCTTCAATCATCATCCATTTAGTAGGAAAATCCTTTGAGCATACAGCTTTAAGGTCAAGTCAAGGTGCATAGTACGTTTACACCGCGCTCCCTATAGCCATTCATCCTACTCCTTTTTCTGTATATAAATGCAAATTTTACAAACAATCAATGCAACGCGAGTATATACGGGGAATGTGAAACTATAGTGCAGAAATGAGGCAGAGTTTATATGGAATTCCTCTTGCTATTTTAACACAGCAAAAAAAGCACGTATCCTCGAATGTTAATATTCTTTGTCGAACTCTGCTGCATTATATTCAGAGCTAGATGCAGTATAGCTGGACTCGTGTATCAATAAACAAGATTTGCAAAAGGAATGCAAAATCCTGTATAAGAACTTTAAAACTGCATACACAAACATTTTCATAAGCCTGCTCATTTTTTTTCAAACTGACTCACTGCAAGAACTTATATGGTACTGATGATTTTATGTTCTATTGCCCTTTCGGTTCTTATTCATCCTCCCGTAATATGGAAAAGCAAAATGACAAAGACTGGTTTTTGTCAGCCTTTAATATTGCAGTTAGTGCCCACTTTTTCCTGCCATTAATATTCCCTCGACATATACGACGACAAATTTAGTCATAATAAAACGTACACTTACCTATCGTAACATTGCCAATATGGGGATAGTAATGACTGCACAATGTATTGGAATTCTACACAGGCAGACTGAAGGGCAATGCTATTTTTGCAATGCTTATTTTTACATTTGCATCGTTATTCGAGACTCGAGTATTCACTTGGGGATAGATTTCAAGAGCAGGGCTTAAATCCTTGGATTGGAAATGCAATTTGAAGAGGACGATGATTCCTAGATTCTTTGCCATCTGGTATAGATAGGGATTCGGGATGGTTATCGCGTTTTAATCGGGATTTCGATCAACGGATCAATATTTGGATGTAAGGATTAGACCGTGTTTTAAAATTGGATCTAGAATGTAGGATTCATCAAATTTGCAAATCCGATTACTTGAAACCTATTTTATGTCATAGTTTTGGAATGGGGTTGGTGAACTGTTGGGAAACTTTCAAGACACTTGACGTAGTATCGAAATTAATTATCTAGATGAGTTTCAGCAGGAGATGACAGACGTTAGGAATTGGATTTTCGAATAATAAGATCGTAAAAATATTCTTATAGATAAGACAGTTTTGATGATTACCACACCTACTCTACATGTTATTTTCCGCATGTTTCCTAATCTCAAGCTCGTTGAACTTTCCAAACAAATTGGGAAATAGTATCAACTTTTAGCCACTTGATTTGCTACACTACATACGACATGTCTCAGTTTAGTAGCAACCTAGCAAATTTCAAAGAGAGATCATAGGGAAATTAGTATATTTATTTATAAGTCTTCTAGAACTATAGCGTAGTTAGGATAAAAGCTTTTGATAGTAACAAAATATATTGCAAGACTACTTGACAAAACAAAGCAATCTAGGGCTATGATTGTTTGTTATTTTCATACATTTATAGGGCATATAATACGGTGGGAAACCGTCTTGACTAGACAACAAAAAGATGTATCAAAATCTAACTGTTACACAATATTCTAACAATCAGCTAATTTGTATACGACAGCCAACTCAAACTGATTACCTTCATTGAAGCCTAACCTTGCTTAATAATTGGCATGCTCATCAAATTGTGTAGATCAAACAGGTTACTTTAATTTATATTTCAAATTTCGATACAAGGAAATGCAAAAGCATGATGTACGTGTGTTCATATGACAAGAACTTAGCATATTGATAATAAACTTAATATTCCATAATTCGCTGGAAATAGATCGCTGCAGATAAAATCTCTGGAATTTGAGTTACTTTGTATTCGCTGATTTCATGAGACTTTTGTTAGAGTCTTTTAATACATTTTCTTCAAAAATAATTCCGATTTATAAATTAGTATTTCATCAGGAAATGCCTTTGCCATTGATATAAATATATTAGTTTAGAGTTGAGAAGAAAATCCACAGTTTATTAAGTTAGTGCATGCAATGCGATGCGATGGCTTAACTCAATCAGAAGAATCACGTAGTGCCTGCATGATAGGAAGCCTGAACTTAATGCCTGATTACAGAATAACAACAATAATAACAGTTCAAAACTTCAGTTCTAGATATATTTGAACAGGTCGAGTCCTTTGGACGACGAGTCAGCTATCAATAGATAATAGCCCTGATTGGTGTCAGATAATGCAATTCCATGAAATAACAATATTATAATATTAATAGATCTATATCCAAAAAAAGGTAAAGGTGAACAGTTCTGGGGTTCTGATTTGGAAAGTTTTTTCCTAGGAAGGCCTAATAGGATATTTGTATATTTATTTACAATTTGCTTTTTCAATGCAGTTAGGGTCACTGTCTTACCTCACCAATTGGTTGGGGAGATGCCAACAGTACTTTTATGATTCATAATAAAATTTGTAAAAGGGTGTTTTACTATCTGTTCTGTACTATTTGACCAAGGAATGAAATGTTAGTAGGGGTGACGATTTGTTCGAATTTATCTCAGCCCCAGCCCCTAGAATTGCAGTAATAAATGGAGTTGATCTTCAGAGTCGACTTCAAGCAGGAATGCAAATTCGTTTGAAATAAGTTGTAGATTTTGCAAGTAAACTTATTCACTAAAGTATTGAAATGCAGTTTCAAAGAGTGTGAACTTGCAAATGGACAAACTAGTTCCTTATGAATTTGTTAATTTAATGTTATTTTATTTCTTCCCAATAATTCATACTTTTATTCCTATAAACTGTCAGACCTTATTCATAAAAATCGTCCAATCTTGTGATGTTAAACGTCTCGAATTAAATTTAGTCAATAAGAGATTTAATTTAAGGCCACAGAATCCTATACTTGCTCGGTAATGTTAACATCGTAATCATACATATTAAATCACCGAATTTGATTAGGTATTGGTTCCCTAGATTTCCATTCCAATCAAGTGTATTTGCATAAAGACATGCATCGTTAATTTCAACTCTCATTCACGTGTAGGGACATAATTTCTCCGGTTACAGTCAGTTTCAGGTCATGAAGTCGCGATTCAAAATTGTTTCACGAATGTAAAAATTTCCATTTAAGTCCAAATTGCAACCATTCATCCACATGTTGTCAATAATCAACAAACAACAAAAATATTTTGAACAGATTGCTTAAACCTTGGTGTTTGGTTGCATGAACCAGATTTGTCGATCAAAATGAGGTTACAGACAGGCAAATAATGCAGTGGTCTGAAAAGGTTGATATGCGTGTAATGGGTTATTTGGATTGGCGATTTTGATATCCCCATGTACCGAAATGTATTATATTATATGTATAATTTTCAATATTATTTGTATACCAGAGAGGATAAAATAACAAATAACAACACTGAATTTCCTCATGCCATATCTCTCAATCAGAACAGAAGAGAGAAAATTCTTTTAAATTACAATTTAAATGAAATCATTGTAAACCAAAACATACATACAACATATGCTTAATATGAACGAAATTCATGAATACGATTAAACCAATTTTGTCAATTATTACTCCCATAATAACTCTCAAACAGTTGTTGGGCATACTAACGTTTGCTTACATTTTTTTGTACAAATCGTGAGCTTGTAACCTTGTCCATCGTTAAAATGAATTTAGGATAAAAAATTCTTCCTAATATGGTAATCTCGATTTTTACGTTTTCGTACAAAAATCATCCAAGGCTGTACTATTTACTGGCACATTTCAGTGCATTATATTAATAAAATACTGTAACAGCAAAATGAATCAGATCAGGCATGAAAAAATACAACTTTAGTATCCAGGCGGAGTGGGGAGTGAATAAATATTTAGCCTTTGTCGTATTTATTTATTTTAATAAAATAAAAGCAATGATTATACATTTAATTACTGTGTTCTCAATCTCATCCTTTTTATTCCATAAAACTATTTTTTTTTCGATTTTTAGACAATAAAAAGGAATGTCATTAACCTCATCCTTGGAACGTCTAAACATATAGAGATATATCGATATCTAAATTGGCAATCAAGTTCGTTCGGAGTCTAATTGCATCATGTTACGATTATATGTAGAAGTAAACGGTTAAGATATATCACATAAAGGCTAAATCTGGCTGACTTGTGTAAGAGGGATATGGCGACGTGGAAATCAAATCTATATATACGTCAATCAATATCCGTCACCCAGCAAAGACCTCATTACGAGCAAGGATGTATTTAAGGATTACCGACTGACTTTCTACGATAATTGCCTATATTCGCTTAGATATAGTATTCAGAGACAAGAAGGGCACGTGTTAGGAGCATGATCATCTTGAAAAAATGTATTAAGTTGCTATAAATGCGTCGAAGTTGCTCAGAATATTTGTTTCAATTTGGATTAAGTCCCTGAATGAAGCAGCAAATAATGTATCACACTAATAGCTGATAAAATTAATTTCGCGTACTTCCAACTTCAAAATGTCATAACCTTACAATTAGTTTATGGAATCCTTGATAGGTTCATACATACGAAATGCATATGTATAAAGAAATTATCAAAGCAAGAGACCATTACAATTTAAATGATACGAAACATTTCTTTCAAATGAAAAAGCAGAGGTTTTAAACGATTTTTTAGCATGACTGACACGACATATGAACTACTTGGCAAATGAATGGATTGTTTTGAGTTGTCCTCGCTCGAGTTTAAGTGAATTTGGGGTTGGCGATAGGTTGGTTCTTTGTGGGTCCTCGCCGGAAATCCAATCTCAATTTTGTTTCTTTGTAATTGGTATGCGAGTATTATATCGTAACATGAATACTTGGTTCAATAAAACACTAACAGCTAAAGCGACAGAAGACTAACGGATAAGATCATAGTCTAATTTCCAACTGTTAAACGTACGGAATTTGCGTAGGCTTGGCGCTATTCTTAGACAGGAAGAGCTAGTTGACATCAGCAGACTGTTTGGCAACTTTCGCCAATTCCATTGATACTCTAATGTACTTGTGTTTAAACCCATTTCGCATTTTTATATTTACATGGGCCGTTTTCCAGACACGTGAAAGGCCTCATAGATTGAAACTTGGAATACTTGGCAATTTCCACGCTCTGTTTGTTATTGTGCGATAAAAATTAAAATTTATAATGCTCGGTGGATTTATAAAAATCGTGTTTTTCGCACAGGTTAAAAATCAGATAATAATGGGACAGGAACCAGGGATTGATGCAGAATAAAAGATTGAAATATAAATAGTTTCTAGTTTCAAAGTTCAAATCTCTAAGCCAATACCCTAAGCTGGCTGTCTGGGCTACGGACCAGACTGGTCTTTGATACTCTTTTATTACAAGACAAACATTATGAGGATGCAGAATACAGATTAACTTATCATTCAATGAGGAATAAGCTGAAAATAGACATGAAAAGCCAACATAATTTTTGTAAATTCAATTCTGGAGATAATTTCTGTTTTTTTCGTGTTTACAACTTTGTATGGATATGGAATTCAAGCAAAATAATTCTCCTTAATTCTGCACACACTAATAACAGCTTGTAATTACTATAAATAACTTTTCGGATTTATCATGAACGATCGACCTCCTTGTTTTTGTGTCTTTCGTAACAGATACAATTGTCGTCATTCATGTAGCAAATGAAGGTAGAAACGTGTTATCGTCTGGATTATACTCGTTCCGACAAAACAATATTATTAAGCGACGTATTAATGCGATAGACGTGTTTTCGAACCCTATCCTATATAATAATACCACAATTCCTGAATCCGTCGTCGGCATGCACCTCCCCATATATATATGGCACCTCCCCGCTCCTCCACGATTGCATTTTGGCCTCTCCTCTCTCTCTCTTCGATAAAAGCCACTAACCTCATATATGATTCTCAATTCTGACAGTCCACTCTGTCTATATTTCGGAGGAAAATCAAGCCAATCCTAATCCTAATCCATAATCCCACTAATCGTGCATTCTGGAACTTGCCGTCCCCTCTCCCTCACTCTTCCAACTCTACATGCCATGCCTTTTTTGCTCTCTGCTGTACTCTCTGCGTCTGCGGCAGGCCCTTTCCTTCCAATTCCTACAACTTTACATTTCGTACACTTGACTCCCTCTTCCTCCTAATCTAAGTATTATGTCCTGTATGTAGCTTTCCCTCTTAATTCAACTGAGATTTTCATCATCTGTATCTCACTTTTTTGTCATTAAATTTCGAATATTTATTATTTATTATAATTATAAAAGAACTGTGACCATCTGAAAAGGTCTTTCCGGCCAAATATTTCCTCGAAGGGCCCAAAAATAATTCATCCTCCCCGACGTGCACATCAGACCCTTAATCCATAATTGAGAGCAACCACAAAGAAAATCGTGAAGGCCACTTTATATATTCAATTCGTCTCCTGATCCACTCCTCATTCCGGTCGAACTTTTTTTCTTCCAGTTATATTCCATTCCAAGTACTACAACTTCAACATCGCATCCGGTAGAAACTTCCTCGAAGGGCCCCAACTTGAAAATGTCGAAGTGCAAATTCGGGATTTCACTTCAAGAATACGTAAGTAAATTCCAAAATTCAAGTCTGTGTAAATCACTGCTAGATCGTTATGTAGATACGATTCACTACAGATCGTAGCTTTTCGAATCTTTGTTCTTTATTGATCGATTTTAAACATGAAATATTGAATAGAGGGATATTATCGCGTTTCTAACGTCCGGTGAACGGACCGAAAAACTCAAGCGATATTTGTGGTGGTTCACAAGCGTACTGCAACAATTGCAACCCTATGTTGCTGAGTTTGGAGTTGTTGCTGCCGTTATAAGGACTGCAAGGGACCCCCGATCCCTGATGTGCCATCTCCCGTTTATAGCTATTGAGCCACTGAACATTATCGTAAGTTCTTATATTAATGTATTAAGATTAAGAGAGTCCGAAGATTCTCTCCAGTCCAGTGACACTGATTTATTTTATTAACCATTTTAAAAGTTTGTAATTGCATTTGTAAAGCAACATTTCATTTCAACAAGCAAAAAATTGGATTATCTTCGTCCTTATCATTCTGCTGAACACCGTTTCGGGTTATCCGACCGGAGAAGCAAGTACTCTTCTCAAACAACGGAAATCAAGAGAGCATATTTGGTATTTGCAGGGTAAAGTGGTATCGTGGGCTCAAAAATTAAGCGTTATAGAATGCAAACGCTGGGAGTTGGCGAAGTTTTTCCAAAGAGTGGTCCAGGACTTGGATTTGTTGGACGACGAACGCGATCTGCTGTTCAACCGGGTTCAAAATGAACGGGCTAAGTGGTTCCCGGAGTTCAAATGGAAGTCGGAGATAATCCGCAAACTAAATTTTTTAGAAGATCCAAGCGTCTCAACTCTATTCTTGGGCCGACAAACTTGGAAAGGCAGAAATTGTAATTCCAGACTTAATTTTGATTGTAAGATTTTAAAAAATATTGAGATTTTAAAATCATTTGTTCTTTACAAGTATGCAAATTTTTAATGAATGACTCATATTTAAGATAAATGAAATGAGGCGGCCAAATCCCAAACGGGCCCACCCTGATCTCACTTGATAACATGCGACATCCACCTTCAGTTCGAACGTCCAAAGAGTTAAAGGAAAATCGACCTCCAAACCGGGAAGAAGTGTTGGCATCTCTAAAGCCAGCGCTTCAAAAGCTTCGAGATGTTCACAGAAGGTATTGTAAAACGGTACATGTTGCACGTAAAATGTTCTAACGTGTAATCAAGTTCAAAATGGTCCATGCGCAGGACGGCTCAATTCGTAAATCTCCTATGAAAACACCCCTGTATTTTCAATTGAGAAATTGTTTTAATTATTTCCAGAAAGGACCCAACAGCTTTACAAAGGTATTTATACCAATTGCATAAGCCCCGTCGAACATACCGAAAACTGGACCTTCCTGACTGGAGTTTGAAATATTTTCATACCAATTGCGTAAGCCCCGTCGAACATACCGAAAACTGGACTTTCCTGACTGGAGTTTGAAATCTTTTCAAGCCGACAGAAAAGATGTGCTTAAAGCCACGCTATACTACCACCCTGACAAACAGTTAGATGAAGACATGGAATGGTGTCTGCTTTGTAAAGAAGTTATTTAGTGTCTTAATGATCATGTGTAGCATGCATACAAAATAAAATTCCCTTGGGGGCCCAAATTGTAATAAACCTACAAAATTAATTAGTTAAATCCCATTGTATCATTTTGCCTCTTTGATTTTGTGTGCAGGTCATCATATGAACTACGCTTCAGTACTCACAAAACAGACTAGGAAAAAGGCCTGTCGCTGACAGGCACAAGATTCAAAACCTAAAATCCTAGAAACGGTGAACCCCGATGATTCTCATACACCGTTTCGTGGATTTTAGGTTTTGAATCTTGTGCCTGTCAGCGACAGGCCTTTTTCCTAGTATGATGATAATACATAATACACATACAGTGGGCATCACATTGTAACAACCAAATAAATAAATAATACCTTTGTCTGTAGTCTATTTATAAATAGCTAATGCGACTATAACAAATTATATTGTAAACATAGCCCAGTACAGGCTAAAACTACAGCAGTATATTTCTCAGTAATGACCATTATGTCTCCTTTATTTGTAAACATTCATCAGGGTCAGAATTTGAGAAAATATTTTTCCTTATATGAAATACAATAACAAGTTTGAAAGCATCGGAAGTTTGGCTTTTCAACGACTATATTATAGCTATACATTTGCTCCGATTGCCCTTACCCTTCAAAGTCGGATCTCCTTCGGTCTTAAAAACCTGGAATTTCTTTAAAAAAAAGCATGAAACGGTCGTGAATTCTTCGGAACTTTGTTATTGATTGTTGTGCATCGGGATCCTTTAAAAACCAACCTTGAAGGGAGGGAAAGGTTACTATGTTGGCCACCTTAGACGCTGGATCTTTAAGAAATGCCTCTGTAATTGCCCTCGATTTTTAAAGGGTAGTTTTCCTATTCCTTCTGTAACGGACCTTTTATGATTATTATATACATAATATATATAGTCTACCGTATTTTAATGAAAGCCTGATGTGGCATTTTATTTTTGGTTCCAAGCCATGTTTTAGACAGAACAGGAATCATTGAACATAAAATTTATTAAAGATATTAGGCAAAGGATGAATTATAAGTTTTGACAGGTATGATGATGATGAGACGGAACTGATACTTTAGGCTTCAAGCTTAACCCTACTGTGCATAATTTATTTAAAAACCAATATATAAAACAATTTATCTACATAATTTCCAATGAAATTAAAATCTCAACTTCAGCAAAGATGAATATGAAATGTTGAATTTATCTAAAATCAATTAACGGCTCTTCAACTATTACATACTACATTCGTAATGCAACAAGTTAGTTAACAAAATCCGGTCACACAAATACATCCAATAATAGCATGCAATACCATTAACCATTATGATCTTCTAATTAAATCATTGATTTCTTTAGTTGCCAAAACAGTTGCGAGCTGTTGTTAAAAATTTTGAATTGTCATAAATTAAAATTAAAATTAAGCGATTTGGAAATGCGCTAATAATAGTGTGATTTACAACATTTTTAGTCCGAAAAGTTAACTTTCTCTATAGACCAAAATTCAAATATAATATAATGGTGTGAGATTTAAAATAATCCGTTAAAATTCCAACAGATTGAACCCATCCTATTATTTTGCATGCTGTGTGTAATGTATAAGCGAATACTAAATTCGGAGACATGCCAACTGGTATTTATGACTCATCATCATTCGATTATTAGCTGCCAGCGTAAGATGTTTTTTGCACAATTAGTTTTCAGACATTGGCAATGGAATTCTTCCTTTACTATTGATCTTGAATAAAACAGAAGATGATCTAAATGTTATTGACCGTTTTGCTTGTAGATAAATCGTTAACTAAAATTGGGCGTTGTTACTTGACTATCTGGTTGAGGTGGTAAGGAGTAAGGAGAAATGAATATTTTACGACCTGACAATAGATGTACGTTTTATTCTTGAGACTTCAGATTCAGACTAGAGATTTGAGTTTGAGACAGGTAAAAATACCTTTAAAAACAGTATAGTATATGTATAATGCTGACAAATAAATTAAAAAACGATATCCCGTTGATATGTTATGAGACGTCTAAATACCTGATCCGGATCTTGAGAATATAAATGAACTAATTTTTTTAAACATTTTTTTGTACGTAGTAAACTTGGGCTAGAATTTAAGTATGCTTGCTTTTGCATCATTTGGCAAATTGTACAAGCTTTTTGTCCTGGTTATTGGCTTCAGGTTTTAATTTTCTACTGAACGTCTATTTTTCTCATGTCTATGATGCTCTCCTTCTTTATCACTAATCGTAAGACATACGATCAACTAATTTAATGTTTTTTTCAAAGGTTTTTTCATGTACACGTAAGTTCAACGAAAGAAATCAAAGTCTTTCAGCTGTTTATGTTTTCGAAATTTGAAGTTACAATTTACAATATATTTTAAACTTAAAATGAATTGATTTGCATTATATTCATCGCATAGACAACACTCAATATGGTCGAGGCTAACAGATTCACTGGTTTATCAGTTTAATCAATTATTGAAATATGTATAAAAGCGCATATTAACTACGGTTTATCGTTTTTATTGTATAAATCCTGTAGTGGAAAAGCGAAGTCCATCTGATTTCCATTATTCCTCGAAAAATGGCTATCATTTAAAAACATACAGAAACAATAACAAACATATTCACAACATAAATATTTTGAGGTTAAACTCCAACACGTGTAAGTCTCACAAATCTCAAAGTCAACCCAATAATCCAAGCTCCTTCACAAAATAAAAAACCACAAAAAAGAAGTACAAGCCATTCGTAGACAGGCCAGGCATGCGACGTTAATTTACGACTGTTCATTGAGAATTGGAATTTATTTGAGGCTGGAATTGCAATTTTTATCAATTAACACAGTGTTTATAATTAAGCATCTGCAAAGCCTTCATCTGAATGACTGTAATAAATAAGACATAATGTCCAACCCAATTGATCCTTCTTCCCAAAGGACAGAAATTAAAAACACTGTTACGTTACATATATATTTATAGTTACAGATTTGCGTCGATTTCATTGAACCCATTTGTTGTCGTGGACTTCAACCTTAATTTTTTCTTCCCGAATACAAAGTAGGTCCTCCAATAATGGGTTCAAAAAATGCAGATAAACTGCCTTGAAACAAAATAGTTATATTTACCAATTAATCTCCCATTAATGCTTTGGATCTAAATCTAAATAACATCCCCACTTAAAATAACATTCCGAAATCCTTCTGATACCTTTAGGGATTATTATGTATGCTTTGCAACAAAATGCGATAGGGAATAATTAATTCATCTGTAAATCCGTCGGTGTCAATTTGTGTTTACCAAAGGAGGCAAAAGGTGTAAATATTTATAAATATCGGAATTTCTGATAAGGTCTTGGATGGAATAATGTTTCATGTTACGTTTCATCTTCCAGCAACGCAGCCTCATCTCATCACATTTTATGCAAATATTTGTTGGCGTTTGACGACGCCTGTTTCAATATTTACTTCAATTGTCTGGACGCCAAATTCTGTGTTCATACGACCATATTTAACTTGTTAAAGTCTACAGGTTTCACAATATCGGCCAGTTCATCGATAAACTAAGCTTTGTTGCAGCTTCTGCTCCTCTGCTTACAAATGGATCTACTGCGCCATCCAACATTAAGTTCGTATAGTTTCACGTTTTCAATGACATTCCGTACTTACTAAAATAGACGAGAGAAGCTGTACCATAGAATTTATTTGAACTTTGGGTTAGCGGCTAACGGGATCTATTCGGTCGAATATATTCGTACATCTACATCATCATTTATTTGTTGTTTATAAAAATCGCATATTCGCATATTTGGTATTCGCATTTATTTGTTGCCACTTTTGAATCAAAAAGTAATTACTGGCGTTGTCATTATTCGTATTATAGTGTTTACCTTTACCCTTCACATATTATTAAGAGGTGAAACCCCGAAACCTCATATTCATAAACTATATGTGAATGTGGGTGAGTTTTTTAAGAGTATTTGCACTATAAAATTAGCTATCTACTATCAAATCAAGATCAGATAGAAGTTGGATATTTTAAAAAATATATATATTTTGAAAATTCAGCGTAAGAAAGCTTTCTTCGCAATTTCCGAGTTCCAACATTGAACATCTTCCCCCCTTTGCCGTTGCCCCTCAATCTTATAATTTGCAATTGGTTAGAGTTTCAGACGTATTATAATAATTATAATACGAGTTTATAATTATTATAAACTCTAAATGACAAGTAGAATCCTCAATCTCTAATTAAACACGACAGATCCCAAGAAATAAACGCAGCCTACGATTGCTGACAAACCAAATTTGAAATTGACTAGAATATAAAAGAACCAAAGATATGATGTGAAATAAAAATTTGTAGAAATTTAGCTTTTTGCAAATATGAAATAATAAATCATATCAATATGTATAATTTAACTCGAATTTCTAATAGCTCACATCAATAGTGATATAGTGAATATTCAGAACGATAATACTAGGTCCCTCGGGACTTTTATCCTTGAACTTCATTGCATTTTTTAAACACCTTTTAGCTTATGAAACTGTTTAAAATGACGATTTGATATATTATAATTTACACTGATGTTGTTGCTGCAGTTTTGTTGATGTGATACAAAGTACGATCTTGAAGCCTTTGTTTGACGAAAACCAAAACCAATATTAAATTCGATTCAACCTATTGTGATCTGGAATGAGAATGTACGAATTCATTGTTTCATGTAATGTTTCCATGTTTTTTGTAACGTTTGTTTTGTCTTAATGTCATTTTAGCATAAAACTAAATACATAATATATTGCAAGTATTTCTTATCAATTCCATTGTTCATGCATACCATTCGCATTTGTCATTTTTAGTATTTTCATTTTATTTCATATGCCTTCTAATGTAAATTGAAAAAGCTCTTTACCTGCCTATGTTGTTCCTCCATTGATTGTTTTATTCCCCATATCGTTTTCACTCAGCTAAACGCTACAACAAAATGCCTAAACCATAAATGTTGATTTTAAAATAAAATCGTTAGAGTTTGACAGTCAAAATTGATGAATGCGTATATGCAATATGTAAATACGTAGAATGTCAATAAGGTCATTTTCTTTTATACATTTGATATAGAGCTAGTGACTTATAAGTTAATGAAATATTATTATTATTATTATTATAATTATAATATATCTATATTCGTCCATAATTTTCTTCTATTGCATTCTGTTAAGTTCCTAGTAATGAATACGGAATAAAAGCCGTATGGTTTCATGATTGTCAAATGAGTCTTGTGACGGATTTAATTTGCAGTGAGATTAATTTAGTTTCTCGCATATAATAATATATGTGTGATGAATCATCTATTGTATTGTAATTTGCTACCAAATTGACCATATATGCAGTTCCAATGTTTTTTAAAGAGAAATAACAGGTTTTCTATTATCATGTCAAATTGAACACACCCTTAGTAAACGGTTTTGCTGCTCTGCACAAGTACTGTTCAAACAGTTTATCTCGTTTTAGTAAGTGACTTGTTTTGAATAGTCTTTAGAGGACATTTTAAAGGTTAGAATAAAATGACGAAAACATATATATTATCTGTGTTTTTATCTTTCGATAGTCCATACTTTATTAAGCGAGGCTTGGCCTTATCTCTAAAAATTGTCTCTCGTGTCTCTTTATCTTTAATTAATTTTTAAACACATTTCTAATTTCTATCCGTCCTTTGACAGTTGCAAACTCATCATCAGAACTAGACTGAAATTAGTAATTACCATTTCGTGATTATTGAAGCGTGAAGTCTACAGCAAGTATTTCAATTTATTGAGATTGTGATTGATATTACCAATTACCACCCACTTATATTCACCCTTTGAACTCGATTGTATTAAGCGTAGGTTTTGGGTTTCATGTATTAAACTTGAACACTACCAAACAATTCCATTGCATTAGAGTAAGTTGGATTTTAATTTTGGCTTTCAGATTTACGAGAGGCTTGCTTATATTAACAAGAGGTTACTCCCAGCCATACCTACATATTAACCGTTTTAAAAGAAGACCCGAGGAATCGTTTGGAATTCTTTTTCAGAATTTAAACCATCAAATCACAGGAGCAACACCAAGAATGTCTAACAGCACACTGAGGTAATTATTAGCCATTATCCTTTTCTAATTTTTAGAATAGTTCACATTTAGTTTTTTTTTTACTTTAATGAGAATACGATTTGAAACCATTGAACTGGTTGAACCTCAATGGATGGGAAAATAAACTATACTTGCATGCTTTAATTTGTAAAACACTTTTAATATTTCGTCCTCCGTTCCGCCGTCTTTCAACTCATATAATAAAATGCTGAAATATTTCAGATCTGCGTATTATTCTCTGGGGGAGCATACGCTTAGCGTTCCTGCGTCCTTGTTCGCATTGAATCGAACGCGTTTGGTGGATCGCTTAAGACGAATTGGAAGTATCGATACCAGCTCTTTGGTTGTTCTACAAGGAGGAAATGAAGATAGTCGATATTGCTCGGATGTCGGACCGGTCTTTAGACAGGTTAATAAATATTCACAAAAAAAGGAATGTGAATGCATCCGACTGATTTTAAGTACATTTTTAGTAAGTATTTTGGTAATTCGAATTTTTAAGGAATCGTATTTCCACTGGGCGTTCGGTGCACTTGAACCTGATTGCTTTGGAGCGATTCGAATTAGCGATGGTCGTTCTCTTTTATTTGTACCCCGTCTTCCTGATGAATATGCCACTTGGATGGGCAAAATCCCGTCTCTGAACAACTATCGCGACCGTTATAATGTCGATGAAGTGCATTATGTCGACGAGGTTTGTCTTGATTCTATATAATTGATGCAATGCAAAAGTAATACAACAAAAAAAATTCACACATACATCAAATCTGAGAGTTTTACAGAACTGAACTATCTGTGGCCATTGGTCATGTCTCTAGATTTTCAAATATAAATTTTATGGAAATTATTAGTTTTGCGATATTTAACATTTATAATTGTTTGATTTAGATTGCCGAAAAAATCAAAGCTTTAAAGCCACATAGCCTGCTCACCCTGGTAAATTCGCATGATTTGTTTCACACCTAAATAAGCACAAAATATTTTTTTCCATATTTTAATATGCTTAACAATGAACAGAATGGTGTCAACAGCGACAGTGGGAAAACATCTCGAGAAGCCGTTTTTGATGGAATTAGCCAGTAAATCCTTCTACATAATGTCTAAAGTTTTTATTTTTTAATTATTTAAATCGATTATATGTGTGAAATTTCATTGTTTAGATTCAAAGTCAACAATGCCGTTTTGCACCCGGAAATTGCAGAATGGTAATTATTCCATTTACTATTTTTTTTTATTTATTCCCGTCAGAATTTATCTGATTTTGGAAGCCTGACGGGTGGTTTATTTATGCATTTAGCCGAGTCTTCAAAACGGCTTTGGAACTTGAAGTCCTGCGTTACGTTTGTGAAATTTCTGCCAAAGCTCACATTGAAGTAATGAAAAAAGTACGTGCAGGAATGAAGGAATATCAATGTGAAGCTATGTTCCAGTCTTATTGCTACTATAACGGTGGCTGCAGACATTGCTCATATACTTGCATCTGTGGATCCGGAAATAACGGCTCTGTGCTTCATTACGGTCATGCTGGGGCTCCTAATGACAAGACGATCAAAAATGGTGACATGTGGTATGATTTGTTTAATTGGATTTCTGTACAATCGACGAGGGCCCACTGAGAGAAACCTAATATTTTCTTGTTTTATTTAGTTTATTCGACATGGGGGCAGAATACTACTGCTACACTTCCGACATTACTTGTTCATATCCCGTGAACGGTAAATTTACTGATGACCAGGCCACAGTTTATAATGCCGTGCTTGAAGCGAATCAGGCAGTCTTTGATGCAATCAAGCCTGGTAAGTACAAACTTACAAGATTTTGAACATATATATTCTACTTTTGTTTTTGGAATTTTATTCGGAAATCATTCGAGATAAATTTTCTTTGTCAATTTAAACACTAAAGGTGATTTTGAAATTATTTCATATGAATGATTGTTTTGGGACAGCCTAGAAAGTCGAATCATCGAACCTCTCAGAAATTTGGTTTTTGTCTTGCTCCTAATTAAACTGAATCGTAATAGTTAATTAAAATTTACAACGTTATTTTAAAGGTGTTAGCTGGGTCGACATGCACAAGTTGGCCAACCGAGTAATGCTGTCCTCCCTTACCAAAAAGGGGGTATTGCGTGGTGATGTGGATGCTATGATGCAGGTATACTTCTAGTCAGAGTTTACCTATGACCTATAATATTTGTTAGGCATAATATGTCGTGTTGCGTTAAATCAAACCAATGAAGGCAACTGTCAATATTGATAGAATGAATTATTTTTGAATCCGTTGCACATTGGGTCTTTATGTTAAGCTTCAATTATATTTTTGTCGTAATTTATATTTATGTTTGATAATAGCCGTAATATTTTTTTCAGGCAAACTTAGCGGCCACATTCCAACCTCATGGTCTCGGACATTTCATGGGATGTGATGTTCATGACGTTGGAGGATATTTGGACGGACACCCTGATCGACCGGTGCCAGCAGGCCTTAAATCACTCCGAACAGCTCGAACACTTAAAGCAGGGATGGTACTGACCATTGAACCAGGATGTTACTTCATTGATCACGTAAGTCTATCCTCATTAAATATTTTTTTATTAAGACGGTCGAGCATTTGGTCCATACAAATGGTTTTTATTTCGGCATATTTTTTAAATGTCGGAAGACGGGAGGATCTTTCCAAATAATTTCATTCGTCCTCTAATGCCCTTAGCCGTCTTTCTAGTGACGACGCGGGTGGAATTTAGACTCTCCTAAAACAAAGAATGTGCAAGAAACTCTAAATATAAAAATTTAGGTCCTATTCTAGTTTTACAAAGAGGCTCTTGGCCACCTTCCGTTCTTATTACGTGACGTAATGGTAGAAAATGGACGTAAAGGACCGACATGATATCCATAAGTATATAAATAAAGCTATTCCCAGGTTTTTCCGAGACCCACCACCGTTGCCCATGATGATCATTTTTATTAGCCAAGAAGTACTTACTTCTCATGTGATTATTGCTCTTCCTGTTCGAAGCTCCTGATAATGATTCACATTCTTCCTGGACTAGACCGGACGGACGGTCTTTTCTAATGCAACTGCAGATTTGCCCCGGCTACTGCGTTGTCCTTCCCTTCGGTTAGATATGGTGTCCTCAACCTATACCAAGATTAGTAAAAAGCCTGGCAATAATTGAGTCTAGAGTCTAGAGTCTGAAGAGTATATTAAATTGTTTTTATATGGAGCTTCATATAATATGTAGTATAATGTATAAGAATTGGGATATGTGTCTTATGCACAAGCGACGGCATACTTTTTAATAATGGTGGAATGAAAAACATAAAAATGTTCATTCCTATATATGACTCCTATCGTTCCGCTTTATAGCTCCTGGACAAAGCCCTTGCTGATCCCGAGCTGTCCAAGTTCCTAGTTCCGGAAGCCATCCTACGGCTTCGAGGATTTGGTGGAGTGCGGATTGAAGATGACATAGTCGTGACAGAAAGAGGGGCCGAACTTCTTTCCAAAGTGCCGAGATCGTGAGTCCTTTTATTATTTCAGCCATACAACACACTTAAATACTTGCAATAAAGTGGACAAGGACAGGAAGGGGTTTTAGTGGTTAGGAAATGAATGTCCGCGTCTCCGTTTTTTCTTCCGACCAAATCTTAACATCTTTGCCGACTATCATAAAACCTCCGCTCAAGATATTTTACGAGCCACGCCTTATCAATTAGTTATATTTTTGCAACTAGGCAATTCGAATTGATTGGAATTTGAAAATCGGTATTTATAAAAAAATCGCTATATTTCGGTTCACCGAACTTAAATTAATGACAAATCCAGCATTCGTGATGAACGTCTACTTTTACAATTTCATCTGCTTCTAGAAAGCACATTAGCTAGATTTTATGATCTATGGGTTTATTGAACTTTTTTGCATTTATGGATTGAATGACTTCAAAGAAGCAACACCTGAAACTGAATAATGTACATGCTCCATTAGCTCCATACCCAATGAACGTGTCATTTTCCTTATCATAATCTCTACTATTCAAATGATTGATTTTAAATATTTATGAATTTCAGAATCCAAGAAATAGAGGAAGTTATGGCTGAAGGACAGAAAGAAGAGGTTCTAATTCCCCAGCTGGCAAAGGACTTAAAAAAGCGCTAAGCGTTCCATGATCAATGTATACAAATTGAATTGTATACTCTTGGAATTAAGAGCATTTCTAAATATTTGTCGCCAACTAATTCAGTTCTCTGAACTGAAGTTCTAATAAATGTCTAATAAAATGAATATATACATTTTTAATCTTTAAATCGTTTGTGGGTTCATGGTCATTTTTTAACTCGTATTGAACCCCGAGGGCATTGCATATATGGTTCTTTCGTCATCCAGATATTTTAATCCTGTGAGACCAAGGACGATTTTCATGTGACATGGTCTTTATAGCCGTTTTGTATTGCCAAAAATACTTTTTATTGATGCTACAATAATTTCCCTGTTTTAGTGCAATCGATTTCAACACACAAAATAATTTCACAATTCAGACAGCGTCATAAAATGAATGTCGTAGCAGTGAGGATAACATTTTATCTTCCTTATTATCAGAGGCTTAATTATATTCATCATAATTTAAAAATAAAATAAACTTAAATTAAGCTTTGCCAGCAGAATTACAATATCAATTATTGTGATGTGTGTAAATACGCAAATTTAAACTGTAATGGACCATTCTGGAATTTTACTTGAAACCACAATTGATGTCGTAATTGGATTACAAACTTGCAAAACTTTGCTTTTAAATTGCCTAACAGTTTAAGCTGTGCTAAAAAATCTAGCAATACTTATTAGCTAAAATGAATGGTTTTCTATTAAATTATGAATAGAAATGAAACGAAATAAGAATTGGGATGTATCTAACTATTGCCTTTAGCGTTTGCTTTAATTTTTGGAGGAAATTCGATTGTAGTTGTACGGTATGACGGCGACAAATATTCATTTTGTTATGAAGAAGACGTCTGAAATTCCGACTAGATTTGTATGACTGACGCGTTTTGGGTTATTGTTTTTATGCATAAACCAAACTGTAAATTCAGTGAATTAACCCATGTCACCTATTCCACTGTAACAATTGTCCAACACAGTCACCACAGATAATAAGAACGTAACTCTGTTCATACGCACACAGAGATTCATAGTTAGAATTTGATAAGAGTAAAGAACTCCAAAGATGCATGGAATTAAGGAAAATGCTCAATTTCAAAAGAGTTAACGAATCTAAACGAATTTAATAAATACACAAGCCTATTTTTATTTCGTTTTTTATATGACGCCACCAGAAAGTAGGAGATTATAGATTTCGCCAAAAATTTAAACTAATATTTCTTAGTCATGAGCTTGAAAGAACAAACCCCAGAAATAAAATTAGATACACGCGAAGTAATTTTTCCTAAACAAGAAGTCAATGAACGTGCTATTTCCAATTTAATGATTTTTGAAATCGTATATACCGATTTACGATTTTTAACATATACATATATATTGAGTTTGCTGCTGCTTTTTAAGCGCATCAGATTACCGTTATTGTAATGTAATATACCATGAAAAACAAATGGTTATTTGTACAAGTTATAACGGAAACTGATCAAAGCGTCAATACAACTAGATTTAAGTGGATTTAAGTACGCAGTGAATTCAAATGAATTTTCATGTCTGACGTTAATAAAGTCGAAAGGGTATTAATTCAGTAGAGCAAGCTGTATTTTGAAGTCAAAGTTAGTCATAGTTTCCAATAACACATTTATAACTTGTTGCATCTTTGTGCTAATATGTTTAACAAACCTTGTTTGAATCAACCTGAATTTTTTATCTGAATCACCGTTCTAAAATATTATAAGTACAATGTAGGTCGTACAAAATTAATTTATAACAATGTAACCAGGAAGTATGATATATTTGTAATAAACTCCTACTTCGGTATCGTTTTAATTGCTAGGTATTTATTAGAGGATATTGAGCTTTTACGAAAGTATATAAATACACAATATAGATACACCTCCGTATTCTGTGATCATTGATTTTTGTAAACCTACGAAGTCATGACCGTTGATATAAAATTTTTAATGAGCTGTGGATGATTAAACTAACTACTATAACGATTAAATTGGGTTCCATTCCTTACAATAAGCTATAACTCATGAAAAAAAATCTCCCCTGGGAGTTATTTAGCCCTGAACGGGAGGTGGTATTGATTCTTGATTCACCCAACAAATTATAGGTGTATAATATTATATAATTCTTCTAATAACTAGAACTATTAAACCTGAAAAATATAGCTCAAACTTGAAGAGGCCATTTCCACATTTAGCTGGACATTTTCCACAAGTTTCCAGAATTGCATTAAAATATACCACTGAATGTAACATGAATTCTTGGTTTTAAAACTGTAAAGCTATTTTTAAATACCCTTAAAACCACCAAGTAGGAATACCGAGGAGTTTTTTCAACCGGGGGAATTACATTAAACCCGTTGAAAAGGGCTTAAACTGTTTTATAGTATATTTTCATGATTTACGGAATTGTAACTCCATTTTTAACAAAAGGATATACAATAATACAATATAGCATCATCCATTTTTGTTTTGAATCAATTGTCTAAAGAACGACCAAGCCTTTTAAATCGACATCAAACGCTGTTTCCAATGCTTTTAGGTACAGCTTTTGCAGCGACTAAAATATGAGTCAACGCAGTTCGGAACAAGAGAAACGGATACATAAGGAAGCTGGGATTGCTAAACCCATCCAGTTGCACTCTCTCTCTCGTGCATCGTGGGTTCCGTTCCATCGTTTTGCGTTCCCTGTTACTGAAGCCAAAGCATTAGCAGAGAGTTTCAACTGTTCCAAGTTGTTGTATATGGTGAGTGAGCCTGAGACAAAAAATAACTCGCACAGCTAACTAATACATCGTATCAAGTTGGACAGAAAGTACGTTTCTCAACTCTCCTCATCAACTTTCTCTCCTCGATTGAACCCCCGATTTGGTATGCTTGAAAGTCCATCCTGAGAAAAGAGGTTCAAAACTCCTTGGAGAACGTAAACAGGATGACCTTAGAGTTTAAAAAGAGATTGAGACACATTTACCCCATTGCATAATTCATAGTTATCAGTTATTTCTGCTAACTGGAAGTTCAAACATCAAACCAGAACTCAGGTTCGTTTGCTACAGAGAAGGAAAGCTGTGGATTGGATTCCCACGTTGGGAAAAATATAGAAAATTGACACAATCCAGACCTAACTACTTTGATCAATCTGCTGAATAGCCCCTCTCTCAGTTAAAAAAGGGTGAAATGACGCAAATGGGCTTATCAGCGTGTATATCCCCCTATTAAACATATACATGTTCCGTATGAATATATTCAAGTTCTCTGGCTTGTGACATGATACATTTGTCCAAAAGCTCATGCCTACAACTAAACAAACGAGATAAATCCATCTCAACATTCTAGTTATAAGTTACGACGAGGATATCCATTCCTACTGCTTCCAATCCATTTGAAATAAAAAACAAGGTGTTGTCCTGAAGACTGAAGATAAATTCATATTCCTATGCACTCATAAATTGATAGCCCTTGATCGTTGCCTGTGCGGCAATCTCAACCACCCAACCACAAAACTACTACTGCTTCTTGTTACTCCTTTTCTTACAAACTGTGGATCTAATCGGCGTACATAAATCCGAGACCTATAAGACGAGGTTTCTGGTGTCTTGGATTTTTTGTGCATATAGGAACATTAATAAATATGCAGTGCTCCCCACACTAAATAAGAGTTGTACGGTTGTAACCAAGAAGAGTTGGAGATCAGTTCGTGTCCGTGTGTAATCTCCACTTCAGTTTGACAGTAGACAGAAAGGTGACATCACATTTTTCATTTTAAACCCCTCGATACGTTTACACATGTTGACACCTGCGTTACTTCTACTACTTGCTACACTACCATTTCGACCCAGTACTTTGTAACATTGAACATATAACTCGTGTGCAACTAAAGGTCTCTCCGTTTTTTATCGTCCAGTAAACTATCTTGACTTGAATGTGTCCATTTATGTCGTCATATAAGGAGGAATCTCCTTGCAAAAGTAATTTCATCTCAATCCACGCACTCGTTACACAAAGGAGAAGGACAATACTAGCTTATAATCGCAAACCATTGGCTTCTGAGTGGGACCCTAAGATTTATCTTAGCCAGACGACTTGAAATTTTATAAGATTTCAACGGTACTCATGCGAGAACAAAGTAATCTGTAAACTGAACCTGCTAGACAATGTTCTGGGGTAAAATTAAGAGAATTCATTCTTATCTGTCTCAGGGCACAAGCAGCAGTACTACAATCATACACAAAGGCCAGAATGTGTGCATTTCCTTAAACTAACCCTATATTCTGAGGAGCGTGACGTTCAATTAAATTTTATTGCTAATTTTTATCTGAAGAAGCTTAAGACGCAAGTAAACACGGTTCAGTTAATCAACAGTTAAAATGGGTAGGAACGACGAAGAGCTGGTGCTGGAAGGATCGACGCTTATTTCATCTCCTACATCAAATGGGAGTGGTCACAATGCAAATTCCATGACAGAACTGATTGTCAGTAACATGAGTAATTGCAGTTCGAGTGCAAATAGTAGTAGCAGTAGTAAACTATCCTCACCAAGCCAGGAAAACTCGGTCGGTGAGATTGGTCAAAGTGAGACATTCCGAGAAAGCAGCAGTAGTCGAAATAATGAGGATGGGAAAGGTGGACCTGACCAGCAGGACATGGGGATTTCGAAAAGTGCTAGTGCATCTTCAAACGCCTATTCGTTCCCATGTTCCGCCTCATCACCAGTAACTGACGAGCCGTCACCTTCACAAAGTCCCCCCATCCATCCGGCCCGTGACGATGAGCCTGTCAACGTGACAAAATCAGAGCAGAATGAGGGAATAGGGAAAGGAAATTGCCCCATCACCGGGAACGAGAATCCTGGGGGAAGGGGACGAGATATTAAAAAAAAGAGTTTCGGATTCGGACTAAATAAATTCAACCTCCGAGTATTTTCCCGATCCTCCCGGTCGACGGAAAGGCTGGAGCCGGTGATGAACAATCAATTAATTAACAAGCCTTCCGGCCCGGGCCCTTCCGTCAGTAAATCAAGTTCCGAGTCCAACATTCCCATGTGTCACAATTCACTGGATAATTTGACAGACGAGCTGGCCTCTTCACGGTCCACCGACTCGAGCTGTCTCCTCCCCTGTCCAGACAATCTGAATGATAACGGTGGTGAAGGCAGGGGTCAATCTTTTGCCACGGCTGGGACTGAGACGGAAGGCTCAATGAGTAACCAAGCTCATGATCAGTCCAAAAGTAAAGGAAGTAGAACTGACGGGGCGGACAAAAACCAGGATATAAAAATTACGGGTCAAAGTTCAAGTGCGGGGCCGTCAGCGGTTATAGGAAGTGGTCCAAGTTCCTCTCGTAGTTCAAGTGAAATTAGTCCTTCGTCATTTACAGGTCCAAGTTCATTTGGTCAGAAGTTCAAACTAGTTACCGAAGGGGATGTTCAAGTGTGTAAGGTGAAGCATGGGAATAATCTGATGGACAAATTCATCGGGTCCAAGTTACTGAGGAGGTGGGAAACTCATCATATTTACTTGAATGACTCTTCCATTTCTTCCAAGACGGTAAGGAATTTGTCTATTTCTAGACGGTTTGATGTCCTACTACAATATCTTAATGGGCTATAATAATACAGTGGGTTTGCCGCGTCGTATTGATTCCATTCCTAACTTCTGACATATGAAATGTCCCCCATCGTAAAAATTGACGTTTTCGTCAGCCAAGGTTGTGACGATGCCGAAAAGATATGTTTAAGATATGCTCATGCTCAAGAGAATTATATCCTATGCAAAAAATGATGATCCATTATCCTTGAGACGAGTTTGGTATAGTGACGATCGCATGTCATTTTCTAAGACTGTAGTTTACTTCATATTGGGATGTCTCATCAGAAATAAGAAATAACTTTGTAATACGGCCGTAAAACAAGCTGCATTATCAAATGACTCTGAGATATCATTAGTTAGAGCTGTTTATTTTATAGTTCTGGCTACATAGATGAAGTTTCTATCTCAGAACATCATGCTTGCATAGAGTCATCATAAAATGCAATTGTTGCCTGATGTCCTCTTACTAATCGGTTGTTCTCGATAATTTATTTTAAACTATGCATGTAGAATTGTAGACAGTAAAAACGCTGTTACAACAGAACACACATACATACATACCTTTCATGGGACAAAAGTATACAAACTGTGTAACGCTACTAAATGTGAAATTGTATTAAATACACTGGACAATTTTGTCTCTTAATAAATGCCATTATTTCTTGTGTCGGATATAGTTTAATCCATTAAATGCCTTATAAATTGTAACCCAATTTTATTCGCCTTCGTTTTGATGTTGTCTAAACATGTTTTTGCGAGTCGTTTTTTGTTGATTTAATATTTTACTTAATATTCCTCTAAATAAATAAAAATTTGGGAGGCAAATCAGTCATGTCCTGTTTCGACATTCCCAAAGTATGAAGTACGCAATAAAAAACCTCAACTGTTTACAAACTATAAAACCTTATTCGTGACCCGATTTCCGAAAATAGGATAAGTGCAGCTTTTGGCAACTTCCCGATGTAGAATTCCTTGCAACAGGAACTTGAGAGAGCAGCTCGATCTTGTAAACCCGCTAACGCTAAATAATATGTCGAGCCCTTTAGATTCTAAGTTTTAATCCATCACTTGGGCTCTAATTCTGTTAGACTTCATTCTGGCACTGATTGCTATGCAATCCATGACCATGGCCAAAAAACTATTCGCAGACAGAACATAGCTGAAGTATGCATTTGATTCGAAATAGAAAAAACTAAGGATTATAATGATGGAAAGGCAGATAAGACTCGGGCCTGCAGAAATGAATGGGTTTTCAATTTAATCTGCACAGAATGTTATGTTGGGTGTTGTTCGTCTCCCAAGGACTTGATAATAAAGCAAAACTTTTCCTATAGCCAAAGGGGAAAGTATTCCATAATCCGACCTTTCTAAATTATCCACAGATAATACGATTAGGTAGTAGTTTGCTCTTTAGCTAAAAACGACGCTCCAATCCCAGATCAATAGAGCATTGTCGTTGGAATTCCGAAGACTAACTAAAGTTGGCTAGGCTCCTGGCTTCCCTTCCGAAAAATGGATTTGACATCACTGGCATTTCAATTGAAACTCATTGAACTATAAGACTGTCTAAGAGATCAGACTCTCTTACAATATTAGAGAGCGAAACGAAGGCAAAAGACCTTGACAAGATTTTCAAGACGCACAATACTGGCACGAAGACTCTCCTGCTTTCTCCTTCACAATTTCTCTTGAGCGTGATAAACTGTTTTTCCATAACCTGTGATTTATCATTTCTAAGCAACGACTCCATCCAACCCAACCCAGTATAATATCAATCTTATATAATACTATTCACATTGGCTAAACGAAATTGGTCGGAGTTAAGCCCCGTGTACAATAGTGTAATCTTAAACCTTAAACTCGGATGCATGAGAGCCAGACATATACCATTTATTAGCGGTCTAGCACAGAGAGATTGGGTTTTGAATAGTGGCTGAGAGACTAGTTGCGGAAGTAGTTGGGATTTGGAATGTGTCGTTATGAAAGGAAATTTATTTATGGTCTTTCTCAGGACTCTTGGAGCACTTGAAGCGTCAACTGACTCGTTCCTAGTTAAGATATTGGTTGGTGAGGAAATAATTGAGGAACCGACAACAAATTCAAACTTCGAATTTTGAGTTTGTTTGGAATGTGTTTGAGTTGACACGCTTGAATAACTGTAGTTGGGGCATATCTTCAACAAATGTCTTCGAATTATTGGGCTTTGAGGGGATCTTCAACGTGTCTCGTTCTTTCGATTCCTTTTTTCGTTTTATTTGGTCTAGTTTTGTCCTATGCTTCAAGTGCAGGAGTTACAATTTTGAAAGCTAAATAAACCCTGATCCAACTGCTGCTTTTTGAACGTTTGACGTTTTTATTAAAAATTGTTGGAAGGGAACCTGATTTAAGATTCGCGAGTATTGCAAATTGTAATGAAAGACTATCGAATATTGTGATTGTTTTTGGACGGTACTTGAAATAAATCGTTTTATATTCTATACTCTATATTCTAGTTCAGCTAATGGATGCTTAGAAGTGATTGAGAATTTTTGCCTTGTCGCTTGAAAAGATAATTTGGATGAACTCCAATTGGAAAATCGACGTGCCAACTGTCAATTTTGGGGAATGGCACTCCATGCATGCTTTTTCAAGTATTGTTTAGATATATTTATCTGGAAATTACACTGATGCATCGAGGTTCAAGTAAATTTTAGTTTCATGTTGATGGACAAATCAATTAATGATGCTTGAAATTTAATTATATCTATTTACATTTAGTTGAAGCAAAAGATGATTTTCCAATCCCACTAGACTGATTTTTTTTATAGAAAAATGGTAAGTACTAGAGCAAAAAATGTCGAACTAATTACTAGGAACTTGCAACGGTTTAAAATTCTTCACCATATTGTCAGAATTTCTAAAACTTCAAAAGTCCTAGTAAAGCCAAGTTTAAAAGTCCTTGAAACGCTAAGTTTTTCCATGAAATGCTTATTTAAACCACTAATGAACTGGAGATTAAACTCCATTGTTGGAGCTAAAACTCCAGCCTTTAAATAACAATTTGCCTTTTGTTGGCAATTGTGAACGTAAACTTGGTTTAATCCCTTGAAATACCAAAACCCAAATGGTTGACTTGGAGGTTAGTTGGGTTAGCAATTTGTATGAACGATGATGTGACTTCCTAGTGGTCTCTCTGCTTTGAGACTCTGAGCAGGCTTTCTTCTACTTCATCTTCCTGATTTGCATAAATGTGGTGGAAAATTAATGCAGGACTTTCCAGTTGCTCTTCAGATTTAAAGACAAGAGAGTTTGTATAGGAAACCACTATAGAGATAGACTATATTTCAAAGATTACTACAATGTTGCTTGAATGCATTCGTAATTATCTTTAGGCTTTCTCTCTTCTCCAACTGAATTGGCTGCCTTCTGCTTGAATGCATTTGTCCTTATTCAAAATCCAGAAGGACTTGTTCAGAAAGGAGAGCCAAATTATCGATGGAACAAGGGATCTGTTTAAACAATTTCTGAGGGCTGGCAAACCTGGATGATCATTGTCTATTAGTCTGCTGTCAGGATGTATTTCCTTTTTTATTGACAAAAATGCTTGAATAAATAATAATTTCTCCGTCACAATCGTAAAGATAGCTGGAGGAAGTTTAAAAATCGTGTTGTCAATTTATTTTCTTAATATTAAATTTTAAATATTTGCTTTTTAGTCGTTTTTACTTATCATATAAACTATAATTCCTAAGTACTGCATGTTGACGATGTTCTATTAGCTTGATTTACGATTTGTATTATCACTTAATAGTTTTACAGCTATCTGGATGTAAGCCTTAAGCTTATTTCTTACGTACGTCAACACAATTGAGTCAGACTGTTTCAACAATAAAAATAAATTCTTCATTGCCCAATCTAAAATTGTATCGACTGGGACATGGCTACTACGCACGTAGCATAAAAATCAGTGAGATTAGACAATCAAAATTCTAATCATATACACGATACTATATTATCTGTTGAAAACATGGTATTTGATATTTCTGGACAGACAGTATCTAAAGATTCGACACCAAATTATAACTACACATTTTTTAGAATAATGGCAAAAGTATAATATTTGCACACGAAACTGTGTTGTAAAAGGAATTAAAAATGAATTTTGATTGTGTCACAAAATCAAAATCCTTATGGGTTAAAGTACGTATACTAGCAAACTTCATCTAACTGAGCTACAAGCATCGATGTTTTTCCTCACTATATCGAATGAGACTGAAAATGACTAAAGTTTAGCTAATTTATGTTGTGGGTGGTTTGGGCGTGTTTACGGCAGTGGCACATTGCAATTATCCATAAATACAGTGCTGCAGCTCATTAATTTATTCACTACCAAATGAGTTTACTAGTTTACATTACAACTGCCAATTTCTCACATAATTCTTTCTGTTTCTTGCGTACAACGTAGCAACATCATTCAAATTCCAAACTGCATCGATTTAATTGTCGTTGTCGCGAAAGTTCAATATGCTTCTAGAGTAATAAATAAATTTACTTGAACCAGGGAATGATTTTCTACACACACAAAACTGACTAATATGTGGGCTTACGGATGTTGAATTTGTTAGTTTCACATGAATGGATATCTTTATATGTATAGGCAGATTAGGGTTTATTGATTCAAAATGCAAACTATGCAAGATCCGGGTTCAGGTATTTTTAGATTAGAACTTACAACAACTTTCGACTTCGAAAGATTAACACTTTGACTCGTCAATTAAAGTGTTTCTAATCAAATATTTAATTTATGCACCGAATTCAAAAATGGACAAGCATAAATGACAAATCATTTGACTGGCTAACTTCCTTAGATCTAGAGATAGAAACCTTAATATTCGTGGAAACGTCATAAATATTAAGAATTTTTCAAAATCAATAAACTTTACTTTTCGCCAAAATACGTTCATTTACGAATTCTATAAAATCAACTTGTGATTGACGTCATGTCTTTGTGTGTATGACGGACAAACCGGTTTATTAGTTTTCATCGCCATTTAATTTCTTCTCATTTCAACAAAAAAGTTGAAGTGTTTTAATGTTTTAATAAGTAGCGTTATCCGGGCAGTCTTTCCAAGAATTGAGCTCATCCACAATTAAATATGGCGTAAGTAATTTGTTAAACACAGGTCATGAATTTTATGTTGTTAAAGTTTATTGTAAAAATATGTTTTTTTTTTAAATTGCTGTATCCTCACATATATTCCTGTGTTACAGGATTAATTGTTACACTCTAGACTCATAATGTGTTCTACAGTGATTAACTGACAACGACTTTGGAACAGGAAAAGCATACTTCGCATTAGTTGTTTTAATAGATCTTTGATTCCATTTAGAGAGCTACATTACATGGGTATGTAAACTGATCCTTTCGTCTAACAGTATTCCTCTTCAGTGCTGATTTTAATTTAATACGATAACAAATGAATGATTTTGTTTTTTTGAAGGAATCACATTTGTAATTGCAGTTCGTGAGAACCGAATCATGTATTGCCTCATGGCTCTCAAGGGTAGAATTTGTAGAATTATCTGACTTGCCTTTACGATCTGTGGTTCATCTCTTTTACTACGTATTATTTCGCATTGTTTTGCAAGCTAACATAAATAAGAGATCAACTAAATACAACTCAATTTACCTGTATTGCAATGCAACTAAACATTCAATAGGAAAATGCCTCTAATAGTTATATACCGATTAGAGTTATTGTGCGTCTTATCCAAATACCAGATTAAATGAACATGGGCTCTCAGAGGAATCCAACTTAGACGACTGACGAGCAGATATATAAGCTTATCATATCTAGTGTGAATTCAAGCTCTATATAATGTAACTTCGTGTCCCTCCAGGCCATTTTCCAAGGAAAGCAAAATTGTTCCTTGGAGAAAGTTTGAGATGTACAATACCTTTGTCACTTGTAGGAAATGGAAAAATTGTTGAGGAGATACTCCTCAGGGAATATCCTATGCTGTTTCGATATTTGGATTTCATACACCAGTATTTCCTTTCCTTCCTGGATTTTTATCAAAGCTGTCAGATTTTGTCCGAAATCCAATAAAATCACTAGAGATGAAGATGACATGGAGGGTGTCGAGGTGACAAGACCACGACCTACCAGGAGCAAAGCATATTTCTCTTAGGACCTCTTCCCAACATCCTTAGACCATAGACGTACCCTGTTGTCGTTTTTTTGTTGCGAAAATAAAATACAATAATTTATTTTGAAATTTTGTTCGTAACCTGCTGTATTTTTCTTGAACTTCAAAATGTAAGTTATTTGCTATTATTGTGATAGAAGTTTTACAAAAAAAATATCTCACAATATTGTCAGTGTTTCTATGCGTTTTTTTACATAGGTACTATAAAACTTGCCGTTCTTAATTGAATCAACCATTTCAATCTATTTTTTCTCTACAAATTCACCGTCCCAACTCAGAGCATCACTAAGATTTGACATAGGTTGACTGGAATCGTCATTCAATTTGACGTGAAAACTCAGGAGAGAGAAATTCTTGGAACTACTGACTCTTGACATGAAGTTTTTTTTTACTTGAACATATTTTGATTTCTAACTCAGGCCTTTCTAACGTCCCTTAAAAAGAATCATGTAGTCACAAAACAAAGGACACTATACCCTAACTTTCTGATTTAAAATTTGATTGCCGATAATTTCATCAAATAAATTGAATGAACTAAAGCAATCACATCAGTCCCTGTTCGCAAAGTTCTATAGCTTCGCAATTAATGCACCTTCATGAATGCCAAAATGCAGTTACGGCAATGACAACTCTCACTAGCCCAATTCTTGATTTCTTGTTTATTTTTTATCTCACGTAAATCCTTATTAATTACATGTTTACAAACGACCTCGAGACTCTTAAAAACTATGAATTTTCTAGACAATAGAAACACGACTTGCTAAAGGAGTTGGCAAAAATGAGCAAAAAAATAGATTGGCTGGCCTTTTTCCTTGTTCGAGTTAAAGACAAAGCAGTATTTCTAGTATTTCTTGTTGTAAAAATCAGTAAATTCCACCTGTTTTATAAAACCAAACTTTACGGAATAACTTTGTTCAGCATCTTGAATATACTAACCTTTTATTACCTCCAGAATAAATAGTTCCAGCATCTGCTTTGAATTGATTGGCAAGAATAACGTCTATACGATCTTTCCACTGCTATTTTCATATATAACTTTTTAGTACTTAGGAACAATGTAGTCCTTATCTTTAGCCTTAAAAACACGACATTGGGTCTATTATATCCCCCATGCCCAAAATTCCCTCTTATTCAGGTGGATATTTTTTTATTCTAATATTGTAAACCCGAATCTTTGAAAGGAGGTTGGATAACTTGAAAAGTTGGATGGATGCATGACTTAATATAAATAAAGGGCTGAATACGAAGAGACATGGGATTTCCGATTCAACCAAACTGTTCGGAAAGAGAACATCCCGAGAGTTTTGTGAATCCTCCGAAATAATAGATGATGATAATATTATAAAAATACTCCAAAAGCTGTTACATCCTTGGCCTGTTTTGGGCCAATATTGAACTGAAAAGGGGGCATTGTTATGACAAGAACAAACACCAGAAATCAATTTGCATCTGATACGGAGAAAATGGGAAAAGTTTCTCTAGCGTTAAAATAAACATTATGGGTAAACATTCACGGAAAATAAAATCTTAGGAACCCCACTTGCTCTTCTAGTGCTTTTGCAGGGAAGCTAGGATATAATTTTTCTCTTCGCCAAAAGTTTGGAGAGGCAAACGGGGGAGTAAACTCACCGATTTGGCTCACTCTGTCCGGAGTCATGGAAGATTTCAAAAAATGAGGAATAACTCTGTGCTATTCACCCTGTTTATGCGATTGAACATCCTGCACTTCAAAATACAACCTAGTATAAGAATGGATCATTATCCTATCTCTTATTCTAAACGCTGGAAAAGGAGAAAAATTCCGACCATATTTTAGAGATCGGTTCCCCGAGTTGTTTAAAACATTCTGTCGTGGGTGGGATGTAAATCTAGATTTAGAATCGGGTCAGATAACATATGGACAGGTTTACGTAGCTTCGTATCTTGACAAGATATGTTATTTAGAAAATGTCACTTCCGGGGATAGCAATTCAATTTCCTCCAAAGCTTATAAAGTGAAAGCCAATAGTTCGCCTCCAACGCAAATGACAAAAGCAGATCTGTCAAAGTCGCTTTCAACGTCTACTTCCCAAATCCTACCAGTTTTCTTCCTACATAAAAGTTGAGAAGACAATTAACTAAGGAAAGCTCAGCGGCGAATTAAAAAAAGTAAGTATGACCTTCAAGGTTATTCCAATTACAGCAACAATGGATTATATTTGATGAACAGGACTTATCAAAATATCGTTGTGGTGAATTGGATGTTGGATGCAACGTGCTGCAAGATGTTTATATGGGGACGAAGGGGCACTTTTAGGAAATCAAACGGAAAGTTTTGATAAAAGGGGTATTTTGGTGTAATGATTTTGGTCCCAAATAGGGCCTCCTCCCCCCTTTCATCAATAAGGAAAGGCTGGATCCATTTAGCCAAGGAATCCGTCTTTTTATTTCAAAGCAGCAGATGTTCAAAGAAATTGTACCCCACTAAAGATTACTGACTGAGTAGCTGTAAAAGGCCTTGCCCAATGTCCCGTGGGAATGGGTGTATATATCTGGAAATTGTATCTATCTGTCGGCAGCCCGTGCCATTGGAATGCATTTCCCGTACCAGAACATTTATTAGAATCGAAGAAACTGGACAAGACTTTGGACTTGAGTGGAAATGTTTTAGGAGTCCGAGGCTTCTTTTTAGCCGTTTTGTGGCTTTTCCGAAATCTATATCCCTACTTACTTTCAATGCTACTCTTTTCTCCTGGTTCAAATGTCAAGTCGTAAAATCTCCGGGATTCTCTTTTTACAAACCCATGTTCTCCCAGTTTTGACAAAATGGCTTGATAAAACATCCCTTCGGATAGCCCGTATCTGTCTCTCTTCAGCAGGGAATTTTAATCTTACTTACGAATTTTACGATCACTGAGTTTCCTCTACAGTTAACTTAAATATATTTGGAAAACATCCGGTCAAGAAAATAAGAAATGGAAATCGCACGTTATAGAATCAACAAAAACTCGAAATAGCTCGTCATCAAAAGCGATGATATTTCGAGATACTACATTTGTCCTATGTTAATTAAGATACCATGGAGCGGAGGTTACGATGGAAGTTGTTGTTTATTTATTACTTCCAGTCTAGCCTCACATATTTGAAAAGTCGGTTCGGTTGATGATATTCCAAAATTCTGTAGTTAAGTATATGCTAAACAGTATGAAATTTCCTACAATAACTTTTACAGAATAAGCGAAGATGTCAAGTTCCTTTGATGTTTTTTCTGGAGATCTGTTAAAAAAGTGCTGACATAGGGGAACAGCGCTTCGGCACAGTGATCCATCATTGTAATATAAAGATTCGGGTAGTGAAAATATATGCTTTGATACAGAGTGGTGGTAAATCGGTGCTTAAATATCATATCCTTCCTCCAATCTGCTGGTTGGGTTTCCGTGCATATGCATCTGTTTCTCGGAAATATGGATATCCTCGCTCGTTCACAACCCATCTTGAATAAAACTGTCATTTGCAATTCCAAAATGTCCCCCACCTTTTCGGAACAGTTTTTGTCAGTTGCAGGACTGGTGATAAGGGTAGGAAAAGGGAATGGTTCGGTCTTAAGCATTTTTTTTTTGAGTTAACTACCTTTATTATTATAAAGTCCTCTCTCCTCTGTAAAGAGGAGTATGTAACCTCCGTAGTTCTTGTGAAATTTGTGCTTGGTTGCTTTTCGTGAGGAGGAAAATAAGAACTCGCATGCTAATCTACCCAGCCAATTCCATGTCGGTGTGTCGACTAGACTACAATCAGTCAAAAACTTTCCCAGTCGAAATTGAGGTAACGATGGGGTAGCTGGACGCGATTCTAGAGAGAAAGTTTCCAATCTGTAAATGCGCTTTTACCGGTGACAGGCACAGCATGAGTTTTTTAACAGTATCGCTTTCTCGATGAGATAATGACACCGGGATACGGCGGATAGGATTTCATGCATAACTAGTGTGTCTTCAAAATATTTAGGTACATCTGCTAGTCTAGCCACATGTGTAGGTGTACATAGAAACATATTTCAAATGGCAAATTAAATGTAAAGCTTTCCTCTCATCGATTTCTCGTTTTATGTACATTTCTACCTGCTTTGTCTCTCTTTTTGGTGCGGTGAAAACAAAGGCTTTAAATTAAGTCATAATTAATGACGCACATTTGATTATACCAACAAAGCTCCTGTTTTCATGAACTTTTAGTTATTGGACTGAACAGTTTCCTTGAAATGGATACGCAGGACTAGCCTTTAAGGTGACTTTGTCATAAGAGAAGAGTTGGATATTTAGTATTTAGTTCATAATATTTTGAAACTTAAAAACACTTGAAGTTGAAAGCCCTTAAAAAATCGGTCTTTTCTCCACGACAAGGAGTTTTCCGCCGTTTAGCTTGTGCTTATGCGTTTTTGAGTTGAAAAATAGAGAGAAACGCCTAGAGCTTGAAAACAGCAATTTATTCACCGAAATGACAAGGCAAGTACTTCTTCAGGCTCTTGAAATAGAAGTACACAATTTATTATAAATTCTTTTTTGAGAATTGTGGTACGTTTTCGTTTATTAAAATACTGTTTACGTTATTATGCGAAATACATTCTGGTTAATTTGTTCATTCCCGTTTAGGAAATAATGTAGGCTTTCAAGCTTCTCTGTTTCATTTCGAGGATCTTATGTACATTCGCCTTAGGCTTTTATTGACTCAAGAATGTAGAAAAGGTCGAAGATTGAAACACATTCATGGAATTTGCTACCTCGCGAGTGTTTACGTCCCGAACAAAACCTTCCGTCTCTCAAGTTTTGCCAATTAGCATTTTGATGGACGTAAAAAAATGTTTCAAAACATGGCTCAATCTGTAAATGTGAAAACATTGGGAAAGTATCTTGTTTTGGTTTTTTTGAAGCTAACGAGTTCTTTACATTCCACCTGTTCTAGCCAGTAATTTATTGATATAATTTGATTATGAAACTCAAACTTTAGAAATAAGAAGTAGTTCTTGTATCCTTTACAAATTTGTTGTTTCACTTTGGGATGTTACAAACTATTGGATTGCCATTTCAATAATCACCGTGTAATTTTATCCTAGCATAAACAGTGGATTCCTAATGTGAACGAAAATTGATTTCTGATTACACTGATTACATTACTGGCTTAATTACACGATCCTCTCTGAATAGTTCATGTTTGAACAAAATCAATCAAAAGCTATTTATAAAATCTAGTAATTTGGCTTCAAAACCTCTAATTTATATAGTAATAATGAAGCATGTAATAAGTTCTAAGTAATGGATGATGGATGGGTATTAAAATAAGTATTGGGCTGTAATCTCGATCCATAATTTAAATGATGCATGTTATATAAGTAATTTATGTGAGTCTCATAGAAGGTACTATTCTGAAAATACGGGTACAATTTTAATTTTCGTCAAAAAGTGCTGTCAGCAACTTTGGGCCACTATATGTTAGCGTTTAGTTGGGCCTTCTGCTTTAACTTTTCGTTAGTACTATCAGATAATGCAGCTATAAATGTCCTTTTAACAGACTATTATTAGATTTTTGCAATGTTTATTCTTCGATTAAATAGGTAAATTTATAGTAACCTTCAACAACTCCAATATTAGTAAACATTCACAAGATATTAAAATATTGCTGATACTAAACCTTGGATCATCATGGCCATCCATACCTTTTTGTTTGTTGTTTCAAAGATCAAGAGCATGGACGAGGTTCTAAACAAATAAAAGTGCATTGAATCCAAGTTTCCGCTACTAAAGTGAAAGCAGATGTCAGTGTCACGTCCTGTTGTAATTGATTAACCATCATGATTCATAATAAAGTTATCGGTTTTAACAATGTACCCAGCATACGGAAATATGCTTTTGCTCTTCTACGTTGGGCTAATAATGACGTTAAACTTCATCATTTTATTAACTATAAATGTGGTTCTGCACAAACAAGCTTAATTTTTAAAAGTTCATTGGTCATACGCTTTCTCGACAGAACTAATTTCCACCCTGAATCTGTTTGATATAAAAAGACAATTACTATTCTATTTTTGAACTTCCTGACAGATTGGGTGACTATGAGTAATTATCTAATGCACTATAGCTTAAATAAATATTTGTTAAATCTTATGCTAAACATGACACATCAAAACACGACTTCCCTACACAAAACTCACAGACGGTAAAGTAAATGGGAGTGAATATATGTCAAGCTGTTACTCTACTAATCGTCCATTACAAAGTACAAACATGTAATATTTAATCCTCGGATCCTAGCTGTACAGTGCAGTATCAGTAATGATACAATACAGCTGGTCGAGGTCATGTCATGACGAGACAATTATTAGGCAAATTCAGAGTTTTGTATGTACATTTCCTCTTGAATCTTGGAAATTTATATTTTTGTCATAAGTTCTCGGGTATTTTAGGAAAATGCAAACAGGAGTTCAGTAAAATCGGTTTCAATAAAAAAAATTCAGATCTTCTTGGTCCATTCAATTAAACCTCGTGGAATAGTACCAGTAAGGCTATCTTCGCAAGCTACATAGTTATTATCTGAAGATGGGAGATTATGTTTAGTTCAAGCCCAGGAAAATAGTTTTATCATAAAAATATAAAGCCATCAAATCCTATGATAGTTATTCCATGTAGTCCTTCTCTCACAAATAATTTCTATCCACAAATCTAAATCCACTCCAATTTCGGTTTGCATTTTTCTTCGGATAAAAGGAGAGTAAATATTCTCCGTTCAGCGGCAAAAACTAAGCTACTTTCCCCATTCCAATTCCCGTGCCAATAAATCCACTCAACAGCAGTCAGTTATAAATGAGGAGATGGAGAAAAGCGTATGTAACTTGCCAGGCAAAATCCGTTGGCGGATTCATAAAAATCCAGCCGTGTTTAATCAACATCACCGGATCAACCCCAAAAAACAAGCTCCTCCATTACCTATTCACTTTAAAATTTCTTCTATCATTCTAGAGCAGATAAAAGTCTGGAGAAAGTAAAGTTTTTATATTCGGAGTCGGAGGAAGGATACATTACAATGGAATGGTTGTGATGTCGACAAAGATCAGAATCCGGATCCCTTTCTTCCCAAAATCCCGTTGAACAAGCCTAGAGTCCGCAAATTTTAAGACTACGACAACCACGTAGTTATTCCTGACATTTGTTAGTTTAACTTGAAAAATGACTTGTTTGTCTCTCCTAGCTTTATCCATCAGATCATTTTTCACACAATCCCTTCCCTTATCTTTTTATCCCTCAGCCATCCCCACTGAAATGACTTGAAATGGGAGACAGGAGCTTTCTCAACTCTTCCAATTTATCGGTAACGACTTTTACTGGAAACGCGAAACTTATACACTTAGAATAAATATAGAGCGGACGGAATAGAGAGCCATTTTAAGGTATTGTTAGTGGAATACATTTTTATTCAGCAAATAAAATGTGTATCAAAAGGAAGCTCTTGCATTTACTCTCAGATGAACTACTGATCTAGATAAGGGCCAACTTTGTGGAAAGGGGCTGACTTTCACCTGGAAGAGAAGAAGGAATTAAGCTGTCACCCCGAGTATCCTTCTCCAAAAGACAAATATAGGAATGAAGTTTCAACTCAGGAGGTTCCTATTCACTATTTAAAAATCCATTTATCATTCATCCTTCCACCTTACTAATCCCTGTTCATTTATCTTCATCAACCCCAACGGGTGAAAGCTGGCGGTATTTAGAAAGTTTTATGTATTCTTCAGCCGGCTAACAATTTCACAAGTGACTTACTTGCATAGCTGAGGCTACTTTGAGACTGCTCATATGAATACGTTTGAAACCAATGACGTTAGAGTCAACGATTAGAAAGAAAGCAGACTTTCTATTCCAAGGAGTTCCGGTTTTATCTTAAAAAAATCAAGGACAACGCGCTGTTGTTAATGGAAATTCATTGACTGCAAGACACGGAGCATTAAATAACCTTGGTCAACTCTGGATTTATTGTGTAATCATTCCTTATTGCTGCTTCTGCTGATATGTCTTACTCTCGTTAATGAAACCGTATGACCACCCTACTTGTCTGTAGCAGGTAGTATTAAACTATCTTGGTTGCCATTATCGGCAGACGGCTATTATTTCAGTTAAGCCGATTTGACAACGGAAATGCCCGCCAGTTCGCTTGGAAATATCCATTTCCGACCGAAGAGTTTCAAGGACATGTTCTCGAGTTTGTTCTTAATCATTAAAGTCTAACAGGGAAATTGTATATAACTGTATAAATGACTCTTGCAGTTTCATATCATGCAAAATATTGTTATTTATTACGTATAAGATTTATTATTTACTGTCTCTCTTCAATAAAAACAAATATGTTGACATTTGAGTAAAAGATCGGGATGAATTGTAATGCTCCTTATTTCTTATTTAAACTCACAGTGGTTTTGGATTCCCCTGCTGTTTAAACTGAGTTGGGTTGAAAAACTAATCTGTAACTTGTTTACCAGGCATCCCAATTTCACCAAGATAAAGTTATTAATTTATTTTGGATTGACAGTATTTTGACTTTACTTAATTACATCGTAATAATTTTACCATGTACTTCAAGCCTCAGTCAGACAGCCAATTTAGATAGGAAAAAACTCATTTACGATTTATATTGGAAGCATTTAGGAATATATTATACTATAATTACCCATAATCTGGTTCCAGTATGTATCTATCACTCAACAATTTTTATTAACGGGAATGACTCGAAGACGGAGAAAGTCTCCCCCCGAGAGACATACTTTCTTCCCATTTTAGCATGTGCCTTCGGGGCTTCATAAATACGATAAATTAGATTGGATAAAATAACTTCGGAGAGAGTATATTTCTATATTAAACTTTCATCCTCGTTTTCTAGACTTACAGAGATATAATATTAATATTAGTTTGTATTTTGTCCATGAGAATCAGGTTTGCCTGGAGGGTTTCTAATATTACATGGTAAATAATAATAGTAATAATGGCAATAAATTGGAATGTGAATGAGCTTCAGGCGGTCGGGCCGGTTCTGAAAAAAATATTTATGATGACTAACATTGCGATGTTTTGACCTTCCAGACCATTGGATCTCTCTCCAGCCCCGTGTCCTACTGGCAGATGCAGGAAGTTTACGTGTGCGTCCGACTGGATTCCAAGTCCAGATATGTCATCCGTATTGTTCTCCCGGATGGATCTCTTTTATTACAGGTTTGAATTGCCTTTTTATTTCTCTCTTTGAGTTATTGTTGTCTCGTCGAACCAGGGCGGAAAGCCGTCGTTTCATCTATATGAAGGCCTATTAAGGCGGACTAGCCGTCTCAGAATGGTCCTCTTGTGGGGAAGTTAAAATTAATTTGTTTCCCTCAAAGTTTTTTTTGGACTCCATCCGTTTTTTGATAAAAAAACAGAAAATAAGATTTTCTTAATTTTTTGGAAGTTTAAATGTAGATTTACTTATTATACGATATGAGTAGAATTCTGGAATCTAGATCATATACAGGGTGTTTGCGTTCATTGTCCAGGTCTTTAATATTAAAAATCCCAACAAATACTTTACCGATTTTAATTTGGTTTGACTCTATGGAAAGCTGAGAGTCTAGAAGGATGAATGCAAAAGAAATTATTAAATTTACATTTTTTCGCATTCATCCTTCTAGACTTTCAGCTTTCCATAAAGTCAAACCAAAGTAAAATCGGTTAAGTACTTTTTGAGATTTTTAATTTTAAAGACCTGGACAATGAACGCAAACACCCTGTATATTATCGGAGCAAAATTTAATTTACTGACTCTCTCCGCACCATCGTCACAACAAAAAATTGCTCAAGATCGGCTGAACGACGCTGTAAATTTAACCTTCCATCAAAACATTTTTATCTTTTAAAGACCTACGCCGTAGTATAAAATAACTGTACAGAAAGTATTGAATTGAATGCCGATGTCGAATATCGTGTAAATAGATCGAATTGAATGAAACTTTCTAGCCGCCTCAATCGTCATACAATAACACTTTATTGGACAATTTAATGCCTACTACATCATTGAATCGTAAACTTGTTTGAGTCCAGTCAAACGTAAACACATGTTGTTAGACACTATTCACATAGAATCCGCAATGATAGGATATAATATAGGTCTGTGAGTTTTTTCCGACTTTTCAGTTTGATAAAATCTTTGATCGTTTCCCGACCCACTGAGGTACTTTTATTACATCATGAGCGATTTATTACTATCTCTTATTTGAAATATTCCGAAGGTCGGTATAACTATCTCTGTAGAGAGTATAGGGCATTTGCTGCTCTAGAATTACATTATTGTGTATTCTCCAAATGACTTTCTCCCCTTTCGTGCACAATAACATAAAAATCGCCCTTCGTATTACAGTTTTGTGCTAAACCGATTACTTACTTATTTTGCAACCTACCTCTTCTACCCACCTCCATGCTAAAAAAAGTTTTATATTTCGTCATCAATTTAATTTTCCCTGCGTTTCCAGCACTTAGATATTATTATTCGGAGGTTCCAAGAAGGCCGCTCCTTCGTCTGGGTAACGATTTAATTTCCGGTGGAATCAAACTCACCAAAGCAAGGTTGACTGACTGACAAGCGTGATCCACGGCTTGTTTCCAATCCAAATGTCCGAGCCTATATGTCTATGTAATATGTATAGCTAACTTCAGATACTCAGCCTATATCGAATCGCTCAGTTCACAGTTGAGCTGTCTATGATCTATAGACTCCAGATCAATTAAGGAATTGGCTTCGTCGAAGCAGGAGGGATTTGAAAGATATTGAGGAACGGGTTTAACATTCGGTACACACATATGGCAGGAACTGTTGGAAGTAAATAAATTCAGTGTTTTTCAACTTTAATCCGACTGACTGCGTCTCCTGCTTGGTTGCTATAAATGGCATGTACGGGATGGTACGCGTGCAATTGGTCGGACGGATTTGTCGGACATTTCCCTTACAAAGTAGATGGATGGATAACTTTGTCAAGGAAAGGGAAGTTTCTTTCTATGTTTTCCCTGTTGGGTTTCCTCGGGCTTCGTAAATGTACCGGAAGAACAGTGCTCCTATATCATGTAGGAAATTCCCTATCTGTTTGCCTTGCTAATGTTCATGCTTAGTCGATTAGGGAAGGGACAAGGAGGATGATTCCTAGCTCTAAGAATCCATTTCTTTGATGGAAAGGCCGTAGTCGATTCTCCGTACGTCTTGATAATATATTATGACTCGAGTAGGTAAAACTGTGATGTATGTTGCTCTAGAACTTTCAGGTGACTAATCCCCTTTCCCTCTCCTTGGCCTGTGGTTTTAACGTCTACTTTCACCGTATAACATTCAAATGCCACCTTCTGACTTATCTTAGCTGGGCGGCCCACTAATGGAGAGGCATATTAAAGATAATGACGCATGGAATGTACCAAGCAGATTAATATACGCCAGAGGAAACGCAAGTCTTCTACTTGGTTTGGTCCAGAATATCCTCGGTTCCGCTATAGTGTGGTCAGGCTCTGATGATGACAACCGGAATAAATGAAGTGAAGCAGGCAGTGAGAGATGAGTAAAAGCTGACATTTTCTTTGGTGAATAGAAAATGTCTTTCGACATTAGCAGAGTAATATTCACTACCAACCAAGCTATATATAGTAGAGTAGCCTGGGCGGAGTACTACTCACACTCCTATCTCTGGCCGGCTATAAATCCCGAGTGGTTATTCAGGCATTGAAGCACTTATTTTGGAATTGTCTTGCCGGATTTTTTTTAAAGGAAAACAGGACCTGGAGCGCAGTTTTTCAGCCTGCAATGAATTTACAGCCCGAGCTTTAAGAAGGGAGCTATATTCTAAATAGGTTCATAAACCTGGTATAGTATGACATTAATTTCAATTTGAACGATCGGGGCCCGGTGGTGGTGAGTTTAACGATTTCCGCGAGACAAATTTAAATAAATGAGGGTTTCCAAATCGGTTTTATAATATTCTGTTGCTATATATCGTCTATATGCAATACCTTCTTCTGTTCCATTTCACCATGTCTCGTAAAACAAATCCGTTGAACTTGGAAGACTTGTCTTCTCCGCTGATGTCCTCCGCCTCTCTTATGCATCCATTACTTCAAAAATAGAGAGGAAGAAGAAGAGGAGATAATTTGATTTACATAATTTCATCATCCCATGCCGTGAAAGAAGTTCTTGACGAAGGGGTTGCTGCGAGAAGTTGGAAATATATTTGTGTGTGTTGGTTCCCTGATACGGGATACCGATGCCCATTTATAGACTGGCGAATGTCATGAAGAAACCAGCTCTCTAATAGGATACTCATTGTCCTAATAAAAATTTACGAACCATGAAATCTCCTGGGCTTCCTAACTCTTCTGTAATAATAGAAAAAAAATTCCGCTCCCGAATTCCTTAAAAATGCCATCGTCACATTACTTCCTCCTTTCCCTTATCTCTTCTCCTCCACAAATGCACAAGAAAGGAGTGTATAGGTGCTAGATTTTATGAAGTCATTTCGTTACAGCCTTCTCATAAGACATAAAATTTATTTTGCATAAAGACTGGTTTGATATTCTCGTGCAGTTGCCACCGGTACGGCTAGGGGCACCTTGCTCAGTTCTGCTTGTTGATGGATTTGTTAAATTCCTTCAATCACTCGGTAACATGTTTGCGTAATAAATCCTACGGCAAATATGAAAGTGGCGAAGAACGTTTGTTTTAATGGCTAGTTAGCAAATATACCGATTTTTTAATAGAACATGAATAATTGATCGAGTCGATGATTACTCAATGTTCAATCCATGCCAATATTCACTGTCTATTTTACGTGAAATCGTATAATAATTGCATAATTAAGCTGAAAGGTTTCGTGATTCAATCTTTAGGCTTTAATTTAGTCTCTAATCTCAGCCAAAATGCCCTACATATCAAGACCCCACCCGCGCGACATTATCAATTACTGCATGGCCCTGACATTTTTGTGCCAACTGATATGCTTCGGTTCCACGGAGAAAATAAATCACTATCTCATTTTGGAGATTTCGAGTTCAGGAACATATCCATAGATGATCTGATTTTTGACTCTATATAACATTAAAGCATTCTTATCACAGTCCGTGCCAGAGCCAATTTTTTTATCAAAAGGGCGAGCCAGGAAAGTACCATTTGTCCCTTCTGCATTTATAATAAAATGTACTGGTGGAGACTTGAGAGCTCTACCCTGCCCTGGCGAATATTTTTTTTTCTTTTGCTAAGGAGCACGGGGAAAAGCTAAGTATCTCATTTTAATTCAAGACAGGAGCCAAGGGCACGGGATTTCCTATAGGTACTATCTCTACACGGAGAAAGTGCCTCCACTTGAGCCCTAGGAACTATACACTGTAGAGAGTAGGGCTAGAATCAGCCTTTTGATATCTAGCATCTTTTGCAGACGAGCTGGTTTGTATTGTACTTTCCCCCTCCAGATACGTGCATACCTTCGCACATTTACTTTATTATGCAGCCATGTCTTTTGTCTTTAAGTATCCTGCCACGGCCAAAATACTTGAGTCTCCTTATATCAAGAGGATATAGGGTTGGTTCGGTACTCAAGGTTTCCTTTGCCCCGTTCCTCTGCCGACGAGTTGGAGAAAGAGCTTAAAAAGTCAAGAGGACGGAAATATATTGGACAAAAGATGAAGGAACTCTCTTTTACTTGTCAATATTCTTGGCAGATTTATTTCTCCATTATTGAGTTTGATTCATATCGTGCCTATTGTAATCTGTTATCAATGTCACGAGACAAGTGGAACAAATCAAATTAAGCTGTTTCTTCTCCGGATGACATGCCATTGTGACGTTCTCTGTAGGGCACACCCTTGAGTTTTGGAGTTTCTACCGGCGGCTCGGCTGGTTGCTATTCGAGGATAAATAAACTCATTCTACTGAGTGTTAATTTTGAGTGTTTTTTAAGTGTTTTTATAGGAACGGGTGGATGGAGTCTTCGTTGGTTGTAAGCATTTACGTCGTAGACAGCTATTTTAAGGAATATAAACGTGCTTACGACTTTTTTTTATGTGCTAATTTACAATGTACAGGCAGTGTGGAATTAAAAATTACGATTCCAAATTCTTTACTTTCTCTTCGTATGTGGTCTGGTTAAGGAGAAAAATTAAACTGTCATTCCTCAATTAAAATTATGAATAAAATTAAAATTATCGTTGAAAATGCTAAAATTGAACTACTTCCCTTATACGAGTTTGCTCAACTGTTGTGAGTATGGAGTTTAAGAGAAAGCTGTGTCTTTCTCCTATGCATTCATTAATTAATAACACTATACATACGTATACATATACAATAGTAGAATGGAAGTAAATGAATGTATAGAACGACACCGGGATTCGTCGAAAACGAGAATCATAAGCCTTTTATCCGGCTGCAAATGTCGAAATTTACGGCTCATTCCAAAGGATTTCTGTATGTGAATCTGATTAACTTGTTGAGAAAAAATTCAAACTAACAAGCAGAAAGTTTATTTTTTATTTCAAATCCTGCCTGTTTTCTCTACATTATGGACTATTTCAGCAATCGTATTCCTAAAAGACTTGAGAACTGCATTTCCTATCCGGATAACAGAAAACACGGAATCTTAAACCGGAAGCTACCCGGACTTGTGCTTCTGCCTCGAGTCACAGTTGAGTGTCGAACACGGTACAGGGATGATGTTGTATTTTTTATGAGGGTGATGTGAATCATGAATCTAATGTGACTCTTGGGCATCCTGTTATGAGTCTAGGAAAGATGGACAAAGGCAGAGGATCTCTATTCAACATTGAGGTTAGGCAGTTCCGTTATCAGTTTCACACCGAGCCTTTCTCCCATCGTTCTCCGTTTAGTCCTTAACAAATTCATCTAAATCCTCCACCAGGTCACGTTCACGTCTCACGTAACTTAGAAATCCAGCGATGTGTATAATGGGATCTACTTTCCCCATCCTTACGCAGAGATCTGTTTAACTGCTTCAGTACGGGCTCATTCAGTTAGATTCAAAGCGACCTTTGCTCTCAAATATTCACTCAAAGTACCCGTTAGTTCAAAGAACTCGCAATGAAAAACTGGAGGCTTTTGATTGAATTACTTCAGCCTGCACGAATTATTCACGACAATTTGGACATTGATTACATCGTCGTGGGTGGAATCCATCTGGAAAACATGTCCCTGAAATAACGGAAATAAGACTATATATTTTCGTTCTCAACGCTTTGATAAAGCGTTCCCTCGACGCTGTTACCAACGCCGGTTTCTTCTAGCTAGCGTTTCAGCATTGACAATATGACATAAATTAATTGTCTGGTTAAAAGATGAATGTTGGCCTAAACTATTGCACAACCGTTCATCGATGCCCTAATGAAATTCCCTACTAAAATCATTGACTTTTTATTCTAAAATTGAATTACGTCTTAAACAAAGGATCCATCAAATTTTGCCAAACGTTGAATGTTGTTGAATGCCAACAAATGCCAAATTTTGAATCAACAGTGGCAACCCACTGATTGGTACATTCACAAAAAAATGTGTAGTGTCAACCGGAAGGTAAATACAGGTCAATATCCGTGAATTTAATTTGAAAGTGAAACCCCGAATTCCTACAATAAAGTATAATGCATTTCCCTGTTTAAATTCCTAACATGCTTTCTAACAAGAGGTCCTCACAACTATACTGGCTTCACTGACAAAATCCTAAATCCGGACTGATAGAAAAGGAAGTGGATTTTAAAAAATCAGATTGAAATTTTTTCTCTGGCACAGAAGTCGGTGGGCGATGGATAAGTGTAAGCCAGGAAAGGAAGGAAGGATCTGCCGGTAGGAAAAAAGTGGATAGTTGATTCAAAGAAAGGAGAAAAGTGTGAAGAAAATGGCACTTAAAGCAGGAAATGTGGTGGATGCCCAGATTCTTTTGAGATTCAGATTCCTGTTCTACGTACCTTGGATTACTACAACGATCTACATAATGTATATATATCTATCCCATCCCCTGTACCAGCTTTTTTCCTAGACACAAGAACAAGAAGGTCGGAGGTGGTAACGGTGCACCAATGAATGTGGTACATGAAATTTTTTGAAGGAAGATGCCAAAGAAATCCTGTAACCTTACTTTTGGGCTCTTGAGATGCTTTTGAATTTTTAGAAGCCCTTTCACCGCTTTTCCACTGACTGGATTTCACTCTCGTCCCTCGGACTGAATAATTTACTTCGAAAGATATCATTCATAGGAACCTCGGTATTTTTTGCTGAAGAAGAACTACGGAATTTTACCCTTCTGCTGCTGCTTACACACCGGAGTACAATCATTTTTTATAATGTGATCTACTGATGTTCGGATTTCCTTCGGAGGTGGGAGAGACATTTTTTGAATATCTAACAGATATATTCTTAGATTCTGTCCCGAAAGGATTTATTTTGTCACTGTATTAGTATCGGGGTTAAAAAAAACCATCTTTTCATACTCTTGTACGGTATCTGATTAGATTTTTCTCTGAATGTGGTAGGTTTTGTACAGGATTCTAGATTATGGTTAATAATATAAATATGTTTAAGTAATATTCCAACCAATATCGAATTTTAGAACCGTATTGATAGCTCTTACAAAAGTTAAGAGATTTTGAAATAGGATTTTGCTGACCTAATTAGCTACTTTCTCCACAGAGGAGAACCTTAAAACTGCTAAAATAATATTCTATGAATATGTTGGACTGGGAGTTGCCGTAATGTGATTTATTTTTTTTGCCAATCCTAAGACGTACTTCTTAAAAGTTGAGTTGCTTTCGTAACAGATCCGAATCGGATCGGGAAAACTAAAGCAATTCAACTTATCACTCTCGTTAATTTACCAAACACCTTACCCCATCTTCGTTCCATGAATTCTACACCACCGACCACCGTCATGAAATTTTAAAAATAATTATCAAAATTTTTGTTGACATAAAAAATTCGAACCAATCGGGTTAAATACATAGTAATTTTCGTACTACAGTAAGACCTTTCTCAATAACCTCTACTATCCAACTGCCAGTTACTTTCACCAAACTGATCGTCCCGTTCCAACGAAAGTACAGAAAGTCCTAACCTGGAGTCCAATATGATCCCACAGTTTCAAAGCATCCATTTTATTAAAAATTCGTCCGATATCGGTTTTCCATCATGCAAAGTGGTATCTCTAAAATGGGAAAAATACGTGTCAGTTACGTTGTTTTCCCACAAATACAATATTCAAGTATAAAAGAACTCGATGCAAATGAGGGGTAACAGATGGGAAGACCCAATCCGATTCGGATGATCAAAGGCAACGATGGTTCCTTAACCTACGAGTCCTTTCCCAGTTACAAGTTTACAAGCTATCCCTTTTATGCAAACTACAAACTACGCGAGCCCATTCTCTAGATAAACCTGAATAAAGCGAATACATCCAATCCGTCCAATTTTACCAGAACTTAGCCTTCAAAACAGTGTTGCTATGTAGAAAGTCAGACAGAGAGACTGAACTTCTGAAGGCTGCATCAGGACTTGAAGGAATATAAATTAAAGAACTGCAGCATTCCATTTCAGTCCAAATACCTCTGTCGGAAAAAAGTCAAGTCTGACACGATAAAAAACGCTGTCCCGTGCTCTTGTTGTTATATTAAAAGGAGGAGAAAGGTATTTGGAAACCCGACTACTCCTCTGTCATAATACCGCGTGTTCAATACATCCCCGACTTAAATCGTATTTTCTTTTTATTCAACTTTGACTCTCGGTCTGGGACGACGGGAAAGAGGAGGCGACCGGTGGGTTTGGCACCACAACTTCCTTTCAGCTTTTTGTCTTGCACTTAGCACAATAGCCAAATTTTTTTCCTCCTTCTCAAAGGAAGTTTTGCATAGGAGCTTTCTCCCTTTAAAGGATCAAGGAGGTGGTGGCTTCTGGATTCTAGCCCTACTCAAGTAGTTTAGTCAACTGCAAGTTGTACGGGGTTCTGGTCTTGATGACATTTTTGCATGCAACTCCTTACAGGATAATCTGCATGCCCTCTGGAACAACTTTCCAGGGGGATTGGAATCGTACCGTTAAGTGAGTTAAGGAAGTATCAGAAAGTGGAGTGAAGTCCAATTGAGGATTTAGACAATTAAATCTCTCTAACTTTCTCCTTCTGAACTCTGGCTCTTTCCATTAGTCTCGTCTTGCCTTTAATAGAGTTATATTTACTGTATCTACAGTCCTGTAGCGTAGCTTTCTTCCGCTATTCCACTCAGGTAATACTTAATACTATTATAGGAAGTTTCTTTATTGTGGTCCTGTCATGTATTATTGATACTACAAGCTATGAACACCAGTACTTTAGTACTTAGTGGGAAATGTGTTGTTCTCACGAGTCAGGACGGAAGGCCAAGTCAGAACTTATTAAATTTAGTGGCACTTCTTACTTAGATCTTGTGTGAGTCCCGTAATTTGTTTCATTGAGCAATAAAAATATTTTTTGTACGGATATCTTTATTGTCCTCAAAGAATTGTAAGTGTTTTCGTGTTCACAGTGTGAGGTTACAGAGTTAGCCTCCTGCTGTAGGATGTTTTTGAGTCAAATGGGCGATGCTATTTTAATTACAATGAAATAGCAGTAAGAACTGCTGTTTTCCAAACTTGCATCGTCATAAATGAGCAGAGATGTTATTGTCTGATCTGACTGTGAGATCTGAGAGGCAAAACAGTTGGGATTGTAGAGTAGACGACATCATGCTAATAAAAATTAGGAAAGTAAAAGCAGTCTGCTATTTTTTCGGCCTTGCAGGACATAAATACGACTTACGACAAAGCTGTAGAGCTCAGTTATATGCTTTATTAGTATTACACGCTAGGACTGTCATGTTAATTTAATTAGGCACGTTAGTTGAAGTCAGTCTCACTCTCGTTTCTAAAAACAAACAGAGAAAGGAGCTTTGTTTCAAGTTACTTAGGAATGACTAAATTTAACTTCAGAAGCAAGATAAGGAACCGACTGACAAAAAACACTATGAAGGACACTCTGTTGATTTCAGAGTACAGATAAAGACATTATTGTTTCAGTCAAGGACTCTTTTAATTTTAACGACGAAACGTGAAAGGTGATATTGATAAATCAAGCACCCTGGCAGTACTGCATAAGTTTCCGTCGTTTTGACTCACTATTTGAAACATGTCTTTTGGGTTTCGACAAATCCTTTCGTTGTTGTTCATGAATGCAAAACAAGGGTTCTTTTTATTTCCCCCTAACAGAGCTGCCATATTCTAACAGTTTCCAGTAATACTGCATGAAAGAGGTACAGAAACATATTGACCTTAAACACGTTGAAAGCCAATATTGAGGATCCGAAGTTCCAACGGCCTGTTCCCTGTTCAGTACGATTTATGCCATCGAAGAGAAACTCGTCTTTTATTGAACTTTCCAGCCATTATTTTATCCGCGTGTAAAAGTTGTTGAATCCTTTGCCCAAAACTTTTCCACTTCCGTTACTTTAATCTGATGCTGCCGACACCACCGACTTTTAAAAAGCATAGGTTTCTGCCACCCGTGAAATATAACACTGTCGCATAGATATCTATAAAAGTGTCATATTATCATCAGTCTGGATTTGTGGCTCAACTCCGTCTGTGTTGGGCACGCTTAAAATTCAGGTTGGAGGTTAAAGTTCGTCTGCTTGGAGAGTGGGGTTAAGAGGCGATGTAGTATTTATGCGAGTCGGGAAAGGGAGTCCAGAATTCAGCACCTGCTTTTGATGGCCTATGTCAATCATTGCAAATGTGACAATTTTGACAGTTCCTCTTCCTCGTTGTTTAATTTACAACGACACAAAGGCCGACCCGAGGGGTCTTGTCTTGTGCCATGTAACTGCTTTGCATGCAAATTCACACAGTTTTCCCCACCAGCAGATTTCAATATTTTACCGGACTTGAGTACTTCGAGAGGCCCAGCAGAGAGTTGTCGTTAATTCTGTACAAGCCATTACGGCTCAGTATTACACAAGCTGTCATACATGCATAATGCATATGGCCTTTGGCTACTCCAAATTTACATTTGACACACCGCTTCATCAACTTACCGCACAAAATATTATTGCTGGAATTACAACTCCATGGGTTCTTTCCAATCCCTGTATCCACACAATCGAAACAGCTCTAGCGCTGACCCTATATATTTATATTTCGGTTTCCAAAGCCCGATTCCTGGGAAATTGAGTTCTTAAATTCGGAAATCCCGATTCTAACCATATTCCAATCATCCAATGTAAATCCAGGACTATGACTAAAAAACGTATACATTTATAATTTGTACCTTCGAAATAGACATTTCCTGTCAGGGAATGGAAAATTTAGATGGGCTTGAGCCTTGAGGGAAAGTGGCCCGATTTCCGTGTAATATAAATTCCAATATTGCATGTTATTCTTTCCACAACTGGATTGTCAAACTTTTTAGTTATATTTTTTCTCGATCAATGCTAGAAAAGTCCATTTTGTGTCGCTCCTTGTAAGAGTTTGAATGTATTGTACATTCTAAATTCTAAAAAAAGTTAGTTCTGAAATGTAGCAACTGATTCCAAAAAATTTTTAATGAATATCTAATTGCAAAGTTTTTGTTGATTCCGGAAATTGTAGCTTTAGTGGTAGGAACCATCGATTGAAACGTCAATAGATTAAAAATTATGACGTCGTTCATGGTTTTAAAATCCGATTAGTTGTATATTTAATAAGTTGTGGAATCATTAGTCGAAGCGTTATCAATCCATCAAAGAAAGGCCGAGTTTGTAAGGCCATTCAGATAACGATTTATCTTTAGATTGAATAGGAACTTTCGGCATGTATAAATATTGGACTTAGGTATCACCGTGGAATTTTTAATCCCTTTTACCTTCCATACTTTGTAATTAATCGGAGATGGCAGACTTTGAGAACATTATACCGAACTTAAATAACCCATAGTTGATAGTTGATGGTGGCTCGGAACTGTGTGTAGGATTATGTTTCGGAATGGGAAGGGTTACAAATCATGCAATCTATCACGTGCATAAATGACTTTGGGGCCAACTGCTGCTCTGAGCTTATAATAGGAGTGCTGCAAATAAATGATTTTACATCGATCTCCCATGAGCATTATACTTTCCTCTAGATCTGGATGCATGTTACGACTTTCTGCTCAATTAAAGTTCGATGTAATCGTTCTTTCCCCGACGCGCGTGTATTCTGTAATATACGTACCTTTTCCTCTACAACTCGGATCGAATAAAAACAATTTTTTTATACCTCAGCATGGCCTGACAACGTTAAACTCGGAATGTTTAACCTGATCCGACCAGCGTACTTTGTCATTATAAAAAAATGAAAAATTGGCTGAAATATTATCAGTTCAGACAAAATGAGATATTATTCGCTCCAGTAGACATTTTTAAATAACAATAACAACAAAACCATTTAACAGAGTTTAATGTTTAACAATAATTTTGATTAAAAATGAGTAAATACGTAAAGTTTAAAATGTTCAAACTTCCAAGATAGAAACGCAGCCGTATTTTGACAGTGTATGACGCTATTCTATGCTTTTGTACTGGGAAAGTTGTCACCTTTTCATACTATAATTGTCAACGGAGCAGTTTATGGAGCTCAAGTATGCTTTCTGAGCGAGAGGAATTCCGTCCCCATTCTGAAATTAGATAATTGCGTAATATGCCATCATGGTGCACATAGTTTCAAAGATCAGGATTATGAACCGACAGAGCGGTATTTCAACTGAAGTCACTTTCACCATCCCAGGCTTTCCCATGATGAATGGGAGGCTGAACGATTTGATTCATTACAATAATAGGAAAGCTCATGTCTCCAGCCCCGCCATCGGCAGTGTTGATAAAGTCATTAATCCTGGAATAAATCTCCCTAAATAAAAGCCTAATCTAATTCAGTTAAGAATGCAGAGTGGCCTTGTATTTTGAAATGAAATTGAAAGGAAAAGCAGAGAAGAAGTCCCGTTCTAATTTATTATCTCCTCCTGCCTTTTCATTACTCCTCTTATGCCCCTTTCCATCAAGGATTCCTCTCTATCATCCAACTCAATCCACGTACATCTTTGTCTTAAGGAACAATGGAATGGCCTATACATACTAATATACAAAGGTTCTGGCCATTTGTAATGAAATACAGAATTTTTGAGTTTCCTCGATTGACAACGGCTGAGAAAGGCGAAGAATTCTTTCTTCGCCCTCTTTTCATTTCTGAGAATAAAACATATTTCATCGAGATTCCAAACTGATTTCCAAATACTACTCAAATTGAGTTCAACTCTCCAACTAGTTTCCAAAGATCCCAGACGATCGGAACCAGGAAACTTTCTCCTCCTCAGGAAAAGTAGAATATGAAGTAGACGATAACATAATTTTTGCATCGGGAGAGCCCGTTTTAAGAAAAGGGATACTAAAGTTCAAAATTCGGGATGAGCTGGGAGGATATTTATGGAGTTCGGGTCAGGGAGTAGATTTTGGAAGTGGAAGGAATGACGAGAGGGAGTGCTTGGGGCGAATAAATCCATCTTAATTTAATCAGGAGATGCCTTTCTAATCTTTATGACTGTCGTAAAAACGTCCCGTTTATAACAATATACCTAAACACAGCAACTTAGCCGTCAGAGGCAACTTCTGTCCCTATAAACCTCCGCAGTCTCGACACACACTGCTCCTCGTTCTAAATCCACTGATGAACGCTCCTTCTACTCCAGATCGACAAAGTTAGGTAGGCGCGTAGATATAGGTTTTCCAGGATTTACGACTCGCAGAGCTGACCATTCGTTACCTCATCTCCGTCTCTGTACTGCTCCCAAGTTCCCAACTACCAGCCTCCTACTCAACCACTTACTTGCATTTCTGATTAGAGTGAAAGGATTCGGAAATTCATGCGCAGCCCATCTCACCGTCCCATACGATATTGATTGATTGATAAGATAATCAGGTTTAATAAGTTGTGGAGATAGATACTCCTCAGACTCCCACACACACACACACACACACACACGCTATTACTCGGCTTTTTAATCGCTCATCCGTTAGATTCGGGACAAGCCAATATCACCCTTAATTTAAGCTAAAAAATGACTCTTCTTCAATGCATATGCCAATCCATTGACACGACCACACTGTACCCTTGTCAACCTTGGTGATCATGTCGTGTCGTCCGGCTTGGCAGCCACCTTGGAGTGATTAACGAGTAGGTAATTTGGCATTGGAAAAGGATCGAGTCGAGTCCCCACTCTCTTCGAGGACGGGCATTAATGAGAAACTGTCAATCACAGGGTAATTAATAATTCTTCAAATCCTATGACAGCGCGTAATTAATTTGTACTCCTCTGATCAACTGATGAGCCGCGGAGATGACATCCATGTCCGTCCTCGACTCGACCTTAGCCGCTTTATTTCAGGGACTGCACTCGAAAGGGCCGACGTCTCTAGGATTTATTAGGTCCAATTCAGGGCCCTGCTATAAAAAGGAGTCATCGAGTATTTAATTAAACGCCGTCCATAAATTCAATAATAAAGTGAGCTCCGGGTGACTTGGACAACAATCAAATGACTGAACTTGGCAATAGCCAAGTTCTTCCCATTCTTAGAGAGGAGACTCGATATTTGCAGACTTCTTCGGTACTTGCTTTGAAAGTCTGGTCCCTGCTCCACTGTATTTCCATACTTCCATTACATACGCTCTATCCGAGTTGATTGAAAATTGAAATAGTGGATGAAAGTTAAATCCCAGTCAAGGATAAAGGGATTGTATCGAACCCAATTAATTTCCCCGTGACTGTTTTCAAGTCTTTTATTCCAAACCGATGCTTGAGTAAATTGATTTGCCTGTCCTTGTCTCTGAGCAGTAACAGCATGTTGCAGGTTCCTCCACATATATCCCGTCTCCTGCCTGGTTTTGTCTCAATAGGTCGTACGTCTTTCTTCAGCCGCCGTACATACTGCGCGGCCTGTCCTTTGTAGATGAGAAATCGATTTGGAGAGAAGAAATTTGGTAGAGACTGAAAATAAGAGACTTTCTCCAATCTTTCTCTTAATTCGTCCATGTATTATATAAAGGAGGCCTGTGCTGTGCACTTCCACAGAGAGTCAATCTCTCTATACATGCTTTCTAAATAGAGATATATGTGGACTCCGTGCCATCACCACAACCAACACCACAATCACTATAGGCCCGATATTCATGTGGCTGAACCAGCTTTCTCGGAAGCGGTAGATTTAGCGGTGGGATAGTGTGTGTGTGGCGGATAACTTGTAATCGTGGTGGTGATGGGCCCATGTACTTGAATTAAGGTTTTAACTTATCTTTGTATTTCCTTCCTCTCTTTCTCCGAACTTCTCCTGAATTACATCCCTCGTTCCATGTTCCAAAGTGTCTCTACAACAGAATTTAGGGACTTTTGACTGAAATCTGAGGTTCGTGTCGAATTGCAGTGTGGCAGCATCAATGCTGAGTGCAGGCTGGCATTATATAGGAAGTCTTTACGTTTTTTACCCCAAAACAGAGCAACTCTCTTTAGAATCGTCTTATTGCTCTCGGCTTTCACCACTTTCAGAGTCTACTTTCTCTCTCTCTTCCGCTCTCTAGTTTATGTAGAATGTAGATGCATATCCATCCTTACTTGTACTTGCATTAATACACAGGAGAAGGGGAAAGGCTTAAAGGGCGGATCCAGTTCTCAATTCAATCTCACAATCATAGTTCCTTTAAAGCTTTTACCCTCTTCTACAGGGAAGGGGAACAATGAAAGGTTTTTTATTTCCTCCACAAACAAACCTCAGGTATCTTGATATATGCACGGGAAATATACTTCTTTCGCGAGTAAAAATAACCTGGAATAAGTTCAATTTTTTTTGCTTCTCTTCTCGGCTTCAAAATACAAGGTATTTTAGGTCGTGGGGAAAGTTCGGCCGAACCTCCACTTTGAAGAAATTGGAGATTCTCCTGAAGAGAAGGAAAGGAGTCGGTCCTTTCACCACTAGTTGGTATTTACAATCCCACAAAATCAGATTCTGATTCACATTTACGGTAAATAGAGAGGCCATATCATCAAGACAATGCCCGTGCCTCTATCTTCTAATCCAATTTTCGGGTTTCCAAATCCTTGCTCGAGAGAGAAGGGAACTGTTACGTGTGGAGGTAGTAGTGGTGGCAGTGGTAGTTGTAGTTGATAGCCGTGATGGTGGTTGGTGGTGCTTAGGCTGATTTGATAGTACAGTTTCCATACCATTATTTCCAATTCCTTCTATACCTTCTCCTATTCTCGTTTTTATCCTGAGATGCACAGGTTTAATGCTTTCCCCGTGTTCTGCTCCCTTTGCCCTCTCCTTCGATGCAGAGATTATTTTTTTCTACTCAGGAATAATTCTCATCAATTTTATTTCAGCCTTCTTGGTTCATTTCTTCTGCGTTTAGTAAATTAAATACAAAGGGGGGCTATTGTCTGGTATAAGAATAAGAATAAATACGATATATATCAAGTTGTACGCAGTTGGTTGAAAACAATATCCATGTCAATACGGGCCCTCCCGATCCAGGATCAGTACCAAATGATATGCTAGGATGATATCCTTTAGAAAAGTAAAGAGTTATTGGAATCGCAAATTTTTTTTCTTGGTAAATTCCATTTATTTTCTCACGGATCGTTTCATTTCTCTTCTGTTGTAGGAGAAAGAAGAGAGAGGGGATTATATAGGCTAGATATGCTGTATTATGTAGTTAAATCAGTGAAGGTTCGGAGGGTTAATGTGATCTCGCTTCGCTTTCACATTATATTTGATGAGATATCATGCCATTCCCTCCAGTCAATGTTCTGGGGAAACGATACGAATGTCTAATAATTGTCTTCATGGGCAGGGTTACGTGATTTAGTCTTTTAGAGATAGGATGAAAGGTAATAAATACCGATTACTCCCCAAAGGTTATGGAGTGATGGGTTTTCGATATTATTCGACATTTATGGCATGCTTTATGGGCCATAAGGTGGACATTGCAGTGCCAGTGAAACCACCGTTTTGCACGATCATTATTATTAATTATAGAGATACCTCCGTTTGAAAACACACAGAAATTGCGAGAAATATATACTTTCATGGGTAATATTTTGGCTTTGATGATTGCTATCAATTGCTGCAAGGCTTCTCAATGACTAAAGTGCCGAAGGTAGGAATTGAGGGTTGGAAACCTTACAAAGTTCGATTATGGAGTCGGTAAAAATTAGTATAATTAAATTCGCATGATCATTAAACTGAAAATCTTGTATTTACATCTCAATGTTATAATAATATAATATGATATAATAAAGAAATCAAATATCCAGAAAATTATTTAAGAATCTACAAACTAAACCATTTGTTTTGTGAATTTCAGGGATCCAATGCGTACGTCCGAGATCAATGGTACTACTCCATACTTTGGAAGGTAAGATAATTTGTTAAATTTAAAATCTTTAAACTTTAATATCAATGCATACATCAAAGTTAAGGCATATGACCAACAAAAACAAGAATACTTTACGCTAAAATAACGGTTGATCTTAAATATGATATAGTCAAAAGAATTTTTCAGAAGTTGTTGGAAAAAATATATACATTGTAAAGCATTCATATCCCACGTCAGTTGTCGGATCAACAAGAGCAAGGAATTCTCACTAAAAATATTCCGCACAAAACGTTCGTAAGAAAATATCCACTTTAGCGTTAGTAAATTGAGTCGAATCCCAATCCATACATATTTATACGCGGCTGAAGGATCCATCCACCCCCGACTTTCATCTCAACTGTATAAAAAAAGACGTCTTAACCCGGAATTGAATTAGATGGGTCTCGAGCTGACTTTTAGGCAGAGTTCGGCTGGAGTAGATTTTGATCTTAACCGATGTATGATCATGATGTGGAGATGAATATGTCATTGGCATACTGATAGATGTTTAGCTATTTGCTGATCCGATCTTACTTACGGCTTTGTATAAATTATGCATGTGGAAACGGCAGAATTGGATTTAGAAAGGTGGCTTGAAGTCACATCAAATTGGGATTTGGGCCTTGATACAGTTTCTGCCTTCCCAACCCCATCCGATCTTCACGTGCATGTGATGTGTGTCTCTCTCCCAATATGCCTTCCGAATCTAATAATATATAGAGAATTTCACGACTAGTTCACACGAAAATAATCAAAGGTGGGGGCTGGATACGCGACCAGAATTGAAATTGATCTCGAATTTAGAAGAACCAATGGTGGAATAGTATCGGCTTTGAATGTTCACAATATAAAATCTGCAGGGGAATCATCTCTCCGTAGTTTTGTCATGAATCAAAATCAAAATGTCATCTAGACGAAAACTGTCATGGGATTGCCACCTTTGGAAATAAAAGTCACCCAGTTTTTTTAGAAATCTTTCGGATCCTTCTCCGTTCAGCCTAGTCCTTGATGAATATCTTTCACTGATCAAAAATAATATGAAATCGAGTTTTGAGAAATTGTTATTCAGGGATGGAAAACGGTCACTTCTAGATTATCGGCTCTGAATATTTTTTGGAAAGTTGAGAAAGTTTTTTCTGGAAATCCAACGTTAGGAAGTTTAAAACCTTCGACTTAATCTTCGGAATTTGTTTAGAGAAGGTTCGTCTACTCTTGAGATATTCTTTGTCATTCAGGGTTTTGAATTCAGTTCACAAAGAGAGATTTTGACATTGGTCCATCCAGAACAAGCTCAGAAAAAGAAGACAAAGATGTCCTGCATTCTTCGGAACATTTCTTATTCTGTCCTACAGCTCAGCCGAGAGTTCCTATTCTTCAGATCTTTAAAAAGGGATATGCTTTGAAATTAAAACGAATGCAGCAGAAGACATTGTCATAGTCTCCTTTTCAATTCGTTGACATTCATGGAAAGTTGAGTCCTTGATGTGGAAGCATCTTCTCACATGGAATAGCCGCTGTAAACGAAATTGTTCCTATGTATCGTATCGAGTATTTTTGTTCAAAATAGTGGAACTGTCGTCGGTCTGAATTTTCAATTCCAAAGCACATGAATTTAAATTCTATGTGGGTCGGGTTTCATGTGACCTAAGAAAGTGTTCGACCGGATCCTTAAACACAGTTTATTGAGAATACAAGGAACCCCTTTCCAAATAACAGAAATATTTTTTGTAGTCTTTGGTTTAGCTTGTTGCTCACATTATTAATGACCATGTGAAAAATATAACGCATATAAAGACTGCATTGAAGGTAAACAAAAAGAGTACCACAATATTTTATCACGTTGATTAATATTTATTTGTGTTTTCCAGAAAAACATCTTCAAGTACCAGAACTTAATGCGATCGTCCAGAAGGCCCGAAGTCATTTTAAAGGAGCTCAAGGTAACAAAAGTTTAATTTCAACCTTCTAACAAAAGCATCCGCTAATCTTGTTTGACGCTTGCAATTCCTTGCACGATTGTCCTTAAATCTCCAACCCGTCAAGCCATACCTACCGCAATTACAAATTAAGTTTCCGTAGCTCAGGAACTTATTGACGCAGATTTAGTTCCACTGAATCAAAGTGAAGAGAAATGGTTTCCTATCGAATGTACGGCGTAATCGAATTTGGAAGTTCAATTCAATTCAACAGTATCTTAACAATCCAACCCTGCTCCCAATTATAGTGTTCCTTTCGAGCTTTCCCGTCAAGTTTAAGAATTTAACAAATAAAACTGAAAACTGTGGCGTCCCGTTTCACGCCCTGATTGTCTCTGACAAGTTTTCTAATTGAATCTGGAGGAAATGCCATTCCCAGTTCCCTTCTCGTTAACCTCAGCACAAAGAAATAACAAATTAATTCCTGATCAACACATCTGCTCTGAATATGAATCTATAGCAGTTGTACTAAAACCATTGAAGCGTTTTAAAATGCTCCAAAAATTTCAATTCTAGTTTATTTGCATTGATTCGAATAGACTTTGGAGTAAATATCTGACGATGATATTGGTCTCTCAACCTCCAACTCCTTTTCACTTGAGATATTTTTGAGACATTTTCCCCATATGAATAGGGATAAGGACGGTAAAAGCTTTTGATTATTCACAGCAAATATCCCTGGGAACAGTAACATAATCTGGCAGCCCTGAGTGCTCAACTATATCAAATGACAAATGGAGAAAGGAATGCATTATGACTTGTATTTGTGAAGCATCAATCCCCAATTCCTTGACATCATATCGCATCATATGCATATTCAGAACTAGTCCGTCTACCAATGCAAATAACTTCTGATTGGCTTCCTCCCAGCCTCAAATATTGAACTTCTTTGTCGGTTGTCCTGCAAATGTAGAATGGGCTATATCTCATTCTCAAATACTCACATGCCGACTTTCTCCGCGTAGGGAAAGCCACCTTATTTAATGCACTTCCCTGTAGAGGATCCCAACTCCAAAATCCTATTTAAATATACAAAAATCCCATAACCTCAGCAGTAGTAACTGAGGAAAAGCGAAGCGAAATTTCGCAAATATCATGCTATCCCTGCCGAGGAATAAAATACACCGAGTATGTATACATGAATTTTAATTTAACTCAACGGAGGAGAAGGGAAAAAATTGACTCTGCATGAAGCACTTCCTCGGTCATAAATCTTAATGCCCGTAAGAATGTATATATTAGAAAGCTGCCAACCCCGTTGGGAAAATTACACCTTGTAGTAGCAACAGCAATTGCATTAATATTAAGAGCAGGGAGGGGAAATGCAAAGAGGCATAAATCAACTTTGCAATATCTTGAGGAATTTCGAAGAAATTTATGGACTAGGAAATTATAATAGCATGGATCTAGTTCCCCCTCCCTACCCTGTCATTATAATATAAAATATACCTAGAGGCAATGCAAAAGACTAATAGAAATTGATACGATGAACGAAACGTGAGAGGTGTTATTATTATTACACTGATGATGTGTTAGCGAAACATCCGTACTTTCACTCCCGTCTCCTAAATTGAATTAAATTAGGGACTCCAAGGTGGCATACCTACGATCTACGAACATGCACAATAACAAGCCCACACAGTATTTGCGTTTATCACATGAAGTCACGTACATCTCCGAACCATCGGAGCAAGTCGAGCTTATTAAAAGTGGGATTAACGAGGGGCTTCGTCTGGGACGGAAGTATAAAAGAGAATGGAAGGAGGATTTCTCTGAAAAAGCTGTAACTTGTTAAAAAGATGACAAATATAATTTCCGGTGACTCAATCCTCCATCTCCCTCTCTAACGGAGTGTGAAGGATGTCAGGAACCTTATCCCGGGTGACGATAATAAAGGTAGGTCAGATTGATGATACGCTCAGTTATCTCAGATTGGCTCAAGAATCTCAAGTAGGAATGAGAGATGGGTGATGATGATGATGACGGGACCCATCATCATCAACCTCCTCGATAGAGAGAGAGAAGAGTCCCATCAGAGTGGGTAGTTTTGCTAACAAGAGGGTGGCAATCCCTTTCTCCAGCCCTGAGTTGAGTGGCTCAACTAAAACCAAGAGGACTTTCTCCCTTTGTCTCCGCTTCTCTTGATGAGTGCACCCAAAGTCAGAGGAAGACGGGAAAAAACCTTTCAAGTCAAACACAGATAAAATCTAATGGAAATCAATATTAATGTCTTTTCCATCTCCCTTCTTCCTTTCTTTTAGTTCGACTCTGATTTATCAAACAACAGTCATTTCCCGGCGACATAGCTCTCTGCCCCAAAACCATCCGCACCTTTCAAGGGAAATAATGTTATTGTGCGTATGATGAGGAGAAGAAAGTTTTGGGAGAAAGGAATGGGTGATCGATGCGTGTAAATCAGTTCAAAAATCGATACTGTTATGTAAATTACAGCCAGTTTCTCGTTGGGACTGGAAATATATAAGACATTTTAAGAACTGAAGCTACATGAGACATTAGGCATAAACTAATGAAATGAATGAAAGTGCTTATGCATATGATGAGAAATTGTTTGTAGAGTCGATGATAGATGAGAGTGAATCAGTTAAAAAATCGATAATTTTATGTAAATTACAGCCAGTTTCTCTTTAATAGGTTTTAGGAGGACGTTACTATCTGCATTAAGAAAAAGTGGTATGAATTCAGTTGATGAGGAAAGTAGCTCCGGCTTCATTAGGTTGGATTGTAAAAATATAGGATATTTTAAGAATTGAAGCTACATTAGGTAGAAACTAATGAACTGGATGAAAGTGCAATAAATTTGGTGTAGCATTAGCCGAAGCAGGAAATCGATTCCCGTCGTTCCTTGGAGATTTCCACGTGGTTAATTTATGTTCGAGAATCTGACTAAACTGTAGATAATAGACTTTAGAGCCATTCTGTCGTGATAAATCTGCAAAGTATAGTTTTGAATATAGTAACCGGTGTTGTTGCATTCGAGCAAAGGGATTTATACAATTTTAAGACGGGGACCGGGGGAAAAGACACAATAGATCGTATTATATTTGTATTTGTGAAAATACCCACTGTGACAATGGAACAATATTCATTCGTTTTGGTTCTGTTCTTGGGAATTTATAGGCACATAACTAAACTAGATAACTAGATCTGGATAACTGAGCTTTTGTGGGATTGTGATTTTATATTATCATGTAAAATTTGACTGTAAATCTTTTTTATACAATCGTTAAAAAAACCAATTCACAATGTTCTTGTGGTTCTGGTTCTAGGCTAACAATAATAGCATTGATGATTATCGATTTCTATTATAATTTTATGTCTTCTTTTCAAATATTATCCCAATCCAAATGTATAAGACAAACTGCAATGCAATGAAAAGAAATTGAGTTGCCAATTTCTGTCGGAAATTTTTTAAACCGATGAATTTTACGGCATACTATGAGCTTTAAAACATGCTTTTATTGATATGGGACAATAATCTTTTCTGATTATCCATGATGACGATAGTACAAGTATAAAGCAGGTCGACGTATACAAACGAAGTACATATAAATGTGGAGCTTTCATATGCTTGAAATTTTGTTTTTAGAATGCTGATGGGACATCTCACTCAATCAGTTAATAGTTTTCCTGTCGGTTCTTCATAATATCATAATATATGCAATCTATGAAATAGAATATGATATGGCCTGATAAAGCGCTGTAATAAGTATTAAATATTCCATAATCAGGGCACTGTGACAGTTATACGATTTTTCATAACAATTCCATTCAAAATAAATTGAAATGACCATTTTACTGGAAAGTTCTTCTGAATTTCTTTCAGCAGCTTACTGAATCCGATGGAATATACAATCACTTTGCTTGTACGTGTTCTCTGAGTTTGTATTTAAGTGAGTTTTGACACTGTTGAATGGTCCATATCTGCTTATTTAAAAAATGCTTCCTCTTTTCTTATTGTTATTACTTGGAAGCTTGTCACACAAAAGTATATATGTTTTACAATGTTTAAAACGTATAATTCAAACATTTTATATTCAATTTATTTTGTTTCTTCACTTTTCAGAGCCTTGTGGACTTTGCAACCACAACCCCATTGCAAGATGACTGCATTTCTCATGTACCAATTGAAATTGTCTCAAGTCTGCTAGACTCGGTAAGTCCTAAACCATTGGTTATGAAAGTGAAAGACTTGTAAATAAATACGACAAATTGAGTAACCTATTTCGATCCGACTCTTATTTTTCTCTGCTGTCCTTGTGATTGTGATTTACCTTTAATTAATCTGTAACGAAGTACCAAAACCATAGACCTTTTAAAAGACCTCACAAATAGAACAACATAAAAACGGGTTCACCAGTAGGCACCGGGAAGCAAGAAGACGGTTGTGAATTTGTGAAAGAGGTCCCAGCTTTTGTAGTTGACAAATTAAAGCCTTCTGTTTTCCCTTTGTGTCATTGTGTCGAGAATTAATTTTAATTTGATTGTTCTAGCACAATGTAACAGTGAATTCAGCCTGTTCTGAGACAGGAACTGGAACTGAACCCTTTTAATTGAGAATAATTAGCTTACAAACGTAGAAACGTGAATATTATTAACTCGAACCAAGTCGTTGAAACACGCTGTTTACACATAATCCTTTTAGCGTTTTCCAGGACCTCTCATTTGCAATAATTACAATTACCCTTTCCCGAGACTTTAGGGATTTCCAAGCTAACAGTCCTAACCACAATTGTCAAATCCATATGTCATGTGGTGTGAGAGATCAAAGGGTTCGTTTAATTTGCAGATTAACGTTGACATACGTAATCAGCCCCTAAACTGACTTTGCAGCTTGCCCCGTATAGTGAAAGCCTATTAATCTTTCCCAAGTTAAATCGCGAAACCACCACAATACAGGACATAGCAGGTCGGGATTGCAATGTCATATACAAAGATTAATTTTGATCGATGATTCTCAGTCATAAAATAAACGCAAAGTGCCGAAAATTGTCGAAGTCGGCTTAACTAACAATTGTACATGATGGTTCGCAGGCAGGAGATCTTCTGGGGAAGAATCAGGCCGAAGAAGTTCTGGTAGCACTTTCCCCGTTACTGGAGCGATCTCATCCACCACCATCCCTGTGCCGTTTCTTTTCACGACAGTGCCGAACCCGACCTCGATGCCCTTTAGTTGGCCAACTTTTCACACCCGTTGTTCGACGAGCTCTCAAACATAATGTGGTAATAACTTGCTATGTTATTTCTCTACTGCCATCAACCATTTACTTTACGCTGCCACTCTGAGCTTAATTACTTCCATAAGAATTTATTCCCCTTTTATTTCCCGTAACGTCGATTGGTATAAGCCGGAAAGGAGCTAGTAGCCCTGAAAGTGGAGAAATTCTCAGTTTAACTTTCCGTTTGCATTATCATCGATAATCAAAAATCCAGCCTTTTCATATCGGTAGATCTTTTTCTCTATCAATTTAATCAGAACATCGAAGTCGTTCGGGTTCTTAGCTACTAAATGGCTACTAACTACGGTACTTTCACAAGTATCAGCTTACCCATTCTGAAGCGACCATCTAAATCAGCCAGAAACATATAATAATTGACCCTAGTCTGACGTTGAGTATCGTGATAGAAGCCATTATCCATAAGATTAAATTCAACACCTTGCATATATGTATAGAACATAAAACGTACTTTTTAAGAAAGAGACATTTGATAAATGTGTTTAGCATTGCCTCATATAATTGGAACAACATTTGGCAAGTAATGAGGGTAACGGTTAATGGTTAATGGTCTTTATGCTTGAATTTCAATCGCAGACGTTGGAATTAAGGTCCTCTACTTTGTAATTGTTATTATACATTATGAATGCTAAGGACAGCTTCCGTTATGAAGAAATTAAGAGTGTTCCGTGTTCCGTGTTGAATGAAAAGATTCAATTTTATTCCTCCACTCCGGAACTCTTAAGAACCGTTGAATGCAATGGACAGGGACATAAAGTGCTCCTGAAAAGACATTATGCTCCGGTTGCGTTTAGCTGTTCCATTATCCATTTCGAATGGCAGCACTTGAAGGGATTGTATAACGCACTGTTCCTTTCTCCCCTTGAAGGAGGATGAATATTATTATTCGAAGTCTCAAGAGCATTTGTGGGACATTATTGAGATAAATTTAAGAATAACATTTTGTTTAAGGAAAGCAGAGAAATTAAAATGTTGGAGATGAACGGGTCCTTTTTTATGCCTGAAATGGCATAAATCACTATTTACGAAAGAAGGCCAACAAAAAACCGCAGATAATGGGTTTATCTGGGAAACCCGTTTCCCATGTCCTTTTACAGATGATACATGTACAACTCTCTGTTTGTCTCTTGAATGCCGGCAGTGTAACTTGATAAAATGGTTTGTGCTTTTTTATGCATGAGAGTCATAAATTTTCCCCAGAGCCTTGCCTTCTACTTCAAACGTAACTGTCGGGCCAAAGGCACACTATCCCATTCTTTACGATATTTAAGACAGTGTCCAGAAATAGAAAATTCTATATATCGTTAAACATTTGCTATCATCGCCTGGTGATTTATTTTATTTAGTAAAATTCCTGAAAACCCAAACCGATCACAGAATCAGTACATAAACAAATATTATCTAATGTTTGCGATTAAAATTCAGGTTTTTATTCTGAAAACAACATTATTATCCAGTTCTATTGATAGGAATCTATGCAATGATTTTCCCTCTCGCTTCAAACGTTTCGCTAAGCAAAGATGAAATTGCCGAAATTTAATGATGCCGTACCAAGTCGTGTCTATTATACAAACGCATGAAAAGCCTTTTGATAACGAGTCCTGGAACTAGAATATGTGGTATATTATCGAATTCATCTCAAACTCTATCTACGACAAGCATTGGGAGTATTCCCATTAGCATTTCGGCACCTTTCGAATTAATTTAAACTCATTCTCAAACAACAATAATCTAATCAAACTAGGACAACTTTTCAGAAAAGCTCAAAAGCATACACTCATCGTTATCCCTCGCTTTTAATTAAAACGTTGAATAACGGCATGTACAGGGTGTCCACGAGGAATATGTAGGGTGTTTAAAGTTGAATAACTCTTTCAAAAATGAACGGATTTCAAAAATTTAAAGTTTGACCTAAACTACAACTATGGGAAGGATGATTTGGGCATTCGCTGAAGGTCTGAGTTCATCAAGTTGGTACCCATGCGGGTTTTTAATTTTTTTATCGAGATTTTTGCCATGGTAATGATGCAGTTTTGGATTTTAAGGGTCCAATTCATTCCCCTCGTAATAGTAAATTCCCGTCTGTTTTTGTGAAAACTGTGGCATCAGCGCCATATTAAGTTTTGATTCCTGCAATGCTAACTCTCCACCTACCTCTACTACTTTTGGCTTAAAAATCCGAACAAAAATGCTCCAAAAACTCGAGTTTTTCTGATGAAAATTGAGAAAATCTCTATGAAATTGTAAAAAAAATTAAACACCCGCATGGGTACCAACTTGATGAACTCAGACCTTCAGCGAATGCACAAATCATCCTTCCCATAGTTGTAGTTTAGGTCAAACTTTAAATTTTTGAAATCCGTTCATTTTTGAAAGAGTTATTCAACTTTAAACACCCTACATATTCCTCGTGGACACCCGGTATGTATGGAGCAGGCACGAAGGCTTCCTTCAGTCAGAATGGTCTCTTTGATTAAGGGAAGGAAACCATATCACAGTCGTCCTTTCCCTTTGGGTTTCCAAGAAATCCGAGCTCAGCTCAACGCAGAGCATGTAATAGTTACAGAATTGGTCTGGGATATGTTTAGATAGAAAACAGTAGCACCTTATCAAGAGATAAGTTGCTTTCGTTCGAGGAGCATGCCCTTAATTTTAAATGCCGGGTAGAAGAAAGTGATACTCTTCAATATAGGGGCCTAGCTCCAGCCTCAGTGAAAAATTCATGTACGGATTAACTAAGAAAAATGAATAGGGATTAAAATTTTATTCGGAGGAACGGAGAGACTTAAAGACGCATATAAAGTGGAGTTAAGTAAGCCATTGAAAGTTTCTTTGCACAAAAGAAAGCAGTTCAACCGGATCTTCTTAAGGTACGTAGACACAACAGACACATATTTTGACGAAGGATGGATTGATGGATCCAAAGGCTTATATATAAGTTTCCGAACCATCAACGGCTGTGGTTGTGTGGCATGGTTGGCCAACGATCTGACGGATTATCATGCCACAAAATAAAGGATCCTTCTTTCTCCTGCCTTTCTTCTCCTCGTTATTTATTATTGAGGAGGTTCGTGGTTTCCAGGATTACTATGTTGATCACGACCGGATTTTCGGAACGCTTTTCCTCATCTTTTTATTCTTCCTTCCTTAAAATCCTCTTTTAAAGACAGGGTCCCTCGCTCCTTTCATAGAAGTTCTCCAGAGAAGAAAGACTTGAACTTTCGAGATTCAGGGAGTTTCAGAGTTCCAACCGGCTAAGCATAGGGATACATTCAAGTTTGAACCGTCAACATTCTCTACAGAATCTGATATCGTTGGTCGGATTTTCAAAGCAAGTTTCTATTTATCCGTCATCATGATCATGAATATGCGAAAAGTTAACCAGCTTTTAAGTGTGCCCTGCAGCAGGATGTGTAGTAATTAGGAGTAACTTTGCCCCACTAGGTCGCATTTCATCGCTGGTATCCAGTGAAAGTTTTATAATATGGAAATGAATATCGAATAAAAAACAAATGGTATATAGGTATTATACATTTCAGATAATATATTAATAAATTGCTCAAACTATTATTTTTCTGTATTTCAAAAAGTGAAAGTTCAGTAACCAGTTTATTAGTTCTGAGAGCAATCAAAGCAGTGTAAGGGGATCAAAGATTCACAACGATCAATTGAACAATATGCGGCTCGATTCCAATCGCATGTTTGGTTTGTAAAAACAATTAATGTATATATTCTTATTCTATATTTAAAACAGTTAGGGGAAGGAAGATAAACCATACTTTTGTGTAGTATAAAAGTATAAATACACGGCGACTAAACATTTTATATTCATGCATATTATTTTGCAGCACCACAAAATTTATTCCATCTCAAATGTCGTTTAGTAATTGAACCAGGGATTCTGTAACGCTTCGTTGGCAGTGATTCTTAGTTTTGGGTCAATTTGAAGAACTTCTTTCAGTAATTTCCAAAAATATACTTCGTTTTCGTTTCCAACACCATCATATGTCTAAAACAGTTACAATTCAGATAAGGGTTTGAAAATCGTAACTGAAAACCCAAGCCAATAAGACTCTTTAAACAACTTACTTTCAAATTCCACGAAAAATAATTATTCCAGTGTTCATATAGATCTTCGTCCTTCAAACTAGCTTTCAGCTTCCCACTTTCGTCGAAGTATTTAGGTGGGGCTTGCTTGGACATCCTATTTAGAGAACAAAAGTTGATTTTAAATAGGATATGTAAATACATACAACTAATATTGCAATATATCTATAGTAGATATGTTCAATTTGTCGCACTTACTCGACGGGAATGTGCTCCCCAACAACTAGTTCCATAAGAAAAAGCTGCTGTACTAAACCGTTGCCAGATTTGAATAAAAGTCGATTATACAACATCTCGAAAGCGGTGCATCCAATGCTCCACATGTCAACTTTACTGTCGAAGTCAAGGCGAAGAAATAGTTCCGGAGCTCGATACTGCTTAGTACAAACAGAGCGGGTGAAGGGTACATTACCAGTGGATGTATAAACACACTGATCCATGTCAATTAATCGAACTTTGGTATCATCCATGATTGGCTGATATCTTCCTGGAGAAATTTCGGTATCCCTAAACTTTTTATTGACGAAAACTATATTTCCCGGCTTTATGTCCGTATGAATGACGCCGTTCTTGTGAAGGAAGCGTGCAGCAGTCAGAATCTGAAAAATAATATGTCTTGTTTCCGATAGAGTCAAGACTGCTGCTCCAACGTTCAATTCCTGCAAAACAATAGATATACTATATACTTGGAAACTTACAAGAGAACATAACTGTACAACCCCGATATTTTTCAAACTGGTCTCATTCGAAAGAGAAGCAAAAATAATGAAACTTTAACATTGAAACTATCGGTGACTAAAATCGTTTTGACCTAGTTAAGTTGATGGGAATGTCAAACATCGCGCTTTTGACGTTAAAAATTAGCATTGGCGAGAAGAGGAGAAGAAAGAGAAAGTCGAGTTTTCCCTTTTTCACTACTTTTCTCGAAAAAGTCGCGATGGAGATAGGGAGTTAAGGGGGGGTTTGAAAAATATTTTACGGCCTGAAATGACCATCCATAGATACACATAACGACAAAACTTTGATGTGGATTTTTATCAAAAGCCTAAGCAATTTGAAAATTGCTTGGTAACGCAACCATTATTAGGCTTGTTACCATAGTGATTGTTGAAGTTACTATAGTTACCGTCGCAAATGCCCATGGCAACGACAATTTTTACTTACTTTCACACTTCTCAGAAAGTATTAAAAAAAGTGGCCAAACCGGTTTACGGGGACAACGCCCCAGCCCCCACGGGTCAACTAATCGAATCAATTTTTTTTAAATAAAATTCCTCGATAAATTTCGTATTCAGTATGCCCTTTACTTTTTTGATTTTTTGTCCATGCATGCTACAAAATTCAAGTGAATAGTAAAGTCGGCATACGAATAGACTAATATTTTGTTATTATGAATATAGCAAGAGGTGAAAGTAAAAAATCAAAAATGTAAAGGGCATACTGAATACGAAATTTATCGAGGAATTTTATAAAAAAAAATTGATTCGATTAGTTGACCCGTGGGGGCTGGGGCGTTGTCCCCGTAAACCGGCTTTTAACATTGGTTTAGATAGGGGAATCAAAATTTCCATAGTTTTTTAAACCCCCCCTTAACATAGGAGGACCCCCTTTATATATGAACGATGAACGTTTCCCGTGGTACGGAACTACGTAACGTAACTGAACCTGGTATCACTCATGTATGCCCAAAATTAGTATTGCACGGAACCACCCTATTCGTAAAATCTAAACGGGGATTTACTATATAGGAATCTCTGAAATAGCGCCCGCTCTATGATCTTCCCACTGACTTAACTAGGTTAAAACGATTTTAGTCACCGAGAGTTCCAATGTTAAAGTTTCAATATTTTTGCTTCTCTTTAGAATGAGACTAGTTTGAAAAATATCGGGGTTGTACAGTTGGGAATGTTCCCTTGTTAGTTCGAATAGCATATTTATACTGGGTATAAACCTACCAGAACTTGAGATAAACTAGGACCCAAAAGTTCAAATGACATGAAGATATGATCAATATGGACAAAGTATCCTAGCATCGTTACTATGTTGCTGAAATTAAAAGAATAGCGTTAAGATGTTTGACTTTCATTTCAGTAATATTAATTTTACAAAACATATTTTGAACCTTGTAGAAAAATCTTGGAGTCCCTGAAGTCGTTCAATTATTTGCAGTTCATCCACGGGCCAATCCTGCGGCTCAATTTTGCCCTTCTGTACTTTCAGAGCAACTGCTACAGCAGGACTATCAGAAATAAATTCGTATTTAGCATATTTTTTATCAAATAAATTAGTTGAAATATTGAAATATTTAAAAGAAACAAAAATATTGAATGACCTTGAGAGTTTGTCAATTGCCGAAAATACATTCCCGTCTCCACCTCCACCCAGATAATTTTGAAAGTGGTCTGAAAATTAAACCAGTAATCGAAACACAATACTTTGTCATTACTCGCTAGTCGTTACTTTACTAATTCTTTTTCCAAGCAAGCAGTATTGATACTTACATCGTCCAACAAAATTTGAATGGGAATCGCAATATTGCAGTGTCGGCTCGTCGCTGGTTAAATCCTCTATGAATTCTATTTCCTGAAGAAAGTGTTCGCTTTTAGTTTGAAATTTAACCTTCTGAAATAATCAATAGGGAAAGTTAACATCAGAAAAGCAAAACAACGTTTGAAAAATTTGTTGAAAATTGGCATTTCAATCGCAGTTTCGTAAAAAAAAGATTTTCTTTATGACGCACCTTCCGCTCATTTCCTTGAACATCAGATCTCTCATGAACATTCGGTGTCACACTCCTGGTTTGTCCGTGGACCAACGCCAACTGATATTGGTTGACATTTAGGACTACATCCGTAGGCGGTGCTTGCATTTCATGGTGCATTCCATTGATATCATCATCAATTGTAACCTTTAATTGATCTTTTAAAGTCAAATTCGTACTATCATCAGGGCAAGCGGACAAGTTTGATTCCTTAGACGCTACTGAGGCAGCTTGGTTGCAGGGGTCAACTAGTCCCAGTCCCAGCATAGTTCGTTTTCTTTCATTTGTTCCTTGGTGATCTTTCTTGCAAAATAACCACATTCAACTAGTCGTCACGTCACTACACACTAATCAGAAATAGAAAACAAAACAAAGACAAAAAACAAAATAAAACACATTATGGACAATTTACGGTTAGAAAGTGGATAAGTGGTGCATGGTGTTAAACTTACCAGCACCACAAATTAATTGAATAAACCCAACGATTGAGGACGAGCGAGGCAATCAATGACCAAAAGACGATACGAAATTGAAATTTTGCGAGATCAGATCAGAGATACAACTTTGAACTTTCGAGTTCAAGTTTGCCTAATACTAATCGCAAATACCAAATAGTAACCACTAACTAATAAGCAATATCCTAAGCTCTTGAAAATTAATGGGAAACTTTCCCATTAATTTTCACAGTGAAAGGATGTATTTTTTATTGATTGTAACAAAACGGCATGGTTTTAATTTAAACTATAAAATATATAAAAAATCTGATCTGACTATGGACATGGAGATGGACTAAAACTCTGACACAATCTGAACCTGAACCACCAACTGCCAACGACTGTGTGAAAAATGTCCTGTCTAGAGTAAAAATAAAAACAGTAAAAAACCCAACTACTCCATAATCATCTATCGTCTATCGGATTTGTAATGCCAATTGAATTGAAGGTCGCGGTCGCTTGGCATGAACAACTCAAACATGCGCAGTACGGGCCATAATTCATGTTTTGGGCTGATATGCGAGTACTTTGATGCATCTCGTATTGTCGGACGTCTAGTTCGACTACAAAGAAATGTCGAAGGTCGAGAACTGCATGCTGCATCGAGGCCCACGGCTCTAGCTAAAGTTAAAGCAATGTCCAATGTCCATAGCCCAGGGGTATATTGAAACTTACCCAGTGGTACACAGTAAAATACACAATTTCATTTTGAATTGTATTTTACTAAATTACATACATACATGGTTGGTAATTATTAATTTAAGCCCGTCAATTTTAAATTCAATCCGCCATTGTATTTGGTTAATAATTTTTTTGCTGTACATAGATTATAGATATCAGGAAATGCATACCGTTTTCTTATATTTAAAAAAGGCACACACATCAACTTTTTCAACATCATCCATTGATTATTATATTGATATATTGTAAGTTATTGCGGTGTTTTTGGGGTCAAGGGTTAAAGAACATGAACTTTGACAGCAAACTACGTCTATTTCGCCACTTTATTATATGAGACTCAAGACTGAAGACTAAGACCACTTGCAGAACACTCGACAAAAATTCCAGACAATAATAGCTTTAACTATAATACAACGCTTGCCTCGATACCACTGATACCACGAAATTCACAGATTATACCATTATTATGTGATATTGGCTAAAAAATAACGCTCCTAACTGACTGGAATGGAGGCTCAAGCTGTTTTAGAAAGGGTAATCTAGATGTAATCCGGATAAAGCCATCCATGTGTGGTACGCTTAACGCTTATCTGCTCCTCAATAAATTTCCATATTCATTGTCATTATGTAGAAATACATGCAAAAGGATTAAAAAACTTTCACCTTTCACACAATTTCTAGTTTAACTTTTAAACTGATTTGTATACCACATCGAAATCAAGATTTAGATGCGAAATGTAATAATCTAATGGCATGTTGTAGATTATTTAGTAACTAAAGGGTGCAGTATGAACTTTAACTTTTAATTATTAAACACATCTAAGTGGCTACGATGTATGTATGTTATAGAAGAAAAACTTTTAGAAAGAAATAATTAAGGCTCCCTTTAATGATAACAATATCCCGGAAGGGAGTAATTTAAGAGCATAATCCTTATCCTAGAGCTATAAAAAGTATATTTATTAGCATTTCAGTACAGCATAGCAGTTCGGTATATCAGTATGCCAGTCACCAGTGGTACTCCAAAAGAGTTGGAGAAAGTTCCGAAATTTACAGCCATAATGACTTTTTCTTGAAATTATCCCGTTACCCATACGTTCCGCTTTATTTTTTATAGCTAATCTTGTAAGTGTCGTGTTCCTTCATGTCATGAATTAGACTTTAATGAGTACCCTTGAATAGTGTGTAGTTCTATTCACAACTCGCAGTAGGGGGTTCTGTTCCCGTCGGTCTTTTCCCCATGATTTAAGATGATGCGATTTTTCTCGTAACAAGGCAATGGCAGGCCTGAAGGATCTTAGTAAGATCCTTCAGGCCTGCCATTGCCTTGTTAAGATCCTTCAGGCCTGCCATTGCCTTGTTAAGATCCTTAAGGCCTGCCATTGCCTTGTTACGAGAAAAATCGCGATCTTAGGACGTTACGAAACGTCGAGACAAATTATGCAGTCTATATTTTAATAACTTAAATAAAATGTTCCCTCCAACTTTTTTTCTCATCCATTCCATCCTAACAAAATAAGCGAAGTTGAAACTGTGAAGGTTTGTTCGTGTTCGTTCGACCTAATTTGGTCATAAGATTTAACTAAGAATCAAAACTCAGCAGTAGTCTCAGAATGTAACGGTATACGATCATGCGAACCCGGGGAATTTTATGCATCTCTTTAGACTCGACAAATTACAAGGAGGATCCAGGATCTACCCGCTCCGGCCATTGTCTAGTCCTTTAGGTCCTTTTACCACGCACATGTTTACACTGTTTCCCATAAATTAACCTTAAATCTCTGGGATCCCTAGGTGAAATCTGAATAGGAATCCTTTATCTCATAAATAAAAGCTTCCTTGAACGTGTTCCTTCATCAGAGAGTTACGTGTCGGTTCCAACTTCGGCAATTTAGCCTTTCTTCGCCCCTTTGTTACCCTTTTAAACGCATGGAATTCCTCCTCTACTAAAGATTTTCCTCTAAAACTGAATGGCAAACGGTTCCGGCAGCAAATTAGCATTAATTTTAATGATTTAGCCCGATATATTAAATTTGGATTCCTTTACCATGCATATGTCATACCATTCCATTCGCAAGTATTCTATTTTAGCATGTATTTATTTTAACTTTTACTGTAACCTTCAACCACAATTCAGTCTCCAAACAGAAAGCGTCCATTCATCATTCGTGCGAACTTCACGGTCCAGAGGCTTAAGTACCGATCCTGGCCTGCGGAATTGAAGCACACACCATATAAATTGTTTACATACCGAATTGGAAGTTGTATTTGTCAAGTTTGATGGCTTGAAAATATGAGATTCCCTTTGACCAGCTAGTCAATCAAATCGGACGATCTCAGCCGGACCGTAAACCACTTGCAGTTGAAGATAGCGATATTTCAGTTTTATTTTTCAATGTTGAGGAGAAAAGTTTAGAGTAAAATGGAATTCTGCATTCAATTTCTGCCTCTCGTCATCTCATCCTTTTGCTGCCTGAATGTGGTATGGGTGGCAAAGTGGAGTCTGGAAAAGAACGAGTGAAAGTAGAAGCCATCGAAGCATAACAACTAGTATGTTCCATACGCTCAGTGCACCAGACCTTTTCATCATCGGGTTGTTCAGGTTCAAGACTTGAGGACGTAATATATAGATTGTAGCATAGGTAGTACTTGAATATAGCTCCAATGTTAATATGCATGAACGTGTTGGATAAACAGGCGATGATGATGTACGTTCGTGGGAGGTTATAAGTTATCGAGAGTTTATAACCCGGCAAGACCGACGGTGCGGTAGTGCAGTTGGCAGTGGTGGTTGAATTATCGTATTGGAACAGGAGAAAGGAATATGATAACCCCTTCGCTACTCTGACTTAACATATTCTGTAAATAAATGTCAAAGTGTCTGCTTATAATCGGGTTGGGATGGTTTAGTAATGGATCCGTCGGAGAGGAAACTAGAACGAACCTCATACATTTACAATAGTAATGATGATGATGATAGAAATAATAGAATCATGGAATGATAGTCCTTTTGTGGACCACCCTCAGAAGCAATCCGGTTCCCCTTCTGATGCAAATTACGTGTTGATTCTGGCTCTCTTTGGACGAGAGAAATGAATAGAACGTTGGACTTGGACTTCCGAGCAGTTCCTCCTTCCGATTCAGTGGATTTCATTTTAGCTGAATGTGTTTTATGTTTGTTTGTATGGTTATCAGGGTCGGGAAAGGTTGGGTGTTAGGAAAACAAGATTATTTGGATTGTGCGGACTGGAACCTGAGTAATATCCAGACAATAGTAATAGTTTCGATTTGGATTTGGAGAAAGTTGGTATTTTGGCTTTTCGTATTTTATCATTGTACATCGGTTCAAGCTCTATATGGTAGCAACTTTTGAATAATTTTAATAAATCCGTTACTTGAGAGGACGTCGAATTTGTTATGACCAGAAGAGGTCTAAATAGTTTCAAGTCACGGCAATGAAAATGAAAGCGCTTTATCTCAATCCGAAATTTAAGGAAGTAGGTGGTCCGTTCTTAAGTTATATAGGAAGTAATAAAACGTAATAGGCACTGGGTATGCTATTTTGGATGTGCCCAAAAAAGTTTTTAAACTGCAATTCAATCAACATATATTAAATCGTTTGGAGATAAAGTATTTACATTTTAATATAAAATCAGACGGGCTTTTCTATTGAGACGGAACCGGCAAAAAATCCAAGTACTTTATTATGCATAGAAATATTTGATGAACGCCCGGAAAAGTACACAAACGTCTGATACTGATTCTGACTTATTTAAAATGGGAGGATGCTGTCAGATTTTTTTTTAAATCGTAAAATATTTCCCCTTCTTATGCCATTTGGCACAGAATCAAGGTTTCTGAATGGGGATGAAACGGAATGAACCCTTTGTAAATTGAGTATCCGACATAATTATGTATGAGAAGGAAGGATGGGGAAGAAAAATGAAAGTTTTCGACAGCGACCTCATTCCATAGACATTTCCAAAGATCTATTCCGAAATGACATCGTCTATAGCCTTTATATAGACCTCCTCTGAATTCCAGTCCAAATCTTGTAAGGTCCTCGGAGAAATACCCTTATCGGTTATTGGCTGGATTGTAACTTCTGTGAAAGGCAGAAAGGAGGTATATGAGTAGGCCTAAATGTGATGAAATGCAGGACACTGTAATCAAATTCCATCCAATCTAGACAAAATCCAGGGAAAAGAAATTGGAATCGGAGGTGGCCAATGGTTTCCGATTTCTATCTTATAGATTCCAGATTTCATAGAATCTAGAACACAGCCGATCCCATCAACTCCCAACGGTTCTGGAACAATGACCAGCAGGATGGGTTCTGTCGAGGGAAAGAGAAAGTGAAAACTACAGTTTGGATTCCCATAGACAATAGGCATTTACTATAGAGTTATGAAGACGGCTTGGCTATAGATTTAAGGTTCGGTATTGATAAAACGGATGATTGATGCCGTTTCCTTCTTTTCTGTACCGATGATTTATGACTCCGTTGGTGCTAGGGTCCGTCTTGGTGTAAAGCCGGTGGGGGTTCACCAACTTAGAATCGCCAAATCCTTAGTTTTTTTGCTATTTGAGCCAAGTTTAGACAGCTTTACTTATACCCTTTTCTTATATTTCGGCCTAATTCCCAATTTTCTACACCCTTTACGGAAACTCTTTAACCTTAGCGATTAATGGTGAATTGTCAGGCGTATAATATATTTATCTTCTGGGAAATGGGCCAAATTGCTTGGGTGTGAATGTGGGAATAGGTTTGGCAGGATTTGGCCGGTAATTACTGGTGATTTGAATACATGGGAAAACAATCGTCTAGCTCTATCCTACTTTTAATTTCAATCAATTGGTTTAAAATTGTTTAACATCTGATTATATTAACCCATCAATCATATCTGGATTCGATGATTGAATACCGACAAGCTATTAAAATTTTACGAATAAAGAATAATTATAGTTTTTGAAATGTTGGACATTTAAGTCAAAAAATCATTTGTGGTGAGGCTTTACCCAACTATATGTAACGTTTTTGCACTATACATTATATTTCGGTCGAATACACAAGCATTTGATAATCGTATCGCTTTGATTACAGTCTACTGATTCATGATTACAGACTTTGCCATTTCGTCAAAGGTGAAAGTACGACATGTTTTGACTCAATGGATGATGAACGATATGTCGGTAATGCTTTTGTCCTTTCACAATCAAAGGGTTCTGACTTTTAGTAGAAGCAATGGACGGAGGCTAATGACTTGGTGTGATATGAATTGCCAATTTATTTTTGGAATGGGTTGCAGTTTGACAAAAGAATATGTTGCTTTGTCTGGTCGTTTATATTCCCGTGATGTTATGTTTGGTTTGTTGAAATTAATGAAAGCCATAGGTGTTTTATGGACGAACGAGTTGGGGATTAATTAATGAATTTATAGAATCCGTGTCAGGTTTCTAAAAAAGTACAGGATTGCTTTTAGTGCATAACGCATCACATAACGGATTTATTTATTTGCAGCAAAGTTAGGCCAAAAGCGTTTTTTGAAGAATCCCATTATTTTCTTTAATTATTTATTGATTTATTCATTTTTATACCTCTTCAATATAAGCATCTTTGTTAATGTATTGAGCATTATTACTGAAAATATATTATATATACTAGCTGCTCACGAACGCTTTGCGCCCACTCATTGCTCATTGTACAATTTAAACTGTTTATTGTGTACAATATCAAAATCATGATATACGACTAATTTTGAATATATTCTTAGGATTTTGGAAAGTATCCTTACATGAGACGGTTCATTCAAGACTTCATACAAGCACTGAATTGTCACAATGATGGAATCAACGTCGTCCGAAATTTTGTTAAAAGGTAATTGCTTTCTTTATTTTTCCGTTGAAGACTGAATGATTTTAAAATCTGAAATGCAACAAAAGCTTTAAACGTGTCATATTTTAAATTGTTAAAATGTTTCCAGTATTCATGGACCTGCCAGTAGCTGTCCTCATCCTAGAGTGATGTCCAATCTAGTCTCGGTTTGCCTTGCTGCCATGTTCCAAATTTTTGAAAAAAGCTTGAGTAACAAGTCCAACAACATTACTTTTAATGCTGATAGTATGAAGGACATTCCATACGACGAGCAATTAGTTTGTTATTTGGCCGTACTAGATACCATGTATGTTCATTGACATAAAAAATGATTAAAACCCATTAGATTTTATTCTTAGAATGTTATCTAATGTTGCATTTATTTTCCAAACACAGATCGGAATTTGAAGACTGGAGACCAAGCCTTGCACAACTGCTCCAACCAATACCTTTCCCTGATGATGCCTTATCCAATCCACTTTTCAACAGGTATGAAATTCCACCCTTGGTCGCATACGTTAGAACTTCTAGACAAAAAATTTAAACACTTTAATTGTTGTTTGCCTGAAAGCGTCCAAACCACCCTTGCGTCACTGCAAGATGTTACATGACTAAACAAAATTTACATTTTACGATCTTCACAGTTTCACGCTCCGAGAAAGCTTTTTAATCAGGACGAGTCTGCTAACCAGAGTTAGGTACACCTAGTAGTGGATTTCCTTTTTATTTGAAATTTATTGGCAATAAAGTCTTAAGGTGCTGTTCCACCAGGGACTAAAACGAGCTTCATACTGCGTCCCAAGAACATCCTCTGAGGTATCATCCCCCCTTGTTTCGTAACTTTAACTTTGGTAGTAAAGTCGGGACAAATGGACTTTTTCCTTGTGGTTTGGTCTGAAGTTGAAACTGGGGATCGGGACCTTAATTTAACGGAGCTGCATCCTCAATAAATGGCATGTACTTCATTTCATCCAAGTAATAACAAACCTTTGGAAGGGTTTCCGAAAACGGAAGGGACAAGTTAGAGGTATGGTAAATCTCTGTGGTCCCGACCCCCCGACCCGGGGATCCGGTGCGGGTATTTAAGAAACAGTTGACTCTGCGAAAGTTATTCACGGGCTATTGGCTTTACAGGGCTAGACAACAGAGCTAAATTTGTTCGACCCTATTTATTGTACGGACTGCACTTTGTCTTGGGAAGTAGATAAAGCCTTTCTGGAACCAAATGAAATTAATCTTGAGGAGAAGAGAGGGATTAGTGATAACAACAAGATTACAAATCCTGTAGCAAGGATACAAATTATACATTATTACTGTAGTTTACTCTTCCGCCAGATAAACATATAAGTTATTTCTATTACAAGCAGCAGTGTTGCTGTAAACCGAATTTAATTTGCTCTGGCTTTATAAGATTTTGCAGATTTAGATAAAAAGTTTTTGGGTAGTTGTTGGATTAAAGTATTAGATTTGCATTAGGAAGGAAGAAGGACCTACTAAATAGAGTAGACAACAGAGCAATTGCTATTGCATAGCCTAATCATTATTTATTTCTTCATTAAAGTTTTTTACAATTAATTTTATAATTATTTGTCAGTCTAGCAAAACAACTTGAGTAATTGGTCCTAATAAAATTTTCAATTTTTCTGTTTATCTTGCCATTGTTGTAGATAAGGCGAGTTTTGTCAACACAAGAAAATATTTTCCCAGATCGGCAGTTTTAATTGTCATAATCAAAGCTGAAGCTATGCTCAAATTAAATTATAATTCCAAAGAAGGGAGATTATTTCCGTGCTGGCGAAAAGTTGCCAATCTGGAGTTTTCCTTGTTTTGCCAGCATCAACATTAACACCCCCGACAAAGTTCCTCCTGTGGTTTGTAGAATTCCAAACTTAAAATTATTCAGACAATAGAATAGAAGAGGTGTCGGAGTCTCAGAGAGGAAATAGATTTATTCTAAGGGAATCCTCAGTCATTAAATCAAACTAAAGAATCGAGGAATCTTAGAATACTTAGAAACAAAAAGAAAAGTCATTAACAAAATGACAGCTATCAAGAACCACCAGCCTCTTCCCTTTCTATCTCTTATTCCCCTCTTCAAATCCACAGTTTAAACTTTTCTACGAGACAATGACTACTTTCTCCCTAATCTAAATCTCCAATAGTGAAAGGAAAGCCCGGAGTTTGTGGACGGAAATACTTAAGGATTTCTCGCTCCCTGCTTTGTTATAACCGATTTGTTCCAAATTGAAAGTTAAAATGAAGGAAATCAACAAAGAAAAATCATTTCGATGTTGACTCCCGGGGTTTATATTCTTTCCGAATTTCCGCAATCTTGATTTTGAACAGTGCGAGAGCATTTCATTTTATATGGAATCTGGAGTCTTCCAATTTTTCCTACAAAATGAACATCATGAGCTTCCAGCCCTCACCTGCTCGTACATATATTAGAATCACCCATGGAATTGGATACTGGAATTATCTGACAGGCTTCTATCTAGCAGACAGACAGGAGATTGATCATCCAGTTGTCGGTTTTGCTTCGTTAAAATGATGATCTGCAAGTCCTAGTCTGCATTTTCTAGATTGAACCTCGTCTAAAACGCACAATGCTGTTCAAGCTTTTTTTCTTCAGAAAAATCACTCCTTATAAAAATGTAGGAAGGATATCTTGGTTCTTGTCAGAAAAAAACCATCATCTTTCTCAGCTATCTCCTTCAATGTTCTGAGGGCCACCGCCCTTTAAATAGTGACAGCAGATACATCAGCGAGTAATACAATCAAAAGACCTTTGTCAACAACCCTCATAAAGTAAAATAAAAGACGCCTAACGTTCTTCTCTCTCTCTCGAAAAAACAGGAGTTTCAAAGGAGTAGGTTGTTGGAATTCCTGTTTCATTTTGATCCTCCTTTGTACACTATGCAGATCCACTTTTAGAATAGAATGGGATGACACGAATGAGATTAGTCAGAGCCTCAAGTTATATTGTGGAAATAAAACTGCTCCGTCTCCCAGTCTTCATCGACCATGCTACTTCGACTACGGTAAAAGATGCAAAACATTTTCATACAACTCCAGTTTCACCATGCCGGGCAGGATCCCTACAAATGAATAGTTGAATGAAAGGCCGAAACCCAAGCAGAATATAGATATAACGTAACGGACTAAAAAAAAGAAGGTTTAAATCCGGTTCGTCTTTTACGTCTCCTCCGTCTACTTTATAGACAAAAAAGAGAAACATTTAAAGTTACAGTGTAATCGGGTAGATCGAGGAGAAGGACGGAAAAGGAATGAACGAATGCATACTTTGTAATACTTGAGATTCTTATCCAACAAAAAACTTGGTTCGAAAGTCCCAAGACTTTCATGGAACGGAGAAAGGCTTAAAGAAGTGACCGAGTTGGGTAAAGTATCTCATTTAATGAAAAGAAACTCAACGGAGATTACTTTCCCTCTAGCAAGGCCTGTGTAACTTGTAACTCCGACTCTATTTCCAGGCTTCCGTCTCCAGTCCGTCTGACTGAAATATTATTTGGGCAGCTTTGCCGAGGAACGTTGGAGGACCTGTATAAATAAGACAATATACAATACTAATGATGCCTTTCATTACATTGTCTTAAGATCTTGTAAGTCAGGATTGACAAATTGTCCTATCACTCAGGGCTAAACCTATAGGGGACTGCAGTGGGAAGGAGCTCGTGCCGAATTTATTTCCTGTTTTACTCGACTTGTAAGTAGTTGCGTTTGTGGATGTTGATAGATAAGTTGAAGCCGTCGAATGTCCATTCGACCGTTTTTAGCGTACTTGTAGAAGTTGGGGAACATATTGCTTCCTCATTTAAGAAGACCAATCTGAGGTACCTTACGAATGGCTTGTTTCGGAGAGATTAGAGGATCAGCCTAGTCCGCCTTTCTCCGTCGATTTTTCATTCTTTCTCGGACTCGGGATTTCATTCATTGACTTTTTATCAGGTCGCGACCACAAGGTTTTTGAAATCAACGCTTGGAGTTAATATCCTCTGTTCGTGGTATAATGTATAGCGTACAAGTGTCTGTTTATACAAAAAAGCCACGAAACGGTTACTTTTGATTCTGTATCTCCAAGGCAGTCTGTCTGCCTTTTCGGCGAGTGCCTTTATATGCTTTTACTGTGCAGGTTGTCCTAAGCTTTCGATTGAAAGCCCCTAGAGGAATCTTAAGAGAGTTGGGAAGGGAAGCAATTAACTTTGTCCATTCTAGACAATTCTTGGGGCAACGAAATTAGGCTGACTATTTGACCCCTGGGTCCAATGAGGTTGGGATGAGCTCAGGGTTCAAAGTTGGGGAAGCAACTCGTATTCCCCTGCACGAGCATGCATAGATAGAACCCCCCCCCCCCATAAAGGTCTCTTCCCCACGAACAATAGTCGTAATGGGTTCAACTCTACATTTCAAGTTGATATATATGGTAAATACCATTTGCAGGTAAAAATAGAGATTTTATTTCATTGAATGACACATGCCCATCCACCCACCGAATCGATTGTGCGATTAATGATCTACCTCTATCAATTAACAAATTTAATGTTTAAGAAAGGGCACGAACCCTAGCTTTCTCCAATTAATGTTCTGAAGGTTTGAGCAGTGGCATTTGATGTTTAAACTCCATCAATCGGATGTACCTCTTTTTCAACATCTCCTCTTAATTGCAATGGAAAAGGCTGCCGAGGAGAGAAAGAGAGGAATTAGGTTTTGAAAGGGACCCTTTTAGAAAGGGTTTGGAGCTAAGTGGACGGAGAAAGACAAATACAAATATACAAGAGACGAACAGAGGAAAGAACAGGATGACAAATATCAAGTCTCTCATCTCCTTGTGTCAAGACAGTCTTGAGTCGGAGGGAACTGTGTGTGTGTGTCATGTAGCGTGATGCACCCTTAGTTTACTTATTAGATTCCCTGACGAGATTTTTACGGTGACGAGGCTGATTTGTTGTTTCGTTTTCCAGGAGTCTGTCGTCCGTGATAAGACGAATTGGGACAGACCCTCGTTGTGATGTTCATCAAATGGTTCTGGGAATTCGAGACGGCAAGGAAGGCTGGTTTCACCAATTTGCCCCATCCTTCTCGGCCTGCTCGGATGATGGAGAGTTGTGGGGGCTGATGGTAAGACCTTTTGCTTTTCTTTTTTTTACTTCTTTACAGGCTTACGGCTTTCATTTTAAGGCATTCGTCTAACCTTCTGCACTTCAAATACGAATCCTTCAACTTTCACTCACGACTTGCACTTCCTCCTTTAAATAGAATAAAAAATGTAGGGTTGAAAATGGAGAATGGGGACGAGGAATATCTATTCAATCTGTTAAAAAAACAAACTGGGTTGGAGGATTATTTGTACGTAATTAGATATACAAATACTGTCATCCCTCTCGGATGCAATATTTCATGTTTCTATATATTAACTCCAGTTCATATGAAAGTATATGTGATTACGGGTTAAATTAAAGGTATTGAATGGAAATTCATATCATACTTGACTGCTCATAAGGATCACGATCAAACTATGGTTCAACAAAAAAAATCTTTAAAACCTTACAATTTGAGAAGTTTGATAGATTTAAGTTTACATATCATGTGTTTTAAATTCGATCGATACTCCTGTTTTGTGTGTAGTAAATAATTTATCTTGACGTATCGTAGTATTATTAACCGCATATCATCCCTATATTCCCCAGGAAGGTAAGGTAAATTGAAGTCCTTGTTTAGTGGATGGGGTAATGTGACATTCGAATATAAACCAAAGAGTTGATGATGTATGCTTCCCGTGTAACAGTAGAACATTTCATTTGTCTTTAAACAGTGGAACATTTGTAAGTAAAGAGTTTAGTAATCTTGAAATAATACAACTACAATGATATTAATGAATTGGCACTATGACTTCACATTTAACGAACCCTCTTGTAAAACTGAAAGAAAACTTGTTAAAAAATCTTTTTCTGTTTTGTTTTGCTCAATCAACTTCTGTAGAGTGAAACAAGAACATTTCATTGTTTTCAAAAACCATCACTTATGTCTGTTCGGTACGAATCATGTACGTAGCATATCCACAAATACGAATACAAAATCGATTAGGAAAATGGATTTCAGATTCCACAGACAAGTCATGTCCACGTGTAGCTGAAATTCTGTTCGATTGCTTTCTCCGAGACATTTTATTCCACTTCTTTGATCTTCTTTTTCTATTTGGGATATTGGGAACATGGATATTGTGGATCCTAAACATAAAGGAAGTGATACATATATATAATATACCAATACATAAGTAATATCTGTTAAAGGTAATTCAAACTTTACAGCTTACCGTTTCCATTCTTTTTATTCTGCCAATAATATATTTCGTTCGTAGACGTATAACTACTCGACTTGTACCATAACTACTGTACAACTTCATGATTATTATGATGAGCCAGTGGTAAATTTTCATCTCCTGAACTAGCCCAAATTATTATTTGTTCTTGACGAAGAAGTTTGAATTGCTGCTTCCAGCCTGACTGAAGACTTTTAACATAACAGTTATGAGGAGAGCCGGGTTTTATTTTATTACCCTTTATGACAAAAACTATAAATACCTAAGCTCCAAACTGCTCTAGTATCTTCAACTATTCAAACCTCTATAGGCTATTAGAGGCCCTTAATCTCCCTATTGTTTAAATTTCATGGAAGTATTTTTTAGAGTGAAGGATTCGCTCAACAATTCATTCAATACAACAATTTTGAAAGAAAATAGCTCAATTTCCTCTCAACCTTCCCGGAATGAGATGCTCTAGTTGTCGTCTGAGGCATTTAACAAATACATCGTGTTTAGAATTAAGAATGAAGGGAATTTATAGGGAGAGGCTGGAAAGAATTTTTAAATTGAAAAACTAATGGTGCCAGAACTCTCGTAAGTTAAACTCATATTCCATTTACAGCAGGGCAACTAATGTAGAAATGCAATAAAAGCTAAATGGGCTTTCACTTTGAGGGAAGGAGAAGTTTGCCATAATAATATTATTCGCCATGAATTATTATATAGAGCAGGCTCCAGGCTTTCTTTCCTGCCATTATTGTGAAACTGAGGGACTGTAAGGTACCTAAATATTTTACATAGGTACTCATCTAGTACATTGTACACTGCCTAGTACGAATACATTGGCGTGGGGCTTTGAAGGGCTTAAGAAGTGCCATTGCAATTTTTCTCAAATGGAGAATATTGAATTACTTAAATGTGTTGTGAAGCTCTCTATTTCGGCACTCAGGACTTCCGAAGTACCCACTGCTATGAATATGCACTTATCAATGGAAAATATGAGATGATATCAAGGGCTTGAGTGTTTGAGACAAGGCGTTTCAAAACGAGTTTGCTAGTCATGCAAAGCGGATGTTCTTAATTTTCGTAATAGATCCTGAATTGCCTATTTCGTTGTAAGGACAGGGTTCGAAATCGAATTTATAAGTCCCAGTTATCATCAAATATAAATGTATGGACCAAACTCTTGGGATTAAATTTGTGTTGCTGAATTCTAGGTTTTTGCGAGACAAAATCAGTATTGTTATTTTTTGTTAATAGTTGGAACGATTGCTGAACTGTTGCTGCCGACGGAAGAGATTTTTGGGTCAACTCGGTGGAAAGCTATTAGGAAGTTGTTTGCTACTCGCTCTCCGAGAACATGAGGCTGCTCAAGAGGCACTTTGTCTCCTCCTCGAGTGGCAAGTCCTCCAGAGTGATGACCAACGTGTTCAAATCGCGACAACACTTCAGAGCACTCCAACTGGACGTTCGAATTACTTGGCTCTCTGTGGCAGACAACTTCATTTAAAAGAGCTGGTAAGTTAATTAATTCTACATTTCGTTCCAAATGAAAGTGAACAACTTCTAGAGGGTTCTAGCGCAAAACTCTGTTTTTGTACCCCTGCATCGTAAAAAAGAAATGATTTAACCCCATTGTAAATATATATAATATAAGACTCATCTTGAGTAAGAAAGGAACTCATCCTCAGATTTAGAAGAGAGGGTGGATTTGAGAAAAATCGGCCTGTCCGATCGGAAAGAAATGAGTATAGATGATAGGATGTGTCTTTGGTAATTACTCGTGGGTCTTGTTGAAGTGTGAAATTGTTTTGTGTTCTTCCACAGCAACAGAAAGGTGGGCCGAGGAAACTAACTCTCCCAAGTCGGTCGACAGACAAAGACTTGGCGAAACTTCTAAGTTGTGGTTCCTTTGGGAATTTGGAGTGTCTCAGTCTGGCCTTTACCCAGGTGACCAGTGCATGTGCCGAACAATTAATCAAACTCCCATCTCTTCGTTACCTCAACCTCTGGTCGACACAAGTAAGACAACCTTTGTTTCTCTCCGTTCTGCCATTTTCTATAGTAAACCTTACAAGGGACGTAAGGGAAAGACAAATGCCCGATCGTCTTGAAACTTTTACCATGTTATAACACACTAATGTAAACAATAAAACCATGAAAATTAGCTGCCCTAATTTGTGTTTACTAGGTTTAAAAAATTCGCGAAATAAAAAAATCGATGAAATTGCCATTTTCAAACCCATGCCAAATCATCAGTTTTGGTCCGATTTTCAAAATTTTTGCATTTTTGTGATGCTAAAGAGTGAAATTTTACAAAAATGTAAAAATCCTTAAAAGTATTACTTTTCTGATTTTTTTCAAGATTTTTTAAGATTTTTTATGTAACCGTCACTCGCCAAAAAATAAAAAAAAAGACAAAAATCGGCAGAAAATTGATACTTTTACATTTTGGTAAAATTTCACTCTTTAGCATCACAAAAATGCGAAAATTTTGAAAATCGGACCAAAACCGATGATTTGGCATGAGTTTGAAAATGGCAATTTCATCGATTTTTTTATTTCGCGAATTTTTTAAACCTAGTAAACACAAATTAGGGCAGCTAATTTTTATGGTTTTATTGTTCACATTATTGTGTTATAACATGGTAAAAGTTTCAAGACGATCGGGCATTTGTCTTTCCCTTACGTCCCTTGTTAGGTTCGGGGGGTCTTCTGAGGATTCTCGGAAACAGTACCACGGCTAAATAACAAATAGGAGTTTCCAATTTCTCAGACACTCGATCTCTCACATATCTCAATATGCCTCGCCTTTCTCTTTTACCTAAACACTTTGAATTCTAAGGAATCAATTCTCTTCCACAAGGACATTTACGTATACATTACATATATACCGGCCTCAGTACTTCAGCTGAAGAAAGGTTCACATAGAAGTTCATGGGAATTTAATAACCTCCGTTCTGAACTCATTTCTCAAAACATCTTCGTAAGCATGGTGTAATTTGATACCCGTAGGGATGGGGGTGGAATTCTATATTATTCTTGAGAGGTTGACAGTTTCCATCTAACTAATCTGGAAGTAGCCGGGCTTATTATGCAAAATGAACTCACAAAAACCGGGATCCGATCTTTTATAAATTTATGGCAAGGCAGGCAATTTCGACACTGACAACTAAGTATGCCCAAACTTGTATCAAAGATAAGTGGACAGTTCTGGTACAAAGAGAATCTATTATAATAAAAAAGGCCATTTGTATGTCTCTGATGTTCCAGCTTACTACTTCTTACTGGCTTGAGTTATCGAAAAACTGAAATAGCCAAAAATTCTTTAAAAAATTCGGAATTACGGTAGGCTATATGACCTTTCAAAATTCCGTGACCTGCGACCTAGGCCAACTTGACCTAACGTTAAATTGTATGTAAATGGTCGTGTGACATATCAATTTACACTGTTAAGCTTCGAAAAATACTTTAGCTATGTTGGAATTCTGAAATTTTGACCCCTTGACCGTGAAACGGTCAAAGTCGTCGAAATTTCGAAATTATCGTGTGAGATTTCGATTGACAACTTCTTTCACCGAGAAATCTTTCGGTTGTGCTGGAATTTTAAAATTTAGGCACCCTGACCTTCAGACGGCCAGAAGGTCTAATTTTGGTCATTGCCAAATTTACGGAGTGAGGACGTGTCTCCTTTTGAATGTGAAATAGCGATTAGAAGGGGTTAGTGTTGTATTTTAATAGGGATAAAGATGTTTGGGGCAGGGTTCAATGATAATGATAACACTTATTTAGATAGGACATTGAGGGAATTCTTGGGGAATGGATGTTTTAAGGGTTCTAGATCAGAACCCTTAAACAACGGCGTTGGTTTAAATAACCAATAACGAGTAAGGGAACGTTCAGAGGTGTCCGTATCTTGAGCAACGGGTGCAGTCGTAAAAATGGCTGTGGCTGACGCCTGAAACTTTTGTTTGAAATTAGCTGCCACTAAACGTTCATCTACAATTTCAAGGCCCGATATCGGGCCTGTGGCTGCCTAGTATATGATAATACTCCACTTGACTTTCATTTTTTCTTGCAGGAAGGGTATTTTTATTGAATTTGGCTGGAATTAAAAAATATATATTTAAGTTTGTAATTCCTGGCGTGGGTATATGTCAGTTAACCAAAATAATCCAAACTGAAGTATTGGGTGTGCAAGATCAAAGCATCCAATGTATGCAGATTATCGGATACACATTTAAATTAAAAATCTACATACTAATTCTGTCAACACTATATTTTATATTCCGGAAATACCATTTTGCTAATTTTTTATATTTATAATCATTGATGAATTAAGTAAGATAATATTTTCTTGGGAAATGACAACACGACCAAGATTTAAAAAAACTTCACGAACGGTGTAACCCCAAAATAAAAATCCCATCAAAATATCTTATAATTGTTTAAAACGTAAATATATGCCAGTTGAATTAAATGAATATTTCGAAAGTACTAATTCTAAAATTCGAATAGATTGCAATCGTATCTAAATCTCCAGTTGTATTCCTTCCGATCTGTGAAACCGTATTTCAAAGGAAGATCCAATAACAAGAGTTTCAGCTGAAGAGAAAGACAAGGGAAACGTAATAGGCTTAACTTATTGCTTTTACTCAAGAACAGGGTTTTATATATAGCTTTTACAGAAATCCCAATATCTGTTTAACATGCCAAAGGCCATATTATCGTGGGTTTAGGATATGAAGGAATTTTCAGACCCAGAAAGTTAGGTTTGGTTTTAAGGTCTGATGGATTTATGACCCAAGATTCATCTCTGTCAACCAAACTTGATCTTGATACGATTTCACTGTATTTAACTGCGCTAACAAAATAACAAAAGCGGAGCTCTTCCTTTTGAAAATCTGTCTTATCTTCCCTCCACATGATGTATTAGTATTGAACGTCTGGAGGAGAAAGTATGGAGACTGTATGCCTTGACAAAGGATGAGTAAATTGCATTCTTGATAAATATATTAACGAAGAACCCGTACGAAAAGCATCTTTTCGACAATCTAATCACGTCACAGTTTTTGTCTTGATATTTTGTCATCCGGATATGAAAAATAAACAGTAGAAAGGGCTGTTAAAACTTTACTTCATCGTTATCCCGCTCTGAATTAATATACGATTTTTCCAACTTAATTTTATCATATACTACACAACCAATTTCCAGTTTCATTCGATTTAATTTAAGATTACATATAGTGTGTTAATTACTACCATTAATACGTAATACGCCCTTTCTTTCTTTTTTCAAAAGTAAAGGGGAATTTAAAAGGAATAGAAGTAATGGAACCTGTATGAAAATATTTTGTATTTTATTTTCTTCAATCGAATTTTGACTAGGATTTTTTTTAAATAAAAACGCATTAATAATGCTGAGAATAGCAGAGGTGTGGTCGTTAAATTAGCCCTTTCAGATCAAACTGTATAGTACAACATGAGTCAAATTCGTGTTTCAGATTTCAGAGTTTCGCTGAATCTCTGAACGACTAGAAAATCATCAGATTTACAAGGTCGAGACCAATATCCTTGAACAAGAACTACGATACTGTAAATACTTAATTTATTCTTCCCGAAATAGAACGCTTGTTCTTGTATATTTGCTAACGGTAGTATTATTTTTAGTTGAAGTTAGAGTCCTCGTAGCGAAGACTCGTTAGTCTAAAGAATTATTCGAACTTATGAACCACACGTCTCGAGACACTCGAGAGTTGAGATTCCTCATTCTCAAGGATACCTCCTGGCCTGTATAATAATAATAATACTATTACGTAATATTATTCGTTTTAACTCCGAAAATGTATTCTGATCACATCATCATTCTTCATACAATTCAATGAAAATGCCCTGAAGCTGCTTCAGACCAGTAGTACCCTGCCCCGCGCCCGGATACTCCTGGACGGGGAAATGTTATGTAGGAAATGTTAGTATGTACAAGAGCGGATCCTCTTCCACATCCTCTTGAGTATCAGTCCCCTTCAGAATTCCAAATCTAGCTTATTAAAGCCCCGTTTTGAGATACATTTACAATAATGTGAAATATGTATGCGAATCTTCTTCTTTTCGATTCTCGATACGACGACAATGGGGACACTCATGGGTATAATCCACCAGCAGACGGAAGCTGTGCCAGATCACTACTAGTAATGATTGGATATTCCCAGGACGAATTGGAGTCGAGATCAGACGGAACGGAATATGGAATGTGTAGCTCTTCACATTTGCATTCGATTTAACAAAGGAGCATTATTCGATATGAGGATCTGTCGACAAAAGCCAATGGGCTTCCTCTTCGTATAATTCATAAGATAATTAGATTGTGCCCTCATGCTTCCTATGTAGTTTGTCGATTTCGTCAACTCATAAGAGCCTTATACATATTGATATTATGTTGTTACTCCCATCCATCAAAGGCTCACAATGCGACTTTAGGAGTTCAGTTAGGTTGAATAACCTTAGAATAAAAATCCGACTTTAAATCCAACGTATGGATCTCCCGTGTAAAATTTAAATACGTCCACCTTGTAGAAACTTTCTCGGATGAAGCAGAGCCACACAAACATTATTTCAATGCAAAGTAATAGAGTTTACGTTAGCGTTTTTTGGGGGTTGGCACTGTCAGTCCCAATTTCGGCTCTACTCTCTATCAGTACGTAATTTAGTAGGGAGTAATTAATTGTATTAGTAAAACGGTAAAACCCCCAGTTAGTTGTCGGATTTTACGGTTACAGAGGAGAATTAATTTGGGGAACGTGTTTCTTTCGATGTACTGAAAGTGACCATCCGGAAGGTCCCTACTGGACAGATGGGCTTGAAATTAAATGAAATGGAAGTATTAATTGATTATATGTGTTGTTGAATTCATTTCAGTTCAGTGATGCGGGGCTTCTATTAATCTCGGAGCATCTACCCAATCTGCAAGTTCTCAACTTGTGTGAAACTCCCGTCTCTGATAAAGGGCTTCTTTCATTAACTTGTAAGTAATGTAAAAGTACCTATTCTGCTCCCTTCCTTCTTTCCTCGCAAATCGTAATCGAATTCAACTCTCGCTTTTGTAGAAGTTTTAAATTGTCCATGCACGTAAACAAGTACATGTATTGTACTTCCTTTGCCTAACCTGCACACTCTATCTATGCATATTCTTGCCCAATTTCTCCTTCCCAGTCAAAGTTTTATCCGGAAATCGGAAATTAATTATTCCCGTACACTGGATCTCCATTGATGGAAAAGTTGTGGGGGGTTTCAAGTTTCAAAAACTCAAATTGAAAATCCCATTCCTCTTTGCCAGCGTGCAAAAATGTTTGTTCTTGTTCCCTGAACGTGATGGAATGTCGGGGAGGGAAAGCTGATAGATATCTATCACAAGTTCCGAAAACTGTTACTTCAAACTAATTACATTTAGAATTAATTAATGTTATTGATTGTTTTTCCAAGTTCCTATAACAGGCTTTTTAATTCATGGCGAATCTAAGGGCTTTATTCTCTTTACCAAAGCATCCATTTCATTTTTATGCGTGCGGCTTGCGATTCTATTTTTTATTTTCTAAACGTACACTCATGACCATATATGAGTGATACCAGGTTCCGTGAAACGGGAAACGTTCATCGTTCATATATGACTCATGACAGCATGACGTTTTATCACTTTTATCTCTCGAACTAGAGTCATGTTTAACAAAAGATAAGAATCACTTTGTTCCTCCTTAAAAAGCTTAGTTTAAGCCCTTCTCTCTTGATTGAACACATCTTAGTTTTTTTTATATAAAGAGACGCATTTCCGATTCAACTGTCCTCGCACACACACACCCTCATCTGAGATCTTATACATACGAATGGATGGGGAGTTTTCCAGCCAACAGATCCAAAATACGGAGAAAGTGTCCACATTAAGGATATTTTTACCGTTTGCTGTTCCACTTTTCCATGCCATAGAATAAGGCTCTATCATCGTAAACTGTCGTGAAATAATCCTGATGCCAGCTCGAAGTAGTAAATTTATATAAATGAGGCGTTTCCTGCTTTCTTTGCCTTCTACTGCTTTGAGAGATGGGAAGATACATATACTATCAATCGAATTGCTTGTTGACGCTAACTTATTTCTAAGCCTAATTGGCTTTTATTGCTTCAATCAGCCAAATAGCTTTTCCAGGCCAAACTTCAATTTCCAAGCCCCATCTCCTATATTTGCTGTCCTGATTAGATATCAAATCAACTAATCAGCCTATGTATACAATGCCGTTTACCTCCCCATGAAGAGTAGTGTATGAATTTCTGTCGTCTAGGTCCTGTTTCATGTACAATATAAAGGGCTGAACCAAATTTACAATCACAGCCAGTGATTGGAATAAGAATTCGAACCGACAGAATCTACACATCCATCATGTTTGCTTATGTCTCTGCCTGATTACTTCGCAAATCTTGTCATTCTATCTTTGATCTGTTCCTGTATTTGAGCTGGAAACTGTTTTGCTAACGGAGTAAAGTTGATCGTAAACGTAGTTTCGCTGCGGTGCATTTGTAATGCGTTGAATAATGATTTTTCTCATCAAAGCCAGGCCGTTGAAAGGTAAATAGAACTTTAAAGACCGAAATCTGAAGTGTGAACACGAAAGAACGTCATGACACAATGAGTGAAAGTCCAGGCTGTGTTGCTCAATACGTATTCCAATGTGCTTTCACTCCCTCTGAAATAAGGAAGTTTGTAATTTCCTCTCCGAGTCCCTGGCTTAATTCCTTACATCCTGTGCATCTTTCTTCCATAACACATTAAATTAATTTCGCAAACTTTGTTCTAAAATCCGCTGAAGAGCTGTTGAGGATATTTATGAAATCGGTTTTATTTGCTGAAACGTAGATGTTTTTTGTCCAAATCTGACTCTGTCGAGGGTTGACTCTGTTGAAGGTTAACTCTGCTGTCGGAAATTAATTATTTAGATTTATTGGTGTTCGTTAGAACCATGAAACGGCTGATTATAGGCCCATAAAATATGTTAATATGCATTTTGTATGGATTTTCTAGGGTTTTAAACAAGTTATATTTTTTCAGCGAGATCAGATTATACGAATCTTTTCCTTTCACTCATGGTGAGCCGATATATAGTTATTAACTAGTCTTAGAATTTGCAAAGTAGTGAAGTTCTTAGTTATGGATAGGACATTCTTAGACGCTGTAGATGTTAAAAGTGGTCTTGAGTCTTGCCTGAGTCATCAATAATGAATGAACGTGATAAATGAACAGATTAGAGTAGAAAGGCATGTCATGCCAAAATGAAAGTCTTCTTCGTCTCCCAGGCTATTTTTCTCAGCCCTTGGCCCTTACCAACCAACCTACCTTTCTCATATCTCATTATCTCTATCCTATACATAGGCTTTTAATTTTTCTCCTGCCAAAGATGAGTTGAAGATGGTGGAGATAGGATATGATCCCTATTCTGCTTTACAGGAAAAGAACCCGTAATACTTCCACTACGTCCGAGGGGTCTGGCTGTGAGTGAATTGAAGAAGAACCCATCCTATTTTCAAGCGAATTTAGAGAACTTGGGAAACTTTAGTTAGCTGGCTTTCTTTTCTCAAGAATCTCATTTAAAAGTTCTCTCTTTCCGTAGTAGCTACCCTTTCTTGTTCCTTTTTCGTCTTGGACGAAGTTGAGAGATTGCCAGAGAGTTGGGATGTTGGGAACTATGGTTGGAGAAGTAAGATAGATATACTCATCCGCCTCTTGATTCTCAGCCTAAACAGATCCAACTTATTGTCTGAACGGAGGAGCCTATGTGGATCTTTTATATATAATTTAGTCTTTCGGAGATGAAATAGACAAGAGGATTGAAGAGTTGAGGATTCGTTATGGCTAATTGTGATATTCAACCGGTCGCTGAAAACTCCGAAGGGGAAATTAACTTCGAACCTTTTGTGCCCTTCCTTTCCTTCGGCTTCAGGAGTTGATTTTGGAATGATGTTCTTCTATGATGAGGAACCAGTTTAAAATTTAGTATGCTTTTTTCATGCCATTGCATTGCATCGCTTGTCCAAGGGCTTAAAGCAAGTTTCGAATCTGGAGGTTGATGAATGCATGTCATGATGTGGTCATTGGGGAAACGGAATCTTTAACTTTATAAGCAAGAAAGTAATTTTTGTCATATGAAATTTTCTAACTTTACTTCTTCGTTGAATTACAGGTATGACCAGTCTCCGAAAATTGAACTTAAATAGTACACACTTATCAGCCCAAGCATTTGACAGCCTGAAAAAGAAGTTACCGGCCCTCAAGGAAATTGACGTTAGATATACAGACGCTTGGTGATACTCTTGGATCACTCTGATACGGGTAAAATCGAATTCAGACACAGAACCCGAAAACAACTATTTTCACATGCTGAAACTTAACAGAATGGAAGCACATTGGACCGGAAAACTTATGATTAGGTTCTTGCAAGGGATTATTAAGTATTGTTGGCCTTGCTTTACGAAATCAGAATATGGCAAGCCAGAATTTTGAAGTCGCCATTTCGCATTACGAAGATAGTTGTAGTTATAAACTATTGAGCGAAATCGTTACTTACATCGATCTAACTCTTTATGTGTAAGTATAACCGGAGTCATTAAGGAATGCCAAACTCTTGATAACTAACTAATTAATATGAACGAACCTTGTAACTTTCATGTAAAAGAAGCGATAGTGCAATATCCCGATTTTTCTATCCGTCAGTCTGACGATACTAATGGAATCAGTATGGTCAACTCAATGAACTCAAGAGATTTTTTAAACAAGATTCCCAAAACGATCCTATTTTAAGGCTCTTGGAAAATAATTTTTCAAGTAATGCATGCTACACCAGTGCATTGTTACAAGACAATCTTTTAATTTCATTGTCTGACTACAAATAAAAAGGAAAGAAATGCAGTACGAAATTATATGTATCGAGACAAATTATCGACATTCATAAAACCAGTCGCTTTCAACTCCTTACCTAATTAAACAAGTCTGGGCCGTATTTTCAGATATATACATTAGCATCCCTGAAATATGTAGACCGAATGCTGAAAATTTCACTTTTCTATCACAATCCAATCCAGACTATCCAGATACCACTAGAAGCGTTCAGGCACTGTGCCTTTGGGGTTTTGGATACGACGTCCCTATTTGATTTAAAAATAGAGAGTAGATCCGAACATCATTCAGAAATTTGCATCAAAATGCGTACAACCTTCATTTTGCTTGGATAAATCTTACAAGATATACATACTAATTGTAAGTTACAATTATCATGAATGTCTTATCCATTGCTAATAATAACTAACAATAAGTCAGTTTGGTATACGCAAAGACTGATTCCAATTTGATGATACGGATGTAGATTGTAAATTGGGTTTTAAATTATAGGAGTGGTTTCTGTGAATTGTGGATAACATATTCATCATTTTATTCTAAGCCTTACTGTTTCCGATTTTAAACCCTATCTAGTTTTATGTTTGATATTTATTCTCCTTTAAATAATATAATCTTTGCATTTGCTGTCTTTTATTGTATCAGACAACTAGCACCCAAAAACAAAAGTTCATGTGTAATTTACTTTTTATAAAAATTTTGTACCTATGAACCTATATTCAATTATATTTATAATATATATATTATGTTATTTATGTTGGCATTAAAAACTTAATCAAATTAAGGAACTCGTCTTACAATTAAGAGATTAAGATTGTCGGAATCGGAATTATCGTTAAAAAGTAGTCCTAAAACTTACTTGTAAATTGTGAATACCCATCATTTATTGTAATAAACACACGAAAGTTATAAGTACTTCATCGTAGTTACAGATACTAACAGAAAAAAAAGGAGTTGACTCTTTAAGTTTTGAGCCTTATATGCAAATAATGAAAAATATTATGAAGTTGAGGAATCACAGTCAAGCAGCAGAGTGCGACTATTTATTTAGACAGACAACAGATGAAATAAAATCTTTGTTTTTGTCATCACAGATTCTTGTTGCGTGTAGATAATGGTGCACCAACGCTCAAACAAAATGAATATTGCACGTTCAATCCATACTCATTTAAACCAGATCATTATATCCACGATTATACATTTTCTTAACTTAACCTAAATAATTAGCTATGGGTAGCCCTCAATTTAAAAATTAATTTTCTCGTTAATATCTTACACTCAAACTGGGTAACAAGTGTAAGAACCGACAATTAAATGATTAGCTTAGGACTTAAAGAAATATTCGAAGGCTAGGAACAGCCGTTTACAATTATGACGTACTGTACAAACATAAACTGATGCCATGCAAACATTAATTAAACTAGTCAATAACATCAAAGCAATGCATATAACTTTTTAAATTAAGTTTAGTCAACCATAATATGAAACCTAAAATCTTACTATGCAGTATTATAAATTAAAGATTAAACAGCAATTAATCATAACAAATGACTGACAAAATTCGATTGCCAACACCAATAAATGAGATCTAATAAATAAAACATAGGAACCACGTGAAGTAAAGTAATAACGTCCTGGTTTTTGTCTCGCAAGTAGTAAATACATATGCTTCAGTTTTAGTAACAAGTAACAACGCAGGTAATTTCAAGTTAATGATAAAATTAAGCTTCCACAACGCCATTAGAATTAATGGAAGATACACTCAAGAAATTACGCGGTGGGAACAGGATAAATAATTGGTTTGTCGATGTATTTTAAACGTAAAGATTGATATGACATATTCTCAATGAAGGAGCAACGGAATCAGTGCATTCTTACACAATCCAAAAATAATTAAAGTGCATTAAAATATTCGATCAGGATCTTACGAAACTCAGTATGTAATCACTGGCTGATTTAAATGTATCTTATGGCTAGCTAGTCCGATACCCCATAAAGTGAAAGACTAGTGACTCGTTATTCGATTCCTAATAAAGGTACCTACGTTTAAATCAATCATGTTGTAGTGACGGCTTTTCTGCAATCTTGATCTTCTCCAAGTCTAATTCTATGTTTTCATCGTCCAAGATTTTAGGATCCTTCTTTGAATCGAATCTTGTGATGTCATTATTTTCGCCTTGGGATGATGCTTGGATAACCAATTCATTGAACTTATCTTTCATATCTGCATATACGTGATGCCCTGCTCCCCGAATGATCTACAAATTGGGGACAACATTAAATTGAAAAATTAAAATTTATAAACTGCTAAATTATACACTGTTCGGGATTGTAATGATATTAAACTATGGATTAAAGCGGGCTTTCACCTGTACATCCACAAATGAATTCGGTCTCGTCTGCTGAATCAGACCGCCGGGCATGCTATCAACCCATGACCGTGAACCGTATATCATTGTTAACGGGACATCCTTCTTCAGGGAAGGAATTCGGTTGATCATTGGATACTTCGCCCATCCCAATGACGAGGACATTGAGTGAAAAGCTGCTTCTCCCCTTTTAAACAATATTCAAAATTGAGAATAGTATTTTCAACTAGTTCAGTAAGTTCAGTTTAATGAAACTTTAATGAGATTGGTTGAAATCCCACCACTCCGACGCTATTCTGCAAATGTTGAAACTCTGGTCTGATGTGAGCGGTTGGGATTTTGGGATGGATCAGATTTTAAATGTATTCACAAGGCCTATTTAAATAAGTTAAAATTCTTACGATGGCGTTTGAGCGTTACAATGGAAAATGTATTCTGCGACACTGGTATCACCAGTTCCGTCTTGGCTGAGAGCTGAAAACTTTTTTATCAAGTCCGGTCTCACTTTTTCGATTAACTTAGGACCTAAATTAAGTCACTGATTAATGAAAGTAAAAAAAAAGATCAATATTGATCGTTTGTAATATAAAACGTACCCATTGGGCCAGCAACACGGATGCCCCATAGAGGATTCAGAGGCTGAAGTACATACGCAATCATTTTCACCCACAGTGGGATAGGATATTTTTGTGATAAATCCGCTGGTTTTTCAGGAAAACCCTAAATAAAATAAAATCATAATTTAAAAAAATATGTATAAAAGGTAATGCGCTAGCGTTAAACTAACCCAAGGATCTGCCAAGATTAAATGTGAAACTCTGAAAATAAGCAGAACATATTCATTAATTATTAATTGTCTTTTATAATAATAAGAGACCTAATTAAATCAATTACATATTTTAGTATATAAAATTAGTATACCTATTTGGATAACGAATAGCGTAAGATGTAGCAAGGAAACCCCCCATACTGTGCCCTAAGAGTACAAATCGTTCAAGCTTCATTTCTCGTCTCCATTCTTCAATTGATTGAACAAACTCTCTCTCAGCGTCTAACGCATCATTACTGAAAGCTGGTCGGGAACTTCTGCCAAAACCTATAATTTAAAAAGAATGATTATGAGTAAAGAATGCATAGCGAAAATGTTTGTACCATAATCAAATAAAAGTAACAAAATAGTGTAACACAATATTTGTAACAAAACATACCCAAAAGATCGATCGCGTAAACAGGTCTGGCTGCCGCGAGACCATCTAAATTAAGGGACCATAACGCTACTCCAGCTCCCAAACCGTGCAGCATCACAAGCGGCGTCTTTCCCAGCGCGTTTTCGGTGAATGAGAGAGTCCATATCTTACAGTCTTCTTTTCCAACAACTGGACCGATGTTTATGTACTGTCCTCTAAGTGGGGTCTTTACATCTAAAGTTATAAAAAAAATTTCAATGGACAATTTAAATGAATCGAAATTAATCCAATCGATTAATTCAGAGCTTTAAAAAATCAATTATTAATTTGTCTACATTAATGTCTTAAGCCACATTTCGGGTAATTCTTAATTCATTATCTAAAATAAACAAATTTGCCAAAACACCTTATCCGCATGGTATGCTTAATGTATATAAGATTACGCCGTACATAATACTCATGCATTGGTCTTCCTAACGCACATTTGACTTCCAATACGTCCAAGTAGAAGAGGTCCTTTATACTTAACTACCTAGATTACATGTGTGCGTTAGTTTTGCAATACACTCGGCTAAGCGTACAAAGTCATTGTCAGAATGAGGCAACATGTACTAGACCCAAAATGCATCCTAACCACCTTGACCTAGTTAATTCGTGTTCTTGTCGAAGTCAAATATAAACATTCGATGGAAATATATGTATGGCTTACTTAGGTATATATGTATATCCTAGTAATTGTATCGCTCACTAAAGATCAATTAAAAGCTAGGAGAAAATTAGATTACATGATTTATAAATATTAAAAAATAAACGGACAAATAATAGTTTTTTTTTTGCATTTTTTCCAATTCGAAATGAAATAGTTCTGAGAATCCCTAAGGCAAATTCAAATTATGTCACAACGAGGATTACACGTCCTGCAGCTGCACCCTGGTAAGACTTTGAGATCTGAACAATACTTGTGTTTGTGATATTATACGATTATTAATCTTAATAGTATTACGCAATTTACGCAATCAATCGTTAGGATCAGAATGTATCACCATGCCCCAAATGAACAAAAAATGATCCTTCTTGGTATTTATATTTATAATATCTGGAATTTCCTAACCGGAATGACTAGAACGATGCTTTGGACACCTCTTTGGATTGAAAGACGATCAAAAATCAAATAAATAGCCTATTATGAAACATCTCTAAACGCTCTAATCTATCGTTTATAGCTATATTTATCAACAGATTTATTTAGAATAATAGTTCAACAATTTTTTATTAAAACAATTTCAACTTACATGAGAGTATTTTCTTTTCCGCTTGCCTTAATAAAGCCATTGACGTAGGGCACCACTTAAGCCAACTTCGCAGCCACCTAAAGACAAAAACAAAAATTGACGGTCAAGATGAGAGTTCGAAATTCTCATAAAACTGTCCTACTACATAATAATTTTGTATCAAATCAATCAATCAGCGTTTGTCCGTCATTATTACACGAACCCGACGCAACGTTATTGATGAAGGTCACAATGTCGTAAATCCCAAATTTCGCCATATTTGAACTTAATCTAATCAATTACAATGGTTGATTTCACCGCAAATGAAGGCCATTTGTTGTATTATGTATTAATAGTTTTTCAAAAATGTGACCCTGACACATCATATCGTTAACCAAGAATCCCAACTAGTCTCGCGCAACATTGATTTTGACTTTAATCGATTGATTGTTTGATTTTGACAACTTATATTTAATATTTATATTATGTGCAAATCTGTAAATATTAATATCCCAGCATCCGATTTTGTGACAGTTAGACGCTACAAGGAATTAAAAAAATAAACGATCATCTGCGTGTAGCCATGTAATTCGTGTCCGGCGTTTTCCCACCTGCGACATTTCCCACCCGGACACTTCCCGCCCGAAGCGGACACTTCCCACCCGGAAGTTTTTCACGAACAAAAACGGACATTTCCCACCCAATTTCGGCTGGCGGACAGTTCCCACCCGGACATTTCCCACCCAAACACAAAAAAACAGCATTTTTGAATGACCCTTAGCTTGAAACTAAATCTTCCAAGCAAAGACATAACTAAATTCTCCAAGCAAAGACATAACTAAATTCCGGTTGGGTTGGTTAGGTTAGGTTAGGTTAGGTTAGGTTAGGTTAAGTTAGGTTAGGTTAGGTTAGGTTAGGTTAGGTTAGGTTAGGTTAGGTTAACAGCACAACCGGAGTTTAGTTATGTCTTGGCTTGGGGAATTTAGTTATGTATTGGCTTGGGGAATTTAGTTATGTCTTGGCTTGGGGAATTTAGTTATGTCTTGGCTTGGAGAATTTAGTTATGTCTTGGCTTGGAGAATTTAGTTATGTCTTGGCTTGGAGAAATTAGTTATGTCTTGGCTTGGGGAATTTAGTTATGTCTTGGCTTGGGGAATTTAGTTATGTCTTGGCTTGGGGAATTTAGTTATGTCTTGGCTAGGAGAAATTAGTTATGTCTTGGCTTGGGGAATTTAGTTATGTCTTGGCTAGGAGAAATTAGTTATGTCTTGGCTTGGGGAATTTAGTTATGTCTTGGCTTGGAGAAATTAGTTATGTCTTGGCTTGGAGAAATTAGTTATGTCTTGGCTTGGAGAAATTAGTTATGTCTTGGCTTGGGGAATTTAGTTATGTCTTGGCTAGGAGAAATTAGTTATGTCTTGGCTTGGGGAATTTAGTTATGTCTTGGCTTGGAGAAATTAGTTATGTCTTGGCTTGGAGAATTTAGTTATGTCTTGGCTTGGAGAAATTAGTTATGTCTTGGCTTGGGGAATTTAGTTATGTCTTGGCTTGGAGAAATTAGTTATGTCTTGGCTTGGGGAATTTAGTTATGTCTTGGCTTGGAGAAATTAGTTATGTCTTGGCTTGGAGAAATTAGTTATGTCTTGGCTTGGGGAATTTAGTTATGTCTTGGCTTGGAGAAATTAGTTATGTCTTGGCTAGGAGAAATTAGTTATGTCTTGGCTTGGAGAAATTAGTTATGTCTTGGCTTGGGGAATTTAGTTATGTCTTGGCTTGGGGAATTTAGTTATGTCTTGGCGTTAGATTTTAAAGGGTCATACACAAATTCTTGGAATTCGGAGGCCTTTTTAGGGTGGGAAGTGTCCGCTTTGGGTGGAAAGTGTCCGGGTGGGAAATGTCCGGGTGGGAACTGTCTCCTTGAAAAACGACGGGCGGGAAGTGTCCGGGTGGGAAAACGCCGGGAATCATGTAATTAGTTATGTATATCTAAAAATGCACGTCAATGCATATGACCGTATAGTGGGATGTGGATGTGGGATACACACACAGAATACATAATGTTGGACTATAAAATCCTATTCAGTTTAACCTTGAAGCTTGCGAATTCTAATGAAGTTGAGTTTCAGTTTGAAGAAGGCAATTTATTTGTTTTCTTGGTCGCTAAATTGTTTTTTAATTGTTACTATATGTCTAGTAGTTGAACTTACATTACATGAATTGTACTAAAAAACACTATGAGATTCATAGTTTCAAATGTTCCAAATTAAAAGCCACATAACTAAATAAAATAAAATAACATGAGTACCATGCAAAATGAAATAAGCATACTGCAATTTGCACAGAGATGAATTTTATCAACATGAAATTAAAACTGTTACTACTTTACATCAGATTAGCGTTAGTTTTGTGAAACGATATTTATACAGCAAAATTTCATTTTGCACCACAAAAATTAAAAATAAATCTCTCAAAAACTCAAAAAACTGAATATGAAGACAATAAAAACCCGCATTTTTAATCGCATAATCAAAGTTTGTTTAAAATTTAATGAATTAATTTAGTTACCCTTCCGATTCCCTCGGATCAAAATCTCCGGTTTGATCAAGTATAAGACTGTCCCCTTTACTCCCTGGCGTCCCTGGATCCATAGACAGTTCCTTATCCACTTCCTGTATCATTTTCATATCGAGGGTCTGTATTATTAGGTCAATAGCAAAAATCAAATTAAACTTAAAACTGGTTAAAACATGCACAACAGAATATCACTGAACACAATTAATTGCACGGCGTATAATTACACGTAGAACGTTAAAGAAATTGTTTAAAATTCCAATCAAACCACAATCTGAATATGGGTACACCCACTTCGAAACACTTAAACATAAACAGTAATCACCACAGCGTCGAAAAGTTGTATAAATGCTATTTATTGAACTAAATCCTTAAAAAATTAATCCAAGATAGAATGACCATTATATCGGTCTTCGATTCCTTCGCACAGCAATAAGAAACCTCGTCATGATACTACAACACAACGATGAATGCAGACAAACTACTACCTAACAAGCTGCCATTGAATTGTGTTATTGTGTAATACTTAATTTCAATCAGAGTCAGCAATGCTTCAACTGCGTTGCTTTGCTATAAAAAAAATCATATAGCGTGTTCATAACTTCTGCCATATTATTATATTCATATTCATATCTATTCCTCATTATTACCAACATAACACTCTCATTCATCTTTAATACTATTTTTTAACTCTGGTTGAATATAGGATGATATGTAAGTTTAAGTTACTTTCGACTCGGCTAAAGAATTAGTAACGATGACTCTCTGAAAGGACTTTGTAATTCAGATTAGAGAATGAAGATAAGCTATATATCTCCTTAAAAAGGTGAATCACAGTGAAACCCTAACCGAAATCTATACGTCGACGTAATGATACGCAAATTTAATAAAAATCATCTCAGCATTTGCAAATTATGCTAGCTAAATATTAATCAGTCACACTAATGTTTAGGAACAACATACGGGGCGACAAATAATTACAGACTTAAACTCAAAGAACTCTTCATGATAGAGTAACAGAGATTTGAAATATAATCTAAACTAGTCAGGCGTCCGGGAGCAAATTTCAATGAGATAAAACCATGTTGAACTATGAAACTCGGAGCATGAAATCATGGAATGCATAAATGAAAGCGAACAAACCATCCAAGGACAAAACAATTTCAAGTGCAAAAAAAGAATTATATAAAAATGCCTCTCTTCTGATTTTGGGAATTCATAAAGCCGTATACAAGCCAATTACTTTCAACGCTTGCCCTGATAAGAATGTCGATCCTAGCTTTACATGTTACTGATTATTAATTATTACCTTAGTCATATAAATTTTATCGGGAATTATCGTTGTGAACTTCGCCACGTTATTAAATGGCATAGTTTGGATTATGTCTTGTCATAATCACTAGATCACCAACTGTCAAATTTTAGATGTTTCTTATGGATCGAATTTATGTTAGAAGTCTTACAACGCCACGCTTCGGCGTTATAATTCTGTTTAAAAATAGTAATCCCCTTAAGTATAAGCAAAGTAAGAACCAGTAGTGGCAATTGGCATAATAAATAATTAAAACTAAAGCTTGGCTCAAAAATTCTAAAAAGCAGGTGTTATGGCTAAAATACGGAAAAAATCTTTTAAAAAAAACAGCCAAAGAAAGACTCTTTTCCTCTTGTCCCGACCCTGACCTTTGCAATATTCTATTGTAATCAACCATCGTTAATTTAAATGTTTATCCTTGTATAACACAATACAATTTACCATAAGAAAAAAGAAATCAGATGAACGTAATAAAGCGCCTATTAATAAACACTTACAAATATATATATATGTATAATAACTACAAACCTTGCGTTTTAGCTTCCGCGATGGAGTTATCACCCGTTCTATGATAAACAGCAAAATGCGGAGGGTAAGCAACCCACAGAAAATTGCAAATTTCTGCACCCAGTCTTTCATTGAAATTTAATATCGAAATCCTGTAAAATAAACCCAATATATACCCAATATATAGAAAAATTAAACACCAAAAATTGCATTCGACAATATTGTCGATAGTGTCTATATTCCAGTGTAAAACGTTCTAACAAATACTCAGGCTTAAATTAACCAATGCGATTTTGAATTAGATTTTTTATTCCATTGCGAATATATAGTGGAATTTGCAAAAACTGAAGCATTTTCAGCTTGCTTGCTAGATTTAATCAAACAAAGCAAACTTAAGAAAACGAAAACCCGTGATGACGGAACGGAATGACTTTTTCGTTAACCACGAATCCGAAAACCTATAACCCAATTAATAATCTAAATTTAAATTATTAGACAAAATCATGCCATATCCAATATCCCAAAGCCATTGCAACGGAACACCGGGTTTTATTACAGATTGAGAAAACAAGAGCTTGGTAACATTTGACAGTATGAAATATTTATTTGAATTTAATTTCGCTAAATAGAGTGCAGCGTGCACTTTCCACAGGTTTTAATTCATCTTCATAATTCCAAATTCCTAACTCATGAATGCTAGCTGCTTGCTTCATGCATTTCTAATTATAATTTAATATAATAATATTGCAATGTTAGATCATGCCTAGATCTTCGTTTTGGTTCAAATCGTCAAGAAGTTTGTGTATGGAAATAGTGTAACTTTTTCAATAGTTGTCAAAATGTTAAAACTAGTCCAAATGAAGTTCACCATCATGCAGGAATGTAGATTCATTCAGCATTAACCCCGCTGCTTGAAACCACCGATTATCAATTGAATTTAAAAACGCGAAGACGTTCGTGGTTTTATGCTTTGATTAGTATATACCTAGGTTAAACGGTTAACAATAAAGATTAGTCTTGTTTTGATTCGAAAATAAAATTTACAAAGTCGAATTGCAAATCATTCCTTGAAAAATGCAATTGTGATGTGTCACTTTCACTTTCAGTGATTCGTAGTATGATTGTAAACTTAAGCTTACAAGGGAACATTCCCAACTGAACAACCCCGATTTTTTTAAACGGTTAATCCGAAAGATAAACAAAAATAATGAAACTTTAACATTGGAACTATCGGTGACTAAAATCGTTTTGACTTTTTTGTGGAAAAATATCGGGATTGTACAGTTGGGAATTATCCCTTGTTAGTTCTATCAAATGTTTTAGTTTTGATTTTTGATATATATCATTTCGATCATAAAATGGGTGGGACCTTAATTTTAGGTCCCATCCATTTTATGATTTTATTAATACGATTTTTTTAAATAATAGATTTTCGTCCTACCCTTTCTGCTTGTCAAGTTTCTCAGTCACTTGTTCTTCTGTGTCCACCATTCAATTCCTTCTAAATAATGATGCGGTGTATTATATTGTACAATTTAATGTACGGTATACAGCACTTGCAATTCCGCACGTCAAGTATTGTAGATTCTAGTGAGCAGTTCCAAGTTTAGAAAATTTAGATGTCAATAGGCCTGGTTCGGTTGGTCGTTCGTTTGGCCCAATGATGTAGTCAAGATGCAGCAAGACAAAACTATAGCAAAAATATGAAATACAAACACCAATAAAACATACGTTCAACGTTGACGCCTAGAACTTTACGGCACAGACGGCTTCTTTTTGAAACTCGATTTTTGTGATTACATACCGATTTGATCATTTGATTGATAGATCGAACGAACTTGCAGTTGGCAAATATACAGGTCACAGGTCCCCTTCCACCTTCCAGGTCACAGGTTGTGGTTCTTTGTACTTGGCTGGCTCTTCGATTTCAATACCTAATTCCATATTCATCAAAAATTAATTTTAGTATGTAGTATGCTTTTAAATTCCTTGTGCCTTGTGAAATTCGTTTTCATTTAATATTTTAACTATTTCCAGTCCACTTCATTGCACACTGACGGCTCTACACTTTTAGCGTCAACTGTGCAGAATTTTTGAATTTTGAATTTCAATATGGATTATAGGAATAGAATATTTGATATTCGATAAAATAAATAACAGTGAACAGATATATATACAAATACAATATACAATCAACAATAATCAAATATCAATTGAATATAAAAATCAAATTGAATATACATACTACTTTTGCTTTTCCTGTGGCACCTGGATTTTGGATTTGTTTTTGTTTTTGTTTGCAATCCACAATCCACAATTTCAAAGTTGACGACGGGCTACGAAGGTCAAGGGTATTATGATGAACTGGTGAGTGCTTGCATTACACATTAATACTAAAAATGAAGTTCAAAGTTTGAGTTTGGAGTTTGACTGCAGTTTACATTTAGCTTAGCCTTTTGTTGTTCACGTTTGTTTATAAACTGCTGTGTGTGTTATGAACTGATATACTATTAATATATTAAATTAAATGAACATGTATATGAACTATATTTGATATTTAATGTTTAATATATGCAATGTCTGAATACTTTGAAATTTGAATATATCAAAAATTCGAAAATTTGTTCCACCGCGCTGCTGTTCAAAATCGAAGCAAACAAAGGCTACCGAACCTTTGACTTTGACCTTCTTTTGAGTTTCGAATTCGATGACGAGAAGTCCGAAGTCAGCTGTTGATTCTTTACATAACCATTAACATACCCCAGGACACCTGTACTGAAGGCGAGTGCAGTACAGTTCATGCATGTACATATTGCACTTTCAGTTTCAATACGTATATGACTATACCACTACAAAAATAAAAAGATCATGGAGCGTAATATATGAATGGAAGTCTGATGGAAGATGGAACCTTTTTGATGGATACACTTTCCTTTCACAAAAGTCGTCCGGTGGACTCCGATCCCCCCGTGGATCTCAAATATTAGGGTGTGGTATCACACTAAATGTATATGTAGTAAGTAGTGTATGCATATGCATAAGATCTCTATTATCCAATTATGTGACCTTGAGACGTTGAGAATGTTGAGATGAGACTACATTTAAGTTATATTATTATGACTACTCTACTCATAGAACTAGATAAGGTGTTCTAATCTATGTCTATGACTCTACTAAATACAAAAGAAGTATGTTAATTATTTAATGTAATACTCCACTATTTTCATTTATGAACTTTTCAACGTACCAAATTACTAAACTAATTGGTTATTTTGGAAAGTTGAAGTTTTTAATCAATGTAGTAGAGAATTTAATAACATACAATTTTAGCACACTTTAACGATGATTGACAATAAGCCCCAGCATATTAATAACTACAATGGCTTTTCCATTACAACAAATTCTAAGTGAGTTTTAGGGATTCCAAACTCTTCAGAAGCGGCTGGAAAGGGTTTAGCCCCGACCGGGTGAAATCCCTGCCGTAGGTACCACGCGACCAAGGATTCCCGCGCGGTAACCACGTGTATTAGAAGAGCAGTGCAGTTCTGAGCGCGAGCAAGTTCTTCCACCGCGGTCATGAGTTTCTTCCCCAGCCCCTGTGCCTGCAAGTCGGGACGCACGCAGAGCATTCCGGTTGACATCTTGTCACCTTGTTTGTCAGCGGAGACGCAGCCGATGAGCTCTCCAGTTTCGTTACTGAGTTTCAATATCGTAACGTTAATACAAGCCATTTCTCGAGCTAGGGTTTCGGGAGTTGCTCGTCGTCCACCAATCATATTAGCTTCGGTTGTCCATCCTTTGAAGGACTCATCCCCTCGATAGCAAGTATGGACGAAGTTGTTGAGGTCCGGGATGTCCTTCTCTGTCGCTACTGTTATTGTCATCCTTAATTCCAATCATGATTTTTGTATTTAGAACTACGATCTGTGCCAATTAAGTTTTTTTTGGATTGATTGTATAGTTTAAACGAACGCAGACCGCAAGGTTCGTTCGGTGGTAAAAACGTACCTTTTTAGTTACGACCTACGAGACAACGATCTAGAGCTAGACAGGAATAATTCTGGCCTGGATACTGTCAGAGCTGAGGACAAGGACAACACACGGTCTATTTAATTAAAGCATTCAAAATTTCCATGATACAAAATACTGAATTATCTTTATAGTTATCTGTGTGAGTATGAATGCAATGACTTACTGAGAAGAACTGACACCAGTAACATTTACATTTTACGGACGGAGTTGATTTACTATATATATTCAATTTCAAGGCAACGCGAGTGAAGTGTGATGAGAGACAGACGAAAGAGTAAAAATAATGCCATTCATTAAATTAAACCCCTCCCAGAGTTGAACGATTGAGTGTGTACATATTCAATTTGTCCGTTTGTAATTTTGGTAAATGGTAACACTACAAAATACCACTAGATGCAATGTACTTACTTATTCTATAATACTAGAATTATATTTATAATGATGATCTTAACATTACCAAGTAAGTACGGTAAGTGTGCAAGCCGGAATTGCATTTGTCTTTTTATGCAGTTGATTAAACTCTAGTTTATCAAAAATGTAGTTACATATGTATTGTTATTTTTATATAGCTTATTAATGTTTGGTAATTCATGTATCGAATCCTTAATTAAACAAACAAACATCCAGTTACTCAGTTGTTATTATACTATCCATATGTATGAGTTACCCCAACCAAAATCCTTTCAAGAATCGTCAATATGTCATGGGCATTGCATTGGGCATGCCTGCATGCATCATGCATTGCAGAAATGCAGACGCGGATTTTTCTCCGGGAAATTCGTAATTCAGACAACCCTTCCTGTCTCCCCGCTTTTTGGGACATTTAATCTCAACTCTAGGTCCTTATCAACTCTACAAATTGGTATTTTAAAATTCCTTTACAATCACGAGCTATTGTCTGATTTTAGATCTTTTGAGATGCCAAAGAATTTTTATAAACTAACCTTGCCCATGTGCCCATCGAGGCATGCCCCCGGACTGGAACAGCCAAGATGAAGATACTTAAGTTAAGAGCATCAGCCAATAATATTATTGTCAATAATTCGAATAATAGTGCTTGACTATAATAAAAAGCTTAGTTAATTAGTGTTTTAGACATTTAGAGAATTTAGACGTATTCAGTATTCTCTTTGACAAGGACAAGCAGAATAGCTTTTCTTCTTGACACTGGATTGGATGACTGGACGGGATAAGATCAGTCTAGCTAGAGTTTAGCTAGACTAGACCGAAATCTTATAGTGATCGTAATCACAATCACTGGCCCAGTGACTGGGCTGATCGGCTGATGGCTGATCCCGCCGATCCCGATCCGCCATCAACAAGGACATTTTTCCTGTTTGCTATCTTACCTTATGGCTAATTTAATTTAGGTTGATTTATTTAAAGTAACTTGTTTTTCTTGGTCAAGCAATGGTTTAGCCGATCTCGATCTCGAATATCTAAAAAGGTCAATGAAATGTAATAAAACCTGGAAAGTTTGAGGACTCTAAATGAAACATACGTCTAGTAGACACATAATATAACATTGAACATATGTAATGCGAATCACTAGTGCAGTGAAAGGCATCATGAGAGTTGAACCCGTGAGGATTTTGAGCAGAAAGTTGAAAGTGTTTGGAGTTTTGGAGAGTTGTCGAATGCGTCGTGGTTGGGAGTCAAGTGAGTGAGGATGTTCCTCAAGCTCGTCTCTTTTCTCTCAACTACCCGGTCTTTGTAATTATCAAACCGGGTTCTTCTTTCTCTCACCTAACACTTTCCTACTCAATTTTTTTGTCTACAGTACAGACTTTAACCCCTTCCTCGACTTACTCGACTCGGCCACCAAACATCCGAGTACATTCAACATTCAAGTAGCAAGCAATTGGTTATTTCATACGGCACGATTTTAATAACAGCTAGCGTCTGATGGTCGGCCCTCTCAAACTCTCATCCCACTTTGTTGCATGTTGTAGAGAACTCAGACAGAGACGAGAGAGACTATTTTCATTATACCTTACATTTTCATTGCAATGGTTGTAAGTTACTCAGATCGGACCTAGAAGAAAGTTGAGGGATTGGTTTTTGAGCTGAAATGAGCGGGATGAAGACATGAAGATTGGATAACATACCGCCAAATCAACAAAGAAGAATGGTAAGCTGCTTTTTTTATCATAGATATATATAATTCTATGTTTTTTTATATGTATTTGCATTAGTCTTCATCCTTTGTCTGTCGTCGTCGGTCAGTCGGTGGTGGTTTGTGGTATTTTTCATCATTCTCTTTAGTTCGAGGACGGAGTATCGGTGATCGGATCTTGCTTAGAGTATTTTTAAAGAACTGAACATCCGGTGTCCCGAATCAATCAATCCAGAATCCCGATCCCAGACAGTCAACAGTGCCGCTGCCAGTCTGCAATCTCCGCGTACCTCATCATACCTTCACTTCACGAGTCATTTCACATTCACATTTGGCAGTTGTTTGTGAGTTGTAAGTACAAAGTAAGTACAATAGCATATCACATATCATATGATCATATCTGTCATTTTGTTGTAATGTGAAATGTGTAATGTCAAATGTTGAATGTCTTAACTTCTTGCTTGTAGGTTTCAACTTTTTGTTAAACTTTGTATTTTTTGTTTTAGATATTGCGGTGAAATAAAGTAGTAAACAGTGAGATGTCAGATAACCGGACTCCGACCCGTCGGTCAACGCGATCCAGTGTCGCATCCAGCCCGGCAATTTCTATTGGAAGTGATGCTGATCAAAATGGTTCAACACCGAGGTCAGGACGTAGTTCTGCACGTCCTCCAGCCGGCATGGTTACTCCAAGACGAGGAGATGACGCCATGGAGGTTGACGACATTTCCGAAACTACTAGGGATCGAAATACAATGCAGCCCCCTTCTGCGACAAGGTCTGCGAGATCAGCTTCTTCCAGGTCAAGTAGTAACACTTTGACAAGAAGTGGACAACAGAATGCAGGAGGTAGACCACGGATTAATGTTCGAGCTGACGATGATGTGTCCATGGTCAGCGGGGTTGTACCATTTAGCCCTAGTGGAAGTGCCGTTAGTAGCCTGGGCCTAGGGCTACTCAGTCCGGCGTCTAGAAACATGAACAGTCCACGAAACGCGAGAGGTAATCAAAGATACAAGATACACATTCGAAATATAAACTAGTTGGTTTAGAAAGTGAATGTTATCGATACAAGTGGTATATTCTTGGAGGATTCGATTGATTCGAATTAATTAATTTGATAGGCCTTTCTTTAAGTAAATTTCAATGTTTAAAAGTTAGTTTGTAGGTGCTTGAACTGGAAAATGGACAAAGATAGATTTCATTTTTTATAATTTGATGTTGAAGTTGAACTATTGATATTTCAGGAGGTTCGGATATCCTACGATCGCCCTTGAACTATGGAACTCCGAGTTCCGTGTCGACGCCAAGGACTTCTCGGATTGGCGTTGCGACTCCTCTGCGTGAAAGAAGTGACATTGGTTCCGATCGGAATGTTCGACAGATCAATGTTCAACCGGTATGTTAAAGATGAAATGAAATCACTTCGGAGTTTATTTTTATTTTGTCAGTCAATTGATGCAATATTAAATTAGCTCTATTGGACTCTTCCTTTCTAGGCTGCGGGAGACGACAACCCTCAACTTGTAATATGGGGTACAGATGTGTCAGCAAGTGAGTTCAAAGAAAAATTTCAGCGATTCATACGATTGTATAAAGAGGAGCACGCAGAGGAAGATGAAGCCACAATGGATAATTTTGAGGCTGATCAACCGTACTACATGCAAAAACTTGAAGAGGTAATAATTTATAGGAAACTTCAATCCGCATGCATAATTTGCACTTTTTCTGTAACATGTACAACTAATATTGTTTTCAAAAGATCAACTTGCTGGAAGAACCCTATCTGAATCTCAACTGTGCTCACCTTCAGCAGTATGACGAAGATCTGTATCGACAGCTTCTATGCTATCCACAAGAAGTGATTCCTACAATGGACATGGCGCTAAATGAAATTTTCGATACTGAATATCCGGATGCAACACTACGCCATCAAATTCAAGTCCGACCTTACAACGCGGATAAAACAAAAACTATGCGTTACTTAAATCCTGAAGGTAGTTATTTTAGAATTTTATGATATCTAGATCTAGTAGATCTTTAAAAAAGTTGACTCATTTACATATTTAATGCTTTAATAGATATTGACCAATTAGTAACCGTACATGGTATGGTTATTCGTACGTCAAATTTAATGCCGGAGATGAGACAAGGTTTCTTCAAGTGTTCAGTTTGTGAATTTGGAGCTACTGCAGATATTGACAGAGGGAAAATTCTGGAACCAGTATTGTGTCCCAGCTGCAATACCAATTTTTCATTCACTCTCATCCATAATCGGTCAGTTTTTGTTGATAAGCAGCTGATCCGACTTCAGGAGGATTTAGGTTTGTTAAACTAAATTGGTTATTTTTTACTCTGGTTTTTGTAGAAGTCAATTTAATCATTATTTATTTCGTATCTTTAGAGGATACACCTGTTGGAGAAACGCCGTATATGGCCACTCTTTTTGCTCATGGAGAGATGGTTAACTTGGTACAACCGGGTGATCGTATTGCTGTCACGGGAATTTATCGGGCTGCACCTTTCCGATTAAATCCTAGACTGAGAACCGTCCGTGCGGTGTATAAAACACACATTGACGTTGTTCATTATCGAAAAGTTGATTCTAAACGACTTCGAGACGACCAAGATGGGTGAGTTGTTACACAGCAATCTTTGTGCTTAAAGAATTGTGAAGGATTTGTATCTAATTGAAAATATGATTTAATAACGAGTAGGAAAGGTCTTCACATAAGTCCAGAGCGTATTGAGTTCATCCAAACTTTGGCAAAGAAGGAGGATATTTATGAACGTCTTGCCAGAGCTATAGCCCCTTCTATTTACGAGCACGAAGATATTAAAAAAGGTCTTTTACTTCAGTTGTTTGGAGGAACGAAGAAGGAGTTCGCGAATACTGGACGGGGTCGTTTCAGGTGAGCTACCCAAAAACTATTAAACTATTCTGTTTCTGTATCATATAAGTCCTTGCATTTTATATAGGTAATTAGGTACAACGTACAAAGATACCGGTAACTCAGTATTTACGTTTGTGTTAACAGGGCAGAGGTTAACATACTGCTATGCGGAGATCCAGGAACAAGCAAATCGCAGCTTTTGAAATATATATATGACTTAGTTCCAAGAAGTCAATACACATCCGGTAAAGGATCTAGTGCTGTAGGTTTGACAGCATATATCACAAAGGATCCCGAGACCAAGCAAATTGTTTTGCAAACGTAAGTAGTACCTAATATAATTTGTAGCTATAAAACATTACAATTATTACCTCATCAATAAGTACTGATTTAAAATGCTACTTATTGCTAGGGGTGCCTTGGTTCTCGCAGACAACGGCGTTTGTTGTATTGATGAATTTGACAAGATGAATGAATCAACTAGAAGTGTGTTGCATGAAGTTATGGAACAGCAGACGTTGTCCATCGCAAAGGCTGGAATTATTTGTCAACTTAATGCTAGAACTTCTGTTCTGGCTGCAGCAAATCCTGTGGAATCCCAGTGGAATCCTAGGAAGACAATTGTGGACAATGTTCATTTGCCACATACATTATTATCAAGGTTCGGTAACACATGAAAACTGTTTGATAACGAGGTTAACACTTTAGTATATGTTTGTTTCTGAACTGTTTAAAGATTCGATTTGATATTTCTGTTGTTGGATCCTCAAAATGACACGTACGATCGGAGGCTTGGTCGTCACATGATTTCATTGTATTTTAAATCTCCAGAAGAAGAAGATGCCGACTTATTGGTACGATATTTTAGTTTAATAATTATCGAGAACTATATTGTATTTTAATGTTGAGCGAGTAATGATTATGCCTAAATTACTTTTTATTCAGGATATGAGTGTCCTTCGTGATTATATTGCTTACGCTAAAGAGTATGTGAATCCTAAACTTTGTGATGAAGCATCTCAGCGTCTTATCCAAGCTTACGTCGAAATGCGAAAGGCTGGTGGAAGTACAAAAGGAACAATCACGGCATATCCCAGGCAATTGGAGTCTTTGATACGGCTTTCCGAAGCACATGCCAAGATTAGACTGTCGGAAATTGTTGAAATTGCTGATGTCGAAGAGGCTATTCGTCTACATAAAGAGGCTGTAAAGCAAACAGCAACTGATCCTCTGACAGGAAAAATTGACTTGTCAATCCTCACGACTGGTGTAAGCGATAGCACAAGGAAGCGACGACTGGAAGTGGGCAATGCTATTAAAAGAATTTTGGAAACTAAGGGCAAGGGAAAGGGTACCAGTGTAAATTACACGAAATTGTATCTTGATTTGAAGGAAAACTCTCCTACGGTAAGCGATGATTTTTAGTTATCCGATCTTTCATAAAGAATTAACCACCAAGACATGTTCTTTAATACCAAATACAAATTTTCAGATGATAACAAAGGAATTATTTGAAGACTCGCTGAAATATTTACAAGATGAAGGAGTCCTGGTTATTACTGGGAAGAATACCGTCAGATTGTGTCAGACTTAATCCCGATTTACTGGCGACCTTATTGGGACAATTGGACCAAACTTTTATTAATAATTCATTTAAACCCACTAAATTGACTTTTTCTGTTGACGATTCCCACCACATTTATACATTCGACGGTGGATACAATAAAATATGCAATACTGCTTTCGGTATTTAAATTGCATTAATAATGTTTAATATTCATATGCATATTTTGTCCTAGTAGGCCAAATGCCATATTTGTTGCATCTACTATCGTCTTTATGCTAGCTACCAACGCAACATCTAGCTGAGCTCATGTCTTTGACCAAATTAAATCGTTTGAAAATTAATATAGATCATCCAAGTGTCACTATCAACTATGCACTTCAGCATAAAGTATAAAGTCGTCAATATGTTCTGATTTTGTATCTACTTTGTCCATTATAGTTGCAACTCAATAATACCTAATACATTATTATATAACGTTGATTTCTGTGTGGGCGTCATTTGAATGTAGGCACTTTTTTCTGCTGTGGTCAAAGATAATCGTCATTGGTAATACAGTTTTTCTAATAGTAATATTATTATGTGAATGCATCTGGCAATTCGGTCTGTTCAATTAGTTTTAACATACTATTATTAATATTATTATCATTATTAATCACATAACATTTTTCTAGAGTATTATTTCTTATGCATGAAATGAACAGCTAAAGGATCCCCGATAAATACAATTCCCGGAAAACCGTTTCAGGATTTCATGCGCCAGACAACTGAAAGTACCCCTTGTCAAATCGTTACCCAACCACCTGCAGTATATGTCTGCTACTTCGCATTCGCAGATGTGGTTTTCCCCTTTGACTTTCTGACTATAAGATAGAGTTAAACAGACATGGATGGCCATGGTAGCCTTCTCATTAACGAGCTATAATAATTCAGAATTAGTATTAGAATTAGACAAGATTAAATATACCAGAACAGGAATACGCTTCATCAACTAATCCAATACAAAACACTTGTGGTTTTGTGAATCTACATATAACTCGAAGCTATCCCAACCAGTGTGTACGAGAATAGCGAATAGCTGTAATAAAGAGAGAAAGCTGTTCAGCAAATCGATCGATAAAAGCATCTGGAGATTTGCAGGGAACCTAAATGTTCCTGCATTTGGAGTAAGAGACGGTGAAAGCACGGAGAAAGTTCTCTTAAACATCTTCCTTTTAATATATTATATCTGATTTCACTTATCCTCCTGAGAAATTTTCTTTCGAAAATGGAACGCTCGACAGTGAATAAATTACAGCACCAGTATTGGGTCACGAAGCAAGCAGTATATCGTAAATTAGGCAAGAAAGAAGATGAATGCATCGTCCATTCCGACTCCGAGTTGGATGCCAAACTTGAACTATTTAAGTCCATTCAGCTCACGTCATCTGCAATGAACAAACTACTAGATCGATATCAAGAGCGAATTTGCTGTAAGTTAACGGATCATTATGAATGGCTTGAGATGGAAATTAATTTCAATTGGTTACGTTTTAGAGCTTTTGAAATATTATTGGTAATGTTCAATGAATTCCAGACTTGGCTCAAGAGCAAAACGCTATGGGGAGGTTTCTAAAAGAGTACGGAAAAGCCGATAAAAGCGCAGCCGGAAAAATGATGATACAAATGGGGAAGAGTTTAATTTACAGTAGTCAACAGGAAATTGCTCTGAGACCTCCACTTTTGAGGCTTTATCAAGTAAGTAGGAACATGGAGTTTACTTGCGTGTATCATTTTTGAAAGAGCTTTAGTTATACAGCTAGGAATTGAATAAAACGGTATTTATATTTATACTGATACGATGGAATGTGTGCTAATTTTAATGCTGCATTTGCATAGGAAGTTGAGACATTCAGAGATCGGGCTGTATTGGATACGTTTGGTACAATTCATCAAATGGAAAAACTACGAACCGAATACAGAGCCTCGTTAAATTGGATGAAGAAAGTTAGCCAAGAACTTGACCCGGATACAAATAAACACATGGAAAAATTTCGGAAGGTATTGCATTTTTGCTGATACAGCTTTTTGGAATTTGCCAAAAAAAATTATCACAGTTTGATTGTAAATTTATATGAACTTGTCTAGGTGCAAAACCACGTTAAATCCAGCAAATCTCATTTTGACAAGCTTAAGCTTGCTTGTCTGCAGAAAGTGGATTTGCTAGCGGCAGCCCGTTGTAATATGTTTTCACATGCACTTATCCAGTATCTGCAAGCCAACACAAAGACAACTTCAAAAAATTCAAGGATTTTTAATACGTTGGCAATTACATTCAAAGGTAAAGAGCTGATAGATTTATTAATTTTGTTGTCGTATGTTATAATCCAAGAATTATGAACACCTAAAAATAAGATCGAATTTAAAGATTATTTGATAAAGGTGAAGTATTAAGATCAAGTATCAGTTCATTAATCAGACAGTTCTTTTACCCCGAGAAAATAAAAAAAAAGCCCCACCCCGAAATAATATCCCCACAATTTGAAGAAATTCATAGTAATTAATAAACTTATGTCGGGTTATAGTGGTTGACTTCGGTTAGAGATATTTCTTTAAATCTGAGGCACTTTGAGACTGAATATGTTTAATTTATACTTATACTCTTTAGTCAATCCAATGCAATGGCATGAGTTTCTTGATCCCATTCAAGTAATATTTATTTAAAACATTTTATTTAAGGCCATCAGTATTTCGAGTTCTCGGTCGTCAAAGAACTTGCTGAGCCTTCCAAGCGTTTGGCCGATGAGTGTGGTACTAAGGAACCAACGGATGAAATGCTGTTCGATTTTGCCGATGAGTTAAATCCAAAGGAAGGATCTTCTGAAAAGTCCCAGGAAATTGGAGCAGGAGACAATGGAAATGCTACCAATGCATCCAATACCAAAGGCAGTGCAGGAATAGCAGGAAGAATGAATCAAGATAAAGATGAAGATCTTCTCAACTTAGCAAATGCATCTGATATTCTTGATACTCTATTAGGACCACTGGATCAGAGTCCAGAGACGGAGAATGCTCAAGACGCCTTGGATTTAGGGCTAGATTTGGGACCATCGTCCAATGATAAAGACAACAAAGATGGATCTTCGAACTCACTTATCGGATCCTTCCAATCGAAAAGTATGGACGCATCTTAAGTTCAAAAGAATGCTATGAAATTTAAATGATAATGTTATCATCTACATAAAGTTATTTTAACTTCCAGAAGAAAAGAAGAAGGAGAAAGACAAAGACGGAAAAAATAAAGATGTAATGGATTTGCTTTCTTCGGAAGATTTTGAAAGCCTGACCTTTGAGCAAGAAAGTGATACAATGGCTTTATTGCATGAGATTTTAAATGCGAGTAACCCACCAGCAATGACACCTCAGCAAGGTATATAATCTATTATGCAGCAACTATGTATATTAATTGGTTGGATCTCGATATCCCTTTTTTACATCGTTGCAAATTATTGCTATACCGCTTTTATATATATATTTTTTTTAGATATTCTATCACCAATTGAGGCTAACAATCCTGGTTCAAGTAAATCTTTAACAGCCTCGTTGTTTAATGCGTCCAGTATTTTACAGCCTTCTTCCGGTTCCTTCATGCCTTCTCATCTCTTGGATTTGGGAAGTTTAGGCCTTGACGATACAGGTCTGTTCAATTCTGAATATTCTGATAATAGTTTTTCAATAGTGGAATAGAATCGAGGCGGTTTTTATATCAACAAATTTATTTTATCTCTGACAAAGGTCCTGACTTGCTGAGTTTATCTGGACCTCCATTGAATCCGAAAACTAAACCTGAAAAACCTGAGGACTCTGCTTCCGGAAACAAAACTTGGTACGACATATTTGCAGATTTAGATCCTCTTGGAAATCCTGATTCAATTGGTGACAAAGAAAAGGACAGTAAAGAAATGGAGAACCGATATTGCTAACGGGCTTTCAATTTACCATCTATACTATATCTACAATTTTAACCTACTTCGACATCTCCAGTGCAATTTTTGATTTCTGAATATGGTATTTATGTAAAAATGCCTGATTTTCATAATAACTTTAACTCACACCTAACTGAAAATAAAATTAAGATGTAAATGAACTACACATGTGCATATAATATACTCTTCTTTTAATCATTTAATTTTGTTCAGTTTAAAAACTATACTATAATGTGGAATTTCATCGGAACCTTTATTTTATTCTCATGATTAAGGTTTGAAAGTCAAAACTAATTTTCAAAATCGACTTTTGCATGCAAGGAATTACAAATTTAAAATCGTTCGTATTTTTACCGAAAGCATTCACAAAATTGAATGTCACAATGATAGACAACGGTTAAAAAATGGAACATAAAAATGAAATTTAACGCATGTAGGTAGGTATATGGGTATACAGATATCCTCATCTATAGGCAATTGATTTAGTGCTATCACCGAAATATAGACTACAAACAAAATACATATAATATGATTTAAGAAATATTCCATCTTCCGAAGATGGATTATTCTTGACCACCTTAAATTCAGCTTTATCTTTGACGCGAGCTTCATTGTCTTCAATTCGGGCAAAACTGATTTAATGCTGTCTTCACTCTACACAAAGATATGCAGTATTAACAAGACTATACACATTGATTTTCATAAAAAATATGGGTATTCTTTAAGAAAACATACCGATCAAATAGGTTTTGATCACTGGTTGTAATAAGTGAATGTAGGAGTTTTTGAACTCCAAGTTCCTTTAATTTTGCTTGCCGTTCGACGAATCCGTCTTCATCTTTCCATGCAAGATTGGAAACACATAGAACCGCAGCTGTTTGTAGTTTTGGACTGGCATGGTTCTGTAATGTTGTTTTTCAATATCAATATCTTATACTACAAATACAACTACAAATATTCATGCTAAGGTAATTAATTAGAGTAGCGACTTACCAAGTAGCTAGTAATCTTTTTCAGAACATCCTCATTTGTCATGATGAAATCTTTCGCAGAAAACCCATCTGCAATATTTGCCAGCATGCATAGCGCTTGTTCCTTAACATCGGGTCCGTGTTCACCCTCAAGTATTAGTATTACCGCCTTATCGTTATAAAAAAATTTTAGACTCGTATAATGAATATTAATTTCTAGTTTTCAAGAATATAATATTGAGTAAATTGTAAACAAATTTCCCACCTGCATTATTTGCTTCCCATACAAGTTCATAATGTAGTCGATATGAGGGGTACTTATTAGATTTCGAAGCAGACCTAATGTCTTCATTACTACTGCTACTTCATCATCCGATAGTAAACGAAATATTTGATCAGTTCCTAGCGCAGATAAAATCTGGCATTTAACCCGTTGTTCAGCTTGGAACGCTACATTCTACAACACAAACAAATGCATAAGTTTTCGAGCACATATGTACATGGTGGTGCATTTTTAAATAGGTAAACAATAACTACCATAAGTGCCCAAATGCCATTTAGACGAAGCCCGGTGTCCTCATTTCGAGTTAAATTACATAAAATATCAACTGCTCCGGCTTCTAAGATCGGTTCTTTGGACGGAGAAAATTCTAACAACAAATTACACAAGGTTGATGATGCTACATTTAGCATGTCATGACTTGGATGTTGAAGTAGCTTCATTAGAGGCTTCCAAACTGAGTGATCCTTTAAAAAACGAGACATGATTTGTAAAAGTCACAACATAAGATTAATAATGTACAAAAACCACTAACTAAACCTACCTTGAACGTAGTACGAAGTTGTTGAACAGACCGTGACAAAGAATGAAGACATCGGACTGCAGCTAAAGCTACTTGTTCATTCAGGTCATCTAAGCCAGCAACAACTCGTTCCATTAAGGAATCTTGCTCAATAATACGTTTTCGAATTTGTTCGTCATTGGCTCCCAGAGAGGCAAAAGCCTGTAAATGCAAAGGTACAATAAATATAAATATATAAACATATACCTATAATTGATTGGGATTATTAGCTTTTCTTGGTAATGAACCTTAAACGCAGCTTGATACATTTGGACAGATCCCCCTATCATATTCTTATTAAAAGAAAGAATAGGTTGGCACTTCAAATACTCCGCTAAGGTTGGAATTAATCTGTTCGAAACGGAGGCTACAAGCTGTAAGTCCTCATCGACTTCAATAAGATAGGCCAACGTTTCGGCAGCCATGATCCTAGTCTCGCTGTCATGATCTTTTGAGCACATTCGAACAAGACATGGAAGCGTTTTCATGATCACCTTTGGATCACTTGCCACTATTGCGTTTGCTCGATGCAGGTACGTTAAACATCTAGCCAGTGTCAGCTGCATCTTTGCAGGCTTGTCACGGCTTAAGAGATGTGCCAGTAAATCAATAACTTTTTTACCATTATAAATGGTATCAGAAATAACCGCTGCAACATTGCTATTTTTGTAGGACAATGCAGTCAGGCAAGTAACGGCTGGCATTTGTACTTTTGGATCAGGGGAGACCAATAGGGCACCAAGGGCTGAAACAACTCCATGAGATGCTAGAGTATTCTGATGTTCCGTAGTCTAAAATTCAATGAGAAGATGTATATAAAACTTTGGATCTTGAAAACTGGTCATATAATCGAATATATTCATTCTAATTGGCATACCGTGCAAACGTTACTAAGAATTGTAGCGACAGATATCTGATTCCCAACAGACTGGTGCATTAATGACAGTAACCGTGGAACAAATGCTGGGTCGGAGTAGATAACATCTTTCGGGGCAAATGAATGCTTGAAGATAGTTGTTAAACAATTTAGTGAATATTCCACAAGACTTTCATCATCTGTCGAAAAAACTGAAACAGGTTGGAAAAGAAACATTTTTTTACATCTTCTATTCATGTGTCATGGAATCTAAGATTAATCGGATTGATCCATATCGCTGTTCATATAGAATTATTGTCATTAACAACATACCACCAAGAAGTACGGGAACAGAGCAGGCATCCACAACTGCCCTGACATTCTCAGGAGTTCCTTTAACCAGACTTCCCAAAACAACACCAGCTTCACGTCGAATCTCCACTTGTACGTTGACATCGCCCAAAAGGCTCAGTATCCTCGGTAATATTCCATGTCTGAGAGCAATGGCCTTTTGCCTGTTACTACCAATAACAATGTTCTTGAGTCGACTACAGAAAAAAAAACACACAAAGTTTAATAATCCTTTCATTGTACATTGCATGCTTAGAATTTTACTAATTCGTAGATTTTTTTATTGTTTTGGCTAGGCAGTTAATAGTTGGTCAATATTTTTTTATATCTAGTCAATGATGAATGGTATGTGGTATAAGACACATATTTGAAAATTTAAATACTACAAAACTTCAAACGGAACTTACGTCACCGATTCCAAACACATTTCTGGTTCATCTACATAAATATCTTGAATATGCTGTGGGGATTCTTCCACTTCCTGTTCAAATGAAATAAATCATAAATCTGAATTCCAGGGTCAAAAATCAAAACCCCCAAAAAAAATCAAAAAGTCAATTCGCAATTAAACTTTTCCATACCATGGAAGTCATCATCCCGACGTGAGGAATTTGAATTTGCATTAGATCCACTTCAACGCTCATCCTGACTCCCTTTGCCTTGCAGAACACAGAAGAAGAGCAGTCCAGAAGACTCGTTTCAGTCAGTACTTACTTTCAGTTTGCAGTTCAGTGCGGTGCCCTTTCACCTTTGACCTTTCTTTTTATTGAAATAGAACTCAAAGACGAACCAACTCCGCCCTTCCTGACAAGTGCAAAGTGCAGAAGTCAGAAGTCACGACCGTAAAGTTCAAGGTTTTGAGCACAGACACTACACACTAACTAGACACCACACACAATGTAATCTGTGAATCTGTGATCTGTGAACTGTGATCTGTCAATAGTAGTGTCAATCTCTAATCTTGAATCTCAGCCACTAATACGAATACCCAACAATCACAAGATTTCCAATTTCAAAAATTCCCATTTTTTTATAAAAATCTAACCCCAATCCCCAATCACCAATCCAAATCCAATCCCAAAAGCTTCCAACTCATTATTCAAAATTGATCAAAACCGCTACAGGGGCCTCTGTATTTAGCCACGTCTAACAACAGCGTAATAAATAAGGCTTTGTTGTTCTTGCTGCTTCTCATCTACTAGTCACTAGTTAGTGTCTAGAGTGTGTCCACAAATTGTCAGAAACACGCTTAATTGTGGTAGTGGTATGAACATTAAAACATTCCAAACTAACGCTTTCTACACTTCCTCGCATCATGCCGATCACGCGCATCGATGAAACATGTGAGGAATAGAGGAATATTCATTTATTTCTGGAATTCAAAAGCAAGGGAGAAACGAATCTATAGGCAATATTATTATGAGGAGCTACACCGGGTCATTTTAAAGTCGGATTTCATATCCATATTCAGTTCAATATTAATTACTTCAGTATGACTTCGACGTCTTCGATGAATTTCGATGTTCGATAATCGAAACCTTGCTTGCAAGCTGCAACTGCAACGTCAAAGTTTGACGACAATTAATAACAGAGAATCCGGATTTTGAATGTATTCGGTTGGGGTAAAGCAACCTGGACCACATTTCATGTGGAAACAAATACTTAGAAAAAATTCGAATGTGGAAACATGAAACAAAACTTTAACAAATTTATAAGGTGGCAACAAATCTTTAAGGTTTTAAAATGTGGAAACAAAACTTTGATAATTTTTTCATTGTGGAAACATTTTAAAATCAGGGCCGTAATTTTGTTCCCCAGAATCATGTGGAAACAAAACTCTAAAAATTTAGATAAAAAAATTGTTTCCACATTTTTTTTAAAACCACATGGATCATTGAAGGTTTCGAACGCAGTTGATTTATTCGAGGTCATCATTTTTGTTATGAAGACACCCCTAAAAATGATAATTTGACACCAATAAATTAATCATAATCACCATACTTCAAAAAATGATGAATTTGTTAGAGAATAAATTGTTACTTTCATATAAAAAAAGCGTAGAAAGTCGTTTAAAAACACGAAATTCCGAGGAATGAATCTAACTGGAGATAGTTAGATAGATTCTTTGTCTTTCTTGTCAAAAAGTGTGATAAATAACATTTGATGTTGTAAAGGTTTATGGATTTTGAAGTGGAATAAGGTTCCAGAAGTTTAAGATTTCGTTAATCGATTTTATAGAATCTTGAGTTGGTCAAGAATGAAGAATCTTGACCATGGAAGTGGATGCTTAATTTTAATATGATTAATTTGAGCTATTCCATTAAAAAAAAGTTTGACCGATATTGGACAATACTAAATTGACTATTGTTAAAATCATTTTATTTTTATGGTGAAATCTCACATGGTTTACTGTGTGATTTAATGCAGCCGTTTATTTAGCAGTGCATGCATACGCGTAGTATAGGCTGGCGGTATCGACGCGCTAACACTGTGGGCTACAACAAACAGAAATGAATTGTTCGACTCGGCATGGGGTGTGGTTTTAATTAGAAATTTTGTTGTCACATTTTAAAAGTAATAAAACATAATCAAAATTATGACCCCAGCCCCGAACAAATTGTTTGAAACCTCTGACCTTTTAAAAAAAATGTGAAAGTGTTGACATAAAGGGGTGTCTTCGTAACAAAAATGATGACCTCGAATAAATCAACTGCGTTCGAAACCTTCAATGATCCATGTGGTTTTAAAAAAAATGTGGAAACAATTTTTTTATCTAAATTTTTAGAGTTTTGTTTCCACATGATTCTGGGGAACAAAATTACGGCCCTGATTTTAAAATGTTTCCACAATGAAAAAATTATCAAAGTTTTGTTTCCACATTTTAAAACCTTAAAGATTTGTTGCCACCTTATAAATTTGTTAAAGTTTTGTTTCCACATTCGAATTTTTTCTAAGTATTTGTTTCCACATGAAATGTGGTCCAGGTTGCTTTACCCCAACCATGTCTTCTTCTTTGCTGATTCCAAAAATCTTTAAATCATGAATGAGTGCACCACAGACAGAGATTACATAAGAAAAATTTCACGTCTCCGGTTGACTAGTCTGGCACATCCAATCTGATGTCCAAACTGTCCAATATTGAATATCCAAGATTTGTTGGGGCTCTAATTTGTAATTATATTATCCATTTCTAATGGCTCTACCTCAACTGCAAACTCACTATAGCCATAGCCATAGCTATCAAGTCGGATATCGGTCATCGATTGAGTTGGACTTACAAGGGAACATTCCCAACTTGAACTGTATCACCAGGATATTTTTCAAACCGGTCTTAATCGAAGTATGAAGTAGGAACTAAAACAATGAAACTTTAATATTAAAACTATATATAATATTTGACCTAGTAATAGTAGTAATGTTAATGTCAATTATTGCCTTGACTCTGCTCTGGGAGTCTTAGAATATGTAATCTGACATCTGACTATCCGACGATAATTTGTGGTTTTCTGGTACCCCATTTGCGTGCCATACAAATGCAATCACACACTACCAAATACTAACTATAAGCTCTAGATCATAAATTTTGCTTTAAATAGTAAGTAGTATAGCTTTCAAAGTTTTCAACATTATAGCGTATTAAAAGTATAAATCTGATGAATGTAGTTGTAGTCTTAGCTCTAATAAAATTGAATATTCTGTGTTTGTTACTTGTAGATTAACGTAACATACGAGAAATTAGGATATACGAGATAGGATATGCCAATTGTCAATACTATATAAAGCAAAATAGTTGGCAACAACAAGCAATCAAAACATGAATGATGAAACGAATGAAGACGAGTCTAAGAAAACTGGATCTCCACCAAGATCAAACTCACAGCAATTGTCAGACACGATGAATTCCTCTTCGACAGGATCAGTATCTCATGAGGAAATGGCCAAGGCGGATGAGAAACATTGGGAAGACTTTTTTAGCGAAGTCAAAGCTCCACCCGATTTTGAAAATGCGGTTTCAAAAGTACAGGAGTTTATTTCTCAGGCAAAATCAAAAGATATCCGACTAGTTATGGTATCATCCGGCGGTACAACGGTGCCTTTGGAACAGTTGACTGTTCGATTTGTAGACAATTTCAGTTCCGGAACCCGTGGAGCAGCTTCCACTGAGTTCTTCTTGGAAAAAAATTATTGGGTCATTTTCCTTTACAGGTACTTATATTTAATAAATAATTTATTCATAACTTTGTATATTTACAGTCCTAAAAAAGTGTGTTTTTTAAATTACGTTTTCTAGACAAAAAAGTTTAAAACCATATGAAAGGCATATGCCTTCCGTTCTAGATCTTTTGGAACTGGATGATCAAAGTGTTAAGGGTACAAAAATCATTCATTGGAATAAATTCTATTTGATAAATTGATGCATGGTATGATATTTATTTATATATAGTCAAGTCTTCAGAATTAACAAGGACAAGAGAAATACTGGGGAAATACATCAAATACAAGCCGTTGTGTTGTATGGTTACGTATGAAACTCTTGGGGATTATCTGTGGCTCTTAAAAGCTATATCAAATGAGCTAAACTGCCTCGGTCCAAAAGCTATGTTGTACCTAGCAGCAGCCGTGTCGGACTTCTACATCCCTCAAAACGAAATGGTATACACAAAAATAAAAAGCATTGTAACAGTTCATGATTATTTAAATTTCATTTTCAAGAGTTATTATTTTTTCTTAAAGCCTGAACATAAAATGCAATCGGACACAAAACCTGGAATATCATTTTCTCTGGTCCCTAAAATGCTTCGACCTCTAGCAAATAAGTGGGCTCCTAACGCCTATATCGTGTCATTCAAATTGGAAACTGATTCTGAACTTCTTTCTCCCAAAGCGAAACTGGCATTGGACAGGTATCACCATCATGTAAGTAGTCTGTTTGAATTTGCAATACGTAGGTAATTGCATGAAATTGCTTGAAATATTGGGTAATATTGGAATTTGAAGCCATGTATTTCTCATACCTTAAATGTTTACTTTAAATTAAAATTTAGATGGTAATTGCCAATCTGCTAACGACACGGAAGAAGGTTGTCACGCTTGTAGAGAAATCTGGAAAAGTGACCCAAATTGAAAATCCAACGGAAGAGCATGAAATCGAAAAATATATTATTGACTCTCTGGTTGAAAAACATTCCGAATATATTGACGAGTGCATACAGAACTCAAAGCCTTCGTCGGCATAGCCGGAGGCGACTGCCTGACCCGAAGTTAATCGCTGAAACTTGACAATCTATGGTTTATTATTTAAAAGACTTTGCACGCAAATCTTAAATGACTCTTATTATACGTATGTTAGGAATCGATTGTAGCTGAACGAATACTACGGATATTAAACGCAAAACGCAACGGTTGGATTTGTCTGCATTCCGTTGTAGCAATGAAATTATAAAGTGGAAGTTGGAATGCATCCACCTCATGTACACCAATTTATTTCTACAATAAAAATATATATATATTTAGAATGATGGCTGATTAATGTAACGTCCAATTTATTAAGTGGGTATTTATCTCTTTAACTGTTTACAACAGTTGTAAACAACTCGGGAAAACATTTTGAAACCTTGTCCATCAGATAAGTTCCGTATTCCAAAGAATTCTTTTGTGTATGAAGGTCTCTGCCATCCCATCTTTTCCCAGACTGTCTATTTTGGGTGCCTCCACTTTCCAACCAGCTTTTGAGAATCAGTGAATCCTCAGGATTTACCGGAAACAATTTAGAGTCCCAGTCAGGGTCAAAAAAGAATGGCCAACTCAGCCTGTCACCGTTTCTTTGGATTTTTACCCTATGGGGTGTGGCTTTCAGGAGTCCATTTGTTGCAATTTCTAATTGATCCCCGAGATTTATTATGAACGTCCCTTCGATTGGAGGCGCATCGATCCAAGTCTGATCAGGACTTAGAATTTGCAATCCAGGATGATGGTCTGTTTTTAAAATGGTTAGAAATCCATAGTCTGTATGTTCCCCGACACCCCATCCCTCCTGTTGGTCCGTTTCGGGGTAATTGAAAATTCGAAAGAGAATAGTCGGATCTTTTCCAAAAGATCTCTTAAAATAATCGTCATCCAGTTTCAAGCCGATGGCTAACCCCCTCATTAATGCATGTCCTAAGGTTTTAAGGCGACTTATGTACTCCGTTACAACAGCTTTCATCTTTGGAATTTCTTCAGGCCATAAATTAGGACCGTGGAGTGGACGACCGCTTTGCACTTTGGGATCTTCAAAACTCAAATCGGAGCCAAAGTAAATTCCTTCTTTAGCATCTGGAATTCCAGACGTCAGCTCTCCTCCTGGAGGAAAATAGCCGCGCCATGCTTTCCCTCCTCGCATCATCTTAATTTTTAATTTGGTTTCCACTGGCAAATTAAAGAAGTCTCGAGACAGGGCATCAAGCTCCTCCAGTAATGCATTTGGAACGCCATGGTCTTTTAGGTATACGAATCCCCAGTCCCTTGCGGCATTTAGTAATAGCGTGGATGCAATTTCAACGTCTCGGCGTTCAATATCGTTGCAATCAGAAGGTAGTTGCAATGATTTCATTGATAGAACGGGAACTTGATTTTCGATTTCCATGATCCAAAGAAATTGATGCGTGTGAAGGGCGATAGTGTGATATAGAAAATCTTTCGGAAGAAATAAAAACGTCTATAGTTATTTAAAAAATGTAAAGATTAATATTTTTTAGCAAATAGCATAGTAGCAATTAGTAATGAAGTATAGCTGTGTTTCAAAACGAGAGGTATTTAATTTTCAGTAATAAATACGCAGCGTGAAGTGGGAATACATGCTATGTGAAATTGTGAAGTGATATATATTCTCTACAATCTAGTGGTCTGCTGTTTATATAGTCTATTTAAAAATTATAGCCTGTTTATTGATTATTTGATTATTTATTAATTATAAAACTATGAAAATCAAAATTAAAAAAGCCAACCTGGTCTTTGATAAACGGCGACACCACGTATTGATGTAGATAGTTTACTTAAAAGTATGCAACAACATTAGATATAAAATATGCCATATAAACTGTTAATAATGCTTGTTAAAACTCATTAATTTCAATTCAAGAATATAAGTAAGAACAGTGCCCAAGGCTTATCATTATATTTTTCATCAATGATACGAGGATGGATTCAGACAGGCTCAACACCTTTGACCTTTATCAAGTGTTTTCAAGTGGTTTTGTTTTGGACTTTCAATTCCAGTACATGTATGTATAGTGTATACACATAATTTATGAGTTAGGTCTAGGTAGTGAGCGTGGAATCGTGAACAAAGGTTATCAAAATTTAAAATAAATTATTTTTGCACTTCCAGTTAGTTCTCAGATTATACAGTCCAGCCAGATACAACCACAAAGAAATTAACAACGAATTGAAGTTGCAATGAATTCAAAGGAGTTGGTAAATTGTAATAAGCAATTGGTATTTTTGCATGTTCATTGACAGAACATTTTACAAAATGTCCCAATGAATCAGTAGTTGCAAAACAATGTAGAATCAATTACATCAAAATTATGAATTATATACATAGCCGTAGAACTGGATAACTGATCATATTTTTATACCAAGCCAAGCAAGTTAACAAGCCTAGATGTAAGTGAATGCCTCAGTCTCAAAGTGCCCTGAGTTAGCTTGGGCTTAGCACAAGCAAGTTTTACCAACCAACCCAACCTAACCTAACTACTGTAAGCCCAAGCTAAACTATGGCCCAAGCTAAGCTACGACGAGACGAAACTTAGACAGCAGTTAAACTCTTGCCAAGTAATTGCTAAGTTGAACTAAATTTTCAATGAATTTCATTATCAGTTATTGACAAACGATGTCATCATTTCTTTGTATATCATAGAAGTGTTTTTAGCTAAGGGTACTTTGAATTTTTGTTTTTAAAAAGTATTTTTAGATATCGTTATTTAATGGACCGATTTCATGCTAATTAAAGTTACTTATAATAGAGCATTTTCGAGGATTTTCTTAAAAAATTTACATTTATGGATAATCGAAGACAACAAAATCAATAAATTTATATTTATTAGATTAGTAATTAATTAATTAGAGTAAAATTTTAATTTTACAATGTAGAATGTTACAAAAACTGCATTCTATTCTATTCATCGGATATCGAATCCATGTATAATTATTTACAAATGTCATTTTAGTATGTACGTAGTATAGCATAATACGAAAAACGAAAATAATGACAAATTGCAATTTTTGTCTGAATCTGAAAAGGCAATTGATATTAAATGTCTGAATTTTCATTTTCATTTCCTTCTTTCTAGGCAATAGTTCCAAAGTTCCAATTCCAATGTTCCAAATGTTCCAATCCAGTGCAAAACGCAATGACTCCTCTGCCTCTGCCTCTCACTCGAATAGAAATGGATATAGTTGAGTTGAGCTCAACCTAGAATGTTCCATTCTAGAATGTTCTTTTACCACGAGCTACAGCACCTTTTAGCAAAGACATGGAAAAGCGATGTTGTTCGGCGTGAAAAATCAGGAAATGCTTTAATTGAAAACATTTGTGCCATGATATTTCAATTTTTTTAATGCAATGACACTATCTTAACTTCCATTAAATGAACCGCACCCACATTTCTAACCCCGATAAGCCCTGATTAAAAAACATGAGTTAAACATGCCGTTTTAGCACTCCTGTGAGAAAGGAAGAGCCGTCATAAATGAAAAAGTTAAATCTAATTGGCAAAATGGAATGTCTGAAACAGAAAAATGTTAAATTTTGATATAATTATACATTTCGAAACTGGGAAAAAATGAATTGAATTTTAATTTTGAAACCATGTTAGGACTGTTTGGAGCCAAGGTGTTTGTGAACGGATCTTGAGTGTGGACTGTGGCAGAAGACCATGTAAGGCGGCAGGGAATAGAAGTCCAAACCCATTCTCCATCTTCTTTGTCTCTGCGGTGTGCTCCGGTGAAAATAAAATTTTATTGAATATTTTTCCTGGATTTTGGGGTTATCGGCAGAGGATAAGATGGCGGGATCGTTGCCAGGAAGTCTGGCTTTCGACGAGTATGGACGTCCCTTTATCATCATAAGAGATCAGGATAAGCAAACTCGACTTACCGGCAATGAGGCGATCAAGGTAAATTTTTAATTTAAAATTTCTAGATTTTTTAGCTTTCACATTTTCGACTTCATCTTTCATCTTTAATCTGAATATTGTAATATTGAATATTAATTTAAATCAATAAAAAATTCCACAATCTTTGGTCTTTGATATTTAGCAAATTCACAAGTACGTACAAAGTACTACAACTGCACTGTGAACCGTGACGAGTCTGTCAGTGCACAGTCAACAGTTGACAGTGCACCAGTGTGCTGAGCTCTGAAATTAATTGAAAATAAAAAATGCAATGAAATGGAGAGAAAAGGGAAATGAAATGCAAAATGATATATGATCTTGATTTCTTGCATCTTGATCAATCAATTTGCAATTAGTCAGAATTTTGAATTTCAAATTTGGTTAATTTCTACAAGATCAAAGCACAATGATACACAATCTTGATCTATCTGCATTCTGTAATAATCACTCACTGGTGATTCATGATTAGGAGCTCGAGCTAATACATTTTTTTTTTTTTAATATGGGTTTCACGACTTTCACGCTTATATTTATTTGAGATCTGCATTTCGTTAAATTGCTAATTTTTTAATATAGTATTTTGTGAAATTTTTAATTCAAAATCATGGTTCTTACATTATTGACTATGGTTTACATTACAGACTCATATTTTGGCTGGAAAATCAGTCGCATCAACACTGCGGACTAGTTTGGGACCTCGTGGGTTGGACAAGATGATGATATCGGCGGATGGGGATGTTACAGTTACGAACGACGGGGCGACAATCCTGAAAATGATGGACGTCGAACATCAAATTGCGAAATTGATGGTGGAATTGAGCCAGAGCCAAGACGATGAAATTGGTGATGGAACTACAGGAGTTGTTGTTCTTGCTGGTGCTCTTCTAGAACAGGCTGAAGCGCTTATCGATAAGGGTAAATATATATTTATGTTCTATATTTTAGCAGCTTATTGTTGAGTCTTGCTAACATAACAAGTACCTATAATAATATTAAATACGTTTGTCTAGGGATCCACCCTATCCGAATTGCGGACGGTTTCGAGTTAGCAGCACGGTCGTGCGTCACCTACCTAGAGACGATATCGAAAGAAATTGAAGTTTCGAATCGAGATCGTTTGATTAAAGCAGCTGAAACGACGCTGGGTTCGAAAGTTGTTTCCAAGTGCATCACTCAGATGGCAGAAATCGCAGTCGACGCCGTTTTGGCCGTAGCGGACTTAAAAACAAGGGACGTCAATTTTGAGATGATCAAAGTCGAGGGTAAAACAGGCGGAAGGATTGAGGATACGATGCTTGTCAAAGGCGTCATCATCGATAAGGACTTTTCACATCCTCAAATGCCAAAGGTAAGCATCATGTTATGAGACATGAAAACATATACGGATTTAACTTTTCGTATTTTTTTTTAATTGGGCATAGCGGAATTCTTGGTTAGAATTATTTCATTTCTTTCCAAATCAGAATCTATGCAACAATAAAATCCTGTCACATTATTCATACTGAAATTGACTCAATCTTGTCAATTTTGAATTGTGATAGTAAACAGCTATATAAAAAACTAATTGTCGAGCTTTCAACTTTTTGACGAATATATTACAGACTCTGAAAAACGTAAAGATCGCGATATTGACTTGTCCATTTGAACCACCAAAGCCAAAAACCAAACACAAGTTGGACGTTACCAGTGTAGAAGATTACAAAAAGTTGTACAAGTACGAGCAGGACAAATTCATCGAAATCGTTACAAAAGTTAAGGATGTGGGAGCTACACTTGCTATTTGTCAGTGGGGATTCGATGATGAGGCTAATCATCTTTTACTTCATCATAAACTTCCTGCGGTTAGGTGGGTTGGGGGCCCCGAAATTGAGGTTTGTCAAATCACATGATTATTTGCTCTTAAAAATTGTATATAGTATAAAATAAACCTTGGGTTTCGAAATTATAAAACCTAATTTGTATTTTGCTCTAAATTAATTTCAGTTAATAGCGATAGCCACCGGTGGCCGTATTGTTCCCCGTTTCGAAGAACTAACGACAGAGAAACTAGGATCCGCTGGTATTGTTCGAGAATTGACGTTTGGAACGAGTAAAGATCGGATGCTTGTGATTGAGGATTGTCCAAATTCGAAAGCTGTCACGATTTTGGTTCGAGGAGGAAACAAGATGATCATCGAGGAAGTTAAGAGAAGTCTTCACGACGCCCTTTGTGTCATAAGAAATTTCATTAGAGACCCGAAGGTCGTTCATGGTGGTGGATCCGCTGAAATCGCGTGTGCTATTCATATTCAAAAGGAAGCGGATTTGGTAAGGTTATTAGTTTTTATCATTACATTTTAGTAGTCTGGCAAATTGTAATTCCGGTATACTCAAAGAACCAATATTGCTTTGCATAGATCTCTTCATTGGAGCAGTACGCATACCGCGGTTTTGCAGAAGCCCTTGAAAACATACCATTAGCCCTCGCCGAGAACAGTGGTTTGTCGCCTATTGACGTTTTAACTGAGACTAAGTCACGTCAAATGGCAGAAGGAAATCCACGTCTTGGAATCGACTGTCTTTGTAAGGGAACTTCAGATATGGGAGAGCAGAATGTACTTGAACCTTTGCATTCAAAGAAACAACAGATCCTTCTCGCTACCCAGCTCGTCAAAATGATTCTCAAAATCGACGACATCCGTGGCCCTGCCGAACAGATGTAATGCCTGTTTTGTATTACTTTATTTACACACCCATTTTGTAACTGTTTAACCTTCTTTCAATGCACCGGTTGGATTTAATAAATCAAATTTCTTGTTCCATTAACGAATTTTCATCAGTTGATATGGTTTGTTTATGATTCCTGCGTAATCGCTGCATTCATTTACCTACACATGATAATATTTATGAGTACGATACGCATTATTAGAAACTAGGCGTAAGCCCGGTAAAAACCGGGATCCTAGGTGGTGGGCCAGAATTATGCAGTTAAAAATCCTTGAAACGTTGATATATTGAAGATGAAGGAATGAAGTACGGATAACAATTTTGACCCACCACCTAGAATCCCGGTTTTTACCGGGCTTACGCCTAGTAGGTTTGTAATCTGACTATTTTTACCCATATCCCCCCTCCCCTTCGGATCAGGTGATCGCCATCCCCCCTAATATTAAATATTCGAAAAGCCCTTGGTCAGACGTTTCGAACGACATATTACACGAATAGGTTTGTGATCTGACTATCTTTACCCATATCCCCCCTCCCCTTCGGATCAGGTGGTCGCCATCCCCCCTAACATTAAATATTCGAAAAGCCCTTGGTCATACGCATACGTTTCCAACGACGTAGGAGATAGATTGGAGTGCATGGTGATGGGAAGAAAGAGATATTCATAGAGAGATAGAGAGGGAAAAATTCGAGGATGAGCGTATAAGGGCGGCGAGTTTCGAAAATCTCTGAATTGGGGCTTCATTCAGAGGAGAGTTGGCAGTGGGGTGGGTAGGCGCATGGCATGTAGAGTTGGAAGAGTGAGGGAGAGGGGACGGCAAGTTCCAGAATGCACGATTAGTGCAGTGGGATTATCGGGAGGATTGGCTTGATTTTCCTCAGAATTAGGAGTGGAAGGTCCAGAATAGCGGATTATTCTAGGCGATTAGGCACATATGTCGCTAGGAATAAGTGTCGTACCGGACCGTACGTTGAATAGACCGGAAGCGGACCCCAGCCTGCTTGAAGCGGTGATCCCCAGATATGCGAAGGAAACCGCCCCATCATAAACTCCAAAAAGTAAGCAAAAAGAGACCCTACAAAAAAGCGCCCCTAAAAATCCGATCCTCACTGACATTTCCATTGATCAATGCCAATACTTTGAAACAAAAATGGTTACCTGGCTCGTGTTTCCACACTCTGTTTTTAAGGTTTTAATTTCAATATCGTTGGCTAATAGTTTGGACAAGGCAGAAGGCACCATCAATTTCTTAGATTTTTCTAACAAATCTAATACTTCTGTCTATTTCTGGCTGTGTACCGAAGATTAAAGGAGCACATTAAGGTCAAGCAGTAAAACCCCATTGGCTCTAAGAAAAGTTCTTTCGCTTTAAGGATTTGTGACCCTTTTGGGAACTGGGAACTCTACTTGTTGACGGTTGAGTTTCTTATTGTAGAGTTGCAAAGAAGAAATAATTGTCTATTATTCATCATTCCTAATTAACGAAATGGATTCTAAACTGTCCACGCACATACATATCTCCTGTCTTCCATGTCCAATTGGATGTCCCGAGAGCTTCAATCCAATCGACAGAATTAGCTCAAAAATTTTCTTTAATTCCCTCAGAACTAGAAAACATGCAAACAACTTTCTCCTTTCTTGTTCAACACAGCACCTTTTCACTTGGTGTATATAACCATAACATGATTTTAAGCCTCGCCTCGCCTCATATAGTGAACTATTTGATTTTATAACTTCATAGTTCATGCTAATCGATATTGCAGTATTTCCAACTGGTAGCTACTTACGGTGATTACGGCTACTTACAAGCAAGTTTTCATTTGAATTATATATATATACTTAGAGTATATTATACTCTAAGTATATAACATCAGTTCATTATAATTTTAATGGGTACCGGAAAAAACGCTCGGGAAATAGAGTCTAAAGGCGAATAATGGTTTAAGTGAGACCCTTTAAAATTGTACGGGGAGGACGAACTAAGATTTCATCCGTAGAAATAATAATTTTTCCTCATCGGGAAATGTACTTGATTTCTTACAAAAAATACCCTAATAAAAAATCATGAGACAGTAAATGAGAAATGCACTTCCTTCCTCACAGATTACTGGAAAGGTATGATCAGGTCATACAGAATATATATATATAGTTTGCCGTTAAGTCAAGGGTTATTCCACCGACGTTACAACAAATTTGGGTCAGTCAGGGCTTATGTACAAAAAATGTCATGTCGCATTAGTTCCATTTATAACTTTTGAATCATCATAAATCAAGTTCTAACGACAAGTTGTATCGTTAGTAATGCCAAATATTCAATAAAACTGAAATGAAAAATGTCCATTCATTTTGCGTGGGTTACTTCAATAATGAGACAAAACGTTAATGTTTGAAACATTTAAACTCAATGTTATGGTATGTCGTCTAACTAATTTCTATCTGAGATTTACTGTTTCTACTGTTATATTTATGTTTTTGCTTTTTTAACCGTTCATGTACAATTAACCCAAGTATAAGGGTTATTGTGTAGCAAGGACTATAAGGACCATTTCAAAATTGAATGGACTTTGGATACATAGGTATTTAATGACACAGCTCAGTTGTCCGCAAAAATATCGGACTTTGAAATGATTATTATGAGTTAACTTTAAAGAAAAGGAGCCTTGCCTAAAAATTCCAGCGGAGGTGTGTGTAATTTACATTTACTAATCTACTAAACTGTACAAGTAAGAATTAGAATTAATATTCGATATCGAACTTTTGAAAATATACAATATTTTCTCTAGAAAAGTCAATTTTTCAGAATTTACTGAAAAAAACGCTTTTAATTTTGGTTTTAGATATTGTAACTTTGTAAGATGAAAAACACTTTTCGCATAGAAATTAACTCCAAAGAAATGTTGGCTTCTGTGACGCAAACGGTGACCTTATTACAGTAAAAACATGCTAACAATCGTTGTTGAATCATAATACTCTACAGAAGTCGGAAAATGATATGTTCGATTACGAGAATCCCAGTTTCCCAGTTCATTGGTATTAATTTAATTTCAGATCATTTCGGGTTTCCTTTAACTAAAATTTCATTGTATTTGAGATTTTTTCCCTAACATCTAGTCGATAAATCCCGACTAATCAAGACAAACTACTACCAAGGGATTGCTGAGATTTAAATACCAATGTTAGGAACTACAAATTTGCAACTGCCTAATTAGGAGAAAGCATTTCATACTCTAACTAAATAAACCAAGAAAACTCGGATGTCGGTAAATAACAGTTGCAGTAAAGATAATTATAACTTGTTTATTAGTGGATAATTCATCGATTTCCTTATACCCATGAACAACAGTAATTTGTCTCATCTTACAATTATATATTTAATTACATACATTCTAATGATACATTGTTTTATTTTGTAGTATTTCATTAGATACTTGATATACGTCTTGACAGATATCTCAACCTTCATCATATTCTATTTCATACAGATGTAATAAAAGACTAAGTCATATATAATCATCGTTATGACCAAGCGTAAATATGTACATTTACGAGTTACTACATAGTTGTCGGCAAAGATTACTATACATACTGAAAATTATCATTTAAAGTAAGTTGTTAGAGTGAGATTGGATAACTATTGGACTTAATATATATTGAAGTGGTGGTGGCAGAAAGACTCTTCTAATAAAGATTTATGAGCCTTAGGAGACACAAGCCTTCTAATTTTCTAGAAAATGAAGATTGGAAAACCAGAAATACAATATTTAGTAATTATTAACACAGAAATCTGTAGCTCCTACATATTTCCCATACCGTCTGCGTCTGTTTAAATGTAATTTATGGACAACTAACTACACGGTTCTTTATAACTGCAACTAGAAAAAATATAGCCATCATGAATTTCATGAGATTTCATGGATTTCAAAGCCCAGCCAAAGCCCAATCTATATAAAGGGGCATATTATTGCTTAAAATTCCATAAAATCTGTTCTACTAAGCAAAATATTTTACAGCGTACAACGTACAACAGAAATAAATCCTTAAAATTGATGTCACATAAATGATGTGCTAATACATTAACTTTTAATTTGCCTTCAAGCTTCTGGAATGTCCGTTTAGGTTTACTACACCAATTTTAGCATAGATAAATTAACTTAAGAACTATTCCATTTATATATTTAAATCTTTAGTAGTAGATCCGCCTGTAAAGCTCTTCTGGTGTTATTTCACCATCTCCGTTGTCGTCAATGAACTTCTCCACAATTAGTCTCGCCGCTTCGGGGTTGTTTTGAAGCTCCTCTATTAGCCAACTATTGGGATAACTCCTGGAAAATAAAATTATGTATATTTTTGGTTTATGGGATTCCAAATCTGTGGAAGTTTCTGAGTTTGTGACCTCATTCAATTGGCTTAATATGTTTGTTTCTCAGACACAACGATTCTTTACAAACATACAAAAGTAAGCTAGCCCATTAAAAGTTTAAAATATGTTATTTAAGAACGATTGGGTAAGAATTCATATATTTCGTATAACTTTTTAGTCGAAAACAAGGAATTTTTAAATAAAGAAGCCGCAGATAGTTGTTGTAAGGTTTTTATATAATGTTATACATATATTTCCCTGTGCAAATATAAATTTTAAAGGATCTATCTTTGATAGTTACTTGGTGTTGGTACTCGACAAAAATGCTTATTTTGAAGACGGTCTGCATAATTTTGTAGGCCTTGTGATAACGTGATAAGACAACTGTTTTTATGAACACGAAGATGTACTGAATGATCAAGGAAACATATAATCATCTTACGTCCGAGCGTCAAAGTTAATTGGCAATGGACTTTCGGGCTGGGAGCCTGAAACTATCCCAGGTGACCCCATGAATGTGCCTTGACCAAGACCCGATGTCGGATCTCTTTTACCGAACCCCCTGGCTGTTGATAATCCTTGACTTTTGAACCCCCTGCTGGGTCTAGGATAACCACTTCTGGATGGAGTTGAGGTTGCAACTGCCAGGGCCATTATCCATCCGAATAACAATACGTATTGCACTATCTTCTGCATTCTGTGGAGATATAAAAAAACGAGATAAATGGCTTTTCTATGAACAGGTTTTACGGTTGTGGTCTTTAACTTTTTTGTTAGCTTCCTGGATTGGTTTAGCAAATCCTGTATACAAAATATATACAGGTTGACAGGATATGGGTGACTGGAAACTGGAATTCAGAAATTCTTTACCAAAGCATCGGAACGACTGGAATCGAAACTGTATGGTTAGTTTTTAGGAATGCTACAAAATCATAAAACACAAGCTTGAATGCTTTATCCTGTTATTCCGGATTACTGCCATAATAGATTCGGACGATAACTTTTGTATGGATAATGGGAATGCGGGGTTGGGCAATGGTCAATAAATATTAGGCCTAGTATTTTGATGAGCTCGATATTTTCACTTCTTTTTTTATATGTAACTATAAGAAATACGAGAGGTAAATGTATTTTATTAATGACTTCTCCTTTCCCGATAGCTGGGAATCTTAAATTGTTCCATAAATATAAATTAATTTAATTTAGCTACAAAAAACGTCCATTCTTAACGAATTTTTTATCATATCAACGAAGTAGAAGCCTGGTCTATATATTATTATGCCGATTAAAAAAACAATAATAACCGTACCTGTTATGTGAGTTACGAAGTGTTGAAGTGACGAAAGTTAAAGCTCCAGGGGCGAATTGAAACAGGAGAAAGTTCGGATTTGTTTGTTTCTCAACTGTCAAACAATTCAGTCACAAGTGCGGATATTTTTTTGTCGAGATCTGGCCTTATGTAGGTGATGGCTTTTTGGTTTTGGAATCCCTAAAAGTATTATTGTTTTAAGAGTACCTTTGAAATCAATGCAAATGCTTTCAGACCGATGGATTTAGAGATCAACAGAAATATTCAGATAGTGTATTTGTTTAGGAAAAATGTTGACTTTCCACAATTCAGCCACAAAAAGTGTGCTTTCGAGTGTTTTTGTGGATTGGAAAGTATATTGCTAAATCCCTTCGCATGTGTATCGACGTGTTTCTGTATCTCTATTACCTTAGATGTATTTGGAGCTATTTAGCTGAGGAGAAAGGTACTGTCGCAATGTCTACTGATTTTCAAATGGCATACAAAGTTTCAGCTCTCCTCATATTTATACGTTGAATCCGCCCAGTTAAATGCCGAAAAGTCTGGCTGAATTCTCATTATCGGTAGAGTGGAGCCAGCGGAGGATACCATGGTTTGGAATTCCAGCATATCTCTTAAAGTTAAGCTCCCGAGGTAGCACCCTGCCCTGATTGCAAAGGGATGTGCTCCAACTCGGCCCTCGACGGGGGTGGAAATCTTTCTTGATCATAAATATCATGGGGCCTTTCTTTACGTATGTATCAAAGTCATTAATGTCAACGCAGCTTGCGCTTGGGATTATCAGCACAAGCACAATAATTTGGAATCAAGTTTTTATTGATTCACGTGGGATGACAAGAGAATTCAGGTTTAAATCGACGATTATGGTAAGATATAATTTGAGCTACCGTCATCGGGGTGTAAATGACTTGCTGCGTAAGACCTGTGAATTATTGTCCATCTTACCAAATTTGATACTTCTGATACAAGGGTAACTCGTACCTACATACCTGGTAGGACACTACAAAAGCGGCGTCTAATATTGTTGTTCTTGACTGTTTCCAGTAAAAGTTTCTAAATTTCTCAGATTACTTTTATTTGAGTGGATAATCAAAGGTAGACCCATATTTGTATAATTCGTCTTTTTGGACAAATCCTGATCTTGTCTTCTAAAAAATATGAACTCGCGACATTAATTCTGTATTTTGAGTCAATATGATAGAGCCGAAAGGAAAAAATCTACTCGTAAAGGTTAATTAAAAGCGGAAATTGGAAATGGATATCTAAGGATATCCATTTCAAAGTCGTTAGAATGCGAATAGATTACAAAGAATAAGGATTTCTTGTAAATACCCATCTTTCTTCAAATACTAGTGTATTTTTCCTATTTTCCTCTTTGTCGAGCTTACAGGATGTGAAGTGGGGAAATGTGTGCTTCTAGTTTCAATAATAGGAATTCTTTGAAATCAAAGAGGGTTGTGATAATGCTTACTTTGTGTTCTCAATTTTTAAAATACAATTTTAGAAGAATTTGGACTTAGCAAGTATGGTTTTACTGATCCCAGAAGGAAGGACGACATATCGAAAGAAATAGAAGAACAAGAGTTATATTTTATCGTGAAAGTACAGATGAGGTTCTCGAATACAAAGACAGTTTGATTTATTCAAATACCTTTCCTTAAGATGTCTGAAATTAACTATTTGAAATCCTAATAGCATTTGGAATGATTGACATTCTAGAACCTTGTGGAGCTGTCCTACATCCCTTTTCTAACTATAATAGAGCAACTCAATTCAACCCGGTTCTTCAACCGTTTGTACATCCCTTTTCAGTAGTCTGTCTTCATTTTCAGTAGACCTTAAAAATCTGGATAGAACTCTGCTCTAGTGAGTCGTGTTTTTCACATACTTTATGGAATGATACTGATACTGTACAATAACTTGGAAAGAGAAAGTCGTGTAATCAGGTTGCCCCAAATTAGATACGACGCGTTTCTATTCATTTACTTTCCTTTCCAGTGACCCAACTTGATCGTTAAATGTAAATTTTGGAAGATAATAATATAACTAATCAAGTATTTAAACCTTCACCTTCATTTGATGCAATATGTATAGGCAACTAATATGTTTTACAATAAAAGGCCATCAAAACCACAATACGACAAGCCCAGGGTAATAGGATTTTAGTTTATAAACTACATACATAATAGAGCCTCATGTAAATTTATACATGCACATAAGAACATGCGTTATCTGAAAATAGGTAAAGGCTACTACGGCGATCGGACCGAATTTTAAATCCCCTATTCACCGATTTATGGGTAATTGTCTCCGTCCCAGAGTCGCTTTATGTCCTTTTCTGAGACTTTTTGAATATAATTTATTGGAAAGCACCTGTGCAACTACTTCTCTTTACAGTGCAACAAAGTCAAGTAGATGACGAAAACAGATTTAAGCATTCCTTAAGTAAACTTTTATGTCCGGATATTAAAAGATGTTGGCACAGAATGTTGGGATCCGGAATTAGAAGGTTCAAATGAATTCCTCTTATGTATGCATCTAAATTTTGCATGGGGGCTAGTTTTCGTTCATAGAATTCAAATCTCAGCGAGTTGATAAGGATGATGCAATTAAATTTAATTTCATTCTATTTATTTTATTTCGAATATTCTTCTTTTTGATGTTCAAATATTAGCCTATCATCAACTATGTTATTTACATGTCTTGACGAATTCCTTTTAGGAAAATTAAATATTAGTTTCAGCACTTTCAGCGTCAGACTACACAGGTCGATATGAATATTTTCATTTTGTATATACCTCTACTCTATAGAGATTTTACGTGATCGTTGAGTTCGGTTCTGACATTTCCAAATTTTTCATTTGGTTGTTATTCTGTCGGCAGGTATACAATAAGACACGACTCAATTTGATTATCGGAAATTGAAAACTAGATGCCGAAATCCAGGGCGACCGATGTCAATTCTAGCTCTGACAGTTGAATAAATTCAGTTCGGATGATAAATTTCTTAGTCTTTAGCGGTGCGGTGGTATGAAAATGAGAAGATACGAGCTTGTGATTTATGAAGCTGCTTGGTTTCGCTTTATAAGTCATGGACAATTTGAGTAGAAATTCATCGCCAGGATAATTTTCAGATACGATCTGTAGAAAGTTTCTACTAATTGGTTTTTTGTATATAGATAAATCAACGTAGCTTGTCTAGATATTCATCTTTTTACCAAGTGTATTTATCTTTGTAAATTTTTAAGTCATCCACAGGATTTGACACAACCACAAACCACGTTTGTTAGGCTATCTCTGTTATGAAGACAATAAATCGGGACTCCTATTTTATGTTCATAGTATTGTATTATTGAAGCCGAATACTCCCATAGCCGAGTTTTTTCCCCTAAAATATGGCATATCGGAAAATCGGAAGTAAAAATTTAAAAAACCGCATGAACCAGGAAAATTTCCAACCGGTCAGAAACATAGCCAATCTAAAATTTAGAAAGTCTTCATTTTTTCTGAGCATAAGTGTCGAGGTAAGTAAACCGCAAACCAATGGATAACAATAAAATGTATATAGACTTTACGGAAATGTATTCTAGGATTAAGTGTTAACATTACACATTATATATATGCACTTTGGATCAATATCGTAAAAATTAATACCTTAATCATTAGTATGTAAAAGACATTTGACATTGAATGTGTTGTGTAATGCTTTTTTTAACTAACTAGAGGTCGAAACGTTTAATAGCAATCAAAATTACAAGTAATAATATATTATGATTTATGATGCATAAAAGGCCGTCTCAATTAGCATTGAATACTAGCGGTTGTGAAAAAGCGATATTTTCTCCATATCTAATAACGAATTCTGAATGAATAAGCAATTTTTATCGATATATCAGGACTGCAAATAAATTCGTTCATATATTTCATTTAAAAATAGAAAAGATAAATGTGACATCATAAATTTAGTAAGCCTTGAAATTCAGTGAACATACATATACATTGGATTTTGATACATCATACAAATTTGTCTGTAACAGTTTCAGTCTTTTATAATAAAATACTGATTCAGATGGCTTAAGTGATCAGTAAATAATTGGTACCTTTCAGGTTTGATAAATTGTTAACGATTTCACTAGCATTAGCAACGCGATAACCCGTCCTTAAATGTTCTAGAATGTTTTAGATACAGGAGAAAGCAATATGATCAACGCCCACGTCAACAACGTACATACGTAATCTTCAAATTCAAACACATTTATTCTGACGCAATCCCATCCACTCTAGCATTTTGGATGGATGTAGTATAGGAAACCTCTCCTGTTGAATCTCCAAAAAACTTGTAAAGGTATGAAAATCTACGTATACCTACTGACTTCCTTACTTTTCTCGAGCTCATCTTTTAACATCCAAGTGTTTATGCTTTGCTTAGCTTCACCTCTAATGGAATTTACTTCCCCATCTCTAAAAGATTTTATTGGATTAATATTCTATATGACAAAACCAACAACTTTTGTTGGTTTATAACTAATGCATATGTATGTTCAAAGTCATGGTGGACATATTAAATTTTGCGACTTTGTGTATCATGAAAGCTGAGAACTGTTTTCCATTTACTTGATACTACTCTTCCTACAACCGACAATAAGAAAGTAACCACCTAGAGCAATATGAAGATTAAGTTATACGGTTGAATGCGATTTCCGGTTTGCTCCGTTCACGAGAAGAAAGAAACTTGTGGAAACTAAGGCCAAACAGTTTCCATTCGGAGATAGGCAATTGGACCTTCAACCACATAACTTTTAGATAAAATTAAAAGGATTACATTTAAAAGGCCTCCAATTCAATGTCAATGGATTAAGTAAAGATAAGGAGTTATAAGGTAAAGACCATTGCAGAGAATGGTGGTGAAAGTCCATATGTATCACAATGCCCCAAACTCAAAAGATCCCTTTTCGATAATCACGATTTCGATTGTGGTTATTAGGCTAATTGAATTCGCAGCTAAATGATTTTTTAGGTAGTTTATGAATGTATGGATTTATTGTAAAAATGTGAACACATCATAAAACGATTTAAAAACGACTTGGTGATTAAAATCGGTATCCTTCCAGTTTTTTCCTTTTCACGTTTGGTTGTGCTTGACCCTGATCTTGATCACCTTCAGTATCAATGAAAAATAGACTACTGGATTCGGTAGTCGACGGTTCGGCAGCATCATCAATATCTCCCATTACAGATTTCAGAATATCTAGTTCTTGAGCTGATGGACCAGTTCCAGGCGTTTTTTCCTTGTCATCGTCACTATGTTCAGAAGGCTCATTACTTGAACATTTCGGTGCAGGTAAAACCAATCTTCTTCTGCTGTGATTTATAGCTGGGATATCTTTGTCATTAGATTCTTTATCACAGTCAGTTTCTTCATCCACATCAAGAGAAATTTCATCTGGGTTGACGGAGTCCTATGTTCATACATAATGGTAATCCAGATTTTTAGTAAGTTTGTCTCTCTAACAATTTCGAGAAATACGGTTTTTATTATTTAAGTGGGATTAGGTAATACGAATCTTGGTAAACATAAGTTGATATAATATGCCACGTATCCATTATATTACTCCTAATAATCCCTCGTCTGCGCAGTAAATTTAATAAGCGCATCAAATTTCATTAAGTTTAAGTAAAACCTAAACGGTATTTTTGCCAAGTAAACGAAAACATTTAAGCAACATAGGCAAGCCTGCTTAAATTTCATTAGTTTCTCTTGGGGGGTCATATAATGGCAAAAAATTTCCACTCCCGACAATTCAGAATTGCCAAATGGCTGAGGGCGTTGGTTGAACAACATGACATTTCAAAACGTCTCGCTTTCTTATTAAAAACACCCACTTTTTATTCTATTATTAAAGTTAAACATCAATACTAGATTCTTTGTCATCCTTTCATGGTTTGAATAATAAAATAAATAATTCGAGTCTATTCAGTCTATTATTAACCAGATCTGAGACGAATATTACGAATAATACAAATACTTGATTTAGTCATACTCCTTTAATTAGTTACCGAAAATCTATTTTCCGAATATGTAAAACAGATAAGATGTTAACTGATTTAGAAAAATACAAACTAGAAGAAAGCGTATGTCATATGTATGCACTTTTGAGATATCGATCGTTGTCGTCAGCTAAACGACTTCGTCAAAATAAAATGCAATGCCGATACTGGATAATTTAATAATGGATTTTACAACTTGAATTACCGAAGTTTGATTGAAGGTAATGTCCAATTGAGACTGTCTCAAAGTTGAAGCGCCGTCCCAAGATTGATTACCATAACCCTCAGATTTATTAACAGTCATCAAAGGGTTAGTAAAATGTTCAGGAGCGGCTTCACGAATTGGATCCGTTAGTCCAAGTTTATCGCATACTTCTTGGGTTTGGGGGTTAATCTAAAAATGCGATGTATATAAATTAATTAAAAATTTAAAAACACAACTTTTATCGATTGAAACAACTCAAATGTTGAAATTTTTACTCGTGGAAAAGCTTGGTCCGGTCGTTCACCATCTTGATAAACAGCTCCTGTTTGAGTGAAATCATCAGATATCGACATATTTCTTTTGAACAGTTCTTGTATTTCATCAATTTCTTCGGTTGTTGGAGTAAAATCAAACCTATTGAACGAATATAAAGTAGATCATGCATTTAATTTCGTAAATAAAGCAAAGCAAAGAGACGAAAAATTGAGACAAAATAAAATTGATTACCTTGACTGATATCCAGGCCCAGGCATAAAACAGGGTTTTGATTTTGTAGAAACCAAGTCATTTGTTGATTTTAATATTGCCAACCACTCTGGATCATGTTCAAGCTTCCAACCTTCAGCAGGACAATCCGCCGGGATCTCTATTATCTAAGAAATCATTGGTTCTAGTTACAAATAGACATAAACAGCGGACTAAGAGTCTGATCTAAATTTTCAATTGCACTTTTGAGCTGCACAGGTATGATGCCAAATTACCTGAAGAAATTGTCGCCTTGGAAGAACCTTATCGAGAGCCAAGAATTTTGTAACCTTTGGTAGCGTTTTTGAACGGAACTCATCGCTTGTACTTTTTTGTGAAGTTGGATTTGATTGCTCTTCATTCAATGACTACAATAGAAAAATCATTTTAAAATTCCAATGTATATTCAAAAATGTGGATAATATTTTGTCATAATATTTACCAGAGTTGCTAAATACTCAAGCAAATCAAATAACTCACGATATTAGGATGAGGAACGGCAGCAGCAAATTTTACATGCATATGAGCTGCAAACCAAAATGACGGCTGTAGCTTTTCCATTAGTTCAAATAAAGGTCGACTTCCAAATTCATTTCTTTCGATTTCATCTCTGCAAAATACGTATTTTTGGAAATACATTAATCTCGGTAAATAAATAAACTGCAGGATATGTTGCTGGAGCCTGGTCTCGATCAATTATTTCAGAGTAGTTATATCCAGTCACCAGTACGAGAAATCATTATTCTTTTCTTGTATATATGATTAAAAAAATTCAACATTGTCTGAGCCGACAATGAATAATCCTTGATAATTAGGTCCGTCGAAATAAAAGTACAGTATAATAGGACACAATAATGTAATCTTACAGGACTAAATCGCCAACGTGCGTAGTATTAATATTGTTCTAAACGTAGGAGAAAGATAAATAACTTACCTAAAGAAGGGTTTTCGACGTAGGAGTTGCTCCGTATTTCCGTATTGATGAATGCCTTTAGGCCAGTCGTGGGACAGCATGATGTCAACATCCTGCTTTATCTGAAATACAATGTTGTACAATCCTTAATTTAATCTTAATTATTTTTAGAACTGATAATTGCTATTTCATACTCAAAATTTATATACACGCCTGTATTCATACTTTTAATCTCACACTAATAAAATGGTTTAGAAGCTTCAGAAGCTTGTAATTTAGTTGATTTGCAAAGTTTTTATATTTTGTAAACGATAACAAATCAAGGGAAACGTATCTAAATTGCCTGATCTCATTGAGTCCAAGCCAAATATCGAGTTGAAAAGTCTTGCATTCCCTTTTGTCAATCCAACCAGTTAAGGAACTCGCGTCAACTCGCTATTGAGTTTAGTTGGATTACAATACCTAATTAAAATACTATACATGGTGCAGCTTGGGAATTGGACATAAGAAGTTGTGATTTAAAAGCTGATGACCTGATGACTCAACAGAACATAATAAGCCAAACTCATTCTTACTTGTTTCAAACGAAAAATATCCAGATTTCTATAATGATAAACACTTCTCATTGAGCTTTGGTCGTACGGTGGAGCCTCATATCGTCCTTTGAGGTAGTCTTGACCCTAATAAATTTCAATTCAATTCCAATTCCAATCCATTTAAAAAAATCAAAGAATCAGTTATAAATTGCAGACACATTTTTTAAAATTATTTATATTACAAAAATATAATCGTACCTTGTATATTCCAGAGAGACCGGCGATCCTGACGGGCCCAAAGCGGACAACGCCAACATAACCCATGTAATAAATATTTGGAGCAGCATAACCACCGTATGGAAGTTCTTGCAAATAGTTAGATGCTTCGTGATTTCCTCCTATAAAAAGCGTAGGAATACTGGCTTTCTTCTCTCCGGAATAATACCTGAGTTTGTTAAAATTATAAAAACGACATCATTTAATTTGAAGTTTGAAGTTGATAATTTGGTGCAATTTCAAATTTATAGAAACATCAAAATCCTAGCAGTGTGTGTGTACATATTCAATATTAGGATTTTTATATTAACGCAACGCTCTTGATAGTTATACCGAATGATTGTAAAATTGTTCTACGTTCGGCAGGTTCTTCACAATCTTACCTATGGAAATCGTGCATCTGCTGGTACTTGACAGGACAGGCCATGCATCGCAAGTCGGTCATGTTCCGAACACTCTGAAAGTCCCCACAACAGAGAATTAGGGACACTTTGATCCCTCGATCTTTTTCGATTTTTTCCACAACTTCGTAGATCTTGTCAATCTCCCCGTGGCCGCAACCTATTACTGCTATATGCATCTTCACTTTGTTTTTAAGTTTTATAAAACCTTAGAAGTTCAGTAATTGGTGTTGGTGCCACAGCACACAGCCACACACGACACGAATGCGTGAATTGAGAATGCGAGAAAGGGCTCCTTATCCTATAATGACGTGTGATGGATGTGCCTTATCTCAAATAATCTAACTAATACTTATTAATTAACGATAGGACTTGGACTTGCTGAAAATTTTGGCCGGACTTCACTTCATTTACTTCCCATTTACTTTGGCTCAGATTCTTTTGAATGGCATAACCAAAATAAAGTCTCTTGGTACCCCAAAGCCAACATAATACGAATTCATGCCTTGATGTGCATGTCGTATTTGTATCGTGATGTCGTTTCCATAATATTATCATTCCTATCGATTTTAAATATTTTTAAATAAACCCTTTCAAATGGAAAATGTAAAGATTTAAGTACAATGCGTACTAGCAATAATTACAATAATAAAAACTATGTCAGATTTATAAGCGCCGGTCAGGATCAGAACTGAACTGAACTCCATCCAAACAAATGAGAAATAAAAACACCATAAACTATTTAGCCATGTATAATAAACAAGAGCTTTACTTAATTTGACAGCGGTTTTAGCCCGTCAGGAGTACAAACAATAAGCAAACGCTGAAATACTTTATCATTTGTAATAATATGAATTATCAAAGTTACGTCGTTAATACGGAACCATGAACAAGATATCTTTAAATATATCTTTTAATTAGTAAATTCAAACGTCAACTTTACTCTCTTGTAGAGATTCGCTGAGGAACAGTTTCGCCAAAGCTTGAGAACAGAATGCGTTCACCTGCTGGCTAGCCAAATCCAATTGTCCAGACTGCAACATTGGTGTGAGCCGTGTCGGTGGTGGAACAGGTCGGAATATCTTTGCCAAATCTTCCTCTGGAAGTACAGGATCTCCTTTTGCCTGACGCGCTGCGTTTTCCAAGTTCTAAAGATGGTAAAAATAAGTTTTAGTATACAGCATAAGCGTTGCAATTTAATGTATTTCTAGATTCAAGTCTGTGTACCCGTTGATGAATGTACTTGGCTTTCTCTTGCTGTTGCTTTGAAACCTGCATCTGCCACTTGTTCATTTTGTAAGCTTCTTGATGAAGTTCTTCGACTTTCTCTAACATGAATTTCATATGGCTCTCAAGCACGGGCCTGAAAAAGTAAAAAAAAAACATAAACTGCCATTAATACTTTGTAAAATACAAGGCTATACACCAACTACTTGGAATCGTTATTAGTTGTGAAACGCTGTTAGCATAACGCTCTACGCTTGCTGTGTTAAAAAAGTGTAACACAGTAACACTATGCTTTTACTAGTCAACTTACGCTGTTCCCAAGTCCATAAACTGAGTTGCCCGCTCAGGTTTCATTTCCATCAGTTGACAACAAAGAGCGTTTGCCAAAGGCGAGTTTCGAATCATTACTGGAACTTCGTGAAATAACCGGTCATAACTCAAGTGAAGAGATTTCACCAATTCCGGCGTGATTGCATTTTCATTTTCAGCCAAAAGTTTCAAAGCTGGAGGTGTCAATCGGTAGGCTTTAAGAGTCAAGAATCCTTTTGCAGTTCTTACAGGATCTGAATTTTCAACAATATGAAATTTTTAATACTCGCCGTTTAAAACAAGCTGTTTGTTTGTTGACATAATTTCTTAACTATAATCAAGAATAAGGGAATAAGAATATACACCAACAATATAATAAACTGTACCGTAAATGATGACAATAGATTCCTCAATGGAATCTTGATATCCGTGTTGTGCCAAGACAAATTCAGACGTAACAAAGGCTCCCAGTTCGCAGGCCTGATACCATCCGACGTGTAGATAATCCTGGTTAATCTTTTTCATATGCATCATCATGTTAGCAGTGTATTCTAAAAAAATAAGGAAATTCCAAAAACATATTTAGCAAATCATTAAACCTTGACTTTTGACTTTCACAAATTACTAGTATATTTGTAGCGGTTTTGGGTTTGATTCGATTATCAATTGTTTGTTTACCTTCATCAATCGAGTCTTCTCCAGCTTTGGTGAATGGGAAAGCGAAGGTATTCGTGATTTCAAGTCGATTTTCAATCACCAAGCCCAGTAGACCACCCCTCGGAGTGTCAATGTTTGTCCTTTCTTCATAACAATGCTTAATAATCTTCAAAACAGCCTACAATTTAAAAATATGAAGCGGTGAACGGTTACACTAATTAGTAGTTTACTATTAATAGTACATATACAATATAACATATATATTATATGTAACGTATTTGACGTATTAAAGACCTACAAAATCAAAAATCAAAGCAGAAAATGATCAAATTTAAAAAATATCTACAAATCCAAAAATCACGAATCAAAATGAAATACAACTTCTCAGATTCACTTCACACTTCAATCAAATCCAAAATCCCAACTTACAAGTCCATCAATCTGAACGTAATCAAAAGGGCAGTTGTTCTCATTTCGTCTTCCGTGTCGATGAGCCATCCTGACTGCAATGCTTGCTCTAATTTCCAAATAAATTGAACGTTAAATGTCAAACGGGCTGAAACTTCTGAAAATCTGAAAGTGTGGATTTGAGAAAGAAAGAAGAGCAGGAGGGCCACGACCACGACGTCCAACCGGCTTGCACTGAATGAATGGCAGAGCATTCTTGCGACTTGCGAGAGAAAGTTCAATGGGCATAGAAATGGATGGTATTCAAAGTAATAAATATAAAGGTACAGGTATAAAGGTCTACTATATTATACAATTCTATGAGGTACACTGAGTTTTCTTTTACGCGGGAAATTACCTCGGGGGAATACGTTCAAGTTCACACTATGCACTATGGCACTAACTGTGATTTAGTGTCCTTTGTTTTTATGTTAAAATACACGCGCGCCGCACCCGCACGCTGATAAATTGTAATACTCGTGTCGTGTCGTGTCATTCCTGAAAATCGGTAACTTTTTTGTTTTTTAATTTAACCAATGTAATGTAATGTAATTACGTAATAATTATATTACTTATAGATACTAAATTCATTAAGTGCAAAGTGTATTGTGTATTGAAAGTATTGATTGTATTTATTTCAAACTTTGAACTGGAAGATATTGCTCCTGCCAATATGCAATAGCCATCCAGTCAGTCCTGTGCCCTGCCTTTTAACCTCTGCTCTGGACTTGAGTCACTTGAGTGTGACCACTGTGACCTGCTAGCATAGTCCTAACCGGCTGCTCACGCTCAGCGGCTGAGATATTCACTATTTTTCGAAATTCTGAATGCTAGCTCACATTTTTGGTTGCAAGCTTAAATACAAAATATGCAGATTTTTTTGAAATACCTCCCGTAAGTAATGAAGAAGTAAAGTCATTTTCATATATCACATATCAATATTCTATTACACATACATAACCATATATTTTACCCATCTCTTTAGCATATCTCTAAACTCTATTTATTTATTATTACAGAGACGAAGACGGTGTTAAAGAATGGGCAATCATTGAAGTGCAAGGTGATCTAGGCTCAAAGGAGGAGGGCAGCTTAGACGGCCAATTTGTCGGAGATCTGTATTATAGCAAAGAGGTAAAAATATATACCTATTATACATAGGAGGTATATCTGCAAATCTGCATAATTATGCTTATCTAGGTATAATTCCCATAGAATGTATCCGGATGTATCTGGAATGGAAACCATACTCCTTCCATACTTTACCGAACTTTTGGAAAACCCAAAACGCGAGCTATGCGCCACTATAACAAAATTTCGAATTCATGACTTTTTGACACTCTAGAGCAAAAGACAAAAGAGCCCAAGGCATTTAGCATTAATTAGAGATCGTCATAAATCGTGTTTATTATTATGCCTCTCCACTCTCAGAATTTTTATTTCGGGTTACTTTTTGCTCTAGCTTTTCTGTGACGTTTTCTAAAGCCAGTTGCTGCCTAGTTAAACATAAAATCATTATAATGGAAGTTGTCATTTTTTAAGACCTTTTTTAAAATATTACAGGGAGCTCCGATCTTGATCATAGGTCATCATATATTGTATGGAAAGGTTCAAAAGTTAGACAAACCGTACGCCGTTCTGCAGAAAATTCAAAAGGAGGAAGGACAGAACACTGAGTATTTGGTTAAAGCTATGGTGAAACGGAAGCTATGCTTTCGAGACCGACCAAAACCTATAGTTGGAACATTTGGAACTAAATAATCGAATAGAAATTACGTCGTAGAGTTAGAAAAATAATAAATACTCATGGTTAAACGTTACCCACTTTATATTTTTTAATTATTTATTTATTTCAATTCCATTAGTTTAGATAAATTTCTCGCATTATTCGGTTCGATGCTGATAAAGTGCCTTTGATAAAGTAACAATTGGATAAACAGTAATTAAACTAATCCTCAACAAGTTAACGTATAATTATCTGTAACAACCACAACTTTAAATTATATTAGCATCGAGCATTTGTCAGCATCCCATATTGTAGTTTTTGCAGCCCCTAATTAGAGCGGTTGTGAAGTGGAAGGTCTGACGCGATTCCATGTACTACGATTTTATTTTCTAAAACTACAACAATATTTTTTTTCTCAGTTCAATGATTTACGAAGTGGCTGGTATTATTAAAAGTTACCATTGTCTTACACGACCGCGCAGTATTTTCGTTAAAGTAAATATCCGTTGATGTTATCTAACAGCTACAATTTACTACTTTATTTCTACCGGTAAACTAACTCAGTCGCGCGCGGATTGCGAATTTTGTAGCAATACAACTGGAGGAGGGATACAGAATCCGACAATTTAACTCGTAGATATAGAGATTAGTAAATAGTAATATCCATTTTCATATCCTGATATCCCACTCTTCCTCCATTCTGGTTCAAAATATCTTATGTGACTTACAATTACGAGCAGTCTAGATTCTAGAACTCTGTCAGCAATTAGATTACTTTAGTCACAAATACCGAAATGTGAAAAATCTAACCTACATGCTCGTAACAAATTTTATTTTGTTCCGAATTTTATTTTTTATAAAGAATAACAAATTAAACTGCTTTGCAGCTAAAACAACCGTTGTAAGGCTATGGAACAAAACATTTTTGACAGCAAATTAAAATATCAGAATTTTGAATAGATCATAAGAAAAATGTATGATTATAAATTTTAACATAGACTAACAATTACCTATACAGAATTGTAGTAAACTTACACCTGCAATCACTTAAACAATCACCCCAGTCCAGCCGTGAGCCGTCTCACAAATTGAAAGGGTACATGTTAATCGGGTACAGGCTACGTGTTGATCTGTCACTGTCAATTTAAGAACTACTGAATTACAAAATACAACATACACCGAAGAGAATGTCATGTAACTTTGAGATTAATCCGATTAATTTTAACCACAAACTGAGAATGAATAGTTAGTCCTATTCTAAGTAAAATAAGCGTGCTTTTTTTATATTAATGCTAAGCTAATATTCACTGTGATGTACTATTTCATAATACTTAAAATTAAGACAAAAATGATAGAGCTGTCCGGAAAAAATAGAAAAAGAAACTCAATAAATCTTAAACAGCATGCAATTTAGATATTATTACATCACAACACAATGCAAAGCGCAATATATTTTACATTTGAAAAAAAAACTACAACGTAAAAGACAAAAAAATTATTGACCGAACGGATCATTCAAAATTTTGATTACAAGACCAATGAAGTTCAGCAAGGACTACTACAAAAATGCCTTTATATGGATGTTCTCTATAAAATTAATAATTTAAATATCTAAACTAAATGTTATTTCACACAGTTGAAGATAGCTTCTCAGTTCATCTTGGCCTCTTGAATGCATATACGTTGAGCCAAATTGTAAAAAAATGTAGTAGTCATTATCTTAAATACGAACTAGAGAATCAAGAAAGTGACACAATAGGTAAATGTGTAGGCATTAAAGAAAATTACAGATCAACGAAAAACCAACACTTCGTTCGTTCTTATAAACAACACTTTGTGTTTTAAACTGTATCTCCCTTACCGGCGAATTATCTACCTAAATGGCGCCGATGCCCTGCTATGTACTTATATACTCAGTTGTCTTAGTTTAGATTCGTCCAGATTAAGCTGGATTTAAACTTATGTAATTATTTATATTTACCAAGTTATCTGACACTATAAACATACATAAATATTATCGGCCGTTGCGCATACTTTAAATATTGTACAACGATTTTTTTTACTAGAAAATAGTTATTCAAGTGAACCAGTCTTAATTAAAAGGTTTAATGACGAAGTGTTCAGGATCTCTCCTTCTTGTTCTGTTGCTGAATCGTGTCATGTCGTCGGTAGTACAACAAATAAGGTACACGAGGAGGCTGAGGGTTTAGCATGTGTCCTTCAGGGACTGGTTTGACAGCAGTATCATCATGACGAAGCCACCCCCACTGACCCCACATGCTGCCACCGGAAGTGTGAAAACAATCAGCAACGTAGTGCCCTTTATGTGCTTCTTCACCATCATGATACACCACTATGCATAAAATATTAAATTAAATACCTAATTTCAACTTAAACAAATACAAATTGGCTACAATTCAAGAAATATTACCTGCAAATAGCTTATACTGTCGTTGTTTAGCAGTAAATCGTCCTTTACTATTGTTCGACAGGAGCTCTACAAGAAAATTAAACACAATTGTGAACGATTAGAGACGACACAAATGATGAGAGCACAATAAAATTGCAGCAACTCATTACTCACCCCTTAAGGTAACGGATAACAGATTAGACTTAATATTGGGGTTGGTTTATTGTTATTGTTTATAATAATATAGCACGTTACAAAATTGACTGGTTAAAACGTTAAAAGCTAAAACCTTTTAAACCCGAAGCCAATCGGACTTTTTTTTATATAATAAATTTCATTAACAATTGAAACACAAACAAATAAAAATTTGTACTGGTATACCTTTCCCGATTTCAAGATCCACTCCGAATTCCAATTTCTTATCTATCTTATGAATCCGATTGCCATTTTTTTCATAGACAAACCGCTTTAAGTGAAGAATGAGAACCGGTGGTAACTCTTCCAAACTCAATTGTCTCCAAGCTTCAACTTCACTTCCAGTGGAAGATGTTAACCCTGATACCTCTTCTTTAGTAGAAATCGATTCAAGCGCATCTCGGACAGAACGGATGTTTTCATTCTAAAGTAAGAATTTACAATTTTTATTTTGAAATACCTTACATCATTCAAGTTAGCTGTCGTAAACATTACAATACAAATTCAAACATACATTATCATTATGGATTGAAGATTTAATTTTTAATAAAATAACATATTTGATTGTGTACCTGAATGTCTAACTGAAGAGTGTAGAAAGGCTGTAACGTTGCACTTTTAAGAGCGTTGACTCGATTCAGTGAAGAGCACATTTGTCCAAGGAATGCTTCAGAAATAGGAGATTTCGTAATGCAAGTTTTTCGCGTTAAGCAACTTTTGTTTTTGGCTCCCATAACTTGCCACTGGTCATCGTCCTCTTCATCGTTAGATATCTCTTGAGATCCTCCATTCACGACATTAGGCATAATTGGTAAGGGTGTGGAGACCTGCAATTCTTGCTGTAAACTCCTTTCCTTTTTGTTTTCAGACCATTTGATAACCTACGCGATAGTTGAAAATGTTAAGAGTTAAGAACCATAATTCTATTCCGTATCAGTAATCAGTATCATGAGGGTTCCAATTGTTACAAATTCTCCTTGGGACAAAAGCTATACATTGCAATTAACCCTACACAGAACGGTATTTCTGTTCCCACTAAAATACAACTAGTGATAGATTATGAACTGCCACCGTGGATTTGATTAGAGGGAATTATTTTATTTAAAACATATTCCGTCACCGGTATAGGTCTTGGTTCGCAGTTTTTATATCTGACTTACTTTGATCATTTCATCATGCAATCCATTCAACAAATGAGATAAGAATTCTTCAGCATCTTCCTGACGGCCTTCTACTTTAAAGGTGTTGCCCTCCAACAGTCCCAAACATTTTCGTATTCCGATGGGTTCTAGGTTTGGTCCAACGTTAAAAGTATCACGAATTCTTTCTTTTTTATTTGATATCCCTCTAATTAACGGGGAAAATTCATTAACGAACTCAAACCTGATAAAGAAGTCAAACATAGAATTAATTAATCTTTCAGGTTTAAGATAAAATACAAACATACCAACTAAAAAATTAAATGATTGTTTTTGAGTATATCTACTTACACACTCTGAATTATTGGTGTAGCTCTACACGGAGTTCTCACGAGGATATGACTCATGGCTCGGAACATGTTAACAAAAGTCGGGCATGCCAGCAATGCCTATGCAGGGAAACCAAACAATTTAATAAATTAAAATAAAATACACTTACATTGAATAGATGTCAATGTCAAGTCAAGATCAATGACTTGATTAGTATTAGATATATGTATGCATGCTCCTTAAAAAAGTAATGTAAAGGTCTTTCAAACCTGTAAAGTTGCGTTGAGAAAGCAATAATTGCTTTGATTACACAATCCGCGGGGTGCAAGTGGAATAGACTGATGGTCAAGGGAATACTTTTGAAGGAATTCTCCAAGACGCAAAGCTATCGGGTCATTTTCATCACTCAAACGAGCACTATCAAACTCATAGTCAATACTTGCCATCTTAGAGCTAGTTATTTCTCCTTGAAGGGTTGGCACATTATGATCGATTGAATTAGTAGCACTATGATTCAAATGACTGGAGGAGCTATTTACAGTCATTAAGTCGTCAACCTGATTCGATTGCTGCTGAGGAATTGCACTTGGACGGGCTGCACTTTCATTACCGTTATTCGGAGTTTTTACTGAAGCAATGCTGGCCCATGACCTGCATTTTGCACTAGCGGAAACTCCAGCTTTAGTGGAGTTATTGGGAGTAGCAGTTGCCAACTGAGGGAATTCTTTAGTACCTCCGTGATCAGGTTTTTTGCACTCATTCTTAATTGTTGTGCTTGACGAGTTCGTGGAATTTACATTAGGATTACGAACAGGAGCGCTAATATTACTATTATTTGTATTTACACTTTTTGACTTAGCATCCAATGTCTTTGAGTTATAGGATTTATCCAGATCCCGTTTTAGTTCAGCAACAGAGATTTGCGGATCGGCACTTACTGTATCACGATTTTTTGAAGGTTTGAATGTCGACATAGTGTTATCATCCGTATCACCATTAACAGACATTGGCTTAACTTCAACAAATTCTTTTATATTTTCACTACTACTATCCTGTTGCCCTTGTGGGACAGATTTTAAGTCTTTAATGATGCTAGTCAGTGGAACTTCTGATTTTGCGACAGCGACACATACATCAGCACTTGGAAGGGACTGCTGAACGATTTCAATTTTACAAACCTCAGATGGGATTGACAATTCTCCATTTACGATTGGAACAGCGGAGATTTTGTCAGGCAGCGGGGTTATTTTGTGACTATTTTTGTTGTTTGGGGGAGGGATGCTTTTGGCTTCTTTACGAGGAATTGGGGTTCCATTAGAAAGATCCTTTTGGGGTTTCAATTCAGACAAGTCAATAGTAGCATTTGATTTATCTACAGCAGGCTCTTCTGGTTGTACTGCAACTGTAGAGGTAGACTGATCTGACTGAGGTGGAGCACCGGGCCCTCTACTTGGGGGGGCATTAAATCCCATTCTTGTATTAGGATGAGAAGGACTACTATGAGCGTAGATTTGGGGACCTTGATGGTGTTGAGCAAACCCCATTTCATTTGGAATTGGAGCCATTGACTGAGGAGGAGCTCCAATATTTCCAGTATGATGCTCCATTTCATTACCTAAAGTTATAAACAAGTGTGGTGTCTTGATATACAACTATACATGTATTATCGTTACTACTACGCTACTACGGGAATGACCACAATGACCAGTCTTCACGAGTATAGGGAACTAGGTATGTGAAATTATTTTAACGTACCTGGTGGTCCCTGATTGTACATGCTTGGGTGCGGATACGGATAGACGCTCTGTGTAGCCATGATAATAGGAGATCCAGTGACATTTTGGGCCAACTGTTGATTGTAATACGGAACGCTGCCATATGCATACCTGTCCATACAAAACAGATAAAAACTGCAATTTTGTTGTCATTGGGACTCACAACTCCTAGCATAAACATTAATATTTATAAAAAAAAACAAAAAAAACAAAACAAGATATTCCAAAATAGCAAATAAAATAATAAATAATGTATGTTCTAGTATTTGGATTACGATTTGTGACTCGAAAGTTATTGAGGAACCCTGAATCAAATCTCAAAAACAATATTTATTTGCCAGTTCTGTAACACATCTACACTTTTTCGGCCTTTAGTCCAGAAATAAAACATTTCTAACCTCAGGCCGTCCGTTAAACAGGAAATGTAGAAGCTGACATGAACTGGCTCTTTTTTTTAGAATTTCAATTATTTTTCAATCTCAAAACAAAATTTAAGATTTGCATTACTCTCTTAAACCTCAACCTATACATGGTTGGTGCATAGTTATATGGGGACTGACCGAGAACTAGGATGAAGATCCAGGCCTGACCACAAACCTTTTTTTATGAAGATACATTATAATTTTGAAATTGCATACCCTGGGTGATAATAGTACTGCTGATGCTGTTGCTGCTGCTTTCTTCTTTTGTATGAGTTTGAAGGCCCTTGACCAGAAGTGCTTGAAGAGTGTGACATGGAGTGATGTGAATCGTGATGACCTTTGTGGTGAGGTCCAGCTGATGAAATATAATTGGACTCGGGACTCAATGGTTCGCCTGTATTTACGTAAGCCATGTGTGCCTGACCAGTGGACTGTGGATGTGCATAATAACTATGGGGATATCCTAGTGGTACTGAATAACCAGAAGGAGTTTGAACCATTTGCTGCATCGGCTGTGTGAACATAAGCTGGAAGTTAGTAAAGTAGGATATTCAGTACTTCATTCATTTAAAATATTATAATTGAGATTGAAACTATTTTTTTTTAAGTTCCACTAACCATTTGGTTACCAGGTTGATTATGGACTGCATTGGGTCCCATTGATGGTCCAGGTCCAGAACCAGATACTGTAACGGACATGTGGGGTTGACCAGGATAAAAGGTTGGGATCGAATGCTGAGGCCCTCCTTGACTTACAATTGCTAAAACAATATGAAGTCATTAGGTATTTAGTTAGTTGGTTTTACTCATTTTTCAACAGTAAAAGTTTAAAAGCCCCATGTACCTAGAATATAGGTAGGTAGTATCGTAAAAATTGATTTCTTACCATGCGGATGTGGTGACAAGGCCATGATGGTTCCATTCTGAACTTGGGCTGAGACTTCAGCAACATCCATAGTGGTACCCTGATCTTGAGAAGAGACGTCGAGTCCAGAACTCGCGTCGACCAAAAACTGTTCTTCGCCTTGTCCGAATTCTGGTTCTTCCGTGAGCTCACCCTCATCGTCTGAGAATGGGGTGTCGAAGCAGAACAATCCTTTGGAATACTCCTTACTGTGATCGCTTTGCAGAATGCTGGCCAAAATTTCCTGTTCAGCTTGACAAACTCCCACGAGATTCAGAAATTCGAAAGCCGAAACCTGAAATATAAACAAATCTCATGAAATTAAAATATTTGTACAAGTACAGCTTTGTTATGTATGTATATTTGTCATGTTGATGTACACTTATTTGAAACAATAACTGCTTCTGGAATTACAAGATTTACAAGAGAATGAGAGTAACTCTCCAATTGGCCTCATTCGGACGGTTTAACAAAAACTAACCAATCTTCATATGCGACATACATAAAATGATAAAATACATGAGTGAAAGGTCTTTCAAAGACAGATAACCAAATCCCACCATGTTAATTTTTCCGGGTCAAGCAATAAACAATGTGATTTTGATTAGTTTGATTTTTCGTTATGTCCAATCCGGTTCTGCATAGCAGGTCTCCCACCGGAGCTTATCTCTTCAGTACAGTCTAACCCTTGCTTGCTTGCGATTTTTGCAACATGATGTTATGATGTTGGATAATTTCAAGCCGTATTTACGGTATTCGATTCAAGTGATAATTACTAATTAATGATAAAGGTATGTTTGTTTTAGAACTAAGACTCCAAGTTATGATACAACATGGAGTCAACTCTCTAAAAACAATATTGATTTGCCAGTTCTGTAACACATCTACACTTTTTCGGCCTTTAGTCCAGAAATAAAACATTTCTAACTGTAGGCCGTCCATTAAATAGGAAGTGTAGAAGCTGACATGAACTGGCTCTTTTTAGAATCTAATTCTTTTTCAATCTGTGGAGGTTGGGTTTTGGCGTTTTGAAGTTCCCTTTCCTTTCGACCTGAACGACCTGAATCTTTTATCTTGGTCAGACTGGTCAGAGTCAGAGGCTCCCGCTCCTGCGGTCAAGATCTCAAGATCACATTCTATTCTATATCGATGAAATCCAGACGACAGTGACAGATGAAGACTTTAAGACAAGATGAGCCAGAGCCTATCTTATCTTTATCTATCCCTCGCCTGTTTGTTGCAAATCATACTATTAATACTTCTTACTTTACCAACTTACTATTTATTTACCTGATGAAAATTTTCAATTCAAATATCTAAGACAAAATATTTTTAAAAAAATTAAAAATTGTTATTTATTAAAACAATTTATTTAGCAAACATCTTTTTTACTGGAAATTAATAGGCAGGCACTTTTAAATTTCTTGGACGAATACCTATTGATCGACTAAAGTCAAGTCGATTTTCTTTTTTGGAGTGATGGAAGATGGAATAAGTCAAGTCAAGACTTAATTAATATCAGAGTCAGAGTAAAATTCATTGTTGTAATTTTCAAACAGTCAATATGCTTTTTTTTGTTAATAATTATTGAAACACAAAAAAAATATTTTCAAAACATGATAAACTTACACTATGCACATATGCACAAATACAAAATATGCATCAGTCATTTTTAGATTGTTGTCGGTCATATTTTTATTTTACATATTAATTCGATTTTAGATGTTACTGATGCTAGTCTTGTTTTCTTGAGTTAGTTAGCAAAACACAAAAAATTCATGAAAATTTATATCTTTATTTCGGACGGTTCCGAATCTATTAAGTGCCCCACCTTGCCCTTTTCGCTGTGCCGTTTGGCATTTTTAGATCCGCAAGTAATTACAAATTATGAATCAGTAAAAGATGTACGACAAATTTTCCGTTTCAGTCAGCCAACTGCAACTGATTGTGAGCCAAGCGCATCTTAAAATTCTACTTTTGACTTTCTACATATTATAGTCAGGCGGGTGGGTGTCGGGTCGCAGTTCATTCTGCATTTTTAGACACTTTACATTCTGTATTATATTATGGTATCGGTATCATGAATTACGGGCTACCTTAATCCACAATTCAAAAGTAAAATAAACTACAGCAGTCGTAACCCAATTTTTGGGAGAGAGTACAGAGTAAGTACTATAGTTATAGTTTGTAGGTTGATAGTACATACTGCTGTGCTACTGTGTACTGTACTCTGTGCTTGCTCAATTTTTGACCTTAGACCTGCTTTAGTCTAATTGTTGAACTTCAAACTTCACAAACAACACACCAACACATAACATAACATCACATAACACATACAACATAAGCAGCAAAAGCTGAATTATAGAAGCATCAAGCGTCATGTGTCATGTGTCATGCTCTTTCATATCCTAGCTTTTGACTTTCTTTCGAATTATTCTTATCTTCTACTCTACCTACTCCATTTTCCATCCATACCACATCAACCACATACATACTCTCCAAGAGTGAAAAGCACAAAACCCAAATGATCGATGACCTTGTGCTTTGCAAATTCTCCGCATAACACATAAACTCCAATCACAAATCGATAGAATACAAAATAGATTTGAAATTAAAAACAAATCGAGAGGATCACTCTACCTGTTTGATTTCTTCCATTCTGCAGTCACCCTGGATGGGGTCGGAAATGTCAACTTTCTGGGTTCAAAAGCGAAGTAAATGTTTGTATTTGTTGCACGGGGCCCGTTCCCCCCGTCCACCTTACGCCATCCTCCTTAGCTACGGAATCAAAAATCTCTTCACTGGAGGCACCTCCTCGATTCTCGAAAACGTCTCTCAGAAACAACACATTCAACGAACTAATGTCAACTCGGGTGCACACTGAAGGGAGGACTGCTCGGGCCAGCTAATTAACCCCACTCATGTCCAATCTTAATTAATAGTTTTAAAAGTCTGAATAAATTATTTCCCTTTCCTTAGTCAGCCACATGGATGGAGGATGAAGAAAAACCGACTCTGCCTCTTCTTCTACTTGCGTTGTGGTGGTGGTGCTGAATTGGTCGTGCTCCTCTCCTCTTGCCTCTGTTTCCAATGCATGGGAGAGGTGATGAAGAAGAGAGACGAGGAATCGGGATCAACCACTACCTTCCCACCACCTGCCTCTAGAGATCACTACTGACAACAGAGGGAAACTCGTTCTTACTTCGCCACTTTTATTTTACACAGCATTTAGCACCCAACGGCAACGAAAAACGAAACGATCCACCTTTGCCAATTTGCAAAAAAATTTGCAATACGGATGCAATCCTTTAGCTCTTTCCGGTCCAATCAGCGTAGAGGGAATGTATTCTGATCCCGAGATATCCACCAATCAGCGAGGCATGCCAGTCCATAGAAGAAGTGATCAAAGAGTCCTTCTGCTGCTGGAATTTGGAATTATTTGATGTTATTATGACTCTCTGTAGCATCCAAGTTGTTCCATGGCATCCATGGACATTTGTTAGATCTGCTAATTTTGCACGATCAACGAACGCCAACACATACAACTATGCAACATGATTCATAATTTCATACCCCAATATATCGAGTGAAATGCATAATTGGGACTTGGATTGTATATGTAGTATGGAGATGTAAATCATTCTAATTCATTCATGAATGGATATGTGTGTGTAGTTGTTGTCTTGTAGTATATGAGTATGCGTATTTTGTATTCCATGAATTTGAATCACATCATGATGATCATCGTTCGTATCTCTTACCGTGCCGTCATCAATAACCATGAGTGCTTGAGCTTGCGTGCCAATTAAAAAATTTAAAATGAACGCTAGTGTGCAACTTAATTAGTGAGCTATCAATCGGCTACCAAATTAATAATAATGACCACACCAACGCAACGACTGGCAAATGGCAAAGCTGTACGCACGCACTACGATTATTTCGGGAGAAAATTGCAAATTGCAATTGCGTTTGCGTTACCTTTACGCTTCGAACAACTACAAACTAGAAACTAAAACTTAAAAAAATTGGATTGGACCAAAATTCATAATTTAACTGAGAATTTGAATTCGATTCGAAATATAGATTTTAATTTTTAATGATTTTTTTTGTGCAGTGCCATGCTTTAAACTTTAAATCAATTAAACCTAGCTTACCCAGAAGACGTATTATAGAGACGACTATCATAAAAAGGGTCCGCAAGTCCGCAAGGTTTTACGACGCTTATAATATTCGAGAGAATTGAAGATTCGTTTTTCGAAATCGAGCGAGCGAGAGGCGAGAAAGCAAGCAAGATGCTAACTGTGAACTTTAAAAGTCCCTTCCGCCGGTTGCTACTACTAAAATACCTACAGATAATACTTGTCTGATGTCTGATCATAATATATATACAGGGTGTTTGCGTTGTTTGTCCCGGTGTTTAAAATTAATGCGTTGCTAAGGATTATCCCCCACCTTCCCCCATATAAAATATTTGATTTTTTCTTAAAACCCGTATGGGTCATCCAATAAAAATTGCAATTTCCTAATTTCTTTTGCAGTCATCCTTCTAGACCTTCAGCTATCCATAAAATCAAACGAAATTAAAATCGGTTCAGTACTTTTTGAGATTTTTAATTTTAAACACCGGGACAAACAACGCAAACACCCTGTATGTCAAAGTTGAGAATGCCGACCGTGGGTGTAGGTAAAACCGACAGAATTAGATAAACATCTATGATAAAACCCCTATCAATGCCCCCTGCCCTTCTACGATTACGGCTACTACGCTACGGTTAATGACAAATCTCTTTCAGAAGGGTCTACCTAATCTCACTCACCAGCCAACTTGCGATCATTTTGTATTATTGAATTGCGCCGCGCGCGCATCATTTAGAAGAGGCCCTATAATGGTTTTTAAAAATCGGAATTTGATCATTTAGGCCGCATTAGATTACGCACCAATAATAATAAATAAATTATTCGGAAGGTTTAATCATAGAAGTATATAGAAGAATCTTTCTTCTATATAAGAAGAAGAAGAAGAAGATCTCCTTTTATATACATCTATGGGTTTAATAGTAACTTGTGCTTTATCCTTTCAATTAAAACAATCTATGTTGGGTTTATTTTATAATGTAATAATTTAAAAACAATGATAGGAATTGATTGAATGAATATCGCAGTTTATCATCTATCTGATCTGATAAATCAATATATGTGTCATAATTTTGTCAAAATCCCGGTGACCTAGGCCTAGGCCTAGCAGTAGCGTGGTTTTTCATTGCAGAGTTAGAAAAGTCATATATCGCAATTCGAAGAGCTAAACGAACGTGAAGAAACCCCGGACGCGGACCCCGGTCATACTTTAATCACTCCTGATGGGGCAAAATGAAACGCATGAAGCAGAATGAACTATGAACACAACACACACACGGTTTTTATCTCTGTTGTTGAATGTTGACAACCGGGTTGAGTTTTGAGCTGGGAAATTTGGAAGGCAACTCCTCTTTCATTTTCATCTCTCTCTCTTGCTCCTTGGTTCTAACTTTCTCTGCAAACACAAAACAGGAATATATTGAATATATCGGTGTTCAGTTTTTTCTACTTTCTCCTTCCTATTCAAGTTCTTTCGAGTGTGAATTGTGTCTTTGGTCTTGTAATTCTTGTATATTGAACCGTTTTTCAAAGGCACTGCCGTTTCACATATCACATATTAGAAATCAATAGTAGAGTCACTTGTCTCTATAATACGTACGTCAACTCTGACTATTGACTATAGAAATCAAGAAGGTAAATTCAAAATTACACTTTTTGCATTTGAACTTCAAAGTCAAAAGTTCAAATAATACCTCCCATTGCATGGGAGGTAATGGGTAATTGACTACATGCAACATGACACATGAATAGAATATATTATATTATATAATATATTCTATTCATAACACATAATTCATAGTCAAGTACCAATCAATGCAATGCAAGCACAATTGATGACATAATTAATAATTTGTGATTGTCCATCAGCACACGGTCAACGGTCGCTACACCAGACACCCGAATTTCAAATTTGGAATTTTTCGGAGTGTTCGGAGCGGGATGCGGGAGCAATGATTGTGACATTGTCATGATTATTGTTATTGTAGACCGGACAACATGCAACCCGAGGTCGTCAAATGGTCAAATCTGGAATTCTGACTGACAAGCAAATGTGGTGAGTGTGGAGTAGGAGAAGTACGAAAATCCCGACCTTTGACCTTCCTTCTCCTTCGGATTTTGAAGAAATGCAATTAATTCCCGGCAGTCCAAGTTCGCGTCACAAAGATTCTGCAGCTAAACATGAGTTCACTCAGCAATTCAACTCAAGAAATGCAAAGATCGTTGCATGTTTTATTGTGGGCGGGTTTGTCTTGTATCACACGATATTGAGGCTTTTTCATGGTTAGTTAGTAATAATAATTACTAGTAATACATAAAATCATATAAATTGGTAGATGCTTATTATGACCTGGATAAGACTATTACATTGTGTTAGACATAGGTTGTAGGTACGTACTTGTTATAAATTCTGTAACCTTCTTTACAGGAATTGACAATTGCAAATGGCTTTTGTCGGATGGAAACTTCCGCGATCAAGTTTGGCAGCCATACGGTTGTATGATGCATCATTACACCCATGTGTAAGTAAGCGCGTAATTAAGATTTTTACACGACATGATTCTGTATGATATTGTTCGTTCGAATTTTTCAACAGGGACTCAAGACGATGTATGAAGTATATGGAGTATTGGGGTGGAAAAAACTACTTCGTCTTTGTAGGAGACTCTAGAATCGAACAAATGTATCATTCATTTATTCATCAAATAACACCGACCTATCAATGGGGTGAGCCATATACTCCTAGAACTGCTGCTCTGAGCTCTAGTACCAGGGATCCGGATTTTGTCGACCCTTTAAAATTGGCACATCATGACCTTTCCTTTAACGATAGTTTAGTTGGTCTTCGGGTTCAATTTCTTTGGCATCCCTATCCAAATAAGTCCATGATCTCAGCCTTGCAACAATGGATGGTGAATAAAGAATAAAGCGTTGCTTTGGGTCGATTCCAAAAATATTAAAACACTTTCAGAGCTGTAAATCAATCAAAACTTTTTAAATATATTTTAGTCTTCAAAAGACTGGCCCAAGCTGGCTGTAATCGGCACGGGAGGATGGTCGATACGAAATTCACAGCCAGAGTTTTTAGAACCAAGTGATATGGATGATTACACAAGCAACCTTTCGTCTTTAGTAATGGTATGCTAAATCGTTTGTTTAAGTAAATATATGCAATTAATTTTATAATGAATAATTGGTTTGTTAACTGCATTTGTATGATTCTCAAATAAATCTAATAATATAATGAAATAATAAATTTAAATTCTGTTCTTTAAGAATTTGGACAGGCTTGCTGAAGTCGGAACAAATGTCTTATGGGCCATGCAGGAACCTGTAGACATAGCAAAACTTTCAGGTGAATGGGCCTCGATCACAAACGAACGTATTGATGCTTACAATCAACTGTCAAAAAAGGTCAATTAAAAGTTAAAGTGAATATCGTAAATGCTCTTCCTCATATTGAATTCATGTAATTTAACATTAGCAATAATATGTACAGCTTCTTCGATACTCGAAAGCAACTATATGGTCGAGTGGCCGTTCGGTTGCTGCAGAACATATCGACGAAACTTTAGATGGGTATCATCTTGGTTCGAAGACCTTGTTTCAAGATTCACAGGTAAATTTACCTGTCTGGAACAGCACTTCAATGGCTTAGAGAATAATGCATAGTGTCATTTGAATTTACAGATATTATTAAATATGTATTGTAACGATAACATGAATTACAATGACGCCACATGTTGCAGTAATTTGGAGAAAGTTAGCAATCTCCAAATGGTTGCATTTTCAATCCTAGGGTCAAGGTATGTTTATGGTCTTGTTGTTTATTTAGTCATTTACTACATTCGAAGACAACGTTAAATACCTATTCTTTTAAATGCATATCCTGCTAGTTTTTTTATTTTCTGTGGATTGTTTATCCGCAAACACTGGAGGAATATCTTCCGTGGAAAGCACCACAGGTACCAGAAACTAAAGTACAACGAAGCAAATGAAATTTCACAGGAAGGAGTTTATCGACCCTTTGTTGCTCTTGCAAAACTGGCTTTGATAATGACTTTCTTTTTCATCTGTGATCGGTGAGTAGTACAGCTTAAATTGAGATATATGGATTGCAAATATTGACGATTGATTCCACTTTACTTTTTAGGACTACTATGTTTATGAAGGAAAACAAGTATTTCACCCAAACCAACTTCTGGCTGCCAGTAATTTATATTCTAGTCCTGGGAATTTTCTTTACCGAAGATAGTACTTACACAAAAGTGCTTCATTATGATCAAGATAACGAAACCAAAGGTATTATGGTTCATTTTTTTAATATTTCGTTTCCGTAAATATTGAAATACTTCCATACGGGATGATTAATTCGGGATCTGTTCTGTATAATCTACGTAATAGATATCTAGAAATACGATCAATTTGCAATTATTTATGGGTATGCATAGCTTCTGAATAAATTATGTTTGTGCTCAGAATTATGGGGTTTAGTTTAGTAATAGGTAGGGAAGGAATTATTTTTTCAAATCTAAAGGGAGGGGACAGTTTTTCTTGTTGAGAACTTTTCCGGTGGTGGGCATTTGCATATTTACGGTAATAATATTTTTCCTCCCTACCGCTTTTGATAATCATTATTCTAAAATGCTGGTTTATTTTAAGGTTGGATGGTGCTACTGATTTTGGTTTACAATATGATGGGTGCGAGCCAAGTGCTGCCAATTTATATGTTTGTCAAAATACTTTACTCGACGTTCCTTTTCCTTCATGGCTGGAGTCAATTTCTGACCTTTCTGCAAAGAGGCGACTACAGTGTCGTTCGATTCCTTCAAGATCTTTTTCGCCTGAATTTGATGACTGTTCTTTTATGTGTTTGTATGAACAGGCCATACCAGTTTTATGATTTCGTAAGCCACTTGCCAAATGGGTTTATCAAAGCATATACATACAGTCACCGGTAATAGTAATGCAATATTATGTTTTTTAGATTCCTTTAATTTCATTCTGGACACTGGTGACATACGTTGGCCTCAGCATCCCACCACGAGTAACTTGGACTGCATGCGAGACAAATTCCTTCAATTATCTGTATCTTGTATTAAAACTCGTAGGAATTTTCTGCTTTACTACGATATTATACATGTCAGAGGTATTCAGCACTACATATTTTGCAATCATTTTCAATTCGATAGCGATTGTGATACTCATTCTGCCATTGATGAATTTACAGGTATTTTTTGAAAAAGTATTTATAACAAGACCTTGGAAGGCGTTATTCGTATCGACAGACGACGATATTCACGATTGGTGGACTAGATGGAAGGTGGATCGATACAGTATGCCTTTTGGAATGGTGCTAGCATTTGGCTATCACCTTGTCCGCAAGTATAAGATACTGGAAGATGATAACCACGGAAATTTATTTTCAACACGAATCTCTTTGAGTGCCATTCTATTTTCCATACTGGGAATCGGAGGCTACTGCACCTTTTCTGTTTTCTGCCGGAACCAACTAGAATGTATTGAAGTTCACTCATATGTGGCATTTATTCCCGTAAGTAAATAAACTGTTTACATTATTGGCTAGATTATAGTTGCAATGTAATCGTGATTCCTGTCCGCAAAATAATTATCGGCCTTAAGGCGAGTAAATTATATTATTGTCTATTCTATGCACGTGGTAATCAAAATATTTAAAAAATGGTTGCGTAAGCCGTCTGAGAAGTTATTCACCTCTGCAACTCTGCATGCATTAACAGGATTCAAATTTTGCTGTTGAAATTTATATTTCAATTTGATTGAAATTTTGATGTTGAAATCCAGGCCAAGCAAAGTGGATCTTTCTTAATCGCTTATTAAAATTTATGATCAGCCTGTCTGCTGAATCGAATTAGATTGAGCGATTTCGACACAGTCTTGGATTTCTCGACGGATGAGTGGGCGTTAGTTTGAGTGCATTGCTCAGAGTTTAAATATTCTTGCTTATAATTTATATATTTGACCGGCTCTGACTGCATATAATTGATTTGTATTATATACAATTGCTAATGTATATTTGTTGATTATTTATTTGTTTCTATTGTGTTCTACCATGTAGATAACTAGCTACATAATCTTGAGGAACGTATCTGGAATACTTCGAACAAGATTTTCATCCTTCTTTGCGTGGTTTGGTCAGTTTTGGGTCGAACTATTGGTGGGGCAGTATCATGTTTGGATGGGAGCTGACGGTCATGGAGTACTTGTTTTAGTACCAGCTTACCCGGTGAGACTCTATAATAACGTAGAAAGTCATGATGTCATGTCATGAATGATAGTAGTATATATATAACATTTTTATTTTATGAAGATACTTTGTTTTTTCACAGGTCGGGAATGTTCTACTTACTGCATTTGTATTCGCTTGCACTGCTCATGAAGTCCGAAAATGTACCGATGTTTTATTACCTTACGCCGCTCCTGAGGACTGGAAGAAGGCCATGCGTAATCTGATTTTGTTTCTTATAGTTCTCATACCAATCGGGATCAAAGACGGTATGTTTTAAATGATTCAGTTTGTTATGATATTACGGAATACTTAAGGGTTAGCCGAACCTCATGAACTTGGACCCTATCCTATTCCTATAAAGGACACTATGTACCTATATATCGTATGTGTGCAAAAAATGAACAGTGAACGAATTGTAGAAAATTTGTATTGCCGTCTCGGCTAAAAATTAGATATTTTTTATTTAAAAATTTCTCCTGGTCCTGATATCTGTCAATGTCAAGATTTTTGTCAAAATCTTATATGCAGTACAATTCGAATTGGAGATGATGTATCTAGTTCTGTAAATTACAAATTACCATCATAAATATTTGATTAAACTGATATTTCTAATCGTCCATTTTATGCCGTAATAAAGAGGATGAATGCGGTTTTATTACAATTTACTTTGTTGTATTTGATATGATTTTTATTGAATTTTGTGACGTACGTACGCTTTGTGATTTGTGATACACTAAATATGCCTCAGTGTTTTGTATTGAGTTTGTTACAATGATTCCGTTATTTTTAGTCATAAGTAACTTAAGTAGTTGATAAAACCGTGCCTGCTTTACGAAAATGAATGGTAAAACTGTAAGTGATAAACGCGAAAATAAAGTGGATTTACATTGTGAAATAGTAAAAACCGTACTTAAATTGCATTCAACCTCCCATTCATATCCGATGTAATGAAATATAACATTAATAATTCATACAGCTTCAAAGCTGAAAATGTTACAGACCTATATTAAAATGTACATGATTTCTCTCCTTGAGCCTGTAAAGGCTATTAATAACGTTAAATAAGATGAACATTAAATTATTTACATACTGTGCAGTCTGTGCAATACACAGTTTCCGTTTTAAGTATCTTTGCCGCATCGGCTTGTCAATTAAACATGTATGGTATGTCTAACAATTAAAATCAGTATGTTCAGGGACATTTCTAGTTACGCATTAATTTTGTAGGTTTGAATTTTAAACATTTTCAATTAACATATAAAATATGTAGTATTTCTTATTCAAAAATTATTGAGTTTAACGGAGAAACTATTTCGAATTCCGTGAAATTTTGATAGTTCATATAGAACTTTCGAATTGTAGCCCCCTTAAACGAAACACTAGATTAGTAACTACAAGTTCTGGTGGGTTCATGACACTATGGATCAATAATGATAAAACTAAAATTACAAACGTTTACACACGTGTTTCTATTCTCTGCACATTGTCCACAATATGATTATATTTAATAATGACAATTAAGTAAAGTACTGTGACACATGTTATCAATCATACATTCTATACTACACATAATAATATATCTTAGTTTTACGTCAGACAACCAGATAATTCAATTATATTATACGAATAGGAAATTAAACTCTCTGATTATTCAATTCGAAATAATTCGATTGATGCATCCAAGTACAAAGTTTCGAAAACTGCTGCTGTTCTTTGACCGAGCATGTATTCTATAAATATGAATATCACGCCCCTTGCTTTGATGAGACCATTTTTTGTATTCATAATTGTATATGGAATCAGTAAGTTTATAGCTTATCATTTAAATATGTATTCGAACGTCTGGCATGCCTAAAAGAACATTCCAGGTTTCTTCTGTCCCTAGTTTAGCAGCTATGTAATGTAATTTTTTTAACCAAAAATATATTGGATTTTGAAACGTGAACAAATGAGGTTTGTAATTAATGAAACTTTAAACGGAAGTACCAGTATCAATTTTTAAATTTCTCTCAAGAAAGCTGGAAATAAATTTTTAATTAGAAAGCCGTATTAAATAAAATTATATTTTGAAACTGAACATCAACTAACCATTAAACAGTTTGACAAATAATTCAACGAAATAGTAATTTGAGACCTTTAAAAGAAGAGGTGGAAGCGTAATACATTTGAAGGGGTGAAACCAAACAGACTATGATCTGAAATATTATTAGAAAATTACTATTCTACCTCTACTTATCCTTTAGAAACTCTACGTTAGTGATAGTCTAATCTAGAATAATGTTGATTCACATTAATATCAGTTTCTGGCAATATGGCACTACCGAAGCTTCACGGGTCATTCATCTCATATCTCATCCTTAAAAACCGAATATAGCAACCCCATGCAGCATGGAACATGCTATTCCGACCTTTTCCAGAAGTAAAGAGCTAGAATGAACGCGATCGTTCCCTTCGAAGTGAATTTGAGACAACTGGCAATCACCGTCCTTCAATTTCCGAAATGAGAATTGATCTCTATTCCGTTTTAAAATGTATTAACTATTTATTATGTACACCTATACTTATTTGTAAGCATACCTTAAATTTAAAGAACTACACTAACTAACAAACAATTAACTAACCGTAGTCTTTAATGGTTTTCTACTTAAAGTTTTATCGTTACTTTGATTGAACACTTTTTCAATCTTCATATGCAGTAGGATTTATATGATGACCTTTGTTCATCTTTTCTTTCTTACGTTATTTTCTATGAAAGCTAAACGTACCCTTGGCTAGTTTTAATATTTCATACATAACAATACCATTCGTTCGTAAATCATAATATTTAAATGCTTCAGATAAATCGAGTGTAACATCGTAATAATGATCTATCTAGAAAGTATCATTATGCACCATAGTGTGTAGCACTGGGGAACCGATTTGGTTGTCTTGCAACAAAAAACGGCAGCCCAACGGGCTTACTGAATCTTCTTCTTTTCATATACATTTTAGTATTAAATCGGCTCCAAATGGACGTTCTAGAGTTTTAGAGGAAAACGTATACATACTTGCCAACCAGCGTTTTTAAGTCCTCATGAGTAGGCAGTAGGGTTTATAGTCTTTCTTTTTGTGAAATTGGAATAATATAACTGGAATTCATGTACAAGAATGATAAGACGTACGTACGTTAGAGATAATATATATAGATTCAATAGTCAACAAGTCATTTTCGGTGGAATTATAATAGTTAATGGATGTACAGTGCATTTGTAGCACACTAAATCTTTAAATTGTCATAATATTAACATCAAGGAATAGTTATGAATGAATTACCCTTTTCCTATATTGTGTTTGCGTTTTTTTTTAGAAATTATAGAATTGAGTTCAATGATGCAGACTGGCAACTAGTTGCAACTGGCTGTAATTGTAATTGATAATGGATTAGCAATTGCTCAAATAGATCTATACTACATCAGTTTTTAACAACAATTTAACAATCGAATTTCTTTAAACATGGAAACACCGTCAATTTTTCTACTTCGAGATGCTAACAACTCTACCCGTTGCTTTTTTCATTATTAAATTTACAACCGAATTCATGAAGTTTTGGATGCATGCCGGGAGTTATATATCCGTTTAATTTGACCTCCACTTTACTTATATAAATGGAAAAGATTGTGCTTATACGTACGAATTTGCTAGATTTAAACGTGGATGGCCAATGATATCTCCGTTCGAATTTCGGATGCTTTCTTGTGTCGATCTACTTCGGTGGGGTTACGATACGATTATAATGAAGTTTTTACGATATCTCGGTTAACTTGCCCGTTATTTTTCGACAGTTCCATCTCATTTTCGTACAAATAGTTACAGCATATGCGGAGTTAATAAAAGGATTACTGGTTACTTTGGTTCATTGGTGCGCGGAGGTAAATTACGAAGTCAAAAGGGCAACGGATCATCTGAAAGAGGACGAAAGTCGAAACCGCACTCAGACGGTATGTATGTATGACAGCGATGGGGTTGGTTCATATTTCAAACGCTTTAGTATAGGCCATGACAGACTGCAAGGCATCCTTTTGAAAACTCTTGAGGTTCCTATTCCAAGGCGTGTCTTTCTTTGCCGACATTTCTTTGGGCTCCCGAAAAGACATCTTTGACCCGATAATTTCCAGTAGATCCTGATTGATGAATTCGTAGAGTAGGTAGAAAGGGAAGGTGGAATTCGCTGTAGTTCTAGTATACTTGAATCACTTGAATATTTGATCAAAACGTTGGCCAAGAAGAAGGACGAATGAATATTGATTTAATTATCGAAATTCGAAATGGAGTCATAGGGAGGGCTTGAAGGCCTGAAAATATCAAATAAAAAGACATGTATGTGCATCTTGTTTGATCGTCATCGACGGGAGACTTATACATCATGATCATGCAAAACATTCGCCTATAACCTACATAGATATACAATCTGTACGACCTGAAGTAATTTTTGCAACATTTACAGCCCATATGCATCTAAGACTCGAATGCTGCTCGCTGGACCAATTATATACTGAAAGTGAATGCAGACGTTCCTGTATATTCAATTTTGATCCATTATCAAGTTATTCTCTGGAGTTCTAAGGACGTAATGTCGAAATGGTTACAGAGAAAGAGAGAGCTAGACGTCTTGGAGATTGTAAGCGGCGAGAATCGCAAGAATATTCAGAATAAGTATAACATTGAGCATGATATTAAAGGTTCCATGACACTCCAAATGCTCCAGTTTCAGACAAAGTTTCTCTTTAGGCCTTTTTCAAATACCGCTTACTCTTGAGTCCCTGGAAACCCATCTAAATAAATGCTTTGAGGATTGACTTGACTAGACCGAGGAGAGAGACGACGATTAGTTTTATCGATTTTGCTTTTCGACAGAGAGCTATAGTTTGTATATGCCGAAAGGCAGGAATAGGCAGAGGACATATACATGTCATTCCTTTTCCTTTGAATGTATTTGTTCCAAAAGACAGGATATTGCAAAACGAGTTTGAGGTCTTGCTATCGGATACGTTTCTAAGACTCGATCCATGAATACAAAACATAGACTTGATATATTAAATAAAATTGCATATCGGAAATCTCGGTTTTCAAATGGGATCATCTATATGCGCAAGCTATAGGTCGTTGATACGTATATTTTTAAAAACAAAATAAAAAACGACAGGCCGTAAATAAAAATTTGGATATCCTTGTTTCGTTATCACAGTGTTTCGAAAATGTGTTTGCACACTAGTTTTCATGCTTGGATAATTCTGCTTAGCGATTGAGAAGTTGAAAATGTCGTTTAGCAATGCTTAAGCAAAAATATTATAGGGTTAAAATTCCCCTTGTTGAAATTAAAACTGATATTTCTCTTTTTCGTCCACTGAGACATTTTCAACATTCTTGTCCTTGATAATAATTTGGAACTAACTAGAAGATCGATTGAAACTAACCTTTCTTATCGACCCACTCAAAAGTTGAAATGTATTTTAGTTTGTACGTATTTCATGGAAAGTTTGCCTATCTGCAATACCACATTCAGCCATGAGAAAGCTCGAACTTTTAATGTACCATAATTGAAAATTCTACCATTGTAAATTGTAATGCATCACAAAACTTCGGGAGTAAATATAAATCATAAAAGGCCCATTTCTACCGTTCTATCCTACCCATTGGAATGAGATAGATTTTATGCGATGGGTAAAATAGGACAAATTAAATATCCGAAATGATAAAAGGCTTCTTCAGCCATTCATCGAGATTTCATGATGAAATGGAATGCTTTGACTACCGATAAGCCCAACTTTCAGACTAATATTCAATAACTCGTAGAATAACTTCAAAAGAAGAAAGAAGCCTTTAAATTACAGGGTCACCTCTACATCATTACCTTTTCCATTGTATTAGATATGGTACATTTCTTCGAATAGTAGTACACCTCTGAGCTGAAGAAGATGATGATGAAGAGAAGAAGATTACGTTCATATGGAAAGAATGAGACTGACAGTGAAAAGCTTCTCTGGTGACTTTTGACATTTATCTTTCTCAATTTTGTCAAATTCGTCGAGGATCTCCTAACCTATAACTCCTCTATATCAAAGCAATCGCACGTCTTCTACAAATGGAAGTCTCTCTTTAAGTTGGGACAGTTAGTTGAAAATGAAATGGAATTGTATTAAATTACATTAGATTCAGTCGAGTCTCCGTGTCTACCCCTTCAAGATTCAAGTCCTTACGAAGTTCCACTACAACCTCACAAGAAGAAGTCTTACGATTCAAAGATTCAATCTTCTTCTGCCCTGGATGGCCTAAAAATGAAATTTCCTCCAACCCATCTCTCTCTATACTTTCTAATTTTGAGTCCAACATTGTTGTTCCCTTTTGAATTTATGATTCAACACCTTGGAGGCATTTATTCGAGTTTCGACGACGCCGAAACCAGAGGAACCACAGCAAGTCAAGGCGTCAAGGCTTGGGAAATACTTCACTATAGAAGCAGAGCAAAACTGTCATATATTGATCGGAAAATAGAAAGAAAGTAGGAAATGTGGTTTAGTGTTTGCTTTGGCTTAGACAGTCTATGAAATGAAAGAACTATATTATTAACTCTCTCCAGGCTGACTCTACGTGTTTTGGTGCAGTGTCAGGCTGCCCGAAACGTGTGCATTTGCTTGAGGAAGAAAGGCAGAGGATAATATCAAATATATGTATGATCCCCGAACCGTGCGGAAAGGAGTTTTGCTGGATGGCGGATATACATTTATAAAATATAGGGAAGAGAAAGCATAAGCTCTGGGCAGGCGAATTTAGATTAGGATCCTCCGGGTACTTTCGTCCAGCTTATGTAAGTATTACATGTTGTCTCAAATCCGGCTCCTTCCTACTTACTTTTCCCTTCCTACTTTTTGCAACATTTCCCGTTATGCCAACCTTCCATTCCACTTCTTCCTCGGTACATGCATATTATGAGCACTTGGTTCACCCGTGTGGGCTAGGAATCTATAATATTGTTAGATATAGAGATTACGTTCTTAGAAAGCCGTACTGCCGTCAACTAAGCTCCTTTCAATTTCCTATAAACTATGATAATCGGATGGTTTGGTTGCAACGAGAAGGTAGATAGGATGGATTTTATGAGGCAACCATTAATAGGAGGAGGCTCTCTGAGTCCGAATCTATAGGCTTACGTATATTAAGCCTGATTGCAAATGTGAGGGAATCGGATTACATTGAATCGCAGTATCGGCAATCCAAATATTAGATAAAGTACTATTGACCGATTGTATCGTCTTGTTGACCGGAATGATTTCTATTTAATGGAAATGTAACTGTAAACTGACAATATTTGGAAACGACAATAAAGGGATCTGCTTATGTTTGTGATACTGTTAAAAACCATTAAATGTGGTTTTAAACATCTTTCAAAACTCAGGATTTAATTGGCATGCAATTGTATCTCTTTAGATTGACTTTAAAGGTAGTTAAATATTGACGACGACGTCATTGGAAAAATGTCCAATAAATTGTAATATTTTTCATATGCAAACGCTGAATATGAGCTGATGTAAATTCAGATGCGTGCAGTATAAGAACTTATAAACTTTAAGTTGTTAAAGAAGAATGATAACTATATTATAGCTTACCGAAACTGAAGAATTCTTTAAAGCCAACTTTCTCCTGGCTTGGCTTGCCAGGAGAAAGTTCCACGGATGATTCTGCATTTGACGGAACCCGATAGAAGGACTTAATTGGAATGTAGTATTTAATGGGTGAACGAAAATTGAATCTGCACCAATAAGGCCCCAATGAAACAATGGAATGAAAACTTATCTGAAAATATCTTCGGATAATAGAAAAACCTATAACTTAAGGGCGGAATTAAAAGTCCCAGGAAGGGAAAGTTCAGGTGGTATGGATTGATTCGCTACATTTTGGAGAATAAGTCCGCCTGGTAACCCAGCTAGGGTTTATGTACGGGTACGTGTTAGAAGTAAATCGATCGTGCTGTTGCGCTTGTCGATTTCGTCTTAAAATACTTAGCATGCTCCACAGACACGAATTCATCTAACTCTTCGTTCGAGCATCCTAATACGTTTTCTGAAAACATCTTCATGAAAAATCTTCTTATTCACACGAAATGGATATGCAAACTGTATAGAAATCATAAAATCCCAACTGGAAAGAAATGTGTAGAGATCCTTTCCTTATGGAAATTACGAGGAAGTACGTGTGGATATATCAAATTATATGAGATATTGCTTCATACAACATATTAATATGTAAATGCATTAAAATCAATTAAAATTACAGTCCATAACTCGAATGTATTTGAATAATGAACAGTTTCAGAAAAATATCAGTCTGTCGACATAGGTAATCATTTCACAGATTTATAATACCGGGTACAAAATCAAATGATACACAAAAAACGAATATGTAGGCAAAAGTTGGAAGTTCAACAGTTCAAGGCGTATTACAAAAGGTAACCTAATTATTTGACATAGAATATAATTATAATTATAACTTTCAAAAAGTTCAAAAACTGAGGATAGGATATTAGGATATAGGACCAAGTAGAACTGTAGAACAACAAATGTATTACGAAAAGCATTGGATTTCACAACTATAAATATTTGAACATAAGCTATACTATTATTAATGTTGGTATATAACTTATAATTTGTATGCAAACTACAAGTAATTCGGACTCCTTTTAAGGTTTTTAAAACTTCTCCAGACAGCCTCAAAATCTTCATCTGAACAGTTATCGGGTTGACCTCCTTCAAAAACAATAACAGAATTTCCAAATGGCCCTTTAGCTAGAGCTGAAAGTCCTGACAATGTGATCTAGTATGGACAATAATACGTTTATGAACTAGGAGTGCCATTCTAACACATAACGAGATCTAAAAATTGAGGATTGTATGTGTATACTTACAAGTGGAGAAGCATAAAAAAATTCTTCTAATTGGAGTTGGCTAATTACGTCACGAAGGATCGCATCGGATATGCAGCAGTCCAGCCATAACTTTTTTAAATCTGTTAAATGACCCAAAATATACATTTAAAATACAAATTGAAATGATTTGACTTGAGCAATAAGTAAAATAGGTTTCTTGTTGGATACCTTTCAAACTTAAAATCAATGGATGTGAAGAGGTATCTCCAATCAGTCCCATGTCGGTTATTTTTGCACACCTTTGCAAACGAAGACAACGAAGTCTTGGTACAGCTTTGAGTAATGTAATTAAATCTTTGTCGTTTCCGTCCCATTTGATAAGTGAGAGTTCCTGAAGATGTCTGAAATTGTTTGCAATATCAGAAATTTGCAACAAGTTGGAAAGTTTTGGTTCTTCAACTTCAAACTCGATTTTCAAGGCGGTAATACTTGCCCTTGGTTGGTTTAAAAGGCAACTGATGATACTGGCATCAATGTCCTCCGGAAGACAAAACTCTAGTAGTTTCAACTTGGACAGCTTTGCCTCTATATACTGTTTTCCAACTGCTGAATCTGCAGACGTTTCACTATCAAGTATGATCGCTTTCAGATTAACAAGCTTGTGAAAGTCCAGGTGGTCTGTAAATCCATTTAAGGATTCAATTGAGTCTATAAAAGGTACTTCGATGGCTGGGACTGCTTGCTCAAACGCTTCGCTAACGTTCAATAACCGGATGTTTGCTAGGTGACAAGTTCCGGCTAAGCCAGGAAAGATTTCTGTATGGTGGAGATTCTGAACATCCAATTGCTTAAGTGAATGCTGCTGTTTGACGGCCGAATGTTTAGTTGACCCTGCTTTTATGTACTGAACAATAGGATTTACCAATCGGCGCACCACCAATTCTAAGTATTTTTGATCGGTATCTTCGTCATCAGTATCTCCTATTTTGAACAAGCTGGCCATAAGAATATGGGGGGCTTTTAACGAAACGAGACTATTGCATGGATTCAAGATGTTTTGAAATAGTTCCAAATCATATTCTTCGTTCCATGCCAAATACTCCATGCTTAGATGCTCTAAATTTTGAAGACAATCATTTGCTTCATGTGGTAGGAGGTTTGTCGACCAGTTTTTACAATCCAAGATTCCAAACTCCAAACGTCTTAGTTTCTTGCAAGTAGAAATAATCGTAACGAGGCCAATATGTGATAAGCGATGCCCTTCCAGGATTAGAGTTGACAACGTGGGGCCTAATTTCTGAAGTAAATTTATGTACAAAGGATTTTCAATCCAGTCTTGGTTGTGCATTTCTGAATCACATAGGATCTTGATTTCACTCCATTTCGGACTAGAATCGTTTGTTGTAATTTCTTCTATCTGTTGATGACTTTTAATACATACAAGAAACTTATCCAGATGCGACTCGTCAACCCATTTTTTTGTGGTTTTACTGACTAGTCGAAGATCCATCAATTCCCATAATCTAAGATATCTGAGAGCAGCGTTTCGAGCCTGTCATAAAAATTTATGAATTTGACATAATCGATACATGGTTCCATGTAGTTCAGTTAGATAACTAATTATTGATACGACATATTGTAATGTAACGTACCAACTCTGGAAGATCAAAAAGCGGAAACGACGCATCGGAAATATTCAGTGAAGATATCTGCTTGACGAGTTCAGAAGTAGTTGTCATTTTAATTCCTGCCTGGTCGTTCACGACGTTCACCCCGTTCACTGTTAGAGGTTAGATTTGAACACATGCACTGTCACCACACCAGTGTCAGTGAGTGTCACCTCGTGCCTTGAAATCTGAATGCCAATTCACAATTAATTGAAATTCAAAATTGAAGAGTATGAACTCAATGTACTATGAAGTAAAGTATATATCTGTAATATGTAATAGAATTAATAAGCTTATCATTGCACATTTGACATTGTATAGTGTATAGTATAGTGCATAATGTTTTAATTAACTGATTGTCAATTACAAATTTAAAAATTAGGTACGGTTTAATTTTTTGTCTTTACCCTTTAATTCAGGGTTCCCTTGTCTATCCCCTTTCCCCTTCTCGTCTATCCCCTTTCCCCTTCACCGACTCCTCTGGCCCCTTCCCCTTCTCCCTTGGCCCCTTCTTACCATCCCCTTCTCCCTTGGCCCCTTCTTACCATCCCCTTCTCCCTTGGCCCCTTCTTCCCCTTCCCCTACTAACTAGGTGCTTCATCTTCTACTACCCTTGACCTTTGACCTTGGCATCCCACTCGGCTTCACTTAGTTCACTCTCAACTTAGAAATACACTACATTATTTTAAATGAATAAAAATGTTTTTGAAGATTTTAAACACAATTTAAACATTTAAATTTATTTAAATTCAATTTCAAAAATTTCAAATACAATAAAAATATTTAAAATTCAATTTCGAATATTTGAAATACAATAAAAATTATTTAAATTAAATTTCAAATATTTTAAATACAATAAAAATTATTCAAATTAAATTTCAAAAATTTCAAATACAACAAAAATATTTTAAATTCAATTTCGAATATTTGAAATACAATAAAAATTATTTAAATCCAATTTCGAATATTTCAAAAATATTTAAGCTTATTTAAATTAAATTTCAAAAATTTCAAATACAATAAAAATATTTTAAATCCAATTTCGAATATTTAAAAAACATTCGAACTTATCGAAATTCAATTTCGAAAATTTCAAATACAATAAAAATATTTTAAATCCAATTTCAAATATTTAAAAAACATTTGAACTTATTTAAATTCAATTTCGAAAATTTTAAATACAATAAAAATATTTTAAATCCAATTTCGAATATTTAAAAAGCATTAAGCTTATTTAAATCCAATTTCGAACATTTGAAATACAATAAAAATATTTAAAATCCAATTTCGAATATTTAAAAACGGTATGCGGAGAAAAGCGGCTCATGAAAAGCGTCCCATAACATATCATTTGAGTCCCTTACAAAAAGCGTCCCTTACAAAATGCGTCCCTGACAAAATGCGTCCCTATTTAAGAGCGTCCCCATATATCCGTTGTTTAAACAAATATGCCTTTTAAAGTTCTTTAGATTTTTAATGTGTATAAAAATATATTATTTATTAGCTTTTACTTATTAATAGTGTACATAGTAGATATATCAGGTCGATGTTTTCGCCAAATTATGAAGTTTATTTTTTACATAAACTATGATTTCATTTTACTGTTATTTTGAGTTATTTGTTAAAATTTAGTCTGTTCTAATACGGTAAGCAATTTTTCGAATGTAGCCCATACGTGTGCAATCAGGACCACCATATTCTTTAACAATCTTTTTCAATTCTTCTGAAGCATGCTTATATTTCTTACGAGGAGGAACTACAGCTCCTGCTCTAAATTGGCTAATGCTCATTTCGGTAAAGACTTGCTGCTCTTTTAAGGCGTCAATCAATTTATAAATGGTCGGTTTACTCGAACATAACAATGCGGCAAATCCGTTGTGAAATCCTTCAGAAGAATTGTTGGTCCGTTAATTGTCTTCTAACACCGCGTCATAGTAGTTCCAAAGTTTGACATCAAATAAAGGCGGGATACGGGTAGTTCGGCGGTGATTCCACGGTCCTAGCCATGTTTTCTCAAAGTACGCAATGAACACGAAAAGTAGCTGTTCATTGGCGAGAAAGAAATCTTCTTCCATGATCTGGTCAAAAGTTGTCATAACGTCTGAGGTTGGAACAAGTGCAAGTGCAACCAGATACCAGATATGGATAGAAAAGTCAGAATCGGCAGAATACAGCTTCAGGATATCCGAGTCAGCTTGGATTAGTCTGTAGAAATGAAAAAAACAGCCATTGTTTTTAGCCGCAGGAAACACAGTGCAAAACGAATTGATCTCGGCCTTTTCGTAGTCAGTCATTATAATAGAGGGAGCCCAATTAGGATGTAGTGCTCTGAGATTGCTGAGAACGTCCGTGTAAATATATTGGTTTTTGTATGGCATCAGGCAGTAAACAAGTGGAAAGGCGACACCACTTCTGAATCCGTGTATAATAAAAAGTTGTGTGAACAATTTTGGAGCCACGTTGAAGGTAGCATCTGCCAGCCAAATGTCGAACGATTGCAAAAAATCCAAGTTCTTTTTGGTGGTGAACAACAAAAACCTTTTGTCTGCATGTCCAGAGTCTGATAGAAGAAAAGGTTCGCCTTTGCTGGTTATTTTGAACTGGTCAGGCAAATCTATTTCTTCCCGGCATGAAGGTGCTTTGAGCGATCCACCTACAAGTCCTCTTGTTGCTCTAATCGTGCGTTTTAAATTTTGCTTCCGTGGAAGGACCCTTTGTGCTGCATCCGACATTTCAACTATATTTCGCGCTATGATATGAGCTGGCTGATCCGTTGTTGTCTTCGAATCCGTTTCGTCTGAGCCCGAATTTGTCGGAGTTCAGCTTTCATGAAATCGGGACGGTGACAATGGGTCCCCATTTCCAAAAGAAGTTTAGGGTCATCGAGGGACATTACATTACGTTATGTTGAAATGAATTACGAAAGACTGTATTAGTGTATTTATTCCATTATATTTACATCCATTCTGTACTTAAGCTAATAATAAATTTGGCAAATAAATAAATCAATAACCTGTATTGCTGCCACCCCCACAGAAGGTTTATTTAATTGCTAAGTATTTATTGTAGATTTCCAATATGTTCCATGTGTATTGTCTTTTTGTTGTTGTATGCAATTGTATGGAATAGGTTAATGTTGCGATTTGTTGCGATTTATTGCTGGTTTTGTGTATACAGTTTATACGTATTATTGCTGGGTTTAAATCGAAACATTTCATGCAGTACTAAATAATGAACCCTCACTCATTTTGTTTCATGTTTAAGTTAGTGGTAAATTTAAATTGTTAACACGCCGATGATGACGGCGTGCCCTTTAGTATTGATCTCACTCTTGAAGAAAACGGACTTGGATCCGAAATTGTATATTTCAATGAATATAATTAATTAAATATTTACGACAAAGTTGTTATTATCGCTCCGAGTCATTTGTTTAATAAATCTGCGTTCTGTTAGTTCCTTAAAAGTGATTGTGTATACGGTTTATTGCAATCGACATATGAACAGGTAGACAGAAGAGTTCAGTCCCATTACTCATCCGACAGACGAGCATAATTTTTGGAAAGTGATAAGACCAGTTGAAAGGGCTGGCCCACGCATATGAACAGATAAGCCCAAGAGTCGTACTTGGCCCTAAAAACCTGGCTTTACACTTATCGCTCCGTTGACGCTAACACATCCAAATGCGTTTGTGGAAACCGAGTTGGTGGAATCTAAATCCATATTCATTAAATAAAAGGACAGGTTTGTCCTGATTGGATTTCGAAACAGTCAGTGACATGACATACTTTTAAATTTAAAAAACTACTACAGTATTTAATTACTTCGTCTAGAGCCCAGCCTCAGCTTTTTTATTCACCCAAATCAAGTAAAACAGAGCGCCGATGTCAAACAACACGCGGAAAGAAGCTGTCTGAGGTACTTTAATTAATCCAGGTAAAATACTGGAGCTGGATGATTTCAGTGAATTAAATTTCGGAGGCGTAGTTGGTCACGAAACCGCATCCAGAGATGTTCGACAGACGGAACAGTGACTCAAGGTGAAGAATCGGATTGACCAACAAAGCTAAAATTACGGGGACGTGCTTTTATACTTTTTGAAATTAAGCAAAACTAATTTTGCGGAATTTAATTTATATTTAAAAGATTTCTGTGGACCAAAACCAGAAAAGGTAGACTTAAGCCATTGTTTACAATAACCCAAATTATATGCATCTTCTAAGGGTTCAAGAATTTAAGATTAAAGTGGCAAAGATTAGAAATGAAATTAAGAAATGCAAAGGTTCGAGGAAAGGTTCGACGAAAGGAAAAGATGAATTCGAAAGAACATCATTCGAAATGTTGTATTAAAAATAATCTATTGTGGTAACTTAGAGTCGCGTGCTACTGCTAGGTCATGACTTAGATCGAAGTCAGCATTAACGTAACTTTATTAAACCATAAGAAATGACATCGTTTAAAAGCTTGTGTCAAAAAACTCTGATGATGTATTCGAGTCTCGTTTGAGACCTGAAATGTTCGAAATTAAATTTAAATATGTTCAAATGGTTTTAAAATATTCGAAATTGAATTTAAAATATTTTTATTGTATTTGAAATTTTCGAAATTGAATTTAAAATATTTTTATTGTATTTGAAATTTTTGAAATTGAATTTAAATAAGCTTAAATATTTTTGAAATATTCTAAATTGGATTTAAATAATTTTTATTGTATTTCAAATATTCGAAATTGAATTTAAAATATTTTTAATGTTTTTAAATTATTTGAAATTGAATTTGAATAATTTTTTTTGTATTTCTAAATTCGAAATTGAATTTAAAATATTTTTAATGTTTTTAAATTATTTGAAATTGAATTTAAATAATTTTTATTGTATTTCAAATATTTGAAATTGAATTTTCAATATTTTTAATGTTTTTAAATTATTTTAAATTGAATTTAAATAAATTTAAATGTTTTTGAAAGTATATTTGTGTTAGAAATATTTTTAAACCCGTTGAGAAAATTAGAAACTGCATTTTTTGAAGCATTTTTTTAATTGTGTTTAAAATCTTAAAAAACATTTTTATTCATTTAAAATAATATAGTGTATTTCTAGGTTGAGAGTGAACTATGTGAAGCCGAGTTGGATGTCAAGGTCAAAGGTCAAGGGTAATAGAAGATGAAGCGCCTAGTTAGTAGGGGAAGGGGAAGAAGGGGCCAAGGGAGAAGGGGATGGTAAGAAGGGGCCAAGGGAGAAGGGGATAGCAGGAAGGGGCCAGAGGAGTCGGTGAAGGGGAAAGGGGATAGGGGAGAAGGGGAAAGGGGACAGACAAGGGAACCCTTTAATTCAACCTTTCTTCAGCTTCTTTGCCCTTTAGGCTTTACCGACCGGAGACAGTCACCTCGCTGCACAGTCTGGGACAACCTTTCAGCGTTTGGCTTTTGCTTTTGGTTTGGCGCGGCGTTCAGTTTTCAGCGTTGACGACGTTGAGAAGTTGAGATGTTTTTTAATTTTGTAGGTTTGTGGTTTGAGCCTTGTGGTTGTGGTTGTAGCTAGCTGGTCTGCATTTTGTTTTTTGTAACCACGTACTTGTACTAGTTGTACTGGTTTTTGTTACTGATGTGTGACTGGATGCTGAACGTAAATCACTTTGGCTGCACAATAATCTGGAATTTGAGTCTAAACAACAAAAAATTTCAAGAACAAAGAAAGAACGATTCCAAAAATGTGCACATGGAGAAGAATAGTTTAAATCTGACGTTTTGTGAAGTCACGTGGAGGGAATAGGAAGTGTTTGAAATTCGCGGCTCTGCCACATCGCCACTGAGTTGTTCGACCGAGAGACCAACACACCGGCTTTCACTTCTTCAGACTTCTTCATTTCATCACTTCTCCCACACGTTGTGTTGGCCCCTTCTCCTGTTGACACACAACACGTCCTGACTCCAAGTCATTCATCGTTACTTAATCCTGCCCGTCTCCTTTCCCTATTTCATTAACTCCTCTCCAAATTAGTTCGCATTCTACATTCAACGGATTAAGTGCTAAAAAAATTGGAGCAGCAATTCCTGTCAAATTCCATAAGAAAAAGTTTAAATTCTGTTTCGTCGTAAGTAGTCCATCACTATCACATATTCACTGATTTATTTTGAATTTATAATTTCAGTAGTTTCAGAATTATATGTATGGCATATTGCACTTTGTACTTCCTTGTACATTGCATCTTGCATCCGTAAAATATTTTGCCTATGGTCGGATTTATTTCATCCCATTTCCCATTCACTTAAAACTTGGGTTACTACTTACTACATACTACACAGCCAACAGCCTGTGCTGTGGCTTCTGCCTGAGGCCTGAGGGCCGTCCTTCAGGCCACAGGCTAAGGAATGGCTTGAATTTGAATATTAATTTTTAATTGATAAATTGAAATAGTTTCAAACTTAAGGCGTCTATTTTGTTGTATGAATTTAGGTCGCTTCACAAGATACTCGTGGCAATATGTTTATGAATTGGAGAAAGTTCCTTCTTCTCGTCCTCATCGCCTTCCCTGTGGTCACCCTCATTTCTGAAAGGGGTAAGTTTGATTGACGTTTAGTTCGGTAACTTAAAAATCAGAATATGTAAAGATGTAATTAAAACCGCAGTTCACAGTCACTTGTTATAACCGATATTTATGTTTATTACTCTGAAGGCTACGCTGTAAGGGCCGAAGACGATGTAGATGTTGATGATGACTCTGTGGATCTCGGTGATACTGGGGACGAGACTCCTGAAACTGCCGTTGTAGATGATGACATTAACCAGGCTGTAACAAAATCGCCGGATGCCGAAACTACCATTTTGTTCATTAAACCAAGGCCCGGTCTCGTTGGATTGTCTGGAAGTCCGGGTAAATATATTATCTTAGTATTCTTCAATTGTAGATATAGAATGGGGGATGGGAAACGTTGGTTGAGGCCGAATTTTGCTTAAAACATTGTAAAATAGGTAAGCTAGGTTCTAATATTTACAAAAGCTATCAGTCAAAGTGCCTAGAAATAACGACTTATCTCTCTAAGAGGCTGACTTGACGGTTTTAAAAGTTTTATTTAATGTAAGGAAGTAACATTAATAATTATAAAACGATTGATGAATTTTAGGATAGTTTAGTAATATATATTCAGGTAAAATTCCTTAATTTACTATATTCAGATAAGTCCGTATTGTATTCTTGATTTTTAACATATGATAGAATATATTCATTGAGAATGAATAGACTCTAGATGAGATGACTTAATATCTAAATTACAATTTGTGAATTTCAGAACTCCATGCTGGAAAAATCGTCGAATTTCTAGTGGGATTCACTAATAAAGGAAAAGACTCCTTCACCCTCGAGTCTTTGGATGCATCTTTCCGATACCCCCAAGATTACTCTTTCCACATTCAGAACTTCACCGCTTTGCAATACAATCGTGTTATCAAGCCAAAGGAACAAGCAACTTTGAGCTACTCTTTCTACACCGATGAATCCTTCGCTGGACGTCCATTTGGACTTGTTGTTAGCCTTGGATATAGGAACACTGTAAGTCTGAACAATAGTTCTTATTATAATAAAGGGAGAAATCAGAGTATGAACTATTAAATTATAAGTTGCGATTTTTTTTGTAGGAAGGAAAGCCTTTCCTGGATGCGGTTTTCAACGAAACAATTAGCATTGTTGAAATTGAGGAGGGTCTTGACGGAGAAACGTTCTTCTTGTATGTTCTTATGGCTGCATTTGCTGTTCTCCTTTTGGTCGTAGGTCAACATGTCCTTTCTTCATATGGTGGAAGGAAGGCTCCACGAAAGCAACAAATTGAACGAGGGACAACGGATTCTGATGATGTTGACTTCGAGTGGATCCCAAAAGAAACTCTTCGTTCAGCCCGTAAGATTTTATATTAAAAAATCCTAGCTTTTCTTTGTTATTAAAGTTCTGTGTCATTTTTATTAGCGTTTTCACTTAATTTTGTAATTTTATTGCCTTTTTGAAGAAAAATCACCTGGTAAGAGCCCCAAGAGCCCAAAACAAAGAAGACCAGCAAAGAAGGCAGGATCGACGTCCGATTAAAGCCTGTACTTAGGAAACCGTAATTATTATCAAAATTATCGCGTATACAAATATGGAATGATCATTTGGAAGTTGTGGCGTTCTCAAGCAGCATTTAAAAAACGATCGTCGCTCAAAGTTTAACTCATTACCCAAGAGCGTAAATCAAACATTTCATAGATAGCAAAGGATGCTATTTTTCTAAAGCTTTTTGAGAGTTATGGTATAAGCTGGAAGTAAGCTTAACGTGAACAAATATTAGGAGACGCGAGTAAAAATGTTTGTGTATGTAAATTTCTGTACATCCTCAGTTGGGTTATAGTTGAATTATCAAAAAAGTAATGTCTACCAGATTATTAATACCTATTTTATCTAGAGATGTAAGGTTTTCGATTAACAGTTCTTCCTTTCACGAGTTCCAGTGCCTGTTCCTTAGTGTTCAGTGTTTTTGAATAACAAGAAATTTCGTTCAATTCTTGTAATCCAAGAACAAAATATAATATCTATAAAAATGTTAGGTATGTACCCTGACTGCAAAAATATTACTATCCATCAGTGTGAGTTGAATGTTAAAAGAAAATCTGGTTTAATTATACTGTTTGAATGAAGGGTTAGTGTGATAGTTTTATTATTGTTATTTTCTGAAATTACATTAAAGCATCTGTAAAAATAAAGTACGAGGTGCTGATCCGTGTATTTGAATGTTGAAGGATTGTTATTCAATGATATGTTGGCTTAGTCTATATTTAAATTGAATGAAGTTGGTTTTGTTCGTAGTTTGAGCACCTTAATTTCTATGCAATAAATGGTAAACATTTATATACAAAAGTAAATTAAATTGTCGAATTACGCATTGTACATTTTATTTAAAAGTTGAAAGTCGCACTGTTTCTGAATCAATGTGTCAACATTAGTTTCCTGATGTCACTAACGTGACACCAATCTCTTTTGAAATGAACCAAATCACCCAATAGAAAATAATTCCAGGGAATTCGGTTCTGTAACTTTTGAAGTCAAAAGACTACGGGACTGACTGAACTTTGAATGAGATGTAAAGTAATGAAGTCTCCAGAATATAGAGCATAAATAAGTAAATTAACATCTCCGAAACAAGTCCGAGTCACCGGAGGAGTCGAAACGGTTTGTATTGCATTTGTCCTGTAGAAATCCCAAATCCAATTATTTGATCCGTTCTACCGTATATTTGTTGAGGAACTTCTCCATCAGCTACAAAATTATATATTCATTCAGACATTAACATTAACTTGGGTTGGAAACTTCTTTACCATTCCTAATTTTGTATCTTTACATTGTCCATAAAGTTGCAAGCTCAAAGCAATCTTGTTCGTCATGATTCATGACTGTCGAATTTAATTACATTTTACATTGCTTATTTACACTCCGAAAATTGCTGTGTAATATTTACATACTCCAATCATTGGCATCCCCGTTGGCCTTTATATTTAACTAGTTTTTCTAGAGCTAGCATATTCAGCAAATAGCTTGCTAATCTAATGTTCGCCTCATATAAGTAGAGACTTCTTCATATATATCTATGGCCGGCCTTCAACTCCATATAAATAATTTGATTGTATCTTTGACTCCTGCTATTTACGAGATGCAATATGCAGTACAATTGCAATTACTACAAATCAAGAAGCCAAACTGCTGACAGAAATACGAAAGAATCTGCAATGGTTGAATGAGGTGAAAGCAGTCGTAAAGAGGAAACTGCACTAGTCAAGCCGTAGATTTATATTAAAGTAATTAAGGAAAGGTCTTTTAAGTCCATGTGCGGAGCTCAAGATCTCTCGATCATGTCTCGAAAGACACAATACTTTACAGTGCCAAAAGTCCTGCCTTTGTTCTATCAATCAAAGAAAAGTTCGATGCCAGCCTCTTTGGCCGGTTGCGATTGGTCAGACGATTGCATCGTATGTCCATAGAGGATTCAACATAAATATTGATATAGAAGCCCATAGAACATTATTACATTACCCTTCGAAAGTGAATGGATTCTATTGGGAGGCTTCTCCTCTAGACTTATTAACTTTCAATGTTTCCATACGTCCCCGGCCGGAGTTCCCAGAAGCAACAACTACAACTACAAATAAATCTGGTTTGACGAGCAGAAGATGAATAACAAATAAGTATAGTATTAATAGTATCTCGAGTTTAACAATGACAAATGAAGGAGATCGAAATACTTCGGTTGTATTTAAAACCCCTTCTCCTATAGTTTCTCTGCTTCTGCTCATTTGATTTGAATTCAATCTACAGTTGGAGGCCATGCTTATGTATTGGAGAAAGTTTAGTTTGGTTAAACGATGGGTAGCTAATACGAATTGCAACTGAAGGCTTTCTCCAAAACTTGGACTTGTTAGTTCAGGTTGCAAAAAAAAAATTCTTCGTTTCTCGTTTTGACTCAACTTTTATTCGACTACTTCATTGTTTTGTAAAAATACCTTCTACGAGACTTTGAAACATCATTAGATTGAGTGGTTACCGTTTTGAGTGCTTCATTTTTATTTGACACCGAAATGTTACTTGATAACCAGCAATTGGGCCAATGCCAAATTGCAATATTCGTGTTTCAAAATCAAATCTTTCCAGAGTTATATCTCGTCTAATTGTAAGTAAATTATAATTAAGAGAAAACTGGATATTATTACAATTGCATGATGGCCAAAGCGCTTTTAACTATTTATTGAGTATATAGATTTTTGAAATTTTACAATATTGCAATTAATCATATTTTACTTTTGAAACTTACAAAAATTGATGCATTGAATGCATGCATGGAAGGAATATGAGCTACCTGAACAATCCAACGGGTTACATTGCATAAAATCATGTCTAAAAAAGTGACAATTTTTTCAATCCATCCAATACAAAATTCTACTGATATGAAAGAAAGTGTGTTTAAGCTTAAAATGATTTACTGTATGGAATACAGATTGATTTCTAAAAAAAATGAATTGTAGTCGACAGTGTGTGACCGGTCTCGTTTGTAATGTGTCAAACCTACTTACTCAGGAGGGTTTTATAGTTGTAGAATTTTCCTGGTTGCATGAGGAACAGTCTCCTTGGCCTCAATTGCACTTCCACGTGCTCTGCAGCTCCTTGAGCTTTCACTTTCCCATGTCTACCCTTGAAGGTCGTTCATTAACCATGTTAAGTTAACTAATAGGACTTTCTCCGCTCCCGTCTACTTCATTTTAAAACTACATGTAGGACTGTTGGAAATTTAAAATATATTTGGATGGATTGTCTGGAGGTGCCGCAAAATGTTACAAATAAATGTTATTTGTTGGAGAAAGGTACCAAGCTATCAATCGAATATGTCGAGTTGAATTAAAAGACGAGCTCGCAAAATGATAAATTCTCATTCCCAGAAAATAGACAATAGTTTGTGTCAGTCAAGAGATTCCGAAATTAGTTGATAAGTCAATAGTTTCTACACTTCTACCAGCTGAATTGGTTGTATTTGTATATTCTTGTGTTTGCCTAAATTAATTTAAGTCGCCTTTACTTACACAAGGAAGATCAAACTGTTTGCTCCAATATACTTCCAACTACACTTCTTCCGTTCTCAACATTGATATCGGAGTTTATTTATTTATTTTAACTGGAAAGGTCACATTTTGAGCTATGATCACTTACAGCATATCTGATGAAAGCATCTAATTCTACTCTGCCTGCTGTGCCCTTTTTTATTTGCTTCATTTTTATGAAATGATATAATTTTTGAACTAACTTTAAAACATTAAATTGAGTATATCCAGAATTTTTGTTACCATATTGTTGGGTAACAAACACGTAAATATCCTCAATTCGGCTTAGTTATCATATTTGAAAAAATAAGTATTTATCGCACTAGTAGATTTTCGTAATATTAAATTATAAACCTATAATTTAACTTTGCGCAACAATTCTTCAAGAACTATTGGTTTGTATTGTAAATGATCATCGTTCTGAAAATTGTCAGGAACACTGAAAAGAGAAAGTATAAGATCTTACGTTTTAATAGAAACCCGATTTGTTGTCTGGATGAATTACTAATTTCTCAGAATTCGGGTTTTTGTTTTCCCCGTTAAGCCAGAGATGAAACGTTAACATGGAACAAAATTTTCGTTTGATTGCAAAACTCTCCCTTCGAATCACTTAACTTATTTATCAACAAATATTACTTAAGAATTGTACTTCCAGGCAAAATTACACGCTACTTCTAACTTATATTAATTTCACTTCAGAGAAAGCATCTCTGATGTAATCGGGTTCTTGGCGGAACCCTGTATAATTAGTAAGCAATATAGAGCTACAGATATGTCAAAGTCCTTTATGAATCTTATGTTTTTGTATCACTCCAGTTTTTCTCTGCTTTTATCTTGTAAAATAGAGCTGTGAAAGTTTTACACTTTTACAAACAAGACAAGATGACCTTTGTTATCGAGTTGTAATATTTAATCTTTCAGTTCTCTCGCAAGCAACGTTAAATACGTCAACGGAGAAATTGTGATATTATTTCAACATAGCCCTAAATATTTGCTGCATCCTAACTATCAAAGTCTTTTAACGAGTACGATATTGACGATATATAATGATGAATGAAACGATGTACATAAACATGCCACACGTATCATGTACTTCTACAAAATAGTTTTTCTCGAAAGAAAGTAAACATACGAAACTGAATGTAGGTACCAGAATAACATTGACTTAATTCCAAACTTCAATTACCTCCTGGGAAAAAGCACAGCACTAAGGCGAGGAATATACTTTCCAGAAATTGGCAAACTTCTAGATAGCGAAAAACAAACGGTATTTTCTGAACTTGGGAACCAACGTGCATCTTTGCATCTGGTCAATCCTTCAGGCGAATCCTTCGTTTAATAAATTTTACGAGTCCCGGCCCCCAACCGAATAGATTTTTATCAAAAGCACACAAATTCTCCGAATCGTTGAAAAGCATCGAATGCATGCCTCATGTCTCAAACAGAGGGAACAGATACAATCCTTTAATTGAATACCTGTAACTGCTACAAGTGGTCAAATCCAGCCATTGACGGTACGCCAAACTTTACTTCATGCCCGCAAATGATACAAAGTGACATTGGTGTATATTATTCTTGAATCAAGTCTTTCAAAAATACTGTAATTAACCATCTTATTAACACTATATTTGTCAAAGTTGTGTGTATTTCACAGAATCGAGTTGGCTGTTGGAGGACACGAAATACCTTAGATTATCAGCCGTTTTTATTGGTTTGACATTTCAGACATAATAATAATATGATTGAAGCTAACTTTGATTCTTTGGAAATCTTTATCACATTCCTCAAATCCCCTTAACTTAAGCAAAATATTTGTTACCGGAAAATGTTTATAGAAGGAGAACAATAGAATCTATTGGAACTTAACTCCTATCTCCAACAGAATATTTATAAAGCAATGTATTCAACGAACGCGATTAAGAAAGTTTATACTACCCAATTGAAACGGTATCTATGAACAAGATAATCCATTGGAAACTAGTAATACCCGAGAAAATATTCAATCGAATCTGATCATATCCATCATTGAGCATTGGCTAACCTACGACTCATTGACCTCCAACTTTTTGAGTTCCATTGCTGCTTTACTTTGCATAATCTTACACGGAGCAGTAACATTCTTACATCCATTAGATTACCAGCATGGGTGCGAAAAACTCAAGGTCAGGTCGCTTTTCAAAGAATTTCTTTTGCTTTCCCATTCTCATGCAACAGCAACTAATATTTTGCATTATGTATTCCTGAGTTGAATTTGTTAAAAATTCGAAAAAGGGGAAAGTTTGAAGTAAGGAATAATAAAATTTAGTAAATTTGAACTAACTTCTTCATTCATTTTCAGAAATCAGTAACATTTTCTAGCGACCGACTCCTATGCAGAGTTCCTGGTATAACGACGTTAATAACTCTTTAATTAAAAAATATTCTAAGTAGCCAGATTTTTAAAAACTCCAACTACAACATTCAAAATTTCAAAGTATCAAAATATCTTCCTTTCATTTTTAGTTATACCAGATACCCGTGTATAAGATTCCGGTGTAGTCTTACATACCTTTTGTGCATCATATACATATAATACAAAAAATAAACAAGTAGGCTAGTGATTATGTAGTAAACCAGATTTATTTAAACAATGAAATATCATGAGCAAATTGTTAATTTCTGTGGAGAAAGTACCAGTTCATTGAAAAATCGTGCACGATTTGTTGTTTTCAGACCTTTCCTGTTCCACCTCCACCTTACTAAACTAAAATATTTCAAACATTTGTAATAATAACATTATATTCCGCCTCGCTCTGCATTGGATGTTCAATCAAAGGTTAGTAGTTTAGAATAAGGTTCTCGTTTCACGCAAAATTCAGATTGAGTGAATTATTTTAATGGCCACCATTTACTAAAAACATTGTGCAATAAGTACAGGATGTTTGGAAAGCATTTATTATGCAAATACCAGGCACGGTATGCTTGAGAAATTGAGACTCAGAATCAGTAATTTAATATGAGTTCAAGTTTACTGATCCCTTTAAAAAGTTAAGCTCTATATGAATAGCTAAAGTGGTTGCTAAATTTTAACGTAATAAGTGATTCATAGAATCCATTTAACTTTCAGACAATGTTTATCGTTCCATAAACATACACCAATCCACCCTATATTATTCAAAACGATTAGCCATGAGCAAATGCATTTGCAAGGTTTGTCGGGTAAATTTATTTATGTCCAACAATAATTAGCTGCATGGCCCTGTGAAATATTAGACTATGAATTAATTCAATAAAGTTAGGTAGGATAGGAGACGGGATTCGGGTGGAGTTCTCGTGAATTGACTCTGATTGTTGGCGAGCTGGCGCCTAAGAAATCAGAATTTGCATTTAAACTTAAACAAGATCCGGGTGTCTCGAGTACCTTTACCGTCTCCATTCCATTTCTGAAGATCCTGATTCCTCTGATTCATGTTTGCAGTTTAATTTATTTAAACATCTATAGATACGAAAGAGGAGCCTCATTGAAGCAAAAAAATTAAAGGCTCGTCGTCTTCTTCTTCACAGTCTTCACGATTTTTTTTCATATGGTTATATTCAGGGATATTACATGTTTTAGTTTGCTTCAATAATTTCTAAACTTATGCTAATTGAGCATAAAACATCCCACACCTATACCGAATGCAATATAGAAACCAAAAGGACTATGTGGCCCGATGCAGCAGCTTCAGTTTGCTTTCAATTAGTTAAATTCATAGAGGCCCATGTATCCTTTGAATGGATAGCACTTTACAATTACAAAGAAGAAGAGCCGTGGATGTTATATAAAATGTTTACGAAATTTAAATGCCTTTTATAATGCAATTTATTTCCTTATGAAGGTGAAGGTATAGGGAATGGTTGGTGCAAATACATTATCGCCCACTTTAAGACACATTTGAATAAATATCATTTACACATTTATTTGGAGAATGGAATCTCCAACTCCATTCCATCGCCTTTTTTGTCGCAAGATCAGTGTGAGCCTGCAAACAATTATTTTTTATGCTCATCCGGGTTTCCTTAATTTAGTAATTCATTACTTTGCACCTCTCGAACAGACTATTTACTTTTGAATAAACTTGCTTCGTTACTAGTCTCAAATCAGCGGAAAATTATTGTGCAAACTGCACAAGTTGTAAAAACATATCAAACACGTTTAGCGTCGGGTGAGCCGATCTGTCTGGTTTTTCTAATCCGTAAAAATTCGCCTGTGAACACATCTTCGAATATTTTTAAATTTTTCGCCTTCTTTTTTATCTGCAATTTTTATCTCAGTTGATGATAAGGGAGATCTTGATAATTAAAACTTTATGAACCTATGCAATTTATTCGAACTTAATTGTCATCCCGATTTTAATTCAATCCGTCTTGCATCTGGATAAATTTGTTCCTAGAAAGTAGTCTGATTACAAATGGATTGGAAGACTTCGGGGGTAACTCAAAAACAAAATATACCTCGACCTCGGAGTTAGATCATTACTCTAATTATTGGAAGCGCCAGAGCATTCCATTAGAGTGTAACAAGAACTTTTCATCCTTTTACAAACATTTCGTATTCAGTACACAAGTCTTGCATTGGAACCTCATCCCAATCAAGAAGAAGAATTTTTAGACTCTACATTTCACTAGTAAAAGGTTGGGGAAAAAGTTTTTAAAACTTAATTGGGGCTCGAATTCTATACGAATTTAAAAAAACGCATGGCAAATTTCTGCATTCCCCCATTCTAATTTTTCTAGCGAAATAAAGTAATATTGAAAAGGGAATTAAAAAGCTCTTTTACTAATTTAAGTCGTTACAGTGGTTGGCTTCATCGCTGTGCAATTTGAAGTCAAACTTACGCCATAATTAATTTTTGCAAGCCTCTCCTTGAAACCTCCGTCGATTCCTCTATAACTTCTCTTGCAAAGGATACTCGAGCACGGAGAAAGAAGTGTAGATAAATTCGACGAGTTTGCAATCATCGCTTTCTCTTGCAATAGATTTTAATAAAATGCAACTTATACCTATATTATATTCAGATAAATGTCCATTCGAGAGATGGTTATTCTTAGACCATCGTGACACAAGTGTCTCTCAGTTTATTATTCATCTTATTAATATACATTAATTAGTATGATTATACTTAATATAATAGGATTGCATACATGCACGGATACACCGCAATACCCCTATTGTTTTTCAGGTGTTTGCTACGCAAACCCAGGATAAAGTTTAAAGGAAATTAATTAATAATATAACAGTTTAAGTATTAATAAAAGTTTGAAATAACAATTCTAAGAATGATTACAAATAATGTCTAAAAGTCTAGAATGGTTCAAAACATAATAAATATTAACAAAACGATAAAATAGTGAAAGAAAAATTCAGAATGTAAAGAAATAGTCACTTGAACAAAACAATCATAATAAAATTTGTGAATATTGGCCTTTAACACAAATGATGTTATGTCAGTTATATGAAAATTGTAGAGATTTAGATCAATGATAATAAATAGAATACAATTATTGCTGAAGATTACTCACAAATAGATGGATAGTTGTATTGATAATTTTCAAATCTTACTCAAGTAGATTAACATATATCTATGAAAAATTAGATGGACGTGGGTATCTGAATATATTTCCAAAGTTAAATAAAATAAGTCAGAGATGAAAGAAAAAGGTTAAATATTAAATTAAGTGTTAACTTTACGAATAATTACTTAATTACTATTAAGTTTATGTCGGAGTTGTCCGTTGATGAAAGTCAGATGATCAGAGTCCGGTTGAATTGTTGTAATTTGTGAATGGTCCACGAGGTGAGGACATCGATGAAAGATTCGTTTCAATGCTGACGTCAAAAATTGTACAAAGATGATTGTGAAGATGAGATTGAGAAGTAACATCTAGATACGGCTTCGTTACGAGCAGAATTCTTCGGAAGATTTAATGAGATGACACGAAAATTCCCAGGTTGAGGTCTTATATTTTTAAAGATGACATCTCGTTTTCGAATTAAGGAGACGGAGAGGGTTTTCTTCTGTTTACCCACAACTAGGCATTCATCTCGTCAACAGTCAGTGAGGGTTTGTACTTCCGGTACAACTAGCAAACTGACCTTTATCCTCTTGCCGGATTAGGCGTAACATTAAGGCCTCAACATAAGCACGGAATAAGATAAGGCCACGCAGGGCTCATAAGGCCATCAAGGGCATATTACATCGCAAGGTCCAGCCTTACGGAAACATTTCATTATTATTTCTTCATTTCTTCTCATTTTATATTATTATTGGTCCATACAAGGACATTTCATCGTGCAATACAGTCTAATGAAGTTTAAATCCTCAAAGTAGATGCTCTTGATAGAAAGTTGAAAAGTCGCATATCACCATATAGTTTTAAAAAAAATCAGAAGTGTCAAGAATTGCAGTTGTAAGGAGAGAATAGAATGAAGTCATCAAGGTCTTGGAAATAGGAACATGTTGGCTAGGCCTGTTAAAGTCTGAATATGATGTTAATCGTTTCAAATAACACAAATTCACCAAGTTTAGAGTCAGTAAAATGTCCAAGAAGATGCTGAGAATGGTGAGATTAAAGAATTGAGACTTTCTCACAGAAGATAAACTGCTGATTAAACAGAATATGCGTTCTCACGAATAAAATGTTCACTCCGGTGGTCAAAATTGGTAAATTAAAAATATTATAAATATATCGTCTTAATTTTTAGAAGAATGTTTGTCTTCAAAATGATTTTAAACAGGTCCTTAATTAAAAGAGTTTGTTAGTTTTTCGAAAGATGTAGGACACTTATTTACACAAGTTGTAAGGAACAAAATGATGATAATTAATTTCAATACGATTTGAAATTCAAGGTTCATTTTTTCAATAGCAGAGTTTTTAGACACGTTTTCACAGTTTTAGCAAATCCAAGTTGTCTAAAACAGAGTATTCAGATTTCAACTATTCAAATTTTCACAAATTATTCGCTTTAAATTAAGTCCAACTAAGTTGGAAACCAACTTGAACTTATAAAGTAATTCATAGAGAGGATTTTCCTAATTTTGTCCGTAATTTTAGTTCAAAATAATGAAATTTTGTTCTGGAGATTCAGATTCGAAATTTTATCACGAATAGGGTGATTTAACACACAATAACGTTAATGTTGAAAGTTTTAGTGTAATGTAAGATGTACTTAAATGTAATATTTGGTACAATGGTTAAATGTTACTTAAACGTAGTTCGGGTTGCTTGGCTGTGGTAAGGAGAGCGAACTTGCATCTCCACCAATATTATATTCAGATAAATGTCCATTCGAGAGATGGTTATTCTTAGACCATCGTGACACAAGTGTCTCTCAGTTTATTATTCATCTTATTAATATACATTAATTAGTATGATTATACTTAATATAATAGGATTGCATACATGCACGGATACACCGTAATACCTACTTGTCAGTAATAAAAAAAACTTTTCATTAAATATAAATACTTTTATACTGAATAGGTGGGAGTTGAAGAGATTGCAATTTTCGTAATTGAAATCCTTCATATTCTGCTACCGTTGGAGATAGCAAAAATGCCGAGTCTGGGTTGTTTCTTCTTCGAATCAAAAGATCAGAGTTCAAATATTGCAAAATTTTAAGGGAATGAAAGAAGAAAGGTATGATTCCCAGAAGAGGTTATGCACTAGAACTTTTCCCCATCCTGTTGCATAGCAGTTCAGTTCCGTTTGCACTGTTGACTGTACTGTAGCCGAACATGCAATATGGATTTAGATGTTGCATATTAGAGGAGGTTGCTTTTTCCTTACTTTCTCCATAAATCCCTTTATACCTGGCTTGGTTTACATCCTGCACTTTACTTATGGAGGATTCCAACGTCAACTGCATAAGCCTTTCGTGTAAAACTTACCCATCTATAGGTACATAGGATATAAAATTCTGGTGAAGTTTTGCACGGGTATAAATAAATTTAGTTGTAGGCTTTTGCTTTTAGTCTAGCCTATAGAATAGACGGAGATCAAAGTCAAAATTCTGTATATTATAGATTAGTAGATGGTGGGGAACATAAGCGTGGAGAAAGTTTAGAACTGGGACGTAATTCCAGAAGGGATAAGTTGAGGCATATTTTCATGACGTGACATGACAGGACGTATGATTCTGCCCGAATCTCAATCTCCTGTTTGTTCCCTTTATTTTTGGCTCAGCAGGTTAGCAGAGTAAGTATAATGCCCTTCAACTTCAAGGAGATTGCTAAGCCCTTCCTGTTTTAACAACGATGGTACCTATGATTTATTTTTTCATTTATCAAATATATTACATCTAATATCGTCTGTTATCTCTGTTTAAAATCAAGGGTAAGTGAGGCCTATCATTCAAGAACGAACTGACTCAAAACTTCAATTTTAATTTTCATCGATTTCGAACGGAAGGCAGTTGCGATGTTTAATTTAGATGGTAATACTACTTGTTTTCAGTGATCATTCGCAGTTTGTTAATGTTTGTTATGATGCCATAGTAGATATTATAAGTCAATATATACTTTGCTTTCTCCAATGAAGAAAATATTTTTCAATCTAATTCAACAAGGCTGAAACTTGGATTATATTTATATGCTGCTAATTTAGCAGTTCTACCCTGATTTGTACCGATAGACTACTAACAATTTAGGATATATGTATAATTCGTTTGCTACGAAATAAAAAGCTGCCGTCATGTGTCAACGCCTTAAAAGCTGTCGCAACAAGTATCTACTTTCTCCTTTAATGTTTTGTTCGTTGTCTGTTGTATAAGGTTTTTTGCATCACTTTTACTGCCATTCAGAATCAAAAAGCATGCCAATATTTTATGAAAGCAGGTAATGCAAATGCAAGCAGCAATGCAAGGATGAAGTTCTTCTAATCCTGCTCATTAGTTTGATTACCATATGGATTCTATTTTTGAATTAAGCGTTGCCTTTTTCTGTTAAAAGTTGAAGAACATATTCATACAGCATCACTATACAGTTATCAGTCAAGCACTAAACAGTTGAAGAGGTTAGCTTTTTAGTATTGCGGCTTTTGGATGTTTTACTATGTTGTGATTGAAAACAGTAGCTATTACTAGTTGTGAGAAATGCTGGTATGCATTATGGAAGTTGAATAATTTAAATATAAATTTGAAATTCTTATTGACTCAACCATTGCGAAACTGCAAAACTGTGCTAACAATTTTTACGCTAGGTGAGATACTCAAATGAACAAATATTTTCTTGAGTACCGTTCATAACCAATTGCATAAATACCTCCAGGATCGGTCTTTAAAACTTCGGCTTAATAATTTCTCAATTGGAGTCTTAAGAGTTATGTCGATTTAAATTTGAATATCTGGAAAAAATCAACAGAAAAAAATAGTTGTAAGAAATTTGTTCTTCCCTGTGTGCATATTGACTTTATACATCAGATTTCCAAATTCTTTGGAAATTGTAATCATTGGATTTTCTTCAAATAATATTGAAAATGTGTCTTAGCACTTTAGCTCTGTCTTTTTAATGAGACTGCAGTAAAAATTTAAAAGTACGAAAACATCAGTAGCTCTAAAGTTTACGAAACGTGTGTGTATAAACTTATAAACTTTTGAAAATTTAAGAGGACATTTTACCTTTTGCAGTCACAGTTTGCTTGAAATAGTGAAGAACAGGGGCCTGACAATAAAGGCTACGTCGTTTCACTAAGTGTTTGTAGATTTGTATCATATTACACAATATACCAAAAATATCTTAAATTAAATTATTTACGATTGCCGTATTTAGTGTTCTTATGAATATCAATAAAACTTTAATGGTCTTCCGAGCTTCACTACAGCTTATTTGCACGTTGTACTTGCATGATTACTTTCTTCTTGTCTGATCTGCATCTGGCTCAATTGAGAATATTAGTTACTATGTTACTAATAATAAATTCCTAAGAAATATGGACTCCTATTATCCTATTATTTCCACTATTTTGCTTCAGCATGAAATAGTGAATAAATCTAGGAGAAAACAAAACCGATCCTTCATCACGATACCATTGTTGAGAATACAGACAATTATTATTTCTGTATCCTTAACCTACACGTTGTTAATGTTTTTGTCAATATCTGTAACAAAGCAGAGAGAGTTCCACAATGCAATCCATTCTGTAGACTTTATATGCTTCTTGGACGCTGTAATGGGTGTATTTGACCACATTAGAAAGTAAACCCATACTTCTCGAACATGTTATTGTACTTTTCTTCCATTCTATAGTAAAAGAGATTATAAAAGCATCGTGTGTACGAAGTACAATATTTATTTCGTATATGACACTAATAGACAACGGCTGGAAATAGTTTTTGTCGCAAGACCAACCTATCTTTGTCATAGTCATAATGTATCTCTTATTCCATTTCCAAGTAAACAGGTCCACAAGGATACCACCGGTCCGTGAAAGCGAGACGAATGGAAAGAGAGGATTGTAGCTCATAAGACGTACGATAAATAACAATAAGGATAGAGCTATTTGCACTTGTACCGGGGAAAGTCTGCCGAAAGTGTAGTTTCCGGTAAGGCCAAGCCTATGCTTTCCTACTTTTATCTGGAGCTCTGCACGAGTCACCGCACCAGTCTCTGAAATGTATATCTGTCTACAGAGACTGTTAGATATTTCATTCATTCGGTCCTAAATCGTGACTAACTTACATTTATCAGTGTTTGAACCGGCTTCCAGAAACTCCGGAAGTAAAGCCGGTGGCAGGAGTTGGGGCATCACGTATCTGGTTGCCGGAGATGAATGGAATCAGTATAAACTATATATAGAATCTAGGTCTGGTATTTAAAATTATCGCCATGTCGTCTGCAGCTAAAAGGGAAGGATTTTCCTTTGCGGTGAAGTAAATGATTCAAGAGGAGTTATTCAAACAAAATCGGAGTCCATTGGTAGATACTTTGCCATGTATGGTTCATTTGATTCCTTTGTTCATGTCAGATTAATCCTCTCGGATTTGGAGAAAGGCCGTACCACGATGTGCTTTAACATTCGCAATGGGACTTAACCTTAAACATCACGTACCATGCCTTATTTTATGTTAGCGCAGGAAATTTTGGTTTATAAATTTTGGTTTATTTTATTTGGACTCTTATCGGAAGGGGTTTTATCCTTCGGAAACATATCATCCTTCTGAGAGGATTGAAATATAAATCGTTTTTCTTCAATAAATGAAAGACTGTTTGTGACAGGCAGTGCCGAGGTAATGGAACGAAGAAATTTGAAAATTTAATGAGACTGGAATTTGTGTATATTCAGGGCTGGGAGAAAGCAGTGATACGGCACAGCTTTGAAGTTGCCACAGGTATTGTGAATGTTTAATTTGTTTTCTATTTTTACATTTTATATAGGTCAAAACACTACTACATTTCAATAGCAAGGAGTAGAGTTTGGTCTGTAAAAAATGTATTTAAATAGGTGTGTAATACATATTTACAAATCCACATCATATTTACAAATGGCCAGACTAATGCCAAGGACTATGCTTGTCGTGTTATTCTAACAAGATTTGCTAGCTACACCGGATAGACGTACACTTAATTCGTCAATCACTAAAATTCAGATGCAATTAAAATTGCTCAAGATTTTAAGTGGAAATATTATTAACAGTAGGCAGAATAGTATTTTATTTTACTTTTATGTTATTGTATGTTATTCTCAATTTTACTTTTGCATTTGATCGCATATCTAAATCGATACAACTCTACAAATCATTACAGATTTCAACTACACGTTTCAAATTGTATCATTCATTTTTAAATTCATATTCCAAGCCCTTGGCAGAAATTGGTTTCAGATAAGTTTTTATTTATGTTACCCCAGGTAATATTAAAGATACACCCTGGGGAATTGATTGACGATTTTGTCTAAATAAATCTACGAATAAAATGTTAAAATAATGATATCTTTCAAATGCATTTTATATTGAATTTGAATTGTTACACCGCTTGCTAAAAATAAAAAATTTAAACATTCAAATTGTTAGGAAAACTGAAGATCGTTGACAGTTCTGTAGCTTTTAAAGAATATAATATGCCTAACCAAGTTAACTCAGGAAGGAGTTGACAATTTGTATAGCAATTCTTACGACTTCTCTTAATGCTTTCACTCTCTCTCAATATTAATAAACCATAGCTTTGAAAAGGCGTGTCCTAGACGTTGTAAGCTTTCATCCTTAACCCATTATCCCAGTTAATGCGATTATAGTCTATTAATAGTCAGTACAGGAAATTGAGGAATTGACGTAAGATGTTAAGTGGGTGTGGCCAAGAACTTCCCGTAATCCGTCACGGGCCTGTTTTACGTGTGACTCTTGCGAAAGAAACCAATCAATGCAACACTTCTTGAGGGGTTTCAAATACGACTTAACTTCAAGTCAAGTCGGGTTGTCAACACTCGATGGTGTTATTGGCTAATAGAATCAGTGTTTTGATTTCCCTAAGAGTGGGCGGAGACGAAAGAATTATGTTATATAAGCTCTAAAGATGTTGTAATGTGATATGCATGTTGATTTTGTATACGTTGAATATAAGTGGTTTTGGTGAAAACATATTAGACTATTTTATTGACAGTTAACCAAATCAGTGAAATGCGTAGACGTCGAATTTAAATCTTTCGAAACTATTGCGAAAATCTTCGATTAAGTCTAAAATATAATGTCTTTAAGGAACTATACCATACGCTAACTAAACAATAAAGCATAAATATTGTACATTCATTCATAACTTCCAGCTTCTAGGGATTCGTAAAATACACATAAATGGGCCATTTGGACAAGTAGTTAAACGCTTCCGGGAGCAGATTTGATCTCCTAGCATTTACCCCGTCTTGTAGTATCAAGATCGATACGTCGTAAAACCATACGTTGGAATCAAGGTCGTAATCCTGATATATAAATCGTACTTTGTGGGCGATAAAAGCCAAAACATCTATTCAAGAAAATGCAAATCATGTTCTAGACCATAATCTTTATGGAGATAATATAGCATGTTAGAGTACTACTTAACAAGAAGAAGTTGAGCGTAATTGCACACTTTAGGAATGACACGAGAATACTACTTGACGACTTGATTGGCGCCAGTGGATCGGAGTTGTAATAATAATTGCAGATTTGTAGCGAATTCTGCCTGGAGTAAAATTACCTTCGAGAAGTTTTGTGTCGTACTTGTTGTAAAAAGTACATATCCATCACATTTACAACGGAACGAACACGAATGTTTTGAATCCACTCTCCGTATACGAGCATTTATTTCCAGTTCACTGTGTAGACAACTCACGATTTAAATTACAAATTACAATGGGAAAGGGACTGGATCTTGACTTCTTGACAGTCAACATTTTAGGGGTATATACGATGGGGTTTTTCTAGCCAAATGAGTATCAACGATAATGACCATCCTTTTTGTGTCAAGTCAAGTGAAAAAGGGTGAGCCGAGCCAACTTTTCATATTTTTAATGTGCGAACACCCACACGTCCCTCCATTTATTAGAAATGAATAAGATTTACATAAGAATGAGACGGCTTAAAAATTAATAAGAGAAGCTGGTTCACCTTGCCTCAGTTGATACTTGCATTATAGGCTAGTGTTGGCAAAGCAATAATGCAAATCCATGTAGTGATAATAATGATCATATAAAAGTGACAAGGAGATCCTATTCAATCCAGTTTCTGAGCATTGGCCTGCCTCTTTTCCGTTTTTGGGCACAAAAGGACCTGTTCGATTATTCTGACTTTTTTGGTCACTCGATCGCAGCTTCTATAAAATTCCACCGTTGGTTTCATACACGTTACCTTCCTAACTTGCATTGTCCGTATAGTAACAAATAAATACACACTCAGCTCGACTCATCTTTAATAGCGGATGAGTGACAGGTGTTTCCTTGTTATCACCATTTATACCTGTATGGATTGGAGGTATCAAGTAACAAGTTTGTTTTCCTCAGGAGCAGGATTTACAGGATGCAGTTGTTGGACTAGAGCCATGATTTTTAAGTTAATATATCGAAAGAGCAACAGGGTCCGTTTACACAATGAACAATTTCAAAATAATTCATGACTCATTAAAAGTTAATAAATCTGCTAGGCTACTGCAGGTGAATATCCCGTAGATCTTAAACGATTCCTTTGGCATCGTTAATGAAAACGACTGGTCCGATCAGATAGGATACCGTCGGAATTCGCAAAGTATTGGGGTTCTGCACTAAATAAAAAATGAAGAACATTTAAATACCAGTATACCATAAAAATATCATAGTATCTTACATAAATATCCATATATTACTAGGTAGTGTCTGTAAATCAATCATATTGAAATTTTCAAATGACTGGGATTTTTACATTTTTTCGGCAACTTTATTATTCATGGAAGTTAAGTCATGTAAATCCCTTTGATTCTTTGACTGCTGGTCATAAATATGCAGTTGCGACTCTAAGAATATGAGTGAAAGAGGGATTTCAATGGAATTGCAAACTCATCAAGATATGGGATTTAAAATTACAATGAAGGATCAACGGTTCAAAGTTCATCCACATTTTAAAAATCAATAGTAGAGTTGGAGCATGCAAATCCACTCCGATGCATAAATTGCATAATGATGGAACTTCGGAAACTTTCTTTCCTAGAACTTACAAACCTTCAAAGTGTCAAAAATGTGGTTTTCCCTGCTCTCCTTTAATTTCCATCCTTGTCTACCAGCGTGACTTTCATTACTGTCAATCCCTGACACCTCGACTCCTGCTTTACCAAATTACAGGGGATCTTAGAAGCGATTGCTATGCAAATGCAACATCATTCTGAATTATTTCTGGAATCGTAAAAAATATCAATATGATTTAAATTCTCGTTCCATTCGGCATTCTTTCATATTTCTATTTATATCAGTTCTACTATCGTTTAAATGCTTATGAATCGGTTTGGTTAAATGAATTCAGGAACGAGGCTCTTGCATTTCTACTCGACACAGTCACATCACAATCCAAGTCAAAGAATAATGAAAGACACCGTGTACAAAGAGCCTGATAGCGTAGTATTCCTTTTTTTTCTGCTGACCAACTTGGCTATTTAGTTACAAAGTTACAATCAACAATGCGCAATGCCAGGAGAATTTAATAAAAAAAAAATTAAAAAAAGAAGATATAATGAGAAGAAGCTACACTCTCGCCTCTTTAGAGATGAATGTAATCCAATCTGAATAGGTAGGGCAAGTCGAGTCGAAGTCAGGTATTAAGATAGATCTTCAATAATATAGTACTGATGCTTTAGAGAAGTATTATGTTATTATGATTATAGCTTAAAGCCGGATTTTTCAGGTATTTTACAAGTTACTACTAGCACTACTACCTCCATTGTTGAGTATAGCCAAGGTGTATCATTAGTATGATTATCATTATTATTATTATTTTTATTATAACGAAGGCTTATTGTAGGAAGATGGATTAATAGTGTGTTCTGGTCGTGTGTTGTGTAGAATATTGTGTGTGAAGTGTTGCCCGACAGGTTTGTTGATTGTTGAATGGAATGGAATGTCTCAAGGACTCATATCGACCTTATCATCTTTCCTTCTCCTTTGCTTTTTTACGATTACGAGAGAGATTCATTTTTTATTCTCCCCTTTCGGAATATTATTATTAGTGCCGGTCGGGCTCTGCTTACTTCTTCAATTCACATCTCTCAGTCTTACTTATCAAGTTTACGGTAATTTATTTAAATCATTTACAACTCCAACCCGTCAACGTCAATAACAAAACTAAGTTTTGCTCATGAGGATATTTTCGAGTCGGAATTTTTGGCAACTCTTTAAGCCCGTTTCCATTTACTTACGGCCCTTAGTTGACTTACTACAATTATTGGACAAAGACCAAAGGAAATAAACGGGTTCGCCGACCTCTGAACTTGTTTTCAGAATCATGGCTAATAAATCTTAACCGAGTGAGTATAGATAACTTTTTTTTACTCAATGATTTTAAAACCAGTCCAGAAAACGGCCTACAGGTTGAGGCGTTTTATTCACTTTCTTTTAAGTCAGAGATTTAGTAAGTCTGACTGAATCTTTTGGTGCGAGGTACTCCTTGAAGGTATCAATACCGTGGATTATAATTTCCTCTTAAATTACCCATTTGCATCCGATGCTTTGGCCTTTCTGTACCTTGTCTCGAAATGAATGAAACGTTTCAATTTAATAAAATAACCGGAATCGGTAGTGGCTAAACTGGAATAAGTAGACTAGTAAAGTTGTAAGAAGCCGTTATATACAATTCCATCATCAATTTTTGACAGTTTAATACGAGGACGTTGTTTTAACCTGTAAACTTCAAAGGCAGCTTTATTCTGTAGTAACGAAAATTGGGAAACGATAGGCACCTTATGCAAAACCGTTGAGGTTAACTTCGTCGAAATTTTAGGTGCCTACAGTCCTTAAAACCACCCCATCAAGACAGGCTTTAAATCAAAGACCCAACCGTACCCAAAAACTTTGAAACTCATTTAAGTCCACACCTTCAAGCTTCAATACCTATAGGTTTCGAAAACAGAAGTAATTGATTGATGACATTTCAAGAGATCGTCTACCTGCTTCACTTTCACTGCGTGAGAAAACCTCGATGCATAAACGCTAAGTCGGGCTTTGCCGACGGCGTCACCCACGAGACCCAAGAAGAAGAAGAAGGCCTTTCCTCTTCATCAACGAAAAGGCGGAGAAGATGGATGACCTGGTTCTCCTATTGTAAATCTAACAACCTGTCTCCCACAAACCCTGCTCCATAATTGTTCCAAATCAACCGAGTCTACAACACGGTTTTTGTAGCCTCAGATAATATGAGCCTTTTCATTCAATCAACGGCACTAGTAATAAAATACAGGGAATGGGTCTCCCTTAATTCATATAATGTTACCAACTCTCTGGAATCCGTACGGTTCCGAAATTGTATCCGTTCCTCTAGGGCCTAGTAGTCCTCTATAGAGCTAAAATCTAGAATCTGCTACAAACTACAAGTCGGAATTATATACAAAAAATACACCATATCCTCATCGTTCTTCAAGTTTACTCATGACTGCTCTTTTCACCTCCCCATTGAAAGCGGAGAAGGTGGAGTGAAATAAGTATATATTCTCAGAATCTCAGGTCGATCTTTTTCTCGTTTCCCAGCATAAAGGAGTATAAGATTTCCTCTAATCTTCGGCAACAATCCACATTGTTTTCCGTTCCTGAATCATCAAAATTGTTGAACTGCCTTGAGAGATCTGAGGATCAGGTTCAGGCCCTTTGATTCCTCGCCTCTAATCTTCACTTGAAGAAAATGGGAATGGAAATACCTGATAATCTTACAGAGAGAGAGAGAGAATATTGAATGTCGGTCGGAGCCAAACTAACGTCTGGGACCAACCCATAGAATACGGAATCTTACACGAGGAATTCACTATTTTCAAGATATTTGTAAAGTTACACACTTAAGATCGTCGTTTTGAATGCATGTCGAAACTCAGAGGCCATTTGATATGCAGTTCACGGACTCTCCCCGTTTTACTTGAATAATCAATGGGTTCCATTAGAAGGGTTATGGATGGTTCCATGTTACGTCAACAAGAAAAAGGCTAGGTCAGGTAGGCTGGAGACTCTGGCAGTGAATTAAAATATTTCACAACTTTCTGTGAGTACACGATGATACGATATGATCGACCGATAGTATGTATTGATCGACTTATCTTGGCCATCTAAAATAATAACGTTTCGGATTGTAGTTTTGCATAACTACCTCTTTCAATCGAGTTGTAAAGTCAAACCTTCAAAATATTAATTTAATTAGCGTAAGATACCTTTTATAGCATATACCACAACCCTGAAAAGATTGATCAGGTTTCTGTTTACGACCTGCTATTCTATCCCTATTGTAATTTTTCCGATTTACAAATTCCAAGAAAGGAGGTAAATTTGCAGGTTTTGTTGGAAAAGGTCTCTCTTTACAATTACTGGTTTCATTTGTGTGGTTGACATTTTCAGTTTGACCGAATGTTCTGTAGCAACTCAAAACGTCGAACTACTCCCGATTTCTATTGACAAATGTCCAAAGAATAATGGGAGTGCATAAACTCATAAAAGTTCTTCTGTTCTCTCTCCTCTTTACATTTACGAATTAGGCCCTGGCTGGCTTCTTGGAAACTTTTTCATTATCATTATTATTTTTAGTATTATTATGAATGCACAATGTGAAATGTCTGTTCTCCGTCTTGTATTCACAATTATATAAGAGATATAGCCAAATGCATTTAAAGTACGGGCGAGGACTGGTTGATTCCTTGGGTTTAATGCCGACGAGATTTAAAACACTGCTCCAAGGGTCTCATGAAAGAGAAGGTTGTTCTCCTCAAACAATGTATTAACATTCGGCTCGGCCCTATTATTAAGCTTAACTAAAAGGAACATTATCGGATTGATATATTTCCCAAGCCTATATAGTTATTAGAGAGGGCCTTTAATGTCTCAAAAGATTTATACGTTTAGGGCTGAGAGGGTGTCAAAGTTCTCCGGAGGGTAAAGTACTCACTTTACTAATAATAAGTAACTAGTGTGTAGTTTTCAAGATTTTGAGAAGACTTGTTTGGGGTTCTTTTGGGATGGCATCATAGTAAAAGATTACGGGAGTGTGTAAGATGTTTTAAATCATTTTGTGGAAGTTGTAGAACTCGTAGTCTGAAGAAAGGGTATATTGTGTTTATTGTAAGTTAAAGGTTTATAAGGCTGATAGATTCCGTATGAGATACAATCCTTGAAGGGATGTTTTCAGACTGTCGTAGATTTAGGCTCCCTTTTCTTGGGAATCTTCATAGAAGAAGCTCCCTTGACTTGACTCTTCAGGGTTCAATGAGATTGAGGAATTTAAAAGCTTTAGGATTTCTCCGATAGGCCCTTAAGGACCTCAACAGCCTGTTTTATGCTTTTTCCAACTATGATAACATGAAATTTACAAAAAATCCTCCTTCGTCCTTCTGTTTCATCTCCTGATTTTCCTTTGTTTATTTCGTGACTCGGGTTATCTTATTCAGTTTCCTAACAAGTATTCAAGGGCTTAAATGAATTATGGCTTGAATGAATCGTTGCGTACACCATGTTCGGGTTTGATTAGGATCTGTATTTAAAAAGTCGAAATGGGCTTTAAAATAGCCATCTTTACTAAAAATCTAGACCCCCGGATAGGTAGGGAAATCCTCCTACGGAAGAAAGTTATTTGGTTGAATAATATTCAGAGTTATTATTTGTACGATTCAAAATGAGCGAATTCTGCTTATAGTTTTGCCCAAACTTCCTTGGAAATTGGAATGCATAGAATGTCCGTTTGATCCTCCATTTTATTAATATCGGTTTCCAGCTTTTAAGGTACTTTTTTGGCGGGGGCAGTTATTCCGGAGTACAATGCTTATTTAAAGTACCCGACTCCGTGGAAGCTTCTTTTAATAAGAAAATGGGGTAAAGACGGTAGTCCTTTAAGTGTGAAATCACCCGTCCTTAGCATAACCGGACACAAATCTTGACCTAGGTAACCCTTTAGTTCCCACTCGACTCCGTATTTCACGATCAATTGAGCAGAACCGTAGATTTGAATAGGAATTGCATTTACATAGCACTGTTGAATTGTTGCTGGTGGATTCTAAGATTCTATCCGTCTTGAAGAAGTGGATAAGATGCATGAATTGAAGGAGTGGAGTTGTGATTCGAGTCGATGGAGTGTAAAGTTGTAAATTGAGGAGGACAAAGAGTGAAGTGTTTATTTCTTCAGACGCCTTTGACCGAGTTCCCTTTTCTTTTCATTTTTGTCTTACTCCAGTCCCTCTGGAGCCAGACACCCTCCGAGAAGACAGTCCGTAGTATTTCTTCTGCCAACAAATACCGTCTATTCCTCAGTTCCTCCTCCTCCCTAATGGCCCATATTCCACCGTTTTTAAAAGAGCAAAGACATTCTTTTTACCCCTCTTCGGTTATAACGTTATATAGAAAGCAGTAGTAGCCTCGGCAGATCTCGAAAATATTTGTGGCTTCTCCGACTCACGACCTTTTCAAATCAAAGCAAAGATGATGACGATGGCAATCCTTACTTTTTTTATCCCTCAATGGGCTCATTCCTTTCTCTTTGTGTCTCTCTCTTCATCCAGAAGGGAATGGTTTCTGGCAGGTCGGTCTTGGCTCCTAACACTTGTTGTTGACTGTTGGCTAACTCCACCCAGGCAAAGATGCTCAGAGATAAGACTCTGACCTCCGAAGTTCCAGAATCTCATTCCGAATTCCGGAGTTTTGGGAGTCAAAACTGTAAGAAATGCATAGAAACCCTTTTCCAAGGCAAATGCCAAGATGGTTCAAAGTAGGAGCATTCCATGCAAATATTGTAACCGTAAATGGAGAGTGACAGATGTCAGTTTTAATTATCTCCAGGAGAAGTTCTTGGGAAGAGGGATTCAATGAACCTGAAGTCTCCTGGAATAATTTACAAATCCTGGTTGGACAGGTTGGACTGTTGGTTAGATGGATGAGAAAGGGATTGGAAGGGACTGCTAGAGATCTCTGTTCCGAAGATGAAAGGTCGAATCTATAGTGTGATGGGCAGGGTCCAACATTACACTTGACTTAAGGCTCCCAACAATAGAAGCCCCTTAACAAAGGGACTCTAAAGTGGTTCCTGTTTTCCAAATGAACTCAACTGACTGATGGACTCTTGGTCTATTCTTCTGCCTGTGAGATCTATAGTTTATATACCTCCCTCCCTCGTAACAATAACAATACATGATTCCCGACCCATTGTTGCTCTTCTCTTGTACACTATTCAATTGCACGAACTCGAGAAAGGTGTAGTTACGATTATGACCAAGAAGGCATAAAGTCTTTTTAACAATTTGACCCTTAAAACTGCTCTTGACGGATAGTTTATATAATAGCTTGTCCATTGCATGTCATCTTCTTAAGAAAAGGTGTATCGTGGATGGGACTGGGAAACTATATAGTAATTGCCAGTCAGTCGAATTAATCTTTGTGTTTAAAAAAACATAAAAAATTATTTTATGTAAATTTTTTAATAAGGCCCCACTTACATCTCTGACAGTTACAATTAAAACTGGTCGGACATTCGTAAATTCTGAAGGACGAAAAAATGACTTTTTGCGGAGGGGCTCGTTTGGTTGTAAAAGAGAAGTATATCTCCATGCAAGTATTTTCATTGCCGAACAATCCAGCCTTTTCGTTGTATCGTGATTTTAAGGTTTGAGGGTGTTTGCCAGCGTTAGAGATAAAACCTTTTACATAATACTGTAAAAAAGAAAGTCGGAGTGTTGGATGACTTTTTTCAGGGCTAGAATTACCCAAAACTGTTATTATTGCTGATGGCTGATGGTACGGCAGGTAAAACACTGGATATAGCTTCTGTATAGCCATTAGAATAGTTAAAAGGATGCTCATAAACTCATTTTGTAAATGGGAGTAATGAGACAATTTAATTAGACACACGGGAGTGCCACAGGGAGCTAATTTATGAATTCCTAACCGATTTTTTCCCCCTGTTGTGGGCTCATAATCGTTTTAATTTCCACAACATCGTGCGTATCGGTTCCTGTGAAAGAAAACGACTGTGTAAGTGTAATAATGCTCTAGGTGTGCAAAAAATTGTTAAATGATTTTGTAAAGGGTGTATTCACAAGTGATTAATATGGGATGCATTCTGGGCGTAATGGAAGTGGCTGTAATTGTTTGATAGGTTGGGGTCGGGCAAACCGGACCACAAAAAATTGTGGCAACAAAACTTAGACATTTTTTTGATTGTGGCAACAAAACTCTAAAGTTTTAAATTGTGGAAACAAAACTTTTATGTTTTTAAAATTGTGGTAACATTTTAAAATCAGGGCCGTAATCATAATCTCACTGAATCAAGGTGGCAACAAAACTTGTAAATTAAAAAATGTTGCCACCATTTTGAGACTATATTTTTTAACCCTGTTCGCGTTCTCATGAGGAAAAGAAAGGGTCATGACACATACTTTTCAGAGTGCGTTTCTATCTTTTGGAACCACATCCCCAGAGGGAATATATTGCATAGACAGGCATTTTATAGAGCATTTATTTGGGGTCAAAAGGTAGAATTTATAAGTGATACAAATAGGTATTCTTGCGTTATAAATTGTCCAAATTGATCGACGGCAGTGCAAGTAAGTTGGTCAAAGTAAGTTGGATATACCTGACGTGGGGATTTTATGTAACATACATCTTTTTAATTGGTTCCAAATGGACAAAAGAGGTTAAAATGACCCGAATCAGCCCGAATGTGTTGGAATTGTCCCAAAGTGGTTTCAAACAATGTACATTTATTATATTATGGTGAAACCCTTTAATGTTGTATCACTTCTGTCTGTCTGTCCGTCCGTACGTTTGTGTTCTACTATATTAACCAGTTCTATGGCTAACTCTCGAACGGTTAAATATTTTCGATATTTTTCTGGAAACAGTTTATGACTTCAGCACTTTCAGCAGAGACTAACTCAGTCACAGTTCGTTAGATGACCTTTTAAGAATGGTCAGGGATCTACAGTCAAAGGTTTTTAAGATGCAACCTTGTAAGTGAATGCGATACCGCGATACGTCTCTGGAACCTAAGATAAGATATTATCAAGTACAATTTAAAGATTTCTAGAATTTTACTCTATGGTTGGGGCAAAGGAAATTCCTTTATTCTGGCACGAGGAGACTGTTTCCTTTTTAATTAGATGCCTAGATGCAAATTTGATGGGGTCAATTTGACCAATTCGTACGAATAATAACTCTTTTGACTCATTGTGATGCCCCCGGAGGCTGGGGCGCTTTACCCGTCTATGTCTATGATGTGTTGTCTTTTGATTTCCGCTATGTGCTCTGGGGTCTCTTAGGACGGACGCGCCACGATTAAAAAACATGGTGGCAACATTTTTTAATTTACAAGTTTTGTTGCCACCTTGATTCAGTGAGATTATGATTACGGCCCTGATTTTAAAATGTTACCACAATTTTAAAAACATAAAAGTTTTGTTTCCACAATTTAAAACTTTAGAGTTTTGTTGCCACAATTTAAAACTTTAGAGTTTTGTTGCCACAATTAAAAAAATTTCTAAGTTTTGTTGCCACAATTTTTTTGTGGTCCGGTTTGCCCGACCCCAACCGTTTGATATTTTTCCATTTGTGATTTAAATATTTTAAATACTGAAGCCATGTCCGGTTAGCTTAATGTTAAAGATTTCATATTATTTGCGGTGAAATTTTTAAATTCTTTGATTTACCCAATCAATAGGAGGGGGTTACTCTCAGGCTGGAGTGTAAGTGCAATGTAGTAATTGTACCTGTTACCGTCTTTTAAAAGCACTAGATTCTAAGCTTGTAGAAATTATGGAAAAACTCGAAACTCAACAATTATTAGCTCACTAAAAAATCGTCTGGTACATTCGGAACTATCGTCTGGCTCTAAAATTTCAATTCAATTCCTTCATCTCCGTTCTTTGAAATAAGAGAGGAATGCATGGAGGTTTCTAACTTGGCAGTATCGATCCTTTCATTTCACATGCAATAATGCAAAAGTTTTGACAACTGGAGTTTTGCACTCGTTCTATTTATGATCTTCCAATACAAGCTACTCAGGGATGCTTAAAGTTAGCACACCCTCTACTTGGTTATCCTATTTCACACTGCAAGGCTCAGAATCCTATTCAATAACCCTGTACATGCACATAATATAATATTTCAATCTTTGAAGTATCATAAGCCCCAAATTTCGATTGAAGTGCATTTGAGCAAAAATACAGAGAAGTAAAATGTATAGTTAGGCCGACCATCAAACACAAAACCAATGCTCTCGACGGTCCCAGTAGGGTTTTCGAATAAAAATAAATCAAAGTAGAAATTGCAAGAAGATTAAAGTACTGAGAAGTGGAATAAAAAGAAAAACTGGAATTGAGGAATGACGCAAAGGAAATACTAGGCTACAACTTCAAGTCGACAGCCAGCAGCATTGCATCGACAATCGACATTCGACATGCAGACTTCTTTCATCAACCCGTACGTATTCCAACAACAAAAAACCTGTTGCATTCCACAAGAACTGAAGAGAGGAATCTTTCTTTGAAACCTGATGTGTGATGCACATCAATCCATCTATTCATCTAAGACACCTTTCTGCTACTTCCAGCCTTCCTATATCCTATTATCGCCTAACTGCCATCAGTCAGAGAACGAAAAATCAACAATTCCTCTGCGTCGGCCAAGTCATGAAAGAGAGAGAGATATAGAATCAAAACTCCAGACACTTTCCAACTTTCAAATTTCAATCCACCAGACGATCCATAGCTCAGGAGCAAAAACCACTTAGGCTTCCAAGTACTTTTAGTTTAATAAACAAGGGAAGGCCGGCTTGATTTTACAAATGGAAACTGCCTCTACTATGGAATGATGATATAATAATAACGTAAAATGCATATTACACAACATTATCTGAACAAAGTACCTGAATTGTCTATATAATACATTATGGATGTAAGTCTTGGGTTCCTCGGCTCTGGTATTTTTATATCATTTCTTATTACGGAACGTGATGGTGATTGTAATCAATGAAGCTCTATTCCCATTCTCTCTTATGTATAATATCGCTTAATATACCGTCAAGGCTTCTCGTCATTCCGGACGGATGGATTGCATTGCATTTATTCGGCTGTCAGCTCTCTCAGTTCGGTATAAAAAATAAAAGCCAGAAGCACATTCTTCGTGTTAATAAATCAAACGTGAATAAATGATTATCTATTAATGCATATTATGTATCCGTTTTTTACTGGCTTGCTGCCGGTGTTCATTCACACGCTCCCAGCCTTATTGTTTCATCGTCATTCATAATAATAATGAATTCAGGAGGTCTTGAATTAAAGGCTCCGATCGTGAGTATTTCGGAGCTGGATATTTATTCTTTGTAATTTTCAACTTGAACTTGTTGGTTTTTAATGTAATCGACAACTTGGGTATTTTTTACCTTAAAATGTTTGATCTACAACCGACAAACTCATAATCTCATTTATTCTCTATCTTCAGTTACGGCAGAAATTAATTAGAAATGAGACGAAAGACACATATTAAGTATATAGAACTTGACATAGTCCTCCACAAAGGGAAAAAGAAAACCATATCGAAAGCCGAATAAAATTACTTCTCTTCCAATTCCGTTCGTCGAAACTACTAGCTCTTCAGCGTCCCTGAACAACTATACTTCTTACAGTCTCGGATTAAACTGTGACAGCTAATTTTAGAGCTTGGTTAGTGGATGGAAATCGTAAAAAAGCAAATCAGAAACCACAAGTCAGAGCATTAGTAAAATTTTCACACCTTTTTGTTCTTATTTCTCATCTTGATCGCTTTTCTAAAACGAAGACCAAAACAAGGACACGGCATTAACTATGCTGTTTTCGAAGAATAACCGAAACGAGATTTCCGCACTTGAATCTAATATAAAGTGATGATAATAATGGTGACTCAAAAGTGGCTGACTGCCTTACTGACTCTCTCTCACATCTCCATGGCATGAAATCAGATAAGAAATCTCATTTCGTCAGTTACTCAATCCTTTGTGTCTACTCCATTTCAACGGTTCATTTGCTCTGCTCTTCGGTGACTTGGGATACGAAGGAAATCAACGTGTACAAGAGATACCTTGGGGACAGGGAGAAATAGATCTTTGAATGATGTAACGTAACCCTCGCAAAACATTCCCTTTTCCTTGAAAATATCTTATTACACAAATTCCAAATTCCAAAGATTCTAGATCGAGAGAGCGAGTGGTGGTGGTGGTGGTTGGAGCAAGCATTGTTATTCTTCAACCCAAGAAGGGTCATGTTGATGGAAAGATCTTGACAACATTTATGTGTTTTTTCGCACAAAAATATCTCCGGTTTTTTGTTGCGAATTCCGGAGGGTTTCTAATAAGGTCTCTGTCTGACGGCATTCCAAAGGATCATAAATAATTCTGTGGTGTTGGTCTGCTTTGGAGACAAAGGGTTACAGGGGTATCTTATGCAATAAGGTATGTTAGACGAAGCATTGAATGTAAGTGCGGATACACGTCAAAATCGTTGAATGGCGAAGTTCAGATCAAACTTCACCCAAATAATTTAGAGTCCACCGAAAAATTCATTAACTTCAATTTTCAAAGAGATCAATTTTTAATTTCAAGTATCGATTAAGAGACGCCGTTTTTTCGATATGTTATTCCGTGAAGCACTTACCTCAAGATTTAAATGATTCGTTTGAATTAAGGTGTTTTTTTTGCAGAACTACTACTGCGGCTAGTTAATTCTAAATTATAGATCCAGTCCTCCTGCCAAAGCTTTTAGTAGGAAAAATAAGTAGTGGGAAAAGCTCATTTAATGCTTCAAATATGTATTTAATTATATCACTGGCTTCAGAATTGTATAGTAGTGTAACTAAAGGAGTTCCATGTTTCATGTCTTATTCACCCGGACCCTGTCGTTCCTTTCGATTTTTTACTCAAGTTTTTCCATCATTTACATAAAAACCTCCCCGAGTTAGGGACTCGACATTCTAAATTCTAACTAGATTTCCATGAAGCTAAAGATTTTTTAAACGGTGTGAGCTTGGAGTTGGCATTGTTATTATGCGGACACGCATCGTTTCTTGCAATCCATTGCATTTTTAAGCCTTGTCATACTCATTTTGTTCAACCTACATAATCTAGCTAACAATCTCATCAGATGGAGGAACAAGAACAGCCCATCGCTATTCTAAACTCTAAAGTTCTAAAAAAAAGTTCCTACAACATAATATATTTACAACCTGGATTCCATTCCCTAATTTTTTATTCGATGAAAAAGGCTAATTCAATTCCTATTACAAAACAACATTGTATCAGGTTACGAATGTTACGATCCGTACGAGCACGTTATGGCTACGAGTCCTAGAGTTCTTTGTTCTCCTAATCCTCCTCCTCCTCATCATCATGGCATTTTCCTTGTCCGATTCCTCCTATTCGAAAATAGGGGTATATAAATACAATGGAATGTTCTGCACTGGAATTACATGGATTTTTACTATGTGCGATCACAACGCATGCAGGACGAGGACAGATTAATTTATTTTAAATAAAAGTGATACTTGACTAGACACACGTGATATAATGTAGTAAAATGGCTTGACTTTCAGCTTTTAACTCTATTTCGTTCTGTTTTGTAATGTATAAATAAGGCAGGTATTCCATTTACAGATGTTATTACAGATCATCTGTTTCAGGCACAATATTACGGCAGAGTGACTGGGATTTGTTTATGGTAAAGAGCCAGAGAAGAAGGATGTTGTGAATCTAAACTGGATGTACTGTTTATAAATTTGTACGCTTGTCTGTCTGCTTTCAGTTTTATTTCCTTTTTTGTTCCATATTCTGCTTTTTGTTTAAAATATTGACATTCTACCATCTCATATAGTTATTACTCGTATTCCAACATTGTATTGATAGCAGTCAAAGCACAAATAGAATTACTATACATAATCAATGCTAGTACGCGTGCATATGCGCTCTTAAATTTATTTTCCATGATTTTGAATTTAACATTAAAAATGGCCTGGAAATGTCAATAATAAGAGCTTTAGTGAAGAGCAAAGATAAGAGATTCTGGATATTCAGTAAAACTGCATTTCTCCTTATCTGTAGCGTAATAGTTTTGAAATGCCATGCAAGTTCTACCACGCCGTTAAAAAGCTACAATACAATCTTGTTTTTCATAACTCAACCTATATAACGTCGCATCCCCCTATACTCGTCTACCTGACGAATAGGTTAGTGATAAAATCAATTGTTCCGGTCTTCAGTCCAATCAACGAACTATGCATATTCGAACACATCTCTAAAGGGTACGTCCTATATAGGCAACAATGACATTCAGAATTCCTCAAATCAATTTCACCGGTCAGCCAACAAAAGGACTAGCTTATAGTAGTTGTAGAGTCCTGAATGTCTTGTCCAGCAGGCCTTGGCATTTCCCAAATAAAAGCCCTATTCTTATTACATGAAGCCATTCTAATAGAAAGCTATTCTCATTAGAGTACAATAATCCTTCTCCCAACGATGCCTATAAAAAGTCAATCATAAAGGCCCAGTTCACCTGTGTGTGTGTAATAAATAAACGCTCCTCATGCCAACGCATACTATTTTAAACCGTATCAACTTCACCTGGTTAAGGATGCGTGGACTGCAGCTAGGATTTTGAAGGTTTTGGAAGTGAAAGGACTGAATAATCTGCCTGTAAAAAAGGGCAGTCCTTTCTACAAGAATAGCAATGCCTATGATTTAATGAATAGTGCAATTTTGGATTTTAGTCCGATCTACTGATAATGTTAAATGTCTGTGTAGTAGGTCTGATCTGGCGATGATGAGTTGATGAGCCTGTATAGTCGAGAGTGTAGAAGTGGTTGGCTAAGCACATTCTGAACATGCATAAGGACACAGGTGATGCCGGCACAGACGGTGCACGTAATAATAGCTTAGGTGTATCAACATCAACGTACTCTGTCAAGGTTACAACTCAACCCTTTTCTCAATTTATAATAATAGTTTCCTACTCCACTATACAAAAACTACATAACAATATAGAATAAAACCTACGGACTATAACACACAAGTACATTATTATTATTACTTGGTCCTCTACATCCTTCAGCTATTTCACTGTCCTTTGTCCTTTTATTCCCTTGTGTTCTACCACCACCACTGAAAAAACTCAAATCACGGTTAGTTGGGATTTGGGATTAAAAAAATAGGTGACTCTATATGAGTTGATGGAAGATCTAAAAGTGTTTTAGTATAGACAACCGACAGGCTCTGTTCATGAGATATAGAGAGATGAATTCCATTATGATTTCATCCATTATAATGCAGAGGTATTCAGAGAGGGGTTTATAAATCATTATATTGAGGTATCATGTTTTAAAGACTTTTTATTCCTCCCTGGAATAAACTAATCATGACATGTGTGGAAATAGTGTGGAGGAACCGCATGCTTGGCATCTGAATAGAATAATGGGTATATAGGTATGCACAATCAGGTATGTTTTTTACGATATGTGTTTTATAACATTTTATATCTACCTTGTTTTTTACACACATTTACACACAGATCCACTACGAAAGGATACACAGCACAGGTGGAAGGAAAGGGACGGTAGAACTGGATGGAATCCAAATCCGTAAATGATCGGAAAGTAGTAGTAATAGTAGTTAGTCCTTACCTGCTGCCTCTATTTTACTTTTACCTGCCTACATTCCTCAGCTCACAGGTGCGCAACAAAGTGAAGAAAAAAAGCTCCTTGTTTAATTTTAACACTGCGTCAGTACCTGTTCGGAGAAGCAGTGGGTTCGTTGGGCATGGAATTAAAAGCCCTCTAAGATGATCAAATGTATGTTTTTGTTTTCATGGTTCGTTCCTCTAAATAACAGGCTTCTCTTGAGTAACATTAAGTTATAAGAAGGGATGACAATTACCTACAAAACGCTGGCAAAAATCGGACCAACCACAACCACCCTCATTGAGAACACAGGAGATTCTGGAAACTTGTCATGGGAATAGGAGCGGATTCCGGGTCGGATATCTCATTATTATCGTTCCTCGGACTTGGTCCCTGACGGTTTTACTTTACGAGACTTTGTTTGTAAATAGTGTCCAGTTTCCCCTACAACTCCATACCCCTTGTAGTTCACACGTAGTAAAAATGACAGAAATGGACAGTTTACATACATGGTAAAGTGAATATCGTCAATTATTTTCATGGTTGATAGAATTCCCCTAAAACCTCGTTAATATTATAAACAAATATAGAGAGAATGAGTAAAAACTTATGTCCCGGCTAACCACGGAAAGTTAGACCCACTTGCATGTGTTTGTCACTTGTAAGTTCAAAGGCTCAACGGAAAGCTGAAAGGGATAAGTGGAATAAGACACGCCGTCAGTTACGTAAAGGAAAGTTTCCTTAACTTTCTGCTGGAACCTAGTAACCCGGATGATGAGACATTAGCATGTTTCCCATACCTACATTTACATTCACCCCGAGAGGGTCTTGCTTCTAATCTTTTATAATATATTCCAGTCGTTGGGAGTTGGAACTTTGAGGCACATGCAATCCCCGGCATAAACCGACTTCTTATATTATTATTTAGTTACCAGACATACATACATTTCCAGGCTAACTTTATTTTTTGAGACTAGTTAGGGCCAAGAATTTCTAAGCACTTTCCGATCCTTTCTTCTTCCGAGAAATGAGAGTAAATGAATTTCCCTTGCACTTTCCGTCCTTACGCAAAGAACCATGTTAAAACCCCCGGAATGGATGGTTGATGGTGAAAGGCAACGACGCCCGGTTAGGACATTGTTCTGCCTGCAGTTGGTTGTAAGATGCAATCCGCAGACTAGGTTTGCCAGGTTGGGTTAGTCCGTATTGGAAATTGGCTGAAAGGGCTTGTGTGAGGTAAAAGTGTTCTCTCTGTGGGTTATGTCATCCATCCTCTTCTGAAGGAAAATAAGTTTTACAATGTATATCAAATGATCAAATCCTACACGGTTTCAGAGACTCTACATGGTTGAGAAGAGACCAGAGATCCTCTACATCTAACATCATCAAAAACTCGAAATAGAGGTTTGGTTGATGTGGAAAGTGGTACTCGTGAGTTGGTTTCATCTATATATCTCTGGCATATTTTACTTATAAGCTGTAGTTAGTAGTTGGAGCAGTGGTTTGGTTGTATGAGGATAACTTTAGAGGAGAAAGAAGGTTGGGTTTATCGCTGGCATGCCAAGTCCGGTTTTTCTTGTGCAAGAAACCTTCGGCAGTTCGGAACCAGAGCTTGGATTGTGAACATCTTGGTGCGTTTGTTCTTATCGTCTGTATTACGGTTCGGTTTTTATCCAGATTTCTTTCATCCTTTTCGGAGAAAAGACTTGTAGTAAATAAGGATTATTATTATTGGAGATAAGGTGATTTACCCCGAGTAGAGGACAAGGGTTATCTATACACGTTCGACTTTAACAGTTTTAAGAGAAGGGTTTGAAAAGGATAGTTTTGTGGTACGTGAAATAGGGTAATGTTACTCTGTAAGAAAAGTTTGTGAATGATTTGACATAGTTTAATTTTATATGGATTGTATGTCCTGTCGTAGCATCGTGAATTTATTCATGTAAACTGAAACTAAAATCGATGTGATCGTGGAAGTAAAATAAATTGACCGAAGAGATATATATTTATTGAATATTTTCGAGTTGGAATTATCGTATCGCCGTGTACTTAACTGTGTTGGCGTATAATACAGGCTTGGATATTAAGTTTTGGATTTGGATGGAATTACTTTGTTAATTCTGCCTATGGTAAGTAATATATTAATTCATTTGATTATTTTAATACTCTTACAGTTGTAAATCAGGAGGAGGAAATAGGATTTTGCATATCGATTTTCTGGAACACTGGATGAATTGAGAAAGGGAATGAGTTTTATCTACAAAATGATTAATCATCCATACTTTTTCTAAGTTTGTTCGGTATTTTAAGAGCTTTTATTCTTCGGGAAATTAATTTTATTACAAACTTACATGTTGCAATGTCAAATATTGTAGGTTTTTTAGGAACACATCTTGAAAGGTTATTGCATAAAATATGGTTGGATTTAGACGAAAAAATTTATTTTTAACTTGTTAAATGTATGAAAACTATTCTAACGATATGGTTTTAAACTACAGCTTAAGTTTATAAAAGGAAGAAGTTTTAAGAAATGAAATCCTAACTTTTTTGTAATCCTAGCTTACCGTGCTTACTGAAATAAATCCCCAAGCACTTTCGCGGAATTATTTTTCATATCCACTAAAAGCGAGAAGTTATTTTAAAGACGAAAGGGATATTTTCCTTAAATATTTTAAGATTCTTAAGCACGAGTTTTTAAGCTTAAAAAATGTACCCATAAATACAGGATTACTTACTTCATACTTATTAGCTCATTCTGCTTTGATCTGGACACTTTCCGATAAAATTCCCCTAATTGACCCGAGAAACACGCAATTTCGACTTTATCTTTGCTTGGCTTTAATAACGTATTGATTAGTATATAGTGCATTATGCCCTTTGTTAAGGAATACTTCTTTATAGACTAGAGATATTGAACAGTTATTTCAGGGTTAGTCATTCCAACTTTCCAACCCTAATAGAGGGTACTTTTTAAAGAAAGATATGGAGGTACTAAGAGGGACATATTTCAGTAAATACGGTATTTAGACTAGCTATTCTTTAAATCGTCTATTTGTAAAGTTCACCCAATGTGCAATATATCATGTTTTTCCTGAAATTTTTAGATTACCGGAGGAACCCAAAGGAGCTTACAGAACACTGATTTGCACATCTGCAGTTCCAGCAGATCGAGGTAAGGATCTAACTTTGTTCTTGGCTCCTTCAACTTACAATATGTCAACATCCAATATTTTTAGCACTTGCAATATCAATTTTTAGATCATGAACGGAGTCTTATTTAAGTCTACAAAATGTTAAAGCCATACATATCTATACTATGCATTCAGGATTCATATTTTATAGTGAAAGATATTTTATATTCTAAATTGGCACATACATGTGTTTCTTTTTTTCTCCGAATCGTATTATATTTTATTTCGCAATAATGGTCCAAAAATATTACATGACTGGCTGTGCTATTTTAAATCTTCACGTATTTTGTAGTTTACAATGTCAAAACGATAAAATCGAAAAGGTGTGCCTTGATTCCGATTGATTATTATTTTTGTATCTTTGCTACCGGAGTAATCCGACTCCGAAAATCGATCTGCATAGTTTGCAGCTTACAAAGTCCACAACTTGATGTTAGTTTGTAAAGTGTAATCCAGTCATAAGTCATTCACATACAACAAGTCAAATGCAAATAGAACATGCGATGATCTGCTATCACGAGCAAATATACTCATTGATATCGTTCAAAGAATTATAATCAAATGTAAACCAGGAGCCTGGCCAGGCTTTAAATAAAACGCTTAAGTTTAAATTGCATCACTGCAGTGTAGTCAATTTCGTTCTGTTGATGAATAAAAAATATTTGTCATCAGCATCAATATATAACTCGTCCGTCGGGAATCTGGAAACAACTGGATTAGTATTTGGGGGGAGTGAACATGTTGAAAATGAGCTTGTTGTCCATTTCCATCAATAATCGTAATGTACTGCATTCTGCATTAGTAAGCCCAGTCCAGTGAGTCCAGTCACATACATCATTACAATGTTATACTTGGAATTATGCTCTGAATATTATATGCAGATTATAAGCAACCTCCTCGCCTTTTTGCTGGGACAAAATCATTATACTACAATCTTTGACCCCTTCTGATATCAAAGTCATTAAAAATTGCAAACATTCATAACATAGAACTGATAATATGGAATAAAACAGAGTGCCATAAGAAGGAATCCCAGTACTTAACATGATCCTCCTCCTCTTGTGAATAATCAACTTGAGAGGAGTATCATCAAAACTTAAAAATCCAAACTGCAACAGTCATCTTTCATTAATAAATCTATGCTGTTGCTATGTCCATTATCCCTTGTTCAGATTTAAATGGAGATGAGGACGAAGTGTTATGCAAAATCCAGCACATGCGAACAGCTCCTGGTTCAGATTAAAAACTCCTGAACTCTCGCTCTCTCTCTCTCAACTAATTAAAGTTTTATCATTTCGTTCAATTCAAAGTAATAAATGTTAATGAGACTCAACTCTTTTGATTGAAGAAGGGCAAAAGGGAATGAAAGGCTGGAGATAAATAATTGATTTAACCTTTGACATCTGAAAAGATTTTTGACAAGCTCGTTCGAAACTGTTGAATCAAAATGTTATAAATCTATTTTTGTTCCATTTGACCTACTACTGATCACTTCTCTATCTCCTCCACTTTGACTGGATGTTTTTAAATTTTCCACTCCGATTTTTTGTCTGTCCATATGCCAGTGCAATCTGTAACCTCTTGAAGACCTCTCTCTCTCTTCTCTCTGATCTTCCAAAGGCTTGGATCGATTTGATTCAATGGTCAGTGGCTGAAAAGAGTTCATGCAATTCGGCCTGACAAACCTCTCTTGTTACTAACAAGGAATCCTTGTGTAACGAGGAGACCGGCTTTAACTGGCTACTCTTTCACGAGACAAAAACTTTGACCCGTGTGGTAAAATAACCTAGAACCATGTACTTTATTCGTAGTTACGAGCATAGTTACACACGGCCCTGTTGACAGAAGAAATCGCTTATTAAACATTTCCCAGCGACTGGATGATTGTATAGGTTTTCTATGAAGTCTGTAGCCAATCTGATTTTTATTTCTATTCTGATGATAACTGCATCTTTTGTGATAAAAAATTCGGCAGAGGGTTCAACCAAGTCTTGTTCATTGACCCACAATTTAAGTTAAATCTACATAAGGTCGGAATTGTGCTGAGTAAACAGTCTGGTATGTAAATAGTAACTGGTCTGAATGTTATCGATTCCAAATAGATAACCCGAACAGACAAACAAGCGCTGACAATCTTTATTTAATTTAAATAATAACATTACACATTTTCGATATTGTCTTTGTAAGAACGCTAACCCGGCCTCTTTTTTGGCTTTGTAAATATTAAATATTTTCATATTATCTCCATGTATTTATTATTTATCAAAGGAAACAGCCCATACACCAAAAACACTACAGATCTATACGGACATTGACTGACATAGCAAATAACGACAAATCCTACAGTGTAGTAATAATATATAAAACCAACAGTAGAAATTATTATTTATCAATAATTCATTCATTCTTTGTTATTTGTCTCATTTTTTTGTGTGAGTAATCGACTTTAGGAATTGTGATACTGGAACAGTCAATGGTTTTGATTATTCAATATTATTTAGGTCTCTTCCAGTCCCTAGCTTTCGGGTGTCATGTCTAGAAGCAAGAAATTTTTGGCTTGTATTTTGAAGCTAAACTTTGGACTGAAACTTCATATACGACAAGGCAAAAACATTAATTACGAGCACAGCCATATCGTATTGTCTTTAAACAGAATTTGTCAGCCTTGGTATTGTACTTTTTTTACGATAAAGACGCATACAATTTTATCACTGCACTCACTGCAACATTATGCCACAGGACACGTCGTGCTCATATATATTCTACGGAATCCCGATTTTACTAGCTCTATAATGGTGTCATGATGATAAGAATGCTTTATTTTATGAGAAAAATACAGCATTGAAATATTATAATGGAGTCTGGAGGAATTATCAATTGTTCAGCTTCGGAAGGATGCATAGAGACGAGAGGGTACATAATAATAATGAGAGCGTCATTACGTCAGGTCTGGTGATGTCCTTTGATAATCTTGAGGATATTATGACTGGCTTAATATCTCTAAGAGTAGAGAACATGTAGAATGTGGTCTCTAGAAAAGTTAGGTTGAGGGGTGTCATGTCATGTCCAATGTCCATGTTTCACGTTCCATGTCATCGCCAGCTTCCTTTCCATTTCCTCTTGTTGTATCATTATCTCATCAACATGCTTTTGCCTGTATCAAGTATCAAAGAAGAGTTAATGGCTTTCCTCGTCAACTCGTCAGTTGCACACGTCAGACGTATTTCCATTTTCATAATAATAAGGGATTCATCAGCATGAAAGAGAAAAGGGTAAGAAATTGGATATTTCTGTACCGGATTAAAAGTACAAGGCCTATGTAAATTCAGGAGTAGTATTAGCGATTGTAAAGTGGTCTTTGTTTTGACTACGAAGTTAGAAATCTCTAAATACTATCACTATCACTCGATTTTGTTCACCCAATCCAGTGCAACGGGCAGACTGACTCCTGACTGATACTCTGTCATCTTAAAAGTTGTAATGGCTTGTACCGTTTATATAGCCCAGTTTATTGAAGGGTACAACTTGGGTACTTATTGATCTTGTTCGGTTTAGACATTAGAACTCGATAGGAGTTGAACCATACTCTTTCCAACCCGTATTTATGTTAGCAGGTTGACTAGATGACAGTATCCAACTACGGATTTTAAAATCAGGATTTCCAACACGCCCCTAAAATTCCCCATGTTTACCAGCTCATAAGAAGCTCTTTGTTTCGATCTGTTGTTTTCTTTGGGTCCAGGCAGTATAAAGTTTACTTTGAAGCCCTTTTCAGTGAAGTTGGTCGTTAACTGGGAACCCGAAACTTTTGGATGACAGTGGTATGTCTTTTCATTCAACTTCTGCCTCATCTTCTTACAAGAATCGTGGTCATAAGATAAGATTTCTAGTTTAGTAAATAGTTTTAATGGGGCCGGTTCATTTGTGATAGGAGTTGGGTTTGCTCTGACTTGGCACCTGCTGACTCACCGTCTGACCGTTCCACTCCTTTCGAAGGACAGTTCTTCTTGGACACAGTCGCCAGGCATCAGAGCCTCGTTTTCCACTAGATTCAGCTCCTGTCATCCCTTCAGTATTAAATCCTGAACGCAGAAATGAAGGAGTCCAGCAATTACGATTTACGAAAGCTGTAAACTGGTTACAAGCTTACGAAATGGCCCAGCCTAGTTTAGCCAGCTATTTAACATATAATATATATTACTATTAACGTTCCATGATGCCTTCTTCAAATGTCTAGGGGGAAATATTTTCAGTTTGACCTCAGAAAAAGATCAGAGAAGAGATATCTCCGACGAAGATGGCTTGACTTGAAATATGTAGACTTTTATTCATTTTCTTCGGTATTTCGGGATTAGAGGATTTTATTCTATTTTTCAATCTGCGTCTTACCTATACCTGGCCAATGGACATTAGAATGAGTAGGTGACAACTGCGATTGATCTCTTGAAATGCCAAATATGTGAAGGATTTTACGATGAGAGATTCCAAATTGCAATAGTTGTCTTTAAATGAAGGATGAGACCGAAAGACGTATTGAATATTTTAAATTATTGCAAACAGAGATGCTTGACAAAAATTTAGAAGCCTGACATTGTGGGATGCCATAGATGTGTAACAATGCCTAATTTACTATCGGATTTTAAAACGTCATTGCAATTCAAACTATTCCAGTTCCAGTGGCTTCTGTGAACTTTAGCACGTTATTTTCTATATTTGAATTCGGTTCGAAATTCCTTATTCTTCTGGAATGCGGACGTCCACTGTTGCATCGGCAATTTAGCTCAACGGTAACTTGGAATGGAATATGTGATGTTCGAAACGAATAGCTGTAGCTTAAGGAATGGTCCATTTGATAAAATATGTTGATCAAAAATGCTACATTCTGTTATACATTATATGGCATATTCTAACATCATAAAATAATTGGATTCTATACTATATTCTTTTCAATTACAACGTTTTTACGCTTTATAAAAGCTTAAAATGTAAATTCCTCCAAGCTGAAAGTTGGTTTACAAAAGGTCCTGGACGACCACCCCGAAGGATCCTCGTAAAACTAAAGTAGACGAGGCAATAATCATAACAATAATATTATAATGACGACAACAAGCTCAACAATAGAATACACTACTTTCAAAGGTGTTAAAAAAATGGAAAGACAATGAGAATCCGGGTATCTGTTTACAAAGTTGTGGCAGAGAATGATTCTCTGTTTCTATTCTTCTTAAAACAGAGATCTCTTTAAAGATATCTCGGAAAGATATATTTTACTATAATGGAACAGAGATCTCGTAAATGGTTTTTAACTTGTATTTCCACCTCAGCCCTTCTTGAGATTAATAAATGATTGTGAAGCTATTCTGATGACGGCAAACCGTAAATGTACGAAGTTACGGAGTATTATGAAAATTAAGTTAAGGAAAAGAGTTTTGAAAATCTGATAATTTATCGGTCGGTTGCTTAAAAAAATACCTCAAAACGAACAAAACACTTTTGGATTTTGAATACTATCCATATACATAAGAGTGGCCGTTTGTATGTCACTGATGTTCCATCTATGCGTTTCTTACTGGGTTGACTTATCAAAAAACTGAGATAGCCAAAAATTCTCAAAAAAATTCGGAAATGCTGTAGGCTATATGCCAATTTAAAATTCCGTGACCTGTGACCTTGACCAACCTGACCTAATGTAATATTGTACCTAAATGGTCGTGTGACATATCTATTTGCACTGTTGTACTTTGACAAATACTTTGGCTATGTTGGAATTCTAAAATTTTGACCCCTTGACCTTGAAACGGTCAAAGTTGTCGAAATTTCGAAATTATCGTGTCACATATCTATTGACAACTTCTTTCGCCAAGAAATCATTTGGTTGTGTTAGAATTGTGAAATTTTGACCCCTTGACCTTCAAATGGTCAAAGTCGTCAAAATTTCGGTTGGAATAAGGAAAAGGGGACCATTTCTTCAGAGTCCTTTGTTACCACCATTGTTGCCACCAAATGTTGCCACCAGTGATTTGTAGCCACCAAAACGTTGCCACCAAATGTTGCCATCATCGATTTTGTAGCCACCAAAACGTTGCCACCATGGGACTCATGCCCTGTGACCCTTGAGATGGTCTGTACGGTAATGACATTTATTTTTTCAAAATCCGGTGGTGGCAACAATGGTGGCAACACATATCTCTTGGCGGCAACACATATCTCATGTTGGCAACATTTGGTGGCTACAAAATATACGGCGGCAACAATGGTGGCAACACATTTATTTTTCTGAGTCCCATGGTGGCAACGTTTTGGTGGCTACAAAATCGATGGTTGTAACATTTGGTGGCTACGAAAATCGAAGGTGGCAACGTTTTGGTGGCTACAAATCACTGGTGGCAACATTTGGTGGCAACAATGGTGGCAACAAAGGACTCTGAAGAAATGGTCCCCTTTCCCTTACTCCAACCAAAATTTCTAAATCATCGCCTGATACATCGATTTACATTCTTCTTTCACTGAGGAAGCTTTTGGTTGAGTTGGAATTTTAAAATTTAACACCTTGACCTTTAAACATTCAAAGTCGTCGAAATTTCTAAATCATCGTGTGATATAGCGATTCACATTCTCGACTCCTTCCACCGTGAAAACTTTCGGTTAAGTTAAAATTTTGAGCCCATGACCTTTAAATCTGTTTAAATTATCGAAATCTCTTCAGAAATTCATTCTTAGGGCTTTAAGTATGGAGGTGCAGATGTTGTTTCAAAAACATTGCACATTGTTTAATTTAATTGTTTAAAACCAAAGGTATACGTTTTTTACTGGATTAACTTTTCAAAAAAAACTGAAATAACCAAAAATTCTTAAAAAAATTTTGAACTGGCGTAGTCTATATGACCTTTTGAAATTCTGTGACCTAGGCTTACATGACCTTGCGTAATATTGTATGTAAGTGGTCGTGTGACATATAAATTCACACCGCTGAGCCTTGGAAAATACTTTGGCTATGTTGGAATTCTGAAATTTTGACATCTTGACCTTGAAACGGTCAAAGTCGTCGAAATTTCGAAATTATCGTGTGACATATAGATTGACAACTTCTTTCACCGAGAAATCTTTCTGTTGTGCTGGAATTTCAAAATTTTGGCAACCTGACCTTCAGACGGCCAAAAGGTCTAATTTTGGTCATTGCCAAATTTACGGAGTGAGGACGTATCTCCTTTTGAATGTGAATTAGTGATTAGAAGGGTTTAGTGTTGTATGTTAATAGGGATGGAGGGTGTTTGGGGCAGGGTTCAATGATAGTACTTATTTAGATAGGACAGTGAGGGAATTCTTGGGGAATGGATGTTTTAAGGGTTCTAGATCGGAACCCTTAAACAACGGCGTTGGTTTAAATAACCAACAACGAGTAGGGCAACGTTCAGAGGTGTCCGTATCTTCACCTAAGGGTGCAATGTGCAATCGTAAAAATTGCTGTGGCTCACGCCTGAAACTTTTTGTTTGAAATTAGTCGCCACCATAGAATTGGATCAATTGGATAATATAGTAGGCTGTCACTAAACGTTTATCTACAATTTTAAGGCCCGATATCGGGCCTGTGGCTGCCTAGTTAGTAATAGGGTTTTTATATTCAGTATATCTTCCGTAACGCGGTTAAGATTTGTAGTTCTTCTCTGTTAGATTTTATCAACTGGCCAAATATATTGTAAATTGAAAATACAGAAAAGAACATAAAACGTCCATTTGATTGTCAAAATAACCTCGAATTTAAATATTATAGAATCACTATAATCTTGTCTATATACATACATACGTTACAAAGGTTGACAGCTTATACCAGAAGTAGGAGCATCTCTCATTTATTCAACATTTAAATATTATCTAAAAGAAAAGATGGAGTGTGCCGAGAAATGGGAATTCGTATTATGTATTCATTTGTCATTTCCCATTTCTAACAAAAACAGTAAACAATTTTTTCAATCAGAAGTTTCCAGATTCAATTGCTCAAGACCGTAGAACTGACTGGATTTATTTACACATTTTGTATATGCTGTAGGGTTTTGTAAAGGAAAGAGGAAAAAAGTGTTACATATCAATCGTATAAATGATCAGTTCAAGAGTTCGACCTCATCGAGAATATTGTATGACGTTCTTTTTAAATAATTTGAAATAAATATCCTCATAATAACTTTTGATTTCATAAACAGACTTTTGTATAATAACGAGCGTATGCGTCAAGAACTTTAGCAATTCTATGTAAACATTACAAACCCAAAGGCTATATATTTAGGGTCCGTGGTAAAATATCAATTTGGAGATATTAAAAAACAAGAATAAAACAACTCAGACTTTCCTAAAACACTATTTTTAAATGACATAAAAGGCAGCTGGCAGCTCAATAAGTTTACAAGTCCTATTAATAGCACTAACTGTATATCGAATCAGATACTTTTGATTTGATTGTAAAAAGTTTGTAGACCGAAAATTAATATTATATTATTATTTGTAATAAAATATTAGTACTACAGGACAACAAAACAATTCTCAAAGTTTTAATCGACAATATTATTTTGCTTACTTCACAACAACTATTACAGATTTCTCTGCTATAAATAATGTATTTTTGTAAAATACACGCTTCGTAATTAAACCAAGAATGCTAAAATGTTAAAATGCTTCCAAGATAAAGCCATGCATTGCCTGGTTGCCAGTCCCATTAACGACAATTACGATAAAGAGATCGTACATTTACAAAGCGGACTCTTTGTTCATAAACATTTGGTTTTTAAAATAGTAATTTCCGGGCGTACTATATAATAAATTCTCAATGGATTTTGTGAAAGAAAACGTGATAAATTACTCTAGGACATTATCATTAACTAAATTGAGAGCATACAGTGTAATCCTCTATTTCCAGGTCCCAATCTCTTGTACGAAGCAACTATTTATTTCTGATAATCTTGTTGTTTGTAACGGCTCTGCCAGGAATGAGAATAGTGAAAACATGGATTTTTTTTAAAATACGGAAGAGCAAGAGTCAAATAATATCTATAACAAGCCGATGATTGTGTTGGCAGTGGTACTGTCTCTTTAGTCATATAAGTCATAAGTCACATTATGTTCCAAGATGAACAACGTCCGCGTTTCATCTAGCAACAGCATAAAAAGAAGCGAAGAGGAGCGGAATAGAGGACATAGAAAGGGTATCTCTCCAGCTAATCAAAATCATGCAGACGAGAGATGACTGATGCTTCAAGAAGAGTTGCGTTTATCTATTTTTCGTGTCCGACTTGTTTGTACTTTCTGTCAGATATGATCGCAAGGATTCAGCATAAAGAAGAACTTAACACTCCTTCATCAGCATCTCAAATATGATGTTTATAAATAGTATAGGAATTATTATGGAGAGATGTAGATAGGAACTGCAATTGTAAATGAGCAACCGTTTTATGACGACGACGATTGGTGAAAGGCCTATACGTACTTGACTTTGAGTCATGCTTTAGAATTGATGGTACTCTATTCAATTCAGTGGTTGTTTTATACGTACGGTGGGTTAGTATTAATTTATTAGCATTTCGGCAGTTTAAATGAAAGTACTTGGCCTGTTGTTGTAGTTGTAGGTCTTGTAGTAAATATTTCAAATCGACAAGTCAAATAGTAACGAACACTTTTATTTCTAAGTTTGGTCCGAAGATGGATAAGTTGTATGTATAAATCATCGTTTATTATGATCATCATCACTCTCGTCATATTACAAGGCAAGGGATCTTCCTATTTTCCTTCATCATGAAAGGATACTTCTATCACAATGCATTTTAAAAACAGTTGCCTTTAGGCGAGCAAATTGAGGAAAAGCAAAACAAGGGCGTACTGTTTTTTCTATCGCCATTTTTGGGAGTTTACTAACTTGTTTTAATATTTTGTTAAGGATGATGATGCTTTCGGGACTGTAAAGTTGTAAAGCACTGGGATTTTACAAGGGATTGGTAAATAGCCATTAAAATCCTAGACATTCCATAAACTCGTGGTCATTGACGTTTAAAGAGTAGTTTGATAAATTATGGCGGATTATGACTGATTAATATGTGGATTTGATTATATTATAGGCTGGTAAAATCCATATTTGTACAACTCTAGTCCATTTCGTGTCGAAGTTTGGAATGTGTGATTTACTGAGTTAAAGCTATTAGATTTCTACTGTTGAAGATGTAGGCAATTTTTTGGTTGTAGATAGAGGCAGACTTTGTATCTGAACATTTTGCTGAAATATTTAAAAACTATTTATTTCTCATATAATTAGATACATATATTTCATCCATTTGAAGATGAAATGGTCGACTAATTGTAAGAATGAATTAGGCGTTTCTGATACAAAATGTTCCTGTCTATGTTAGTTGCAGCTTGTAATCTTACAAGTTTCAATGGAATTACTGAGAAGCAAGCTTATTATTATCTATATTTGTATTTGATAAAAATCCCAAAGATTGTCTAGTTGACCAGACTAGTTCAGCTCACTACAAGTTTAATACACGACAATTCTCTACTATGAGGAAAATTGAAATCCCATTAGCGAAATTAAAAATATTATTATCATCACTGAGCTTGTAGGTTAAGGAAATTAAATAAATGAAGTCTTATAGATGAAACCGAACGCTACTAATCTGATATGATGGCTTTGAGGATTTACGGACCCGTAGACGCTAATTAATTGGGGAAATTGTGGTACTGCCTTATTAACTCTCCTTTGACCAGTCCTTTGATGCTAGGTTAAGGAAATTACTGCCAACTGCGGCGACAACTAGCACTTGTTTTAGCGACAAAGTTGAGGGAAGTATCATTATATTATTACAGAGATGATAATAACAAGACAATTACTGAGTTAATGAAAAAGGGTAAATCGAAATTGATTTCTTGCAGTATGATTGATTAAGCCATTTCCAGACTTGCTGAATTATCGTTTGGCCGGGTTGATTTTATTAATTTCCTTGAGTACAAACAGTACAAATGTCAACAAGAACCAATCATCTACTTGAATTTACTTGATTAATCCTCAGGAAAACCCGTAACTTAGTAGGTGCATTGGGTGCGCTTTAGGTCTGGTGGTAGCACCAGAGCTTCACGGTAATTGTAAATGATATGTTATCCTTTCTCTATACTGTAGTAACAGTAAGTATGCTACTTTTTTTTATCGAAACTTCTTAAGTCAATTTTGTCTAGACGATTATTCATTGTATGTAATCCAATATTTATTATGAATTGGGGCAGAGAATTTTACAAGAGGGATTCTCCAGAGAATTCTGATAATTGTCGGATACCTCATTGACTATAAATAATAATATTCCTAGTCGTTGAGTAATGGATAAAAATTCCATTTTTGAGATCTCTATAAAAAACAAATGTCAACTTGATAAAGGATCCGTCAGAACCGCTCATGCAACCGCATACATCATAAGTCATACTTTAGTACGTGAATCATGAGTTTCAATCTTGGTATAATTATAATGTTAACTCTATACTACTACTACTACTAATAATAAGATCTATACACGAGGAAAATCAAGGGACAATGTTATTTTAACAAAAAATTTCTGTTCTGGAGAGGAAAATAGATGGCCAATAATTGTATTGGTGTTTATATCTGAAGGAAAATAAATGTTATTCTAAAAATGTCGTGACAGAATAAAAAATCCACGTTACAAAAAAAAGTGTTTTGACATTTGAATTTTAATGCCTTAAATTGAATTAATTGCACTCGTATGAATAAAATCTAAGCCAATAAATTCTAAATTATTTTCTGAAAAACAACCACCTAAATCGTTAGCAATTGCTCTGAAATAATAACGTTTCGAACTCCTTCATTTAGTAGTCGAAAAAAAAACTTAAATTGTATTTATTAAGTTGATTAAGGTACCTCTGAATTTCAAAACCCACGACGACCATGTGTGTCTGTGTGCGCCAGGCTCATTTTAATAATGAAAGGGATCTTATGGCCTACCTTGACTGAAAGAATGTTTTTTTAGCGTCAATATCATTGGTCTTAACGAAATATAGAAGCCTATTTCAGAACCTTCAGCAAGGAAAAATAAACCAGCACATCTGGACATTTTGCAAAGGTTGAATAAAGGGTAAATAGATGTCTAATCATATCCCATTGAATGTGATTTCAGTTCATAAGTGAGACATGGATGCTATATCTATCTATACAAATTCGCAAAGGAATAGTGGAGAAACGAAGAGACCTTCAACCTAACATTTACGATTATTACGATAAGCTGGGAGAATAGTCAGTCAGTGAGGCAGCCAGGACAGATTTGTATTTTTCGGAGATGTATCGAATTCTATCCGGGTATTTTCGGCCCCGTTTTTTGTTCATTCTTCAAAATCCTTCCATGAACTTACACCCTGGTTTGGGTTTCGGGAAGGTTCGGGTTTTACCTTCTACGTGGGCATCATCTTCCATTTACTTGACTACTTGCCAAAATCTAGTAGTCCTATATTCATATACATCTAGCTCAATATGCAAGCACGTCCCGATGATCTCCATGCAACCTGTAGCCCATGTTTTATGCACTCCAGAAATAGTCTTTCCTATATGCACGCCATAGTCGTACTGTAAATTGTCGGAAACTCTTCATTCTTGCAGTCTATTGCTATTTATTTTAATGGCGCTGGTGGAAAATTTCTATTAACCCATGATTTTTCAATGTTTATTTCAGGATTGAGAGCGCGGCGCGCGACGGTGTCTCCCATCATTAGAGGCTTATTGAAGGTGGACGTCCAGCCAGTGATAAAATTTCTTGAGGTAAGTGCGATGGGAACGTGATGTGCAATAATTTCACAAACATTACAGAGGAGAGTCCGTAACGGTCGGATGATAAAATGGAGTTAGGAAACCTTCTGTTGGAATTAGGTTCTGGATATTATTTTAGATTGACGTTGAGTGAGATAGAACGCGAGAGGTAAAATTGAGGACAGCCCCAGGGACTGGAGAAAGTTGGAAGTAAAAGCAGGAGATCCGACTGTGTTCCTGAGTAAAATGGAAGGATTTGTTGCCAAGGGCTTAAATATTTAATAAAGGCTGAAAGCAAGTCACTTGCACTAATTTAGAAAATTATCGACGGTTGCTGTACTCCCAACTTAGGAACTATTCTCTCATGTTTCCTCCTCCTTCGGTCTGTCAGGCTGGCAGAGAGTGAGACGAGTGCTGTAGTTTGGATAAGGATGACGTTCATATAATGATATAATGAACGCTAAGGTCTTGGAGGAATACTAATTAAATGAATAAAATATACTACCCTCCTAGTGCACTCCATTGACGAGGATGATATAAAATGGGCTCTTGTTTAATTTAACGTTCCATTTAGGAAACTGAAACAGGATAATTTAGACTTTAATGCCTCAAATTGCTTTGAATTACTATCGTACTTTTATAGAGCATTTTCTACGGCATGACATGAAACTTCAAATAGTTTATTTCAGCAATTCTCCTAAAATTCCAGGAAGACAGACGAAATGTCAGAACTTTAAAATTACCACAGAAGGATGTACAATTAAAAATTGTTAAGCTGTTAAAATAAATCGTTGTAGGGTTGAGCCGAATTTTCTATTGCTTTTTAATTGTTAACAATTTCTCAAGACATAAATGTATTTTTAGGGATTCCAATAGTTTTTTAATGCGCATGCATTTTTAAAATATCGAATCATAGGATTGATTTTGTAACCCTAAATTGTATACTCATTGTAGTAGTTATTTCGCAAGTTTGAATATGGTTGTCCGGTATTGAAATATGAAATAGGCCTTTATGTGGTTGTGCAATAGAAAAGTGTGTATAAGTGCAAATTGCAGAGCACATGAGAAATATTATCCAGATGGCATCAAATAGTTTAATTGACTATCTTCCATTGAGTCTCACTATTTAAACACTGTACAGTGACAGTGTTATTTTTAGCAGTTTCCATATTGATCAATAGAGTTAGTGACATATTCACTATTGTGGTTTTGTATCGTATTTAAACAACGTAACATCCTTGTCAATTGTTCCATGTAATGGCTTAGACAGAGTTACAATTACCAGTGTAACAGATTTATCTGTTTGCTGTGCCAATGTTGAAATTACACCAATTACACCCCCATCATTTATTCTGTAAACGCGATGCCGAGCGAATCGCGGTATAATTGCTGTTCCAAAAAGTCATGAAATCAATAAATTCTTCTGAAACAGATATAATGCACTCAGAAATACTACAACCACCAATTAATTTTAATTATAGTTCCGTAACGTTTCGGGAATGTTTGATTTTCGCATTTGTTTTGCAGTTTTGGTTACCTTGATTGGAATAAATTAACAATTTAGGTTTTCTTTCCATCCTGTTTTCGGATTTTTGTAATGCAAGGTTTGTACAAATCTAGACCAATTAATTAATGACAGTTACCGTAAATTAAACATTCACAAATTAAGATGTACCCGACGAAAATATATAAAAGCTTGTCTGTAAAGATTTTAATTCTTCGGTTGCAGTAGTTTTGAATGCTGAAACTCTAAAAAAATCCTCCCATGATTGCTTTCACTTTAAAAGATGAAACAGAAACGGACCGTAAAAATAAGAAATCTATATATAAAAAAAACCCTCCAACTTTACTGAATGGAACATCGTGAAAAGTTGCTTGGCTGCAAAAGTCATGAAATTCTTGTTATTGAAGTCCATTGAATTTTGTTGGCATTCAGTCACGATATGGCATAGTAACTGCCTCTGCTTGATACAGACGGGAATGTGCTGACGAACTTTACTTTTACTATAGAGTGAAGCAATAGCGTTTTATAACCAGTCACTTTTTGTTAGTTGCAGTAGTATCCCACGTCTTGGTACTTGTATATTTTTAGCCGTTTTTGCTTTCCGTGACACATGAATGAATAACGTAATAACGAGGTACGTCAGTCTCAACGAATTAAATCGTAGCTTCGGCAATAAATTAGTTAGCCGATAATACCATGGCATTTTGACATGCAATGGAGTCTAGGCTCTGCTTTCACTTGAGCGGAAAAGTTTTATGGGAGCCTTGAGCCGATCGAATATAGAGTTTAGAAATCTTCAGTTGTTCAACTTTGAACATTTCAACATGCTGTGAAGTTGTACAATTATTTCTGATTGCTCGGTAGCCAAATAGCCATTACTTACTTGATATACATGTACATTATCCTACATGACTGGATTTAGGGACTCTTCCTACGTTCAATTAGCCTAATTTGAAAGGTAGGCCTGTCAACTCGTCCAAAAACATTATTATTTGATGTCACTGAAGCTCTGTTACATGGGTTCAACTCAGTGACTTGCTTCTCTACAAGAAAAACTAGAGGATTCACCAAATTGAATCGTTGAATAGGTAAGGATAGCCATTTGCGATATGGCATATATTACAATATAAACAAACACAAAGAAGCAAATATATAACCACATTCGTAAATGAAAAATTGCGAGTCATATGATTTTTGTAACCATCCTTCTCCATATCCAAATCATTGAAAAATTGGAGGATAAAAACCGAATGAAGAACACAAAAACCGGACTGATTGTTTCATTTCATATTTTATTTCACGACATTTCAATTATAATTTAAACAAATAAGGATTTCGGTTTTAAAGGCAAAAGGGGAAAGGTAAAGCAAGTGAAATCTAAATAATTTTTAATAGTCTCTCCGTTTAAACACATTATCCACACAGGTCATCGATTATTGTCTTTTTCTAAGTTGATTTTCTGCCAGAGCTTTCAAAGACACTTAAATTCTCTCGATTATTGAACTAAATCAACTAATCTAAATAAGTGGCTAGTATTATATCTACATTTCCAGCCAAACAATTCCTTGAATATTTGAGAACTATTTGAGACTTTAAAAGGCGTTACTGAAACTCAAAGTCCGAGTCATCCGAGTCATTAAACTCATTGTACAACTCATTCATTCCGTTTATTCTACATAGTCCATTTTGAGGACAAGGAGTCTTAACAATTACTGGTAGTACATTCCCAGTAATTTTATATTTTTGGGGTTAACCTTGGAGAAAGCCAGTCATCCTATTGTTTCTCTTTGCCAGTAAAAAGACCGAGGAAAGCACGGATCAATGGATTAAAGAATGACTACATAAACAAGTCAAAAGTTGTGGAGAACACAGAGTTGCCAAAAGTGGAACAGTCAACATTATGTAGAAGTATTAGTGAGAATAAGGCATCAATACGGATTCCTTGTAAATATAGGCATAATATGATATGCTATCGCATTGCCACTGGGTTGCATATCTTGATCCCATCCACAAACAGACCTGTTACGCCCACCATCAAAATAATGATGATCCAGCAAAGAGGGAACCAAAGACAGAGAGAGAAAATAAAATAAGGTTATCCGTGGTTGCCTCTAGAATCTGTAATCGGGGAAGTGAATGGCTTTACGTGACTCGAATGTCAAGTTAGGAGAAAGTCATGGAGTTTAGGGTCCTAGACAGTATATATTTATAACTTACTAACCCACTATACAAGTTCGCATATACATAGCACATATTGTCTTAGACGAGCGGATATAGGATAGGAATTGGAATGAATATTGCACTTGGTCTGGGAGGAAAGTTGGGTTGCCATTTGCAGAATTTAGCAGCCAAACTCTTTGAAGAAAACTCTAGAGTTGGGCACGATAGATTTCCCCTGACAAACCCGAGGCTTGAGAAACCCGTCTTCGGCTATCTTCCTCTCTAGATATCTATGAAGTTTCTATAGACTCTCAACTCTTTTTTCCAGAATGTCGAGAGTGTAAAGATGCAAGGACACTCTACTTTCTCTCGGAACCGTCAGTTCCTCATCAATAAGTTAGAAAACTTCAGAAAGTTAAGTAGGTTGTAGAGATATTAATAAAGAAGCTGAAGCTTCGACCTTGCTATATTTTATGGCATTCTTTCTTCCGAACGAGTTCAAACCCGGAGGGGTATTTTATACAACCGTTTTTAACATCATTGCACAATAAGTTAGTTGCTTCCCTTGTTATTACTTCATTGCCTTTTCAATTTTTTCGATATTAGTTGCTGAATTTTGTTAGTGCCTCAAGTTTGAGGGGCTGCTTTCCCCGAATGGAAGGATAACTCGGGTCTTCCGCTTGCCGATCAATTTTAACTGCTTATTATTATTAGTTTTAAAACATTTTTCAATTCTTTCCAATCTGATTTTCCTAAAGCAATAATTGCTAGTACTGTAACATAATGAACCAATTATATTGTTAAAAAGGAATCCGCACTTAATTCCCAGAAATTATTTTAATGTTACGTTTCTTAGACGAGTGCTGTATTAAAAGTAAAACAAAATTTGAAGTTTTATTTAACAGTTAAAGTTCGTGGGGCATGTTTTCGTACAGTATCTTATATATGAAGTTATCATCGGGCTAAATAAAAAATTTAAATTTTGAATGTGGAATCGATTTGGTTTGGATAGTGATAATTCAAGACTAATTTTGATATGATATTGATGTTTTGAAAAACTCATGCCAAGAAACTAAGAATAGACGTTTTTTACTGAATGTTCTTTATAAAGTTTTGGAACTTTTTCGTTTGAAAATTGTTTCTTGGGATTTACCTTCCTTTTACTTTATACAATATTTCAGTTCGAATATTGAGCATTTTGTTCAATCTAGGTCATGTAATACGTTCCAATAACGAAGGGTGGATTAAATATGACGATAGTGAGAAATGAAGCTTTTAGAACCGTTTGGAACCCTTAAAAGCAAAGTTATCCTTATGGATTAACTTTTTATCGGGACTTCTAAGTTTATTATTGCATGAAGTGGATACGTATTTTAGAGAATCAGAAATTGGTAATAAAAAGCCCTAAATCGTTTATTAACCTAGACTTTCTGAGTACCTGACATATACATATAACCAAGTTACAATTACAATGAGAGCATACAATCCGTCGTTGGTTAGTTGCATATTAAATATAATGCAATCATCTATTTAGCTATTTATTTATTGTTTTTGGGGCCGTATCTCTGCGGCTGGTTAAACAATTTCATAGATTCCGTCCCGACTGACCTTTTATACTTTTTATGCACTTTTACTTCTAGTTCCTCTATTTCTCCTAATTCTAGCTCACCGTTTGTGAGAAGTAATTATATGGGAAGACGATAGGTTTAATTTAGACAAGAAAGATGAATTTAATAATGTCAAATAATGCACAAAGTTGGTAATTTAAAATAATAATCAATTTGAGAAGCTGGAGGAGTTGATCAATTCTCTCTCATGCCGAATTTGCTTCTGCCTCTCCAAGTTCTCTGGAGGAAAAAATACTCAAGAAAAATCATACAACAATCAATGCTATTTCAATAGCCAATCACAACTTGACAACGAACATCGGACCATTGCCCGACCATGAACTCAATAATTTGCTATACATATAAGTTATAGTCAATACATCCTATCCTAATACAATACAATTCAAAGTAGGGACTGTGCACGACCCATTCTAAGATAATATTTCATGATAATATAGTTCTCCTATCTACTGATGGCGACATACTCCACCCCGTGTCATTGCTGGGTCAGCGTTGACACTAACTCTTCGGAGCCATCAAACGCTGAATTCTCTGGAACGCCGTCATCTGCAGTCGCTGGTTTCTGCACATCAAGTCTGCATAGATTCGCCACAGGTCTGCGATAAGAAATCCCTGCTGCTGACTTCACGTCCACAACTCTGACGATTCCGTCTTTTCCGGGAAACAACTTGACCACAATTCCTCTTGGCCAGGAATTACGGGGCAACTGGTTGTTGATCACGATAACAAGATCCCCTATTTTGATAGGATCAGTCTGCTGGTTCCACTTTGTTCTTCGGAGTAGGACTGGCAGATATTCTCGAACCCACCTCTTCCAGAAATGGTTTGTTAGTTGCTGTGCATGTCTCCACTGCTTCCGTAGGCATAAGTCTCCTTCAACAAAGAGACCCGGTACTTGATCTTTACTTGACCTACCGATGAGCCAATGATTCGGAGTGAGGGCTTCGAGGTCGTCTGGATCGACAGGAACGTGGGTGAGCGGGTGTCCATTCACAATATGTTCCGCCTCCACAAGCAGAGTTTGAAGGATCTCTTCCTTCGGGTGTCTCTCTTTGAGAATTGCAGTGAGGGCGACCTTTACGGACCTCACCATCCTTTCCCAACTTCCACCCATGTGAGGGGCGTGAGGAGGGATGAAGTGCCAACAGATTCCGTTTGTTGTACAATCGGTCGTTAATTGCTGCTGGTCTAGTTGTTCGAGAGCTTTTCTAAGCTCGTTATGGGCGCCGACAAAATTGGTTCCGTTGTCACTGTAGATGTGACACGGACTTCCCCTCCTGGCAATGAATCGTCGGATGGCCATTATGCAGCCATCCGTGCTGAGGGTTGAGGTCATCTCAAGGTGGACGGCTCGGGTAGAGAGACAGGTGAAAAGAGCAACCCATCTTTTCTCGTGTCTTCTCCCAACAGTAATTGATAAGGGTCCAAAATAATCCAACCCTGTATTTTTAAACGGACTTACAAAGCTCTCCAGACGGATTTCGGGCAACTGACCCATCTGAGGCATAACGGGCTGAGCTTTGCTGATCTTGCATTTCTGACAATCCTTCCATGCCTTACGGACTGCCGAACGAATTTGAAAGATGTGGTACTTCTGTCGTAGTTCATTAACTACCATTTCCTGTCCATGATGACCGTTCTTCTGATGATAATACATTATTAGCAATTTAGTAAATCGATTTTTGGAATGCAATACCACAGGTCGTTTCGTGTGAACGGGAATATTGGCGTTATCAATTCGTCCCTGAATTCGAAGAATTCCATCTTCGTCCAAAACAGCGTCGACATCCAATAATCTTCGGATGAGTGGCCTTTTGTTCCTAATTGATTCTAGTTCTGGGCCAAATGATTCTTGTTGGCTCCAGCGCCACCACCACTTCTCTCCATCTCCTACTTCCAAGGGTGACAGCTCCAGTTGATCTGGTTTCTGGTTAGGGAATCGAAAGTTCTTGACGGCTCTCAATACGTACCCTGCCGATCTTATGGCTCTGCTGTAGGATGAGAATCGATTGATATCGAGGATTGACTTGACTTCGTTTGCGAAACACACGAACTCCTTTTTCATTTCCGTGTCTTCGTCTGGGTTAATTGGTTTTCTTACGATTTCTTTCGGCCAGTCGTCTTCCATTGTCTTCATAAAATCTGGTCCATTGACCCATCTGCCGCTCGAGCTCCAGTCACATGGCTTAGCGTCACGTGTCAGCTCATCAGCTACATTCAATTTTGTAGGAATCCATCTCCAATCAGTCACATCTGATGACTCCAAGATTTCACCTACTCGACAGGCTACAAATTGTTTGTACTGGTTGCCTTCTGATCGAATCCATTTGAGTACGGTACTGCTATCTGACCAGTATACAATTTTAGTGATACTTACATCATGTCCCGATTTAATAAATGATCCTAATCTTGTTCCCAGTAGTGCCGCTTGCAATTCGAGTCGGGGGATGGTCAAATGTTTTGTTGGGGACACTTTGGCTTTCGACATTACTAGACTTACAGTTATTGAATTGTCTGTAACGATTCGGAAATATCCAACTGCTCCAAATGCCTGCTCACTGGCGTCACAGAAGACGTGAAGTTGAATCTCCTCCGCTGACATGAATTCCGGCGAAAGACATCTTGGTAGTTGGAACGTGTCGATTGTTTTCAGCTCTTCAAGCCAACGTTCCCACTTATCCTTCAGAGCTCCTGGCAGTTGGTCGTCCCAACCGATTCCCAATCTCCAAGTGTCTTGCATAATGATTTTAGCCTTGATGGTTAAAATTGAGGCAAATCCAAGTGGGTCATATATGCTCATGACTAAAGCAAGTAACTCACGCTTTGTTGGCAGACGGTCAGATTCAATGACCTCGGCTGAGGCTTTCAAGAACGTCATGGAGAAAGTAAAATTGTCTGAATCAGGTTTCCAGAAAAGACCCAAAACTCTCTCCGCCTCTCCCTCAAAATCCATATTCTTTACCCCTGGGGCATGAAGTTCCGATGGGATTTGGGAAAGCACCTCCCGGCTGTTGCTGATCCAATTACAAATATTAAATCCGCCTTGTTGGTGTATGTGCCTGACTTGATGGAACATGTCCACTGCTTTCTCCACGGAGTCAACGCTGTCGAGATAGTCATCAACATAGTGGCTTTTGATTATGGCTAACGATCCTTCAGGGAATTCCTCTTCAAATTCCTTGGCGTTGAGGTTCTTTACTTCTTGGGCGCAGGCTGGGGAGCAGGCCGCTCCAAAAATCAGTACCCCCATTTCAAGAACATCAGGGTTTCTGACTCGATCCATTCCTCTCCAGAGGAATCTTTGGGCGCTAGCATCATCCTTCCGGATCTTGACTCTATGGAACATGTCTTTAATGTCCGCCGTAATTCCGATTACTTTCTGTCGGAACTGAAGAAGGACTGTAGGAAGGGAGGTTAATTTGTCAGGTCCCTTTAATAATTTGTCATTTAGACTTACACCTTGTAGCTTGGCTGCCGCATCAAAAACAAATCGCAACTTCTTCGGCTTTTTTGGATTCCGGTTCATGAAATGTGGAAGGTAGAATGATCGAGGTCCTTCTATCTTTGCCTCCTGCTTTGATAAGACTCGTGCGAATCCTTTGCTCAGATATTCATCAATCTTCGCTAAGTATTGATGTGCAAATTCGGGATCGCGGTCCATTCGCCTTTCCATCTGTAGCAATCTTGACATAGCCATTTGTTTGGAGCTTGGTAGTTCGGCATCTTCAGTCTTCCACAAAAGTCCCGACTCCCAACAGTCTCCAATCCGCTTGATAGTATTATCCATGATAGTCTGTGCGTAAATGTCTTCTTTGGATCTTGGTGTTGTAGTAATTAACTTCACTCCAAAGTTCTCCGTGGTAAAATGCTGTTTTACCAGTTGATGAAGTTCATCCTCCGGCTTTTCGAAAATCATACCACAAAAGGAGTCCCGGTTGACTTCAGTGATATTTCCAAGTAGTACCCATCCTAACTCGGTTCTTCCTGCTGCTGGGGCGTTTCCCGGACCAAGTCTAAGCTCCCTTGTTACAGATAGGCGGTGGTTGTCCATGCCAATGAGGATTGTCGGCCTACCTTGGTCATAACATTGAATCGGTAGATTCTGAAGATGTTTCCATTTACTCAACATCTTACGCTGCACGGATTGGTTAGGAAGGTACAAATGGCTTTTGGTTCTTACATTTTGTAGATTAAAATTCCGATTGTTGGAGCTCAAAATGTCAAGGCTTACACATCTGGAATCCACCTCCTCCATCGAAGGATGTAATCCTCTGTGAATGAACGGCTTTTGGATTCCTCGTAGTCCAAGTTCCTCAGCAACTTCATTGTCGATGACAGTTACTGTAGCTCCAGGATCAAGCATGGCGAAGGTGTGTTTAATACCCTTAGGTCCCTTTAGCACGACCGGAAGTATCATCAAATTGACCTGATCCCTTGCTGTTGAGGTGCTGGGTCTGTTACCGGTAGCATGTGCCATTGTTTCTTTTTCAGGCTCATTCGGTGGTGGAGGTGCACGTTGCTGTTTCAGTTCCTTGTGAAGAATTGGGTGATGAGTCCTCTGACAACCCTTTTTATCACAGTTCTTCAGTTCGGTGCAGTCTCTTGAGCAATGGCCAGGATTTAAGCAACAGAAACACAATCGCTTTGACTTCACGAAGTCCCATCTTGAGTCTATGTTCTCTTTCTCGAAACGTCGACATTTAGCAATCATATGACCATTTCCATCGCAAAAGAAACAATCATGCTTACGGGAGTTAGGTTTGTTGGACTTCTCTTGTTCTGCTACTGCCCACACTTTCTCCTCTCGCCTTCGAGGCTTTCTCTCGTCCCACTGTTTCTTTACTGGAGGGTCGTCTTTCGGTTTTGGAGGACAGATTCTGCAGGCAATTTCCGTTTGAATTGTTAGCCACTCTGCAAACGATTCCAAATTCTCTTTCCGCTGTGAGTTTGAGGTTATCCATTCCATCCACTTTGTTCTGAGGGCCACGGGAAGTTTCCGACTGAATTCATCCAGTAGCTGGGGGCTGGTGAGATGTTCTGGACAATATAGTGATCGAATTGTTTCCACTAAATTATCGACCGATAACCCGAACTCGATAAGGAGGTCCAATCTGTCTTCCTTAAATGAAGGCATTTCCTTCGTTTTGTCGATGAGCATTCGTATTATATGCTCTGGTCTCCCAAACCGCATACGCAATTTCTTGATAATGCTGGGGACGTTTTCCGCACGGGCCAAAAGACACTGTATTGTCTTCAATGCTTCTCCTTTGATTGCCTTTTGCAGCCTAGGCAAGTTATCCATGTTGGAGTAACTGCAACCAAGTGTCGAATTTTCATAGGCAGTGATGAAGATTGACCATTCCTCAGGTCGACCGGTGAAAATGGGGAGATCCTTTCCTTGGACTTGGCGAGCCAGGAACTTCTCCGTGTTGTTGGTGGTGTTCATTCCTCCTAACTTTTCGAAAGCTTGCGACAAGACTTGAGCAAGCTGGGTGCTTATATCCGATGAGGAACTTGAACATGGGTTTAATAACGAGACTTCATTTGTACTTACAACTTTAGCAGGTTGCTGTACTTCATTTACTACAGGATCTGCCACCCCGTCCTTAAGTCTTCTTAGTCTCTTTAGCAACGAATCTTCATACTCGTTGCACTCAGCTCTCTCGATTTCTGCTGCAGAAGATTGCTGCTGGGTTATGGTCTTCTCTGCAACTATAGCTCTTTCCAAACGCGTACTTGCCTCTATGTGAGCTTTTTGAATGTCATTCAGTCGATCGATTACTGCGTCCTTGTCTGCCAATAAATCGGGGTGCTCCGTGAACACGTCATCATCTGAATCACTGAGGTGTTGTGAGTTTGAATCGTCACTCTCGTCCTCCTCCTCTGCAACTATTTTATCATGTTCAGCTTGTCGGCGCAGTTGATCCACTTTTCTCTGAAGAGATTTCTTTTCGAATTTCATTTTAATCCGATCTTCTTTAATATATCTCTGCTTAGCTATTAGTAGATTCTCCGCGCTGAACAATTTGACTTTTAAAAGCGTGACTGCTTCTTTGGTCAGTTCTGGGCCTTTCAGCTCTTCTTTTAGCTGTTGAATTGTCTCCATTGTTGTCTCTACAGCACACTCTTCCTGCTCAATTCCTCGTTCTCGCAACTCGAAATTCTCCTCAAGTCGATCAATTTCTTCTTGGGTTACGAGGTCGATTTCGGATTGTCGAATCATTGTGCTGGATGTTGATTTGGATGTTCTTGTAGATGTAGTGGACTTTGTGTTGCCACTTGAGACTGATTTTGTAGTAGATCTTTGCTGCTGCTGAGAAGTTTCTGGCAATGTGTTGTTGTCGTTGCAAAGCGATGCTGCCGGCGGTAAGTTGCTGCTGCCGAGTGATGTGGAGGAGGTGTTGGCTAAACCGTATCTGGCAGGTGGTATTCCAGCGTTTTCTCTGGGCGTGGTTCTCGCCTTCTTCGGTTCATGTTCGTTTGTAGATGGGGATTTCCTCTTCGTCGCTGAAGGTACTGTGTCTCCCATCCTCCTTGGGTTTGGTTTACTTGTAACAAATAAATTGGCAAGAAACCGCAATCAATAAAGGTTCAGATTGTTAATTTAATATGGAACTCTCTTGCCTTAATCGGTGTTCCTCATTAGAGCCAGAACACGATTTAGCTCGTTAGACAGCCGTTATGTGGCCTAACGGTGGCCGACGAATTCCAAGATCTCGAACGGGGTTGAATCAGGGTTCCCTTGGATGAGCGCAGGTCAAAGTCCGTCACAACTTCTTGGTGTCTGTAGATTATCGATTCCTCACAGCCCCTGTGATTGTGAATTACGAATTCGTCACAGTTGCACCTCCTCAGTTGTGGTTTTGCCGTCTCCGTCACGTCCCTCTATGTAGGGTTCCAGTGGGGTTCCCAATTCCGACAAGGATGTTTCTCGTTCGGAAAATAAACAATTTCCAAAATATTCCAATTAGTATTTATAAAGTAAATGCAAAATTGAAACTTTTCTTCCCTTTAGTGGAGTTCTTTTATGTGGAGCTGAACTCTTAGCCCACAAGACAGCCGTTACTTGGCCTAACGGTGGCCGTCGAATTCCAGGTGAATTCCAGGTCAAAGATCAGCGGACGTCAATAGTGGGATGTAATCTCCACGGTACTAGGATCGTCGGTTAGAAAGGACCATGTTTTTGGGGCCGTATCTCTGCGGCTGGTTAAACAATTTCATAGATTCCGTCCCGACTGACCTTTTATACTTTTTATGCACTTTTACTTCTAGTTCCTCTATTTCTCCTAATTCTAGCTCACCGTTTGTGAGAAGTAATTATATGGGAAGACGATAGGTTTAATTTAGACAAGAAAGATGAATTTAATAATGTCAAATAATGCACAAAGTTGGTAATTTAAAATAATAATCAATTTGAGAAGCTGGAGGAGTTGATCAATTCTCTCTCATGCCGAATTTGCTTCTGCCTCTCCAAGTTCTCTGGAGGAAAAAATACTCAAGAAAAATCATACAACAATCAATGCTATTTCAATAGCCAATCACAACTTGACAACGAACATCGGACCATTGCCCGACCATGAACTCAATAATTTGCTATACATATAAGTTATAGTCAATACATCCTATCCTAATACAATACAATTCAAAGTAGGGACTGTGCACGACCCATTCTAAGATAATATTTCATGATAATATAGTTCTCCTATCTACTGATGGCGACATTTATAGTATTCAAATCAATAATTACAATATTAATTGAGTTTTTGAGTTACGCCGACAGTAAATACGTCTAGGTTGTATATAATATATTAGCAAGTTTGAATATATTTTAGTTTTATCTTTTAAATGAATGAAACTACATTCTTGTTCATTGTGGTTTGGTTCGATGGCTTAAATCTATTAAAATGTATTCCCAGTCCGACTTCAAAGTCCAAAACAAACTTTTGAATAATTAAATCAGTCTCCGGTTTTAATAACCTTTACAACCGGAAAACAACATTTTCACAGTTTTCACTGCCAAGTTTACCAGTGGTTTTGAAATAAATATTTCAAGCAAGGTCTAAAGTCTAAAATACCATTTCAAAACAGAAAATCACTTCTCCGTTTTGACAATCTATATTTTCGTTTGCCAAAACCTGACGAGGTCAGGTCAAGAACTTCATTTAATATAAAGTTCACAATACGACATTTTTATGTTTAACATATTCTTTGTAAATTTTGCAAGAACGATATTATTACTAAAAAACATGCTCTGAAACTACTAAAAAATTCACAAACATTATCCAAATTTAAAACTTAAAAATTAACATTGCATAATTTAAACATAACGTCATTACATTGAATTGTCATCACTTTAGTTAAAATCAATTATTATGTATCGTAGATACATAATGCGAATGGTCTGGTGTCCGTCCGTCCGTCTGTCTGTCCGTCTGTCCGTCTGTCTGTCCGTCTGTCCGTCCGTAAACACGATAACTCGAGAACGGCTTAACTTTTTGAAATTTTTCTTTCGGATATCTATATAGGACATCCAAGCGGTGGTCAAGTTCGTTTGGGGGCCCTGCAGGTCAAAGGTCAAGGGGGGAAAGGTCAAAGGTCAACATTTTTTCAAATAGCAACCCCCCATGTGTGATACATCGATGGAAAGCTATTGTAAAGGGCTATTCGATGGTGTATATGATTTGGGGGTGGGGTCACCCCCTGACGGGTGGGGAGGGGTCAAAGAGGTCAAATTACAAACATATGTGTGTGATACGTCATTCGAAAGCTATGATCAAGGGCTTTCGAATGACGTTTGTAATTTCGCTCTATGACTTGGGCAATTTGAGATTTTCGATATTTTGTGTGTTTTAATCGTTTGATACGTCATTCGAAAGCTATGATCAAGGGCTTTCGAATGACGTATGTAATTTTGCTCTATGGTTGGGGCAAATTGAGATTAATCATTTGATACGTCATTCGAAGGCTATGATCAAGTGCTTTTGAATGACGTATGTAATTTTGCTCTATGGTTGGGGCAATTTGAGATTTTCGATATTTCATGCAATTTTAATATTTTAAAACACAGTTTTCACTGTGAACATGTTTCGATGTGTAGGAAACGGTATAAAAACGTTATATCTACGATACATCAGTACATTCGTTGGACGGTTTATTCCATGTTAGACACGCGAGGAATGCAAATAGGTACTTTAGCATAATGAATGACACCGATGGCTAGAGAGTTTGTTTATATTTGTATGCAACTTAACTGACTTACACGGAACAATGGCCTATTTCGGGAGAGACTGTAAGACTACAAAAACAATTGTAATTGACACTGTTTTTTTAAACAAATATTGAAATAAGCAATTATCCGCATTGTTTAATTAACAAGAGAGAGAAAATATTTCATTGTTCAAGCTGTTGACGACACTTTGAATTCCATACCCCCGTGTAATTTAATGGAACATCGGCATTCAATTTTCCAATATTAACATCAGGACCGATATTCAAAGCCATGTATTATTATTGGATTGCATGGGATTGGGAATTATTCCTCGGCTGATTATTCCAAGAACATGCAAATGTATTATAACTATAAGACACACATATGGTGCATGCATGGCTCCCATTGTTTTTATAGGTTACGTATTCATTGATCAGAATCCCATTAAATTAACGTTGCTACTGTTCGGAAAGGCATCAGCTATTAAAATTGCATGTAATAATAACACACACAAGGAAACTCGGTGCCTGCTGCTAATACCGTTTCACGTTTAATTAAATCCCATTTATTATTATTGGTTGTGGGTTTATGTTATTGTAAATTATAATACGATAGCTATTTTTATTCCTCTCCCCGTCAATCCAGTGCTGTGTTTATTATCTGGAAGGCAATTATGGTGTGTTATATGACAATGGTATGATTATCTCGCGCAGTCAGACTATTTCTCCTTCGCTCTTGGGTGTACCACTACTAGTCTTGAATCTTGAGCTTTGAGTCTCGATAGAAAGAGAGCCATTTCACATATAAATATATATTATCTCTTAAAACTCTTCTTCAGTTTTAAAAAAATACTCTTCCATTATTGGCCCAGCAAATAAATTAAAATAAAATATCCTCCAGTGACTCATTGAAGTAAGATGAAGGCTGTAAGTTGCCAACTGGCTTGTTCATTTGCTCTTTTTTAAAGATAAATAGTGTGTTTATATTAATGGTTCCAGAAACGTAGTTACACGGCTTGGGATTGCTATTTTTGCAACAATCTTGCGTAATCCTCCATGTTTATTGAGTATTTATCCACTCTGATGTGTTAAATTTCGGAAGTTGGCGACGATTCAGAATAAAACAAAATATATGGTACTGTAAACAGCATTTACATACTAACTAACCCCGGCAGGGATTTAATGTGAATATAAGTTACAAAGTTCGTTTTGAATATCAATATTGAAAGCATATATTATATATCGTGTGGGCTTAATAAAACGAGATGGGAAATAGCATTTGGAGATTATAACAGAATGGTTGCTGGAGGTTATAAAACGACTTCAGACGTTCGTTATTCGATTCCCAGAATTGGCAACGCTATTTCTGACTCAGTTACTAAAGTACAAAGAAATGTGCTCCGAGATGTCTTTCCATTAAGCTAATTTTCCATCCCGTACAGCCTACTTGCTGATACAGATCCTGGTAAATAGTAAACTAATATAATTCAACTTGAGGTTGGGTTTGGCAAAGGATCCTCAGACAGCTCGTCGCCTTGCAAATTTAAAAATGTAATCTCCTCAGAGAAATCCTGCGTTGTCAGGCAGATGAGACGACTTGGTGAAAGAGATGGTTACATATAAATAGGCTTTGGGTTTATAGTTCTTAAGTCTTGTTTTGATGCACTTTTGACCCGACTCATCGCTACTCATCTCTCTGATTTCGAACCGGGATTACGTTACATGTTAGGGCGGAACATTCCATTTCTAATCTCCTTTATCCTACTTTAATTTATACGCTGGCTAAAATCCGGACTATTTAATACAAAGTTATTTAAAACTTTACTTGGAGACTGTTGACTGTATGGGGTGATAAATTGGCGATTGACGTAGATATTTAATCTGAGAAAGAGGATATCTGTATTTAAACACAAGTAGGGCTTCAGATTTGGTTTTATTGCAAATGATCCTATGGCCTCATGATAAATACTTTACTAAGCATCTTATCGCTTGAGTAATAATAATATGTAGTTATTTTAGTAAGTTGCATTCATTAGGAATATTTAGGAATTAACTCTCAGAGTTCTTCAACGATGAGAGTGGAATAAGAGTATTGTGCTGAGATCTGATGACATTTCATCTGTTTTAATCTTAAGCTTCAGAATAAAGTCTTTTCAATCCGGACTAGGACTAACTGACTGTGACTTTGCAAAGATGAATTTGTGAATAAATTAAGAAATTAATAATCTTTGAGGATTTGAAGTCCTGAGTTGGGCACCATAGTTCGTTACAAGAAAGAAGCAGTATTTTATGAGCCAATTTTGCAATTTTCATTTTAAAAGCGTCTGCCGAGTAAATATTTTTAAATAATTAATTCATTAACTTAGATATTTTAATTTGTTTGAATTTGTATTGGAATTTAGGTAGAGTGCAAATGTTCCTAATTTCCTCATTTTCTTAAAGTAATTAAATTAAGTAAAATCGTCTTCCAATTTAGTATAAGGAAATGCATATGTATCGCTTACAAATGTCAATATATGTTTGCAGTAATAAAGTATGAAGTGGACAAAACTAATTAATTTACCTGAAAGATGCAAATTGGATATTACACACCACAGCCGCAAAGACTACAGTTCTTATTTTAATTAGAGGTTGCATTTCTGCATTCTACAATAAAACAACAAGTAACTCGTTCGAGGAGGAACAATTGCATGTTGCTAATTGAACAAGGAGCGACGGTCTGTAGATTCAAGATCTGAATAATAATATTATTCAACATTTTAACAGACTGAGCTATTTTCCTTATATTAACCCCTGAGGGCCTAATTGAACTTGAGTATATTGTATTACCTATTTAGATGATTACATTACTTAAATTACGTTATGGGTCAACTCAATCATCTGTAATGCAAAATTCTCTCCTGTAGTGAGAAGAAATGAAATCGATAGGTCTGTTCAACTCCTTGGAAATAAAATAGCTACCAGAGTTATTTGATACGCAAACAAGGATTTAAATATCCCATAAACTCCTTCCAAACGAACTGCCGATGTAATGATTCGTCGGCATAAAATATTTATATAAAAATGATAAGCATATTGATGCCAGGCTCCTATTGATGACTTACTAAAGGATCCATGTATGTTAATATTTAACATTTAATTCAGCAGCAGCAGGGAATTATGTTTAATTTGAAACTGAAGAGTCGGGTCTGAAGTCTGTTTGATTGTGGAGTTAGAGTGGGATGACAGAATGACGAGAGTGATAAGAGCGTAAAAAATAGTATTGGAAAATTGAGCTGGATTTATTAAAATTTATAAAATTGTAATGCATTTTTTTTCAAAGTGGACCCATCTTCAACTCATAAAAAATGTCACTCTTTTGTTCGAACTTCCTAACAATTCTTGCAACTACCGAACAAGGTCAAATTCTAAATTTCTAATCTGCTATCCAGAACCCATCATTCAAGCCGACAAAATCATCAGACGCTATATAAGCTGTCAGTCTCGTAGAAACTACAAGATTTAAAATAAAGGATAAAAGTTGTAAATTTAGTTTTGCAAATCCCAAAACCAGTCAGGATGAAAAAAAAACCTAGGATGATCCAAAATATACAGGTTTTAAAGGTTCTCGCATGCAATCCTTTCTCTGAAGAGTCAAGCAGAGTTGCCAGGAATGAATAACTGATGAATATCTGTCGGAATAGAAAACTCCAACATATCGAACTATTACTGAAAGTTAAAAACGTACAATGGTTCAGTAAAATTAATAGGAATCTGAACTTCATTTCATACCGACCACAGTTTAGCCAGTCAGTGAGTTGTGGTTGTGGTGATTAGAACTTCAGTCATCTCATAAGGGTGAACAAGACGGGGAAAGTAAAATTGTTATTGTAAATCGTAGTTATCGCAATCCTATTTATTGCAACTTGCAACTCAAGCGGGTGAAGAGCTTAGCCAAGTTTATCTCGCGATTTTTTCAGATCCTCTTTTATATTGAAATTCAACAAGTTATACTTGAGAGGATTCACGAGAACATGCGAATGAATTAGCTGGAGTGTAACTCTCGGACAATTAAAATCACTTGTTGGTTGAGGAACGAGGAATCTGCGCTTTGTGAGTAATTTTATTTTAATGTATAAATTAGATACAAAAGAACGCTATCTCGGCATTTTCATCTCTGATAAACACAAAAATTATTAGCGAATCTACAAATTCAAAGACTTATACCTAAACAGAGGCAGTGAAAGATGCAGGCGTGGGGAATCATCAACGTCGAATTCACTTGTTAACTTCCTCTGCATTTTTATGAATTTTGACGGAAGATAGAAAGTAAAAAATTACGAACAGTAATTATCTGCTGTAATCGTCGAATAATTACCTTCCCATACATATTATTCACTACAGAGAAAAAATTTGGTAAATTATCCCCCCAGTCTCATTCACATTATGAGAGCATTTTCTTATAATATTTATGGATGGTGATTTAATTCATGGTCAATATCCTATAGAACTTATTTAAAAATGCAAAAGCCCCGAAGTGTTTGAGAATTACCTTCAATTTCGAATGCTTAATAATGCAAGAGTTAGGAAGTGTAATAAATTCGAAACAGCATAGTCCATGGAAATGCATTATTAAACTCGTCCAAAAGTCAATAGGATTTTACCTAAATTATATATGTATATGCCACGCGAGTAATTTAGTTCGAAATTGGTTTGCACATATCGTTGAATCAATACAAAGGGGTTTTTCGTACGGGAGTATTAATTTCAATTCGACTTGCAAGAGTCTCTGAACCGTATCATTAAATGCATTTATGTGGTTCGTAAATGGTAACCTAGTTCAATTGAGGCTCTCGGTTTCTGGGCTCCAACTTTCCGAAGTTTTTCGACGTGATTGATCTATCTGGAATTGGGGACTGCAATAATGGGCTTTGCACATTTCCTCAAAAATCGACATACATGCAATTTTGAAGAGGACGACTATGTATGCAGAGTTTGTTATAGAGTCGCCATGTAGTTGGTTGCACCCTGTGGCGTGGTTCTTTCATGTTCGTAATAATAGTACTGCAATTTTCCAGTGCAAGAAGCAAGACCACTAGAACCATGACATTTAAGTATAAAGTACAACTCCCAAAATGCGGATGGGATCGGGGAATTGCAGAATTGTGTTTGGAAATTGGCAGATATTATATTATGGGGACTGGTTGTATTCATTTTCATTAATATTAACTCCTTCGCTACCTTTACTCCCGGTTTCGGCTTCACTAGCTCAGGAGCTAGTACTCCGGCCTCTAATTGGTAGGGTTATTTAATAATAATAATAGGTTGTCAGACTTTCCGTACAAGGTTCACTGTCCAATAAATTCAGACCCGTGCATCGTGCAACACCAAAAGTTTTACTATTATTATTCGAACAACTAGAACAGGGAGAAAATAGCAGTTCTTTGCGAAATAATTGCTTCCGCACAAAAACTTAAGTTAGAAACCACTAGAAGAGAGAAAGAGGGATTCTTCAATTCAATCCCTGCATTGTCATTAAATATGAAAGGCGTAATTGGATTCAATCTAAATGTGCTTCATTGGAGATTTTTAAAATGCATGTTGTACTTGCAATAAAAGCTAGAATTAGCTATATGGTTGGAGCCAGGGCTATTTGTCCATTCTCGAGTTAGATAATGCAATATATGATATCGGATGCATTTATTGAAATAATTCCTGGTTTTGAATTGTTTTGTTACGTATGTTTTTGGGTTTACTGCAGTAATTCTTAGTTTTTTACAGTTGGTATTTTAGGTACTATGCGTGGGTTTTTGCATATGGGATTTCCATTATTTCTGAGTGGGTGCATGTATGTAATTTTAAGACTAATTTTTTAAAATTTATTTAATCATATATTTATCCATGATTTAAAACATGAATCGGTTTTTTGAGTCAAGATTTTAAAATCGGACAAATGTTGGTTTCAAAGTTCGGATATATTCCTGTGATGAATACAGTGATCGAATATGTCCGATTTATACGATCCCAATGCTAACACTTTATTAGTATACAAAGAGAGGTGGTAACATTTGTACGAGAAAGCTCCAAGTTGATTCATTCAAAACTATATAATGCGGTCCTTTCAGTAATTAATTGTTATTGATAGAAGATACAACTTATTCTAGGAAATTAAGTCTGACCACATTGCCATTGACCATTGACCAACAGAGTAGTCTGTAACTTTTCAGCCTCTACACTCTACGTCTATTTTTATTGAGTATTTTACGATAAAAACAAGTGAGTATCCTGTTGGGTTTTCCATTGAAAGTGATATGATGACTATATTTATACCTAATGGTTAGATTCGTGGAACAAAACATTTTTATCCCAAGTCTCGACCACAGTGACAAACGAACTAAATATCATGAAACACACTGTCAACTGCATAGCTTTAACGTTAGGCCAATTATGGGCATGGAAGTCCCAATCTCTATTAATTCTAGAAAAATGAATGTATTGTTTTGAAATAACAAATTTTGACTCTTCCTGTAATCCAGGAATCACAAAACGTAATGCATTTAAGTATGGTTTTATAAACTACTATTTCCTATTGATTTGCAGGGAATTCAGAATCAAGCTGGAGGACGTGAGAGAGCATAGGGCGAAATGATCTCAGCAACATCATTAAATGCACAGAGTGCCCTCAACAAAGGACCTCAGATACCAATGGTGGGCCTCGAAAACGGACGAATGAGAGTGGATTCTCAAAAATTCCTCGTACCATCTTTACCAGTTAGTGCTCGGGCTGTAGGGAATCACTACAGTTCCTCGGATCCGAAACGGAGAGAGAGATCTATCATAAACGGTACTGGACATTCTCCTCAAAGTGATAACCATTACAGTCATCATCATAGTTTGAGCCATAATAATTACCCCAGTCATAACATCAATGGACTGAGGTCTCCATATGGTTCGCATAGTAGTGGAACTGGCTCCAGTAGTCCTCACAATAGTAATAACAACAACAATCATAAAACCAGTCCCCACCATCCCTACTCTCACTTGAACACTAGCCCAAGGAAGGATGCACATTCTCCAATGTATGCTGGAGAAGTTCCGGGACAAAGTTCACCTGGAGGTGGAAGTTATCAAGCAAGGTCGTCAATGCCAATCCCGTGTTCGTCACCAGCACAAGCGTCCCAAGCTTCTCCGAAGGGCTCACATTCTCATTCACCGTCGTCGAATGGTTCATCGTCAGCGGGAAATTACTCACCAAAATTACCCTCAGGTCCTGCCATGTTGCCCCCACAACCGACGGGGGCATCCGATTTGAGCTCCTTGGCCGCTGCTGGAAGACTCTATACCGGGTTTCCTCCCCCACATCCTTCAGTGGCAGCTCATCTTAGTCCCGCGTTCTATGCGGCCGCTGCCGCGGCGGCAGCGTCACATTCGATACCATACCCAATATTTGGAAACCATTACAGTCCCCACTCTCATTCCGCTGCGGCTGCCAGTGCGTATTTGGACAGTTTTCATTCGGCTTTGGCAGGTCGAGGTCCTCCACATCCGGAAGAACGGCAGAGACAGAGATCTCGTTCTCCATCACCACCACATTCTAGAGCCCATGCCTCATTTCATCAAGCACAGTCCCTTCACCAACAACAACAACAATCTCACAATCATAATGGGTCACCTCAGTCAACTTCAGTCACGTCTCTTCATAGCAAGTTAATTGAATCGGTTTCAGCCGACAGGCAGAATTACAATGGTCATCATAATCATAATCATGTCCGATCTTCGCCCAATTCCAACGACCGCTTTTCTCCGGGTAGTCTGGGCATATCTCAAGGTGGACCACTAGGCATTTCCGGAGGGATTATGGGCATCGGACATGGACTGAACTTGCAGTCTTCTCCAAGAATGACGAATGGCTCCTCCCCACAGAAAGTCTTGCAAGGAGAAAATCTCACGGTAAACAAGTCTGGTAATATTAATGGTTTTAACGTATCTTCAAAGCCGTGGATGGAGCACCCTGGCTTACATACGAATGGATCCATTGAGTCAATGAATAGAAAGTACGCTGCGGAAATGGAAGCACGAGATATGAGGGAGAGTATGAACTTTCACAAAGAAGGTCATCTGAAACATCAGATTTTAGCACGTTCCCCCGATAACAATTCTAGTGCTCCTTCTCATCCGCAAAAATCCTCTAAAAGCATTTCTTTCGCTAGTGATATTTATTCCCCTAATAACGGGTACAGGATTTCAAATGCCCAGCAAGCCCCCAACTCCTACGTCAATATTAATGGTATTCTACACGAACAATCAAATTCAATCCCCGGGATCTTAACCGACTCGAATTATTCCAAAAAGCAAGTCAACAATCAGCAAAACCCTAGTAGTCATCAACACAATCAGCAGCCCCAACAGTTCCTACCCCCAAGCCCAAAGAAGCGATCGGGTCATTGGAACTTTGCCGTTCCTGCAAGTCCAACGAGCAAACTAGAACCGCCCCCTCCACCACCCCCACTCATATCTCCAGGACACCACGCTCCAGTCCATGAGTCCCCAAAGTACCTGAACCCGAATCAGAATCAAAGTCACAAACCGTCCAATCAGCAACATTCTTTATCATCCTCGATACCCACTACCAGCAACGCAACATACCTGTCTCCCGGACAATCTGCTCAACATTCGTACCCCTCATCTCCTCGACAACCTGGAAGCGGCCCATCCACTCCCAAGTCCCCAGCCGTTCATCAAGTAAAATTCAATTTCAGTAGTGGTAATAGTAAGGAGAATATCAATGGACTGAAAAACGGTGGTGGTGGTGGCAACAAGTCTGGAAGAAATGATTCTTCCTCCTCCACTTCCTCCAACGAAGGGAACGTTCCCTGGCCCGTGGAACAGATGCCATTATTGGAAGCGTTCCGCCGTGGCTCACTCATCAAACTTGCGAGTGGTGATTTGAAACCTGTAGAAGACTTACGAGCTGAGGATTTTATCCACGCTGCTGCAAACATGGCAGACCTACTTCGGATCATCCATTGCACCGTACTATCAATCCAAGGGGACGGTACGGGAAGCTCCGGTTCCGTGCGGAAAGTGACACTGGCTATTGGATCTCAGCTTCAAAATCAACAGGTTGGTATTTTCAATGATTTAACAAATGTAAACCTCCAGAAATTGAAGGCTCATCAATATAGCTGCATAAATAATACGGTCGCAAACCATTTATTTAGTTCCCACATCCTGGATGGCCCAATATCATGTAAATAAATCTAGATCTACAATTACGCAACCATGAACTTCTCAACCTAAGACCCCATTCCTCTCTGTTGAAATTCCAGACCATCTCACTATCACTGATCTGAAATATAAATCTACAACTCCTACTCCCTGGCTGTAATTAATTATCATGCTTAGAAAACCCGTTTTCGTTTGCTTGTACGGAATGAAAAATGTGTTAGGAATATAATAGCTGATAGTGAACTAGTAATCTCATCTCTGTCGTATATCTAAAGTTGTAGAAGTGGTCGAGGGAATGTGAGAAGGTTGTATTTAGCTGGAGTTAAAAAGTACAAAAGCTACACGTAATTTAACGACCGGACTCAATTCATGGTCATTATAATTAAATTGTGTGTTTGTATATTATTACAATTACGAATGGAGATAGATGAAGGAGCCGGTTGGCTCGTTATTACTAGACCGAGAAGTTTGCATTCTGGCCCTGCAACCGGGGATAAGAGTTAGACTGGGATGGAAGGGATTTTTGCAAGTGTTATTATTTTTTGCAGGCATACTTTATTAAAATATATTTAACTGGTCGGGTTTTCCTTGTACGGTTCATAAACACCTTTTAAGAAAAACATCATCAACCTCTGGCTGGAGATCTGTTCTTTCGTGATTAAGTGATATGCTTTGTTGCAACTTAGTTAGAATGTTAACAAAAAAAATATATTCTTATCGTTTCTAGTTTTTTTACCCATCTAAGGATGCGGATGCTGTAATTGAAAGTTTATTTTGACTCCATATATCTCACTCAAAAAGTCAGAGCTCAGCTTGCGTTTATCATATCATCTTTAGTTTATTCGTATAATATTTTTAAGTTTTTAAAATCTTCTAGTTCAGAATATGATTTTTACATGTTTAGGATTATTTTAAATTCCAAAATTCCCAATACACGCTAAAATTGATACGAGAAAGTAAACGCCTTTCCTGAACTTTTTATATTGAAACTTTCGAGATGAATTGAACTCACATTGAACTCTCATATTACGTCAATTGTCGTCTTCGAAGACTTACTATAATTAATTTTTATGATGGAAACAATGCCTGGTGGTAATCGAATGATGTATCTGTCTGCCACTTAATGAATTATTATAAGTTGGAAATGACAAATAGAGGAAAGCCGTACGTTATGAATTTATTTAGTTAATTTCAACGGTCAACGGTTTAACATAACAGGATGAGCTTGTAACTTCTTTGTGAGATAAGCCGTGAGAATTTCTCAGGAATCCAGTTCCAGTTGAAAAATTATTTGAGTGTGGAACAACATGATAAAGATTAACTGTCGAAATTCTTGAACCGTAAACTTGAAAAGTGGTGAATGGTTGTAAAAATTGACTTTCCCCTCCATGTAATGTTCAAACCCTGAACTTGCATTAATGAATGACGTTAAATTAGATTCTGAATTTGAAATTTAAATTCTCCATGAAGACGACCCCATACTTACTGCTAATCAGTGTGAAAGACAACATTTTTAGTCAGGCATCAGCATGGGTGCTTTGTTATAGACATGACATTGGACGATGACTTCGTATTTTCAAAAATTGGAGTGTTATATATACATATATCAGAATTTTTAGTTTAAATACAATAGAATGCTTAAACAGCTTTATTTGCTTACAATTTTCATTGATTTTATAGATAACAATTCAAACTTTTAATTAAATACATTCTTTTAAATGAAAGAGAACAATGTTAGAAAAATGGTCCCGTTTGCCGTTCAATATTTATGAATTTTCAAGACGCTGTTGTCGTCCTTAAACTTCCGTCTTGACATTTTCTAAATTACTATACTTCAGTAAACAATAAATACGCAAAATACTTCCCCTTTTATTACTCTCTTAGTATTAATTAAATTCAGCAGACATGCATACCTGGGATTAATGGGGTTTTAAGACCAGAACTGCCGGGCCATTAAAAACAAGTATTTTTTATTAATATCTGCTACCCAATATTCAGACAACCGTCGTTGCCTGTCTGGGGTTTGTTTTTATTGTTTATTGTGCAATAGATTATTATAGGCAGCGTAGTTCGAGTGAAGAAAATAATTTTACTACGAGTTACACCTTAAATTTTGATTGTTTGTTCCGTCAGTATGGTCGTAAATTGAGGACTTATACCTGTTGCGAAAAGTCGGTTGTGATACGATATGATCGTAGTATAGTAAACAACAACTTATTTTCTTCTTGGTTGAGAAAAAATTTTCCTTTGTTTTATTAAATGCAACCATGAAACGGGCAATTGTTGTGGTCTCGGTGGGATTTTTTTATCTATATTCTATAGAATGTTCTGCAAGCCCGTAAACGCTATAATATGAATAAGTGTAATATTTATTACCAAACTTGTACAGACCCACAACCTGTGTTCAATTCCTCTAAGGGATTGTTAAAGAAATCTTTTGTCAAGCAATTGTACAAGGTCAGCACTGGAAACATGATATGGAATTTAAGCATGCGAAATTGGTTTATGCAATTTGAACAAAAACCCTACGACCCATCGCGTGATATTAGATCTTTTGAAGTTCATTATGCCCGTCTATTTTCTTATTTTGAGCATGTTTAGCATATTCCAATATGTGCATTCGACATTTGAGATTTATGTACTATTTGCCAATGATCGGCCTTTTTGTAAGCATTTTTACGAATGTTCTTTGTAACTTGTTAGATAAGTATTCGGTCTTGCATTGAATAAAGACATCAAAGAAATACTATAATGCTGTTTATTTTATCATTTTTTACATGGTATTTACCTTGAAACATATACTTATTTTTTCGTCAAATATTATTCTTTGTAGTTCTTTAGTTTGCAAAATTGCACAAGTTTGTATATCATTATTTTAAAATAACCCAACTTGCCTATTACGAGTCAATCAGTAAATGGCTATTAGAGTACAATCCTAGAGTAACTTAATTGTGCAAAATCTAGATCCTTTTTCTGTAAATACCTGGAAATATCGTAAACTAAGCAATTCAGGTAAATATCCTCCTGATTCATTCAAGTGGACATGAAGAGTTGATACACTCGTATAACAGTCATAACAGATATCAGATAGGATTCCCAGTCCAATTAAAAACTGCTTTTGTTTCCATAAAAATAAGTTGAGAATGGTTGCGTGTGACGGGAGTTAACCTGCATGTTGCAGTAAATAACTCTGGATGGATGACCTTTTGCTTAATACTCCGTACCTTTTCAAAACGGTTTGGTAACACCAGCACCATTGCGAGCGATAAATACTAAATGGATTGTTTTGTAAGGTGCAAAAAACTGAATGTAGCTCTGTTATTAAGTCTCAAGTGTTTAAATATTCCTATTGACGGTCTAGATTGCCCTGCACATATATATATTTATTTTTTTATCATTAAAAGCAGTGTATCGCCGATTTGTGTAAAAAATATCGTATTTATTTTTTTAAATTGACCTTGGACCGTCTTTCACATATCAAAGATTCCAACTGTCAATGCAGTGGGTTTCGATATTCTACGATTTTCCAACACCAGAATTTTATGAATTTAGAAGCAGAGAGTATTTTAGTTGAATTACAAATTAAAAAAATATCGTAGAACATTCGATATATCGTAGACACTACATATCAAGTTTAGTTTAATTCTGGAATAAGCATACGTTTTTAAATATTTTCTGTCTTAAAGCATATCCAACCCAACTCATTAATTTGAGGTGCTGCTGCGTAAAGGTGACGGGTAGGTGAGAATTTATGAAATTTGCACATTCCGTGATGGGATCATTATAAGGAAACTGCAAATAAGGGTTGTTATCTTAGCAGCGTCTTTCAAGCCATAGTGATACTTCTTGAAATTAGCGTTCTACACTTTGTTTTGCTACCGCTGTGTACATTGTTGTCATACTAGCTACTGTATGCAAACCATGATATCTAACACCGATTGAAAGATCAATACAGTTGCCCTTGAAATCCCATCGGATAGGGGAAAAAATAATGCTAATCCTAATGTTTAATGATAGGTTTGGAGCGGAATCAAGCTAATTTTTCTCTCATTTTACGTCCAAATCAAGAGGTCAGGGTATACAATTATTGGAATCCCGATTTTCTTGCCTTGCCTTCTCACCTTTTTCAGATTCCTTTTTTGCGTGACTGCAGATTATGGAACTTTAATGATCTATCTCCATGTTCGTGGAATTTTGGGTTGGCCATTATTCCTTGTTGAGACGATGATCATTCCATAACCACTTGAAAACCAGATTTATCAATATTTACCTATCGTCTGTCTGTACGACTTCGACTCGAGAAGTTAAAAACCATCGTTCATTCTATTGCATTCCCTGACCAATTATCTCTTTTGGTAAATGAGGAGTAGTAGCGTGTTTCGAAGACCATTCTTACTGTTCATATTAGATTCTGAAAGTTGCAGGCACTGTCTTCAAAAGTAGTTGAAATTAAAGATTGGAGAGTGCAGAGAGTCGTTACCAATGCCATTCCATTCGTATTTATTTTTTAAAAACCGTATATCTGGTTCTGGTTCTGACATGACTAGTTGATATTTTACGTATACGATACTAACCTATCTATCACTGTCGCAAATAATTGTCTTGAATAGTAAATACGATATTACAAACAACAAATAGTGGGTGCAATTGAATGGGCAGTTAATAGGAGAGTTGAACTATAAGATGGTTCCATATCCCCATCAAATTCTCATGTACCTGAAACGCCTGAAAGGCAACTCACGTTTTACAAAAAAAAATCCCATTTTTTAAGAGCTCAGCACAGAATCCTGTTTCTTGTTAATCTAATGAAATCAAAAAGAAAAATGTGTATCAGTGGTTTCCATCAACCCTGTTTGGTGATTGGACTCACCACATTTTTATGCTAATTTATTGCTCGACTGAATTCCAAATTCTCAATGGGTTACTATCAACAATTTAGCCAGTTTAAAGCCAAGTTCACCTTCAACGGCTCAACTTATAAGCTCTCGGAATGAACAGACAGGCCAGAGATGATAATATTATAAACTCAGCTTTGAAGTACTGACTTTATAGAGAAAGACTTTACAGAAAGAGTAATCCCACCGGTTTTAATGACCAAAAAATCCAGTAGCATTTTTCCAAAGAAGTCGCAGGGAGGCGGAGGATCGTATGTGTAGTCTATAATGTGTTCATTTGAGGATGCTGGCACGTTTCAAAACAACAATTGGCTTGGCATTTGGAAATCCGTAGTAGGTAGTTTAGTAGCAGTAGAAGGTAATGAGTTTTAGTTTGAAGGATCGGAAAGATGAGCAGGTGAGATACCTAAGGTGAAAACTACGTTTAAATTACGCAAAGAAAATTTAACATCTGGTTACCTGTCTTATCTTATGCTACCGTTGGCAGCTCTTTGTGATGCAGTTGATTTGAATATTGCCAGGTACTATGGATTCTAGAACAGTTTTACTGAAACTTATAAGCCTTAAAAGCTGTTTACCATTTTTTATATCATCCGTCCGTACGTTCGCTTCAAGCGAAAACTTGATACCATTATTTTTATTCCTCGCAATGCAATTTTATGTAAACTTACGTTTGTGTATTCTTGACTCCTGTCTCTCTTGAAAACCACAGGGTAGAGAATAATGCTCCAAAGAAATGAAAGAGGATAATATACTTTATGCAGTAGGAAAGCCGTAAATAACCCCACTTTGTCCAGTATTACAATTTACAATTATAATCCTTTGCTGCTTTATTCCCAGTCTACGATTTACCTTAGGTAGCATTAGATTGTGTAGATCTGACTTTCACACCTGTAATAGAAATCATGCTGTGGGATGTGCACTTGGAAATATAGAATAAGGAACTTCAGTTTTAAAGATTTCATTTAAAGGGAACCTACAAAGTAACTGTTTTGTTTTTCGATATTTGATAGCCTGAAATGCATATTTTCTATATGTATATACGAATGCGATTATTTTTACTTTTTGGCATTATAAAAACTCGAGACATTTTAGATGAAAATCAAATAAAATTGCTGCCTTTGATGAGTTCCTCGAGCCTATCGTTTGTTAATAAACATGCTCGAATCGACAAAGCATTTAGCATTGGTTTTTACGTTTCTTTTGCAGCTTATGATAATGAATGCATGAGTGATGTTGAAAATGACTCGTGTTTTAATTTTCCTGTTTTTCGATACTTTTTTTGCGGAAATATGACGCTAACCTGATATTACGTCGGGGATTAAAGAGCGACTGATTAGACCAATAATCCCAATTGAATGTAATCCTGTTGAAAAAAATTGAAACCAGAACTATGTGATTGATTCCGTGAAACTGAACCAATAGCATTTTAAATCCAAGTAATGATACCCTATTCCTTCAAATAATTACTGTAGCGTGAAGAAGAAGTAATTTAAATATCCTACTTGAGCCTCTCTGACTAGTTATTACATATTCCGATCTGTAACCGTAATATTATTTCCTGGCATCAAATTCAGATTTTTAGCCAAACTTCTTATGCATCATTCGAAAATGTTTTAAACTGCAAAATAATTAGGGGCAATTTATTCCTTGAGACGAAATGCTAATAAGTGTATTTAATTCCTTATTCTAGGTGGTGGTTCCATCAACGCCGGAGCAGCCTTTCTTCGTTCTGGGTCGAGGCTGGTCATCGCTATCCCCCAAAACCACGGAAAAACTGCTTCAACTTCCATGCAGTACCCTGGCTGTTGGTGACGTCTGTATAACTCTGTCTAAAACGAGCAGCAAAAATCAAGCCCAGACTAATACTCGAAACCAAAGTCAAGTACCAAAAAGTCCATCGGTTAAGAGCAGAGGGGCCGGCTCCAAGTCGCGAAACCCTCCAGCCACTGCCATTACAAATAACTCCTCCGTAAAAACTGCCAATGCTAATCTCAAAAGGTCTCAACAAGCATTAGCTGCCTCAAACACTTCTAGTAATAACTCTTTAACCACCATCACACAAGGGAGCCGAGAAGTTCGCCAGCATCAGGAAAGTCAACAACAACTAATTGGGAAATCGTCATCGTCAAATGGCCCGGTCGAAACTGCTAATTTATCCCCCAAGACTCCAACTACCAAGAATTGTATGGGACCACCCCTCAGCACTGTAATTTCAAGCAAATCGGCGGACTCTGCCGTTGATAGGAAACCGATTGACAGTTTAAGACCCCCAAGTCCAAAACGACGCCGATGGTCTGCTCCGGAACCCCAGACGGTCGGTGGCCCTGAAAAGGAATCGCCAGTCAAGGGACAAAAGAACTTTACACCACCACCGCCCAGCACTTATTCTCGTGATAATGCTCAGACCGGAATTAACAGGAAGAGTAATGCAGACGTCAATAGCAATGTGGAGTTCCGAACTCCCGAAGCTCAAACTGTAAAAGCTTAACATGCTTAACCACTACTACAGATACTTGCTATATATAGACTTATAAAATAATACATGATAATTTCCAGAGAGCTTTAGAAATGTCTTGAACACTCATTTACAAGCCAATGTTTTCTTCTTGTTGTACATGGGTCCACATAGACCAATACATAAATATATATTAAAAATATATTATTATCTAAATCTAATACAAAGTAGTTCTTGAACCACGATAGTCTACTAATATATTTGTACTACTCAATTACAATAGATAATCTAACAGGGGCTGTCCTCATTGACCCGTCAGTTAGTTTCGTTCGTTATTAAAGAGCTGCCATTTACCGTATCTTTCAGATTAAGGTGTGTTGTACTTTCGTAGATAAGAATTATCTCAATTTTTAATGATCTCAGCACACAAGATTACAAAGTTCAATTGTGTGACAGGGATGGTTTTTGTTTATCCGACTGATCCGCCTTTCAATGATTTTTTTTAGTTTTGTAAACAGGGAAATTGCACCTCTATAATTTTGGGCTTATTTTCCAATTTATTTACTGTTCCTAAAAAAATATCCTTCTGTTACATTTTATTTAAAGACCCTCTGTAAAATGCGAACTTCCCGATTGTGATTTCTAATAGCGAGATGATAATGTAAGTAATACTGCTACATAGACTTTTGTAATTCCTAATAGTAGATACTGCGGATGAACTATCACATTTAACTTTAAATTTGTCGAATTCTTCCACAAGGAAGTGATTAATGAAGTGAGAAATTTACTGAATAGTATATGGTAACTTAATATTATAAGCCCATTTGATTTGATAAGCAAATTCCTTTGTCAAACTGTCACTTTAGTTATCTTCTTAGAAAAACGTTATGTTGTAATTTTATTTTTATTCTGTTATGTTTTTCATCTGATTTCAGTTTCAATTGACTGGACCTGACATATCATTTTAAAATTTAAACCCAATACGATTTTGTATTTCAAGCGTACCCTTTTGTTAGCAGGATAAAATATGACGATTCGTCAGACACTTGATTGGTGAAACCCATGAGCTTTGATTGTGTAAATATGTACGTAAAGTATCGACAGAAGTGATCTACCTACATAAATGTATGGCTTTCAAGAATGTACCATGACTATAAATGACTATGAAAAATTTCCTGATTCTCTTAAAACCTATAAAAATTACTCTAAACGCTATGTATAAGTGATAAAAAATCTTTAACTGTCTGATGGATGACCTGGTGCTGAACTCAAAGAAGGAACATTAAAATGCTAAATGTGATATTAGTCTATTTAATAGAATGATTAATGATTTAATGATGCGAGATGTATGTATAGTATTTACAATAGTAAATAGAGTAGGTCTTAGCTGCTAAGAAGAAGTACCTATTACTCGTAATTTTTCAAGTGCTTGACAAACCCACAGGCGTTTTGTCATTATTCAAATATATAACGTTCCTGAGGACTTCAATGTTACAAAAACAGAGTTTCGAGAAAATTGAGTTGTAAATTTTGTATGTCACAATCCTGAAGTAACAAACAAGTCCAATTCTATATAATGCTTTGTAAAATCTCCGAATATCGGAGAAGTTTGATTTTGGTTTTGACTGAATTACTTTACTACATCGTATTTATATATAAGAGTAATCGTCTGGACATAGTAGCATGAATTTCCATTACAATTCAACCTTTACCGTAAAAAGTGACGCTTGCAGGATAATTTAGTATGCATAGTAAATTTAAGCATGAAAATATGTATCTTGTCTTGTACAAAATTTATTTATGTAATTCAATGTTTTGGTGATTCAATATGGAGAATATATGCCGAAATAATGTCATACAGAAAAATATATATATGTAAATTATTATGATTCATAAAAATTGTATGCGGTTATGTTCATTCGTGTAGTACGATGGAATCGTTAGAGAGAAATAAACGGTAAAAAATATTATAGTTGAAATTGAATGTTTTTTTCTTCAGACTGAAACAGTTTTTCATATGTTCTTGAACGTTTATCGCGATGAGTACACCCTGCTCTTTAGTAAATCGACAGCAAAGCAAAGCCTAAAGAATCGGCTCTTCGTAGCTAAATGTGAAATGAAATTATTTATTGAAAGTTGTCTGCGTAGTTCTGCACTAAAATATTTACAGTACCATTTTGGCATTTTAAAAATATGTTCATTTCAAGGACTGAATAATTTACCATTCTATATAGTTGTGCATATGATGTTTAATTCAAATCCATTAAATGAAACCGATTGCAAAACTTGTAAGGTTTATGATAGAGAAAGTAAGAGCATTTATTCATTAAACCGCACAAATACTTGTATGGAATGAATGGACAAGTGGATAAAATATTTACTGATAGTTTCTGTTTGTCTGTATAAAATATTTTGATTGGAAAGTAATCCCCGAATATCACATACCTACAATATTCCAAAATTGTAACGAAAATAGTCAGCCGTTGACAGTATGTAACTAAAGGTTAAAACTCGGTTTAACAACAGTATATACGATTTCGGTATAACATTGATACACGAAAAGTCTCTACTTGTATTTTTTTATTCGTTTTTTGTGAGATCGTAGGTAATCTGAAGATGTGATATTCTCTATTAGGCTTAACGACGATCCCTTTCCTTTCCGTTTCCTTTGACCATGTTTTGTACCACCGCTGATGGCTCCTCCATTTGACGATGACTCCGATAACAACGGCTTTTCGTTGTCCTGCATTCCATTACTACTGCTGGAGGATGATTCGGATGACGATGAGGTACTATCACTGGTGTCGTATCGGCTACTGTCATCCGCCGAATCCGATCTGCTCAAAATGCTATCCCGGCGATTACTGGCCCCTTTACTGATCTGGGTTAGGCACTCTTTTTTCCTGATTAGACTCATTTCCAGTCGCCGTAAAAACCTGTGTCATAGAAGCGATTGTTAAAAAATGTGAATGGGCAACGTGTTCATTATTATAAGGTGCGTTGATTCAAAATTGTTAAAATCTCGAGCTTGGAGTGGTCTCACCTTATCTGATGACTAATAGTTCTCAATCTAGAAATTTTACAAGGCCCAGAAGTAGAAGGTAGATTGTCACTGGATCGACCAGGAACAAGTGGTAGTGGAGTCGAGTCTTCAATTATTGGCTCTTTTTTCTCCAGCTATATGGGTTTTAAAATTCAATTTTGTAAGTACGAAAGAATATGCAGCCGTCAAGGACAAGCTTAATTAACCAACCGAGCTACAATGGAAAGTTAAATCATAATCGTTTGGTCAACCTTATTTAATTATATTCTTTATCCATCATTTTATTAGTCCTGCAATAAAGACATGCATTAGTGACTGAAAAACTAAGAAGCGAAAACAATCTCGATCTGTAATTAAACGTATTATTTCAATCATGGTTTTAAACTATTTATGGTCTCTTACGGGAGAGCACGTCAAAGAGGGTCCATCGACCATGAATTTTTTATCCGTCGCAACATCCACGTCTACCAATGGACCTCTATCAGTAGAAATAGTCGAGTTCATTGGAACATTAACATTACTCGACGGTGGTGTACATCGTTCCGCGTCCAAGACAATGTTTGCCCGAGACGACCCTTGACAAACTGGCTGAGGGCTGCTGTTACGACTGGGGCAAACACTATGAGAAGAACTGACGCTTGTTCTGCTCCTATAAAATTGTAAAATATTTAAGATTAATACATCCATCATGATTCCAAAATTGTAAAAATATTTTAAAGTTTAAATAATACCTCGGTCTTGAAGAACTAAGGCTCTCCGACGAACTAGAAATGTCATCCATCGCTGGCTGAGCTCGAGATCTTCGTTTGGGACTGGCTCGTTTCGTAGAAACAACGCTCGGGACTACGTTTTCTCGAGCCAAGTTAGGAGGCAAATTAAGATGTGAGGCTAGTTGTTGAGAAAGAGGCGTTTGATTTTCCACTGATAATTTCATATCTGGAGAGATATCAGTTGTTGAAGATACAGGCCATGAATTACAATGAGAGATGTTGTCCCCTGTTATGGGTAAATTCGGATTGGATTTCAAACTATTCCTCAACGTTCTCCGATCCCGTCGCCTCGCGGGTGATCTCCGTTTAGGGCTTAGTCGATTGAGTGGAAAAGCATTGATTTTGTTGACAGTTGTCGTATCCGTCTCGTTATTATTGGCTGGAACTTCAGAGCTTCCACAATCGTAGACGCCATCGGAATCGGTAAGAGGAGATCCTAGAAATCCGAAGTAGCCTGCAGCACTCAATTCACTTAAAGGACTCTCGCTTCTCGAGCTCACAGGTGAAAGTCTTCTTTCCTTTTCCTCTGGAATTTCAATTAAATTTCCCGAATTGTTTCTTCCGGATAAACTTGAGTTGGAACTGGACATTGGGAAAACTATTTTCACTCCATTTGTGGAGGCGTTTCTTGGAGAGTTCATGGAGCTCAATTTGGAGTCCAGGCTCGGTCCCAATACTCTAAAGCAATCCCTTTTGTCCAACTTTCCATCTGATACGTAACTATTTTTACTACCTAATTGTCCACTGTCATCGAAAACATGGATATCCAAGCTCCTGCTTTTGGGCATCCCCTTCTTTGGCACCTGAAGTAAACTCGTGAAATATTTCATTTCTTCAGGGATTACGGAAATATTCGTGTTTTGAGCTAAAGGAGTTAATGGAGGATTTTCCATTTCAGAAGCGTTTGCCAAGAACTCGAGATCTGTTTCGACTTCCACGGCTGAATCGGTTTCAATTTCTGTTTCGTACTTTGTTTTAATCCCCTCCATGTCACCAATGCCAAATTTTTCAGAGTGATCATACAAAAGACCGGACGTTAGATGTGGAGTATTAAGAGAACAACGTCGGGGGGATAAGCAGGGTTTTTTGGGGGTCATTGGTGTTAGTGATGATCGCCTCGGAAAATTTTGAAGTTGTGGACCGACGTGATAGTCTTCGGTTTCCGAAGGACATAGAGGGCTCGCTGAGGGGCAGCGTGAAGGGCAAGGACTTGCCATTGATGAATATCCGGAGGTACTGAGATTTGATTCGGATGGGACACGATCAGACGTTCCAGCAAATGGACTGAGGAAACAGAGATTGGGCCGATGTAGTAACCTTTGTGCAGGAGTGTCACTGTCGGACTCTGCTTCAGAAATTTGGTTAATTGTTATTACTGGTGGAGTTAACGAAATTTCTTTGGGGTGAACAAAGTTAATGTTTTTGGGTGTTTCGCAATGCACCCTTTTAGGAGTAAATGATTCCTTGTCGAAAGATGGTAACTTTGGCAAGGATTCTGAAATTGGCGTAGCAAACTCGATATTTAAAATTGGTACAATGACTTTATTATTTCGGTCATCATCCTCCGGTCGACCTTTGGGGATGCAGCTGAGTATTTCATTTGCAAAAATAAGTGGGGGTGGTTTCGTTTTCAGTTTTGGCGACTTGATGGTTTCAGTGTCTCCTGCGCCCTCACCAAGTGAGTCCATGTCGGGATGGCTCTCAACGCATGCATCCGGGGGAACATGAATCAAAACGTCGGGAATTACTTCTGACTCCCCGGTTGTCGAGAACTGGATCCTTTTATCGTTCGCATTTACTTTTCCTCTATAGCCGCTATTATTGCCAAAAAATACATTCGTGTCCTGTTCCTCATACGGCTCGTCTACAGAGATGGATATCACTGGGATTCTAGAGTGTTTGGAAGACGGGGATTCCCGTCTGGTACCAGAGCTGGAGCTTCCCGTCGTGCCACTACCGTCATCATCCTCGGAGCTGCCACGTTGAATTTTTATACATGGTAGATTCTCTGTGGACGATCGTTTCATCATCATTGGGGTGTGACAAGGGGAATGTGACGGAGTCCCGATGGGGGTTGGGACTTCATGAATCGGAGACAAGCAGTAATCCCGCATCGGAACTTCCAAGGTAATACTTGTTGCAGGCGGTGCTCTCCATCCCTGAGTTTGAGCAAATGGATCAATTACGGGTAATTCGATCGTGTTATTTTGTTCAAATGCCGAAGTAATTAGCAGCGCCGGTGGTTTGATGGCCAGCGTCGTAGTTCTGGGAGAACCAGGAGTCGACGATGGAGTCACGCCTAAAACATTATGTATACAAATCATTAATTCAATTTAACTTGACCAACAATTAGCAGTAATAATCTCCTCACTAACCTGCAGAAGACTCTTCATTTTCCGAGTACTGAGGACTCGGTGGAGCACTACTGGACCCTCCTCCAGAGAACCTCTTGAACAATGCCAGTAGAGAATCCGCGCTTCCAATTTTAGGAATCTTGGGGTCAACTCCCTTGGCAGTAAGTGTTGCTCCACTTGTAGTACCACCACTTCCGAACCCCGTCGGGCTAATGCATAATCGGGTTGGAAATCTGGGTGGACAAATGGGATCGGGAGTTGTATCGGAACTGGAAATATCCATGCAATCCTGATCCGTCTCGCTGTTCCTTCCTCTGTTGCAGGCTTTACTTCTTCGGAACCTTCCTTTCCTATCCTTCTTAGTTTGAGGCTTTGGGGCTACCACCACCATTTTTGTGTCTTCAGCACAACTTACGTCCGAACACGATGATGACGATGAGAGCTCGGTTGCTGTCAGTTTGTCCAGCATTCTTGCAAACGTCACCTTCTTCTCGGCCTTCGTTTGTTGACTGATAGGAGTTAGATTGGTCGTAAAACTGGTTTCCGCTTCGACGGGTTTGGTTGGAGAATGATCGGTTCCTGCTTCACTTTGCATGGAAGATGCTGAAGCAAGTCGAAGCCGTTTTTCGCTCATTTGGATTATTTCAGCTAGGGTTGGTTTCGGAGTAGATGGTTTACTTTCCCCATCCAAAGATGTACTTCCGCCCGCAGAAACTAGTTGCTGAAGGATTTGTTGTTTTTCGGCAGGATCTCTACGAACTTGGACGGAGTAATTTCTCCGTCTATGTGGACTCGGTGTTCCTGGTGGTAAATGGATTAAGTCAATTAATTAGATTAGAATCCTCTTGTGGTTGAATATAATGGACACACTATAATCAGTGGGTACCTACTATAGTAGGTTTTGGGTTCGGGCTTCCTACTTATCTTTCCGTTTCAGCTTGAGTAAATAAGGAAAGTGGTCGGGGTAGGAAACCATGTTGCTTTATCCAGGCAAAATGAAACGGATATTACTCTGCTTTCTCAATGTAAATTTCATTGCGAAATCCGGACATAAATAACTTGGTCTTGTTATTAAAATGTAACCTGTTTAGCAATGTAGTTTAATAATGAAAATAATGAAATGGAAATTGTTTTCATCCCAAATGTTTTATTTTAAGTAACAAGTCTCGTCCTAATTATTTTTTTTATTATCCTTCGATAAGTTACAGGCAAAACAACTGTAATCTGGACCTGGAAAATGTTTTTTATCCGAAAAACTGTAAAGCTAGAAATTGTACAAAAATACGGGAAATATCTTACGCATCATACTGCGAGAAGGTCGGAGTAGGTCATCAAGGGAGAAAGTCCTATTTTCATAGGTATGTGGGCTAGCAGCCGTGACGGATACGTTAGAAGTGGCAGACGATAAGGAGAGCAGGGACGGTTTTCGGATACCAAATCGTCCAAGAAATGATCTGGAAGTTGGAGGGCTTATAGCCTGTTGAGATGTTCCAGGGATTGCCTCCCGCATTCCCAGCGTTGCACCACCACCTGCCCGAAAAGACGTAGATCTTCCAGAAACTAAGGTGGAATACGAATGACGACATCAAGAGAAAAATGGGGAAAATAAGAGAAAAAAACTTTAGGAAACATCAAAAGCATGTACATATACAGTATAAAATTATGATCTCATAATAGATACGAATACCCCTATCCCGAATGAAATTAATCCTATACACCGCCTTCCCTTAATAAGTTTTCTAATTTAAAAAGGAACGTTTATTATGCATCATCTAGAATTTCTTGACGACTTGCACCATTAAAATCAAGCAAATCCCTGCAAAGCTATCCACATCTTTTTATTAAGATACTTAAAACTTTTAAATGTCTATTTATAGTATCATCTTCAACATCCTTCAGATTTGTTTTTGAAAAACTTAAAACGGTAGATGCTTCAAAATATATATTGACTCGATTCTATGTATAAATTTATACAAGCCATTAAAAATGGAAAATTGGGCACTGAAATAGATAGGAAATGGTATACAAAGTCCTCTTATCTGCCTACATCATAAATTGTATTCTGTCAAAAAACCGAGTGGGTGGAGGTGAAAGCAGGTTCGACAAAATTGGTATTTAAAAATGCGGAAAAGAAGGAATAGATGGTTACAATTACGGAGATAAAGTGTAAATATTTTTGCAACCTGACAAAAAGTCGGAATTGGAGTTTACAACCATTTAAATCCCGAGTATGGGTTTTAGATAGGACACATTAAGTGATTTGACAAGAAAAATAACAATCACAACTTGTCACTCTCATAATTTGCCAGAGACAAGTCACTGAAGCCCGGCCTCAGGTGGATTCAGTGTGCTAAATAATAACATTTGCACTGGAGCGAATACTCAGAGTATGACTGAATCGATTACTACTTTAAGATAAGTATAAGAGGAGGTCTTGGCAGTGATAAGTTATGAATAAGATAAGGACAATCGTAAATGTTCATCATACCCCATGAAATTCCCCGAGTTCCATCCAGATCTTCATTTAGCAGTTTCTCCAGCTTCTCCGGAAAATGTCGTTTGAGACACCAGACAAGGCCAATAACGCCTAATACCCCCGTTACGGAAATGAGGCCCAGCCAAAACGGCTCCTCTATCATCCTCTGTGACAGAGGCTTGTATGGAATGACAAGCATCCGAGATTCACACTGAGGACCTGGAAAGACCAATTTACAAAAATAATCTAGAGATTCAAGCTCTTAATTATAGCGAGGCTACTTTTATATGACGATTTTGTCACACTATCTATAGAATTTAAAATTTCAGAATAGAAATATGGTCTCTACGCCGCCAGTGTCGCTTTCAAGTGAAACCTTCTCAATTTATAAGCCGACGTTGGCAAATGGTTTAATCGATAAGTCTTCCATAGAACTTTCATTTCATAGATTTCGTTTCGAAGACGATCTAATAATTGGTATTTCTTCTGCTTTTCTCCAGAATTTTTATACCATTGTACAAGACAACCTCAACTTCCTTCGGCCGAATGTTATCTTTATTTAATTGAAAATCAATTATTGCAGCTTCAATTGCAGAATAAGCTATCTTGATGGCTGGAAATATATCTTGTAATTTTACAAGCACAAATTGTGGGGACCCGTTGGAGTGTCTAGCAACTGATTAAGCTAAATTATTTATCATGGGTCGAAATAATAATTAATATAAACTGCTTTCTCTCAAGTCATAGCCATCTAGTCAATATTTAATTGCTCATCGTGTCCGGGCTAGTTTGGAAAATCTAACATTTTAACAAACCTTATTCCTGTAATAAGAAAATTATTCTTTACTAGTATAAAACACCTTCTGCAAAATGTTGATCATATTTATACTGCATCTATTAAAAGGGATAACTTACACAGATTAATTAAAGTTTCAGGCTTAATTTCCTTCCTTATTGATACAAAGGTTTCAAAACATGTCCCTGAAATATTTTTCCTGGAAGACCAAGGCATATTTATTATTGAGAAGCATCTATAGCTATAATATAAAAATTCGGCACAAGGTTTTACTGAAATGATGGATGAGATGCAGATGAGAGCATTCCCACCAGACTTATAAATTATCGATCAGCTATATGCATTATGTTATCATTCATCGTGCATCGAATTTCTAAAATATTCACTTTGAGTTTGCAACAACCTAAAGATAAATTCATTTATCGTGTTTTAAGTCAGAGCAGTAATCCATCATAAATTTATCTTTATTTACAAACACTGCAACAACTCTGAATTTTGTATTTCTGCCATCATGGCTCCAATATCGAATTTTCATGTATTTAAACAACGCAGAAATCGCTTCAGAGCCCGTTCGCAGTTCAAAGACAGAAGGCGATGATGTGGATGTGCAATGCTTAATTGATAACAAGACAAGGAACTCACCCTCCCACCAGGCATGGCACAAGCACTTGTAAGACGTTTTATTAACTTCAAGACAATCGCCATGACCAGAGCAGGGATTATCATCACAGGGCTTCATCCGTCGATCACATCGCTCTCCACCATAGCCCAACTGACAGACGCATTTGATCGACTTTTCCCCCAAAACACAGTCTCCGAATAAACAGGGATTGAGGTCACAAAGGCTCAGGCCACAGAATGGACCTAATTAATTACACAAACAAGGATCCCGTGACGTGATAAATGTGCCTTTTTCCAACACATTTGATTAATTTTACCTGTAAAGGGAGGAGGACATCGACAGATATGCTTTTCACCGTCGGGCACACAGCTACCGCCATTAGCACAGGGGCTGTTTGTACAGCCATCCAACCTCAGGAGTCTATCCCCATCCGCCAGTACTTTGGCCCGGAAGTTCTCATCTGCGAACAATGAGAACGAGGCTCGATCAGGTTACCAAGTCTATAGGGTTTTTCTCCGAAAAAAGGCTTTTACTCCCATGGGCTGTTAATATATGCTCGCAAAACCGTCGAGAGATACAAACACACCCAACCACTACTTTACTGTCTGAAAGTATGTGTACAGGAGATATTTTTTAGCAGTGGTGGTTGACATGCAAAATATACCTTTCTTTTCAATGCAGGGCAAAGGAATATTGGAAAAAATTGAAAGAGGAAAGGAGAGATTTATGCCTCCCAAGGAACATCATAACTAAAGCTTACCGAGGACAGTGAAGACTTCGGCATTCCATTTCTTTCCCCTGTAGCCGGGCAAGTATATTTGCCGTACATCTATGCGATTGAAAGTAGATCGGAAGGAGATGGGACTGTTGGCGGAAGTCATCCCCAGGGAAATGTCATTACGTCCCATTTTACTGTTATCATTCCTACTCCCTCGCTCGTTATCGTTAACAACCATTATACCGTTCCTAAAGTTGTTCGGCCCCACATCGGCTATCCGGCACAGCTTCCAGGTCGTCCCATTTGTCCCATGATAGGGATCACGGATCTCCAAGTACGATCGGACCGTTTTGGGGCAGTTTGAAGTCCCGTTAATGTTTATCGTTAGAACGTAATTCGGAGGAGAGGAAATAGCAACAGTTAGATTTGCCGTCTCGGGAGGATCGAGGGGGAAGTTTAAGGAGGTTAGGTGTGTGGTCTTGTTTGGCTCTGTTGCCAATGTAAGGGTTTCAACAAGTCCTTCTGGGACGGCTTTGAATCTTCCAAGGAACCCACGACCCGATTTCCCGTTCGGAGAGAATACTCGTATCCGCAACTTCTCACTGGATGAAATGTAAGAGGTCCGAACTGACGAGGTTGATAAGTTTCCACATAAAATGATTTCGTTTTCGATATTTGAAGTTGTGGAACTGTCGTCCCGTAAGTCATTTAACTCGATTGATACGTGGTCCTGTTCTAGACAGCTTTCTGCGGAGATGGAGTCGGATAAGCCCATCTCAAAGATTTGAAAAGTCAGCCAAACTCTTTGTCCAGCTACATAATAGAACAATTCTCAGTTTAAAATGCAGTCGAAACCATTTACTAATTTTCGACATCTCTTAGTTTTGTATATTGGACCTGTAGCTCGGATTAAAAATAAGTATGAAGAGCATGTCCTATACAACCAAACTTAGGCTTGACTTGGGTAAATTTCTTGATCGGAAGATATTTTTTTATATTAGAATGGGACGTGGGAAGTTGTCTAAAGTTCTCTAAACTTTTAAATTTCTCCTTCCGCAGGTTTCATACGTTAAACTAATAGTTTGAAAAGGTTTGATGAATATGGATAGCAAATTTATGTAAAGAATAGAAGGAAAGAGGGCGAAAAAGTTTGACAATAAATAAACTTTTGGTGAGACCGTCACCATTGATTTAACTTATGTCTCTGAAAGGAGTCAATAACTCAGGATTAGTCTGGTTGGAGGGACGTAAAAATGAAGGAACCTTATGTGATCTTTTTGGGTAGTGTAAATGTCAATCTGCATTTGGGTTAAGGACTGAAACGTTCTGTCTCATCAAATTAAATGTTGCAATCATGGAAGCCGTTCAACGAACTTCATTAGTATTCTAGAAGTACATCTTCCTCTCCGTAAAATGAAACTGTCATCTCTGCACTTAATAAACCTCGTAGAAAAGATTAATTATTCCGTGGTGTCAGAAAACCGTTCCAGATCTCCACAGAAATGTACTTTCTCCTGCTTTCTTTCACACACAAATAATTACTCAAATTGGACAGCCATGGTATGCCAGAGATGCCGAGGTTTCAGCGTTTTAGTCGAAACGTTAACCACCATGGGATTCCAAATTCCGCTGTTTAAACGTGAGACTATGTAATTTTTCAAAGTCTAGTTGTAAATTTGGATGGGACGGGTTTAATAACGTTATGAAAATCCACTCTTGAAACTCATATTTTACATTTCATAATGTAATCCTATAGGACGGTTTCGTGCGGAAGTGGAGCAGATTCTCGTAGGAAGCAACTTTTGAGTTACTTAAAAGTGCCTAGTTTTTAGCATTGGACATTAAATCTCATAATTCAAGTGGCCATGCTAAAATATTTGGAAATGATCATGTCCTTGTAGGAAAAATGGGATTTTAATAATCATAAAACCCGAAGTTTGTATATCGTTTCTATATGAAGGTAAACCACGTAAAGTTACGTATTAAATTCATATATTTCTACATACCTGGAGCAACGATAGTATAAATGCAGTTGAGATTAGGCAAGTTGAAATGCGGAAAGTTTGGCGTATGAATGCTGGCATCATGTATTGGAAATCCATTTCCACCTAACCCCGTCAGGATTGTTTTTCCCGAAATGCAACTCTTGACATCAACGGCTCTCCAAACGATCTCAAATCCCGTTTGAGTGTCCGAGAAGTCTGTGTGAAAAAGTACATCAACTTCGTTGGACGATGAGACGTAGTCCAACCTGAAACGATCAAAATGGCTACTTTTATGGACAGTAATAAAACGCTCATCTCGACGGATATGACAGGGCACGGAGTTCCTACATTTCTCTGTCCGTTCAAATGTCAAACCAAATTTTCGGAACTTCGTATTTTAATCAACCTTATAGTCGGATGAAGATTGAAGGGGATAATAATAAACGCCAACATTCTTCCTACAACATGCAATGGAGTGAATGAACTTAACCCGAGCAGCTCCCATCATTTTATTATGTTCGGGTCTATACTTTCCGATTCAATAGATAAATTTCAATGTCTGAGCCTGACAACCGGACTCCCAAATTCCCAACCGATACACTCCCCTTTCCGTATTATTCACCTCGTTCAGACAGATGACCGCATACACCTCCATTTCTCTTAGGGAACGGGAGCAGTAAAATACCGGTTACTTTGAGGAAAAATAAAAATAATGGAATTTCCTTTCACTCACAAGGAAATTGGCAAAGGTTGGTAAAGTTGGTCTAAAATATTATTCGGAGTGAGGAAGAACGGGAGCAGGAATGAATGGATTCCTACTCACCCGTGGGACATACACGACATGACTTAAACTACTTCACAAAGCCTGTGGCCCAAACCGTAACAAGACATCCTTGCTTGTTCGTTCGGGATGCAAAAACTTACTTTCCCTATCCTGTCACTTTTCCAATCAGCAAATGGGGAAGTCATGTACTTTATCAACCGCATATACGAACGTATGAAATGAGATCTGGGGAAAGTCCATATGTAACAAACACTTAGCGGTTTCTGGTCGGCTCTGTTGTGTATTCCCTGACTTATCTCCATCTGCTTTCAATCTACTTTCCCACAGGTCAGGTAGAGTCATGTTTTTCGTCGAATCTACGGCAAGTGAGAAGCTACAATCTAGAACTTTACACATCTCTTCAGAATAAATTGAAGGAAAACATCGATTCTGGAAAGTGCGAATTTGTTCCTATTTTCAAGCCTTTATAATCCCGTATCAAACTACCTAATTTTATTAAAACTATGAAATATATGCTCTAATAAGAATGTTGTATGAGTAAGAAATTTCAAAAATGTCAAAATACGCTTAGCAGTTTTGCCCAATAGCTACTGGATATTGATTTCTAATTTACTTTATAAAATGTGGTAAAAGTGGTAAGTAAGTGTTATGGCAAAACTTTGTTTTTTAACCAGTTTTTACGGAATAAATAAGAAAGCTATAAGAATTATGTTAGTTTATTTATAACAATCTTGAACAAAGAGCAATAAACTTCCTCAATTGAGCCTATCCCATCTACAATTAGCCTACATTCCTCGGACGATTGCTTCGACAGCTATTAGACGTACGACCTTCTTTCTCTATTTGGACAGTTCCAGTTCCGTGCAAATGTTGACCCAATTGACGAAGCACTCCTCTATGATATGACATTTATGTAACATCCAGAGGTATCTCTTAAAGAGAGTTTCGCCACTTGAGTTTAGTAAGCCAACCTGGAGAAAGCATACGTTAAAATACATTTGCCCTTTACCAATATTCCGTTCTCAAGGAGTCCTTCTATCTGCTTTTCTATCCCTGTCAGATCTGTTTCGAAAATTCGGAGAGATACCTGAGATTTCCCTACAGACGAGAGTAGCCTTGACTATTTTGCTGTATAGGAAGAAGGGGTAGAGGAAAGGATGCAATTCCATTTACTTGTTTAGCTCCTTTGATGAATAGGTTCCACAGAATCTAGTTGAGTTCTTTGTTTTCCGGTCAACGATTTCCACGTAATCGTACAAGCAGGCTTCCTGATCTTCTACATCGAGATGTGTAAATCGAATTACGATTTGAGTCCCTCGGGGGGCAACTAAGTGGTAGGCATAGTCCAAATTGTTGTAGTAATCATTCGGGTAATTCGGCGAGTTCTGTTTCCCTCCCGTCCCAGAAAATGTCTTATTAACCGACTCTCGAACCTCTCCTGCAAAATCCGATCATAAATAGTTGAGATATTTTGTTGTTGCATTTTTTCCGTGACCAAATGGGACAAGCTTTCTCGACAACAACAATAAGGAAACCAGTCTCAGCGATAAATCTTACTTAAAATTAATCCCCACGCTGCTCGGAGCAACCAATATTAAAGCATAAATAAGTAAGTTGTTTATGGGATCAGTGTCACTCTACGTTTTATTTATAGGATCTCCTTATTTGTTCCGGTGATAGGATTTTTCAACAGTGTGGATACTCAAATTTCAGAGGGTCAGAACGGGTTTCTAGTTTGGTATATTATTTTCGTCATAGTAGTAAGCTTAGAGAGGCCAACGATCTCCGAAATAACACCCATAAACGTGTTTAAGTTACAGTTTATTAAATTGTGCAAGGTTGAGAAGACGAAATTGACAATAACGTTGTCCATGTCTTAACTATAAATAGAAAGTCATAATATATAGTCAATGATATATTGCAAAAATAGGGTAAAATAGGATATTGGTGGATAAAACCTGGCAAAAGCATAACAGGGTTAATATCTCCATCTCCATGTTCGAAAGTTGCAAAGACCTGATATTAGACAAGACTGTATACAATCTGAAGATTTTCAGCTTCATTTCCCCTTTGATGTTCGATAAATCTTTATAAAAAATATACGGGGTGGCATTTCCCTGAAAAAGTCCTCACAACCTCTAGAAATCCGTATTCATCATGGATTTGTGACTTTCTTTTATCATTGTTGAACTTTCGAAAGAGCCTAACATGCCCGGGGGATTCGGTATGATGCAACTGTAATCGATCGAGACTCCTTCTCCTCTGCGTTTTTGTCATTTCAAATATTATGTGCACAAACTTTATAATGCGAATTCGATGTGACATTTTATTAAAATTTTACCGTTACTACTTAAAAATTTAAAATTAAAATTTAGTTTTTGAAAAATAGTTTTAACTGAAGAAGTTATCTCAAAAGACAACTTGCTTTGAATTAAAATGTAATGTTGACGCTTTTCTTAGATTATTTTGTTTCGGCGGATTTATGCAATCGAAGAAAGTTTAATCGGGTTTTATTCAGAGTCTTTGATAGAGTAATCCTTTGAAATATAAAATTTAAGCCAATCCTTTTGTTATTCTACATATTTTCTTTGTTCACCTGTTCTACATCTTGTTTGTACAAGACTGAAGAAGCATAATAAATGATATATCTGAACATTGAATTGCGAAAATAAAATATATAAGCAGAACGGTTAAAATCTCCGGATTCCATTAGCGGCGTGGAAGATGAATTTCCAGGGTTAGCTTCTACCTCATTTTGCCTCAGTCCTTGGCCTTACCCATATTTGAGAGGGTATTATTTATGTAAAATAATCCGTAAGAAATACGTTCATCTGAAGGCATATTCGTCTTTGATGCAAATAAAGATTATACGCGGATAGAAAACCTTTGATGAAATGTAAATATTTTAAATCCTCCCTTTTGGGCATCCAGCCTGAAAATATACGCTGTATAGAGTAACTTCCCTTGTAGAAATGGTATTTAAAACTAGATTAATGGAGTCAGATGAATAATAAAAGAACTTTGAATTCGAAATAAGAAGTTAAGGTACTTTCGGGCTTGACTTAATAAGAAATTGGGTTTGTTACAGAATGGCTTGCCTTATTTATCAAAAGCACTCTTTTGCTCCAGTTAAAATGTAAACCTGTTGGCTGTTTTTATAAATAAATTGTATCCATCTATCTAGCAAATATGTCTATCTAGCCGAAACATAGAATAAGTCTTCCTGCAACCGCCCAACAGTTGTAATTTGCAATGAAATAAAAGGCGTGCGTGGGAGTGGGAGGAAGAGCAAACATTCGGACGACATTGAGGGTGGAACTTTTGTTATAAATGTTACAATCTATTATTATTAACGGACAGTAATGTTGGAAAAAATATTAAGATCAGGATAAGGGATAATCCCATACTCCTACGCAATATTTCCGTCTAGATGTATGCACATTTCTAAAAACACCGTGTTTTTCTCTTTTATTTCCTTTGCCGTGGAAGTACAAATTAGAACTCCGACGGAGAGTTGTATGTATTAGAAAGTATCTTTTCGAATTTCCAGCATGAAGTAGCTTTACTAGTTTGAATAATTTATGCATATTACAATTTACAAATATGTATTGTTTCTAACCATTTCAGTAGCATGAAAATTTGGCAAAAGTGATATAAAATTCACATTGTTTCGTTTTTTGTGTTTAGCAATTCCTTTTTTATATCATGCTGTTGATGGACTTTCTTTTGTCAATCATGTTATTACAGTGCTGACTGACCAATTTACATTCAAATTAAACTCAACGGAAAAACTCGTCTGTAATTTTGTACCCATTCGATTGAAATATATGAGCGTTGACTGAATATAATATGAAATGGTATACATGTACGGACAGTTAAAGATTTGTCTTGATGGACCTGGTTTTATACGAATTTAATTATAGTAGAAAGTAGGTTTGAACGTAACGATCCCACCAAAATGAGCAAACGACCCTGTTTCCTAACTTTTATCCTGTTTCATTGTAATTAGTTTGCTAGAAAAAGAATGCTTTGGTTTTATATTCCTCCGAGTTTTTATTTAGAGAGAGGGAAGCAAATAAACGACTCTTCTTGTGTAGCTTTTAATTTTGAAACATATGGTTTCGAAGCTACCGATACCGACTATGTACCATATAGATGCTTAAGAGCAAACCAAGAGACAACTAAATGAGAAAGGAGATAGATCAAAGGACTCTTAAAGGGGTCAAAGATGAAAGAAACTCTTCTGCTGTAGAAAGACATTTACAACCGATCTATTACTACACAGCTACTGCTTTCTATCAACATTCCATTGCCAAAGAGCATATGTAAATCTAACAGTTCTATTTCCTCTCCGGCTCTGTATTCCCGTAAAATCTGCCACAGACCCGTCATGGAAGATGGAAAGTCAAAATACTTATTTTCCCCATTACACTCTCCTAAAAGCAACCAGCCACATAAAGTAATGTCATGATAACAACATGGATGAACTGGGAGTATAAAAACCACATTTTTATCCTTACCTTGAGCTTTCTTCTTGCAGATGTAACCCGAGAGTTGATTACAGTCTGCAAGTTTCCAAGCCAGATCCCCTTTTCCTCCACTGTACCAGTAAACTGTTAAACACTTCCAGTCCGAAATTGTTTGTAGATCTGATTGGTGAAATGCTAAAGAAAGAAAAAATGTTACACATTGTATTTGAGCTGACATTTAGTGCTGAAAATCGAGCTCAAATATAAATCTAGGTTTGATTGAGGTTGTTATATAAGATGAAACTATGTAATGTTTTTGTGGCAAAAGTGCTGCTTGTGGGGTAATAAGACAACCACAGAACGCCTTCCAACGCAACGCTGGAAAATGGCACTTTCGTAATAACTTACAATGGACCTATTTCTGCTTATAAACGAAATATGCTATGTGTTATATACCAAAAAATCAAGAAAAAAATTAGAATAACGAAAATCATAGTAGCTCTTCTGAATGGGCAGTGGTTTTTGTGAAATCGGGATGGGAAGCGGCGGGAAATAGATGTGGAGGCGCGAGGTAGTAATTAGTATTGCGTGGAACGGAGAAAGAGAGAGAAACTCGAGTTTTTCTCTTTTGGACGGAAGCGTAAATGGAGGTTAACATTGGGGGGACCCCTGAAATAGTATTGCACGAGATCGAGACTTTTCACAAAACCAGACGGGCACTAACTATAGGAAGGAAAGCCAAAAGAAGGAAAATCCCAACTTTCTTGCTCGCTCTCACGGCCTTCGCGCCCTGCACACCCATTTTCCGCCCACTTCCCACCCAGATTTCTCAAAAACGACTGACCATTCAGAAGAGCCACTATACTATGATTTTCGTTTTTCTAATTTTTTTCTTGATTTTTTGGTATATAACACATAACATATTTCGTTTATAAGCAGAAATAGGTCCATTGTTAGTAGATCCACCATTTTTGAGCGTGTATTAGAGAAATATGGTTCATGCAGTGGGTTACCTGAAAAGTTAAATGGCATCCGATCTGACCACACGAGTTGGCTATTTTGATCAATGGATCCTCCAAGCCAGAAAGTGTACTTCTTATTGTAGTCCGAGTTAGACTTTATACTCCGGGTTAGGAAGTTCCATTCAATGGGTGAAACAACGCTGGCCAATTTACCCTAGAAAATAGCCAAAGAAACAGCTATAAAGATTGCTCTAAATTGTAGTCACAAGAGTCTCGGAAAAAAGGTCAATGCTCAGCCAACCTCTTAACTCATTTTGTCTAAATCACGTAGTAGGAAATGGACCCGTCTACCAACGTAGACATTGATTTTAACGTAGTTAACCAAAGTTTTATTCAGTTTATGCGTCCGCTACTTCGGAAAATTGATTTAGTTCCGCAAACGATAGTGTACTCTAACTGAATTCGAGGTATCATGATTTATTTTGCTACAATTGGCGACTGTATAGTTTAGTAAATTTAGATAAAGTTAACAGTCAAACAATTTTGTTTCTGATCCATTTTTGGGCTATTATATTTATTTAAAACCCCTTATTCTTGTACTAGAAATGTTATCCTGTTCCAGACAAAGATGAAATTGGAAAATACAATTTTTTTTAAACTTGCACAAACATGGTGACATGGATAGGATTTATGGATGGAAACCGATGTCAACAAATCGTTTACAAACATAAAACTCATGAAAGTAGTTTTCACTCAAAATTCAAGTGCTTGAAATAATATTGATATTGTTCATCCATTTCAACCCGTCGTTTGATCAAATGATACCTTATTTCACTTCAAAACGCAAGAGGAATGCAAATTTTCTGATATTGGCATCTAGTTTTTACATATTTGTAGACAGCTATACCATGAAAATATGGAAAAACAAAACGAAAGCAAAAATAAACTGCAAATTCGACCAAAACTCATCATTTTTTATATTTCAACATTTATGAGCAAACAAAACAATGGGAATGAAAATGTATTTGACATTTGGTAAATGAAAACACAGGTTACCTGGAGAGAAGTGCAAATCTGTTGTGCTGTGACCCAATTCACAGCTGGAAATGAAACGATGAGATAACAATGGGCCCCGAATTTCTTCATGTGCGGGTCTGTACATTGTTCAGACACATCTGGAACGAACAAATTTACAAAACATGGAATTAATTTCTCTACTTCATCATAGCAAACAATAGAAGATTAAAAGCTTCAAATTAAAACCCTGGAAATCGGACATTAATAATTGTCTCATCCATACAAGATCGTTATATTTTGCACTGTCAACTGTCAAAAATTGCCCAATTATTTTAGTACCTGTGGATGGAATACATAAATTTTCTTGAACTTCTAATTTCTAAGCTCAAAACTTAAAAACTAAATTCTGTGTAGCTACACTATATAAAATGCTGATCTGAGTATTTTCTAAATGTCAAATTATTACGCGAGCTTTTACATTAGGAGAAAGTTAATTTGAAGGACAAAGAAGACAGCAGACACTCCTAGTATTTGAGGATTATTCTCCAAGAGCCGGTTGGTTGTATATATTTAATTTTCAGTGTTTACCAAGCGAGATAGGAGGGTCTTAAAGACTTGTTTTCTTGCCATACCTCAATATTATGATTAATTACCCCATACTTCCTTTATTACTCTTTGTATGATTTAAGCCTGTTCTAAACTCAAACAAAATCTAATATCCTTAAAATTTATCCCATATCTCAAAAGCTCCTCATTAAGTAATTATCTACTAACTACGCAGTTTCTATTTCGGAGGATGACAGTCATAGGACTTTCAATTAAGGTAAAGTAACAACAGTTGGAACTTTCTCAAGGATTTCTTAGATAGCTTCAACTTTTTTAAGATGTCAAGAAAAACTGTTGCAGCTACGTTGTTTGAAAACAACTTGAGTTTTATTTAAGAAGTACTCGAATCCCATCAAATATTCAACTTGTAACATGAACTTGAAATGTCAAACAGATAACGAATGGGAAAATATTTAATCGATACCTAATTTATACAATTTATTAAGGGGTGAAACCCCTTATTGTCTTCACTCAGTCCGTCCGTCTGTCCGTCCGTATCAACTCTAGCGTTCGAACGGTTGAACTTTTTCAATTTTTTTTTTAATATTTCGGAACTATCGTGTCATCATAAGCCTATCGTTTTCGAGAGCAGACGGCCACACCCATCGTTCACAAAAAATAAAAACTCGAAACTCATATACAATTGCACGTATGCAATTGGTTATAATAATTCATTTAAAAACGGTATCGTGTTCGTTTCACCCCTTGCGTATGTGCGTTTGCAACGGTTTATTTGATGTTGTAGCTGTATAGAATCTAACGATATGAAAACTTTCCATAGCATATCTGCGCTGTTTTCAAAACACAAACGACAAGAATTTTACGAAAATCGTCCTAAAATTTACTCACTTAACCGAAAGACAAATTTAGGAGAAAGTTGCACATGTCAAAATTCCATTTGATGGATTAGTTATCTAAACCTAAGCTCGACTTCCCACGTCGAGTGTAAATGACAACAATGTGTCGACTCCTTCTATTTTCGTATTTTAATCCGTATTTTTTGAGATTTTTCCACTGCATATAATAAATATTGACATATTTGAGCCGAGGTAATTTGATTGCATTTTATTTTTTAGTACGTGTATAACTCCAAACTAAATTCATCACGACGGGTTTCATGCAAACCTGACTAAAATGATTGCAAATATCGTTGTTATTTCGGTTGTTATCCAACATTTGTAGTTCTAAAATTCCTCATCCACTTTACTTCAACAGATACTGGCTGTTATAAAGAAACAATTGGTTTCTAGTTAACCAATAAAATTTCCAAAATGCAATATAAATTTAAACCCGTCCATGGGGTTTGCAACCACACGAGAAAGTAACGAGCTTCAAATTCTCATTAGGAATGAAGTGATTTCATTGGTAAATAGAATCATTTAAAATCACATTGCCATTTGCCAATCATATTCACTTAAATTTGCGTACCTTTCGGTGAAACAAAAGATACGCAAATAATAGGTGGAATATAAAGTTTATCAAATGGCATTACAAATTAATTAGCTTTGGACATATGAAACAATAGACCAACCAACCCTATGCACTGTCACATCGAAATATGATTAGCAACTGATAGGTGATATCCATTCCACATAAATGATTAAAACTAACGGAAAGCATTCGAAGTCATCGCAGACCCCCACTCTGCAGAAAAGTACAGGGTTGGTCATAAATTCGCAACATATATCGTCGAGCAAGAGAATAATACAAACATATTTCGGCGTTTTAACTATTACAATCGGTTGGGAAGCCCACAACACACCGTCTCCAATGCCATACACTGAAGTGCCGCATTAAACTTTAATGACATTTTCTGTTCTGTGTTGTCTATGTTGCTGAGTTAATGGATGCTTTCCGAATTGCTCAGCTCACCTGAAAGTTTATTGCTGTAATAAAGCATCCTAACCTCTACATGTTTGCTCCTTCCATCCTGTTTTCGAGGAGATGGGAGCGATTCGCAAACGAACTTCCGGAACTTCAAAATGTTAATTGCTCACTTTTCTATTTTCTTGCCTTATCCTATAGATTTCTGTAGCAGAAACCGAGGGTCCCTGAGCCCGGAGTAAAAAATGACTATAAAATTCATTTCTCTGGGAATTTGGGATACTCAAGTATTTTTATTTTCACAATTGCGCCAATTAAAAACATCTGATTGGAGGTTAGTCACAATGCAAGGTTTAAAGTGAAGCATTTCCATAAGATATAATGCAGTCCTAAAGGAACCCCTAAAATCGGTTCCTTGAAACCTGAAATATTTCACTTTCTTTTGAATTTGTCAATTCCAAACTGCTGTCGAGATCTAAATTCCAATTCCCCTATCGATTTTTCAACATTGTTTTCAGGTAAACTCTGAAGTTATAATAAAGCTCCGTGCATGGGAAATTATACAAACTTCTCTATCGTGAAGTCCCTAAAGTAAAAGGAAATATGTTGCTTGTAGGGTGAAGGTTGCAGGTAGACGTATCATTGGACCACTTCGGGAATCGAATCGGAGTAAAAGTAGTCCGTAGTCCATTGTTCCATTACATATCCATTAGGCCGTAGCTCTCCTCTGTCTCAGAAATATCCGTATCGATTCCTCACTTTCTCTTTCAATTTCCTGTCCCGTAAAATCCTAATCCTAGCTACCGTTGGGGATCCCACCTCACACCGTCATTGTTTTAGGATCTGAGACCCTCTGTAAAAAACGAAATAAGGAACTAGGAGCTATAACAAGTACAAAATAAAGGCTACACGAGTAAGAACTTCAAAGCTTGGTGTGACGTTTTTACTGGACTATTTTCGTATTCAGTCCAAGAAAAAGGCCTGGCAGGTTCACTAATTTACGTTGTATTATATGCATGAAGTTGGTTAGAATTGGAAGTTTCAATCCAATTCTTTGGTATTTTATCGTATCGATGGAACTTGGATTGCCGTTTTATAAATTACTAACAATATAAAATATATGTTAGCAATATCATGTTGTTGGTAATGTGGTCAAAGTTCCCAAATTAGAAACTAAAGCTTTGTCATAGAAGTTGAGGTTTAATTTGTTGCTGAATGACTACTGACTTTTGAAGCTTTGTCTGAATTTAATTCAAACATCTATAATTAACTCAGCAGTAAAGTTGAGTTTAAATTTAATTTAGCCTACGCAATCTAGTATATTAAACTCCTGTGCTCGTTGATGTTTAACCTCATTACCACATGATCAGATCATGAAATATCAAATCAATAACAACATGGTATATCATTATATCAAAGCCTTTGAATTTGCAACGTCATCCGACAGACCAGAAGCAAACCTGAACAAAGTTTATTTTGAAACTTTCTCTTTACCTTTCTCCACCCAGACATGAGCCTTGTATCCTCCAAACCGATGCGAGAAATCGGATTCGAATTTGAGCTTTAAAGTAGTTGTACTCAGGGAAGTAATGTAACGGAGAAGTTTCAGTTTCCTTGTCCAATCTCCACATATTTTTTTGGAGTTTGTGCTTATCCCAGTTGCATTTCGTTTGCTATTTTCGGTTGGAACTTCCAATAGCTCCAATGCATCGTACTGGCAGCTGCAATTGATTAAAAATTTAGACTTTTAATAATTTAATACAACAACAAATAATACATATGGCTGCATGATATTTTTAACTTGATTTGCAATTCATAACAAGGATTTTACATGATGTTAAGAAAGTGCAGGGAATTTTCAGGTAAAAAACTTTAAAATCAATCCGACTATAATTTTAGTCGATTTTTAACTCCTGCCGTTCCTAAATCCCTGGTTATGTTTAGTGGATATTCAAGTACATCCCAGAAATCCGTACTTTCAATAGAAACGGGAGGCAATTGTGACGAGTAAAGTGGTCCTATTGTCCCATGAATGAAAGAAAAAGGCTATCGGATTATTTTATTTATAGACCTATTTATAATTGTGTCCAAAGGATAAAGCGGCAGGTTCCTGCAAGTGCATTTTAGGATTTGTACCCATCCCCATGCTTCTAGCAAACCGTTGGACTTAAAACATTAAATGGGTTTGGAAGACATATGGCATACTAAGAACAAGAACTCATAGGCAAATGCATCAATTTGATTATTTCCTATTTGTATTCCAGTGAAATAGGAGAAGGCAACGTGAGATGACTTTCTCCTCCCTGTAATGAGGGAATTCGGCATGTTCTCCCAAATAAAAATGCGCCCGTGGGTAGCCTTTCCTTCACTACATATAAACTACTTAACCGTTTTATTTAAAAAGATAATTATTAACTATTGAGCAATAAAAGTATCCAACTCCTAAACATACATTTACAGATCTAAATCACCACATTAATTTTAGGTGTACAGGTGGGATTTTTTTTCGGCTGAATTACAAAACGTGTATTGTTGAAATTACTTCTTGTAATTGTAAGGAGTAGTTGTAAAGAGTCATTATTTGAACGTATCTCATCGTTAAAATGTTGTTTGATTATGATTTTTGATTTATTACATGTAATTTATAAAATGAAAAACCTTGAGCGTGTTTTCTGATATAAAATAGCTTGAAATGAAAGCTGGACTTTCTTAATTTCATTTGGTAGAATTGGTAACTAAATTTGCGAACAGTAAGATTGTAGAAGGGAATAAGTAGAGCTGAATGTAAAATGTTACGGACTGGTGAGTTTCCACTTGAGAATTTCCTGCACGCGCTCATACAAGTTTAATCAAATCTTTGCCGAATTAATTGAGTGCTCTAATTGGAACACAGATTTACGTTGGCAGGTGACTATTCTGCTTTAAATTGAGTAATGTATTATGCAAAGGGTCTAACAAGACATCAAGAAACCTTAGTATTTCTGGCTCAAGGAACCTGTTCCTAACATTCCTAAAAGAATGCTGTAGCATCAATATGCAATACCAGGAATATGGGGTTGAGTTTTTTCTTGTTAGTGGACTCTAATACATTACAAACGGATAAGTGAATTTTGAGCATGATAAAAAATACGATTTAAAAGTTTTGAATCATTCGAACTAATTTGCTGACAAAGTTATCTTGGGAGCTCGGGTGGCGTGAAAAGTATTTCGAGGTTTTAAAGTGCAGTTTGTTTGTATTTGGAACTTCCAAAACTTTCAAAGCCCTCTTAACGTGCCTGACCTAAAAAATTAATTAATTTCCAGACAGCTATTAAAAGTAATGCAAAGTCAAGTTTGCAGTTTTGCACCTCTGCGTGTTTTGTACTAGTTAACTTTCACAGTAGAGGTACATCTAAAATCCATTACAGGATCATCCATAAGAGTTGAGGCAGCTTCTCCGCGGAGTGGATTCCCTACTAGTCGAGTTCCAAATAGTGTCCATCATGATTAAGAAAGTCAGGAAACACACGCAATACATATCATAAGTAGAAAGTCATTATGACTGCCACAACCTCTAATTGTAAGTAACTGACACAGTCAGTGCAATGTTGCAACAACAACTTCTTCTCGTTACACGAGAGTTTCATTTATCCATTTAAATTGAAATTTTGGAGCCTACATAAACGGTGTATGATATGCCAGTGTATTCTTCCACCTTTGTCCTTTCGGCTTGAGAAAATCGATAGAATTGATTTTGATTCATATAGACTATCAACGGAGATTAACTATCGATTGAACTGGGTTATAAAATGCTTAATTTTAAAATATCTAACCTACGTTAAACGAAGCCAAAATCTTCCAAATTCAAGTCAACCATTTTTTGATTTACCTAGAAGTTCACAGTTAAGGGGGGGTTTAAAAAATATTTGATGTCCTAAAATGACCATCCATAGATACACGTAACGACAAAACTGGCTGGCGATTTTTATCAAAAGTCTATAAGCAACCAAGATGACCTTGACAACAGCGCCCGTTGTCAAGCAATCTTGATAAGCAACATGAAAATTGCTTGTCAAAGCTAACATTACACGACCTATTGCCATGGGAATTGTCGTAGTTTCCAAAGTTACCATCTTAAATTCCCATGGAAACGACAATTTTCGTATGCATTCAGACTTTTCAGAAAAGTCCTAAAAAATGACCAAACCGGTTTACGGGGTCAACCTACCCGCCCCCACCGGTCAACTAATCGAGCTGATTCTTTTTCCTAAAAATTCCTCGATAAATTTCGTATTCAGTATAGTTTTTGCTTTTTTTATTTTTAACTTCTATCTGTTTCAAAATTCAATTCGCAGATGAAATAGACCCTTTTAAAACCAGATAATTTGTTGTATTGCTTTTACTGAATGTGCAGGGTAAAAAATCAAAAAAGTAAAAACTATACTGAATACGAAAATTATCGAGGAATTTTTAGAAAAAAAATCAGATCGATTGGTTGAATGGGTGGGGCGGGCAGGTTGACCCCGTAGAACGGTTTTTAACATTGGTTTAGATAGGGAAATCAAAATTTCCATAGTTTTTTAAACCCCCCCTTAAGGTTATGTACTATGGTAGTCAGTCTTCCTCGTTAAAAATATTTCCAATAAAACATGTAGACGTCGACGGCAGTAGCAAGAAAGTTGCAATACCATACCTGTTCCTAATCCTATATGGATAATATCAGAGCATGTTTTTGCTGAAGACTCTTGAGAATATGTGAAAGTTCAAACAAGAATAATAGGATCTTCATCCCATTCCTGTCAGGTATGTCAAACTCTCAAACTAATTCGGTTTGAAAGGTGAAGAACTACGTGAGATCATCAGGATTGGTGTACTTCAAATCATCCTATAATGTTTTGGAAGTCAACTGTTTATGATTCATGGAAGCTGGAGGCAGCAAGCGTACATATTTAACCTAACAGGCTATAGTCACCAATAGAAGGAAATACCCTTGACGCAAATTGAGCGTGCTCATCTCAAATCTCCTGAGCTTTCAAATTAATTAATTCTCTGTAAGGTAAAATGAATCTTCCCTGAAAAGTGAAGAAATGAGATCTCTTATAGTAAACAGCTCCTGACCTGATTGATGCAATATTAAACGGCTCCTGAATAATGCAGCCGATCGTAGTATCTGTGCTGTGACCCGATACTCTAACCTACAATTCGTAGGTTGAACGAGGAATAGAAGCTAGGCGTAAAGGAAATATCTGCAAGAAAAATAGTTATTACTTTGGCGACTCTTCCAGAACGAATTCCTCGAAGGAGAGGATGATCCTATATCCTGGAACGGTTTCAATCGTTGTAATACAAGCTACATTATCCGGATATGAGCTTGGATAAGCCGGGCTTGTAACAGTCAAGGAGGCGGCTTGAGGCGACTCTAGTTTTAAAGTCCTGTTGCAAGAAAGGTCAATATCTGTAAAGAGAGACAGAGAGAGATACTAGTTTGACTTTGTTGCTCAAATTGTTTTAAAATGTATTCTAAAGTGCAAGTTTGTAAAACTATTTCCTACTCTACTCGCGGCGTTGAATTTAGTCCTGAATTTTATTTTTGGTTACAACTTTACTAGTAGGTATATACCCTAATCTCCATCCACCTTCAGATTATCCATTAGCTAATTGAGTAACAGGGGAAAGTACAAAGTGATCCTCGTACCCAGTCCCCGTCTTATCTAACTTTTGCTGCTAGTCAGAATTTATTCTTAGTGTATATGGTACACTAACTATACAGGATTGGATACTATTCTGTATTGACGACCTAGAGCCTAAGCTTATGTTATAAAAGTGGCTGACGTACGACGTCTGAAGATATTGCTCAAGGTTATGAAGCGTCTAACTTTTTTAAACATGGATTATTAAGATCAACACTTACTCTTGTGAGGAGGGCCTCTTTCACAGATGTAAAAGTTTTTTACTTCGCAGTTCCGATCATTCCAGTAAAACCTAGAATGTGACCAGAGACTATGAAGTTGAGTGACTCCGAACTGGTTGACACCCAGGAACATTGAGGACAAGGGTTTGTCTGCATTTGAGCTGGATTGGTCGAATACTTGACGGATTTCAACACAATCCTGACCGCTCCAGCCATCATCGTTTGGTTGAGCGTTTACAATCTCGTTCCGTTTATGGGTCCAGCCCATAAACCAGTCTTTAAAATAAAATAAAATCTTGGATCTAAACATATTACATTATTACATTACAGTAGTTAAAACTTTCGTCTCAAATTGTACTGGGTACAAATATTCTAAATTTGATTTCAATAGGCATGAATGTGTAATTAAACCTTTAGATTTCATGATTTCTATCACTATACCGGTCAAGAAGCATTGCGGAATATCCCGATTGTCAAAACCGTCTTAAACATATATATTTGGTTGAAAGTTTCGAATAAACCTTGATATACCAGATTACGATACATAAATACAGGCCTTAAAGCGAGATCCCTGTTACTATAACCGTTCCATTACATTTGTCTCAGTATAGTGAGACGATGAAAGATAAGCTCGCGAAGTAGTTGTTTATTCAGTCATTCATCTCCTTTCCAGAATCAATCCATATGGATTTTTTGACAGAAACGAAATGGAATTGTCTGAAACGTCTATTTCTTCATATAGAGAATATACTTACTTTTGTACAAAAATGGAAGACCATTCGCCCATTGAAAGTTTCCTTCAGATTCTCTGTCATTTGCACCGATCCAGTAGGCCCGACTGGGATGAAATAATGCACTGTAAGATACGAAATGAAGTATAATCAATATTCAACCTACTTCAAGACTGAGCTAAACGAGTTTTTCTCAAAATTGTATTTAATTTCATGGGAATATGAAAACGCGTTCAAATATTGGGATCAGAAAAAGTACCTTTTAGTAATAATTTTTTGAACATTTTGCTCATTATCTTCATTACTTATAGTAACCAAATGGCCACCTTTGAACTGACAGGCTTCTTCCGCAGACGTCCAACTGTTCAGTGATTCAACTAGAGTAGTACAGCCATCATTCATGGCAACCCACCCTCGCTCACAGTCCCCAGAGATTTCAGGAATCTGAACGGACTGATATGTCAGATGAAAAATGTTAAAAAACTTGAGCCTGAAGCTTATTTTTACGGCATTCCCTGACGACTTCCAAGCTCGTTTATGTAGAGCTTGAGATTTAGAGCTTCCATCAAAGCACCATTTGAATTCCGATCCACTGACTAAGTCTACCGCATTTACGAGAAAATATTTGCCACCTGTTGTGTTGTCATCCTCATTATCACCGTCTCCCGACGAGGACTCAACGTCCAAATTAATGGGACACTCATAACTCGTCGTGGGAATTGAGTTATCAATGCTTTCCCCGGATTCGAAATCCAAATCACTGTCATTATAGTTATAGTAATTGATACTGTTATTTTTACTGCTATAGTTATTATCACCCTCGTCATTAATACTGTTGCTCTCAATCTCGCTTTGTCCCTCTTCCTCAGGATCCACCCGATTCGATTCCACCGGTTCGTCCGGCTCTTTGGCACGGCCGAGTGACAACTTTGTCATAATAGTATTTCCGTACGGAACGTGGATCACAATGGAACACTCGTCATTCTCATAGCTTTCTGAGTATTTCAGTTCCCCATCCAAGTCGGTAAGGACGACGCGCTGGCATGGGCTTACTGAGCTGAGCTCAAGAGTGAAGGCTTCTCTATTTTTCACAGAGCCTGGGAGATTTACTTGCAAGAAGACCCCAAAGGGATTGGAGTTTGAAGGGTCGCTCGTGCCCCACAACCGCGAAGGGCCTGTCTTTTCTAAATTAGAAGATGAACGGGAATGAGCGAATTCCGAAGTAAACGTTAGTAACCGCTCGTCGATGGAATAGTCTTCCAGTTTCCCGCAGAACTTTCTCTCGAAGGGGGTTAACTGGCGGGTGGGGAACTCACTTGACGGAAGCTCCTTTTGATCATCGAAATTCGAAAGGAGCTTCGGTTGTGTAAACTTTATGAACCGTCCCTTACAAATATCCCGCATCCCGTAGATACTAAAGTTAGCTATGCGAATTTCTACTCCGAAGGTCGCCTTTGGAACTATAAATACTGTGCAGTTCACACCCTTATTGTCCGCTTGAGGGTTGGTTAATCCGTCCAATGTCAACTCCTCAAACTCTTGGATTTTCATTTCCAAGTAGCAATCTGAAAACAGAATCAGGTATACAATACGGAGTTGTTTTGCTGGATATTTTAGGAGATACTGAAAGGGAAAGAGGAAATTTCCTTCTAGCTCTGAAATTCCCATACCTGGTCTTACTATGACGCTCAGATTTTGATCGAACACGGATGTGGATATTTCTCCCATGGCTCGAAGACGTAGTCTGTAAAGCAACAAAATCATATTTCCTATACTTTAAAGTGAAAGTATTGTTAACATTAAAGGTAGGGGTTTTAAGTTGTCAATGCAATGTCGATGTGCACTTTCACCATTGCATACTTTCTATTTCAAGTTAAACTTCTTAAAGTTCTAGAGCAAGAACAAGGAGTTGTTTATTTTTATCATCCTCGTGTGAAAAATAACAGAACCTGGAAGGGGATTTTTAATAAAAAGCGTCTGAAAGGGAAAGTTAAGGGAAACGCCATTTCTCATGGTTAGCATTAAGATAAATGTGGATGTTTATGGCTGGGCTGTAATTCGCATAAAAAATGCATGTGCTTTCGAACACCACAAGTCCTGTGGCGATTTTGGAATATGTCACAGAATCCCTTGCTTGTGCTAACATTGATAAATACACATGCACCTCTATTCCTCAGTCAACTGGAAGTTGACTACTTTCTGTCCGTTCGAGCTTATTTAGATAGTTATTGATATTTATTTGCACATGTTTCAACTCTGTCCATAGCCTCCATATTGAGGATTCTTCATATCGAAACGTATTCCTCTAGCGCAGCGTGATGATAAAATTTTGACTCGAGTTGAGAACACTCGAAGAAACTACTCACAATCGACATAGCAGCTACTAATATACCAGTAGATAAGTAGGGGAATACATAAGTAGGTTCCTTGCGGTTTCGAATTGAAAAAGAGTAAATATTATATATGAGGTCCACGTTCGTGTTTTGACAACCTTTCTCTGTTATGGAGAAGTAGGCAAGGGAAGTATCGATCGGTTATCGTAATAGAGGGATTACGATCGTTTCAAGGCAGCATGAACCACTTCACCATCGATTCGTATTCAATAAACCGAAATTGTTAATTTTTCGGGGTTTCTTTCCGTCCAGTTCGTGCGGGTTGCAGATAATGGAATATTTATGGTGGTCTTTCATATAGGTTGTCCGGGAGGGTGTTCAACCACTTTCAAGTTCTGGACTTACGTAATTATTCCGTTTTGTAAGACTCTACCAAAGAGGCTTGTGGAGACAACTTTTAGAAATTGAATGAGGTTTTTAAGCTTACGATTTTATGATAATTCCAGTTACTTTCTTTTATTGTGTTAAAATGTAGAAAAGGCTGCATGAATGTATCTAAACCTCGAGGCTATAGCTCAGCTTTTTTCCAATTGTGACAACAAAATTATTATATGATCAGTATTTTGGTCTTAAATATGTTTCAAGTTCGTAGTCGTACATTGATGGTTTAAAGAAATCGTATGCTTGCCATTAATCATTCATTCTATTTCAGCCAATTTATAGATTTTCCTTTCACATCGTCTAAAAATATGCGGATGGATTATATTCATGGATTATGTACTAATAGTGCCATATAAACTCAGAATAATAAAAGGGGTCCGTCTAGAAGCACGTGGCGAGCAAGATATATTTTTCCAAACATTTTTTTTTAAATAAGAAAAACAACCTAATGTTGACACCGTTTTCCGACTTTGACAGACGAGTTCTACATTGACTGTCACCAATTACAAAATACCCAAATTGCAACTGTGGTTCTGAAATAAACTATACATGCATGGTTTCGGATTGATTGAAAATGTATTCATTATTCTTCTCTTGTTCTCTTTGACATCCCTAAGGCCTAAAATATTTCCACCTTAGGTTGAATATTTAAAGCAGTGATGTATGGATCTTGACATTTCGATGAAGTGAATGGGATTTCCCAGGCCATAGTACAGGAAGTCTTTGTTCAGTTTATGTTGTGTATTGTCAGTTTCATTAAATTATGATAGCTGAATACACTGAAAATTGACATAAACCACATCAATCCATGAATAACACATAATGAGACACAGAAAGTGTTTTGTCACCGTCGTAGTTTGATTGCAAAAACGACTTGACATGGAAGTGTGATGTAGTGATGTTGATGATAAACATCCTCAAGCATACCTAGAGTTGCCTATATCTAAAGTTCTGATCCATCGAAGTTGAATCCAGACATACCTGTTTAATATGATTATACAAAAGATTCATGGACCGGCAAACAGCACAGAATTCGCTACCGATTGATGGAAGATCAACAAGATACTAGTAGTCAGGCTTCAGGGCTTTCTTTATCTCATCAAGAACGCATTTCACAATCTCAAACAAAACCCGAAATTTCATCAAAGGTTTCGTTTCCTGTCTGATTACCGTTTAAAAAAAATCCTACAGCGCAATTCAAAGCAATTCATGGGGATCCGAAACTCATCGTCGGATGTAAATAAAACAGATTGCAATTCTCTTCTTACTAAGTCTATGGCATGGCATAGCACCTTTCAAAAAAGGATTAACTTCCGTGATTCTCAGCCCCTTCAGCGCATTGCAAAACCAAAACCCCAATTAATTCTTAAGCCAACAAACCGGCCCTCCTGGTTCCAATTGAACCGGTGAGGAAATTGATTTTATAAGCCCACCTAGCTCAAAGGGGGATGATCTTGTTAACTGGATTTGGACGGGGATAGCTCACCTAAATACAACAGTGGATGGTAGGCCGCTAGCCGACATTGAGGGAGAGACGGCGATGTTATTCCCATTCACGAACCAATTAAAGGAGAGCACTTGGGACGCAGCACTGTCTTTGTTCTGTCCTCCAAAGGAACTTTTGGAACAAAATATCACCTGCTCGGCTCCACTCTCTTCTGATGAAGAATTCAGATAAAGTTCAAGGATATCCTTGTGATCTCTTTGATGTCGTCTTTTGAGTCGGGCCCGTTCCTCTGCCAGTCCGTTCACCCAGTACTCCAGGCTGAATTCGTGTCCCGGTGGAATTTCCACATCCACTGAAAATTTCAGAGAAATGCATTTAACTGATTAGAAAAGGATGTTATTGGGATGTACTTCCACTGCAAATTGTAAAGAAAGACCCATATACTATATGCGGTTTATCGAATGACAATGTTCCGCCCGAACATCGATTGTTTTAATCTAACTTAATCATTATTGAGGTGGTAATGCTAATCCATTCTTTATCCTAATCTAAAGGTCAAGGCTGTTGGAACTACTGGAAGTAAAGGTTAATTGCTGAATCCTTGCTACTGCTACATAATGATCTAATCGAATGCTAAATATCAATAAAAGATCTGTGGATAATTTTTGCAAACCCATCCGTATAACGAAGTACATATTTGAACTGGTTTCTCCGTTATGTTTAAATTGTAGTTTCTGGAAGAATATTTTTGTAAATTAAACAGTTGCAGAGGAAGGAGTTACATGTAATCTTTCATTATTAAGATAGTTTAAGAACCCTGATTTATTGTCTAGTAATGGTTAGCAGTTGTAATAAATGCATGCCAAGCATGCATGTTTCGCTCTCGAATGAAAAGAAATACATTTGGAGAATCGAATGTATCGATTAATCTGAAGTCTTCACTATCCACTTCAGCCAAATTTAGTCTGAAGCTCACATTGTTACCACCCGATGTTTAAGCACGTGTCAAATAAGCTCATCAATTCTAATAATACTAAACTAAGCCCCCCATTAGCTATCTTTGTAACACCGATAAACTAACTACCGACCGACATTCACAGAATTAAATACACAGGCTGTAATAGTAAAGAAAACCTTTTTTGTAGATCCATTGCGGTTAATAATTGGCTCTGCATAGGAATATTAAAGAAAGCGAGTGACTAAATTATCCAAATAGGTTATAAGCGTTTAACGTAAAATGGAGTCGCGTTATTCAGTCATTCAACAAATAGTAATTAGTACTCGTATCATCCAAATCACAAATCTAGAATTTCTATTGTCATCAAACTGTCATCAGGGGAACACTTAATTCAACAAGCGCTTGCATTTTTTCCAGTGTTCTCTGGAGAACGTCCCAGATGCGGAAATTTACAAACGGACAATGCTAAAGTTGGGTATCAGGAAAGAGTCATATAAATTGTCAAGTTTTTTATAAATATTATGCAAAATTATTTAATACAAATGCATATAAATATCACCACCAACCAATGGATAATTACAATTGAAAGACTTGAGAAACATAACTACAAACCATTCATAATTACAATTTTTATTTTGCGTATGATTGACCAGGATTGTAAGTTGTTTTTAAATGTCATTAATTTCGAAAATCTATAATTGACGGCGAAACGAAAATATTTGTGATACCCAATCTGACTGTGTGACTTCACATATTTAGGGTAATGAAAGCTCGAAGTAAATGCTTCACCTTACATTTCCATTCCAGTACAATTCCGTATACACTCTACTGAATGATATGAAGATGGCATCGAATTCGAAAAGCATAAAGTAGTCTAGACTAAAATTTCGATTTAGGCAAGATTGCAAGACTTTTATTCCTCTTTAAAGACTTTTTCTCAAGTCGTGGTCTTTGTTATTACTATTACTTAGAATTAAAAGTGAGCTGATAATTTCCTTCTTATTTAAGTGTTGAGAAACCTCATCAACCATTAAGATTGTAAGTACTATATGACATTAATAACCTTCAGGTAGAGTGCTTGACTGGAAAACGTACTTTGGACCCTTCGGAATAATTGCAATGCAAAAACAGCACGATATCTATGTGAAAGCCTCATGCATTAACGAAATGGTTGACAAGGAGCCTTGCCAATTAGAATACCAAGAGCTTATTAAATATTTAATGACAAGGAAATGTACCCTCGTTTTCATGTCCCCAGACAGAGCTGGAGTGAGCCTTATAACCACCTTTAAGTTCTTCCTCTTTAACTTTTCCATTTAAGTTCCATCCGTACATGTATCCGACAGCTATCTTCTCGTTTAGATGCAAAAAACATATTCAGGCGTTTCCGTCATCAAGGATGGGCTATAGAATAGTGTTACAACGTTGTACAAGGCCAGCTCGTAAAGAAATAGCAATGAAGTCTGAGCGCGTTGACAAAAGGTAAGAAACGTGTTTCCGTTTGAATGACAGCTTCATTTTCTTATCTTATCTAAAGTAAAAGAACGATTTTGTAATTTACTCACTCTAACTCTCTGTTGTTTTAGTTGGAATTTTAATTTTATTCAAATTCTTAGAAAATAAGATGTGTAAATTATTACTAACATGAAAATAGATCCATAAAAAGAGCAGAATTTGAGTGAAAGTTCAAGGAGTAAAGTGCTTCCAGCACTTCCTTATGGATAAATACAACGCATATCCTATCATGAAATTCAAAAGATTGATTCAATTTCAATTGCTTAAGTTAGTGATAGTCGCGGTTATTCTTAACTGGGTCAGAATATCATCTTCCGTATCTGATTAGGGTGGTTGAATAGTTAATGTCTTGTCTAGTTCATATTTGGTAAATTTCGTATGTGACTCAATATATATTATCCTACATCTCATGAATTCCATTCTGAACTGAAACAGGAGTCTTTGCAAAAAATGGTGAAGTGAAAGTCGTAAACCTACACAAACAGACTGTAACTTATCCGTACTTACCTGAAACATCTTCAAGGTCAGAAAGGGGACTCTACTAAAATTGTAAAATATATCCTAGCCCGTTCTTGTATAGTACAAGGTGAATATCGCATTTCCACATAAACGTCTATAGTTCTCGGCAGGGATGCTACTATTTTACCCCAATGGATTTCGAAAGGGAAAAGCTGTGAGCCAAGGCGTACACGGAGCCTAATGTAATTTAAATCCTGTCTAGAGAAAAACTCACGAATGTTAAATTTATGACAACCTGTCCAACAATTTGTAAACAAACAATCCAACTCTGTCTTTCGAGATGCAGTTCTTAAAATAATATTTCCTTATTACACTGATTACGTCATAAACATAAATCCCTAGATTACCATTTGCTTACTGATGATTGCATGTATATTAGATTTTATATAGTTAAATTATATTTTACAATAATCAATTCATGAATGTATGTCCTTGAATTTAATTTTTCAATAAAAACAATAGACAATCCTTGGAGACCGTAACGGAATGAGGATCCCAACCCACCATAAGTTTTTGGAACTAAAGAAGGTTGTAACTCCGCTTGGGGATATAAAATAATTATAAAGTTTACACAATACGATATTGTATCCCGAATCTACATCTTTTATTGGACATGGCCTGTAATTTGTTTACTCTAAACATAAAGGGCTTTCCAGCATTATGTCAAAGGATAGAGCTAGGCCGACTCCCTGGCTGATTCGGCAATGTAAAATAACAAAATGTAAATTCTTTGGAAGTTTAGAATTCGGGATGTAATGTAGTCCTGGTCCTGAAGCGACACGGGTTGACTTTGTCCCAGTAAGTTCTTAGCATTTTGTTGCAGGGTGAATACACAGTTGACTCTGGAGTAATGTCAGACTCCGTAGAATTCAATTGGCTTCACAAAACCAAGGACTTTCTCCTATTGTCTCTGCTTTCCCTTGAGAAACCGAAGCAGACTCATTTATCTTGGCATTAGCAAATCTAATGCAAATGCCGTCAAACAGTCATCCAAGGGAATATAATATGATCGATCACAAGCGGAATTAATGCGTTCTAAGTGCTACTTTTCGATTCCAGAATAATGGAACAGGCTATTTCATTCTCTTGTCATCCATTTTAGTTTTCCTATGCGTATTCTCATAGACACTTATGTAGTGGAGCATCATGATTTTATATAATTTATAGATAATTACGTTTAAGCATTCGGATTTTAACGTAAGATGATTCTTTTGTGGTTGAATTGGACTAATAATTTTACAATTAGCAATGTCACAATTTTTCCAAAAACTGATTATGAATGTAAATTGAATTAAAATTTGCCTATACTGACCCTTGATCCGTCTAAAACAATATGCGCCTATACGGTTCCTTTGGTTAGACATAGCTGCGTTTGAATAAATTAGCACCCAATTATGGAGAATTAGCAATGGGAATGTTATTATGGAAGGTATTTGATTTTCGAAAAAAACCTTGCGAAACCACGCTCATCATGAATTCGTAACTGTAATTTCAATACCTGAGTGGGTGTACGATGTCATTTGTGTGTTCAGGAGTGGACATATTATACTGAACACTCTGCTTGACCTGACTAATACTAATACTGATGTGCAAATTGTGCAATAGTACAAAGACAAACCAGAAGGTTCTGTTCTGGGACACTAGTAAAAAAGATCGACATCCAACGGTTCGTTATTAGGTTATTACCAACAATCGAATGGTCTGACAATATATAAAACGTAAAGTTATTCCCAATTTCCAACCACATATTACACACAAAAACATCGAAATCAGTTTAATTAGAATCTACAGGAACGGTCTACAGAATTTAGATAAACTTTATAGTAGCTGGTTTTGTTTGGGATACAAGAGAATAAATACTTCAGGCTTTTGTCCTTCAGAAACTTTGGATAGGTTTGTCTGTGAAAGAATGTGAATGCAGAGGCGGATTTGTCCGCCTTCGAAGGTTAGTATCTCTACATATATCACTGATATAATATCAGAGTAGTAGGATGAATGAGACTATGTCAACCTAGGTATTAAACCTAATCTACTAATACAATGAGAAGCGGATTCACCTGAGAATCCTTCCAACAATACAACTTATACAGTATAAAGTACTAGTTTAATTGACGAGCTCAACTCGAAACTTTCCAGTTCGGCATTGTATAAGCATTTACAAGTGACTTTTATTCGACCAGCACAGCACGCTATCTCTAATATTCGTAAGTTTCATTGAAACCCGACAGCATAATTGAACATTATAAATTGCGAATCCCATACATACACTCTTCGTTTACGCTTGGGATTTGGATTTTGACCGAGAAATTTTCATACAAAAAGTAGGCATGCTTGTAATTTACAGAACTTCTTTCCAACAAACAATTCCTCAACATGGGAATATACACACTGATATGACAAAAAGAAATTTACTCTATAATTTTTTTCAAATGTATACTTCAAATACAGTTATTGTAACTTTCTGAACTTTCGCAAATTTATTTCGAATCAACGAAATTTATGAAAGAAAGATACTATGACACTCAATCTTAAAAACTTTTCCTATTGAAACGGAACTTTCTTAGGCCTTCTAACGAAATTAATATAATCAAATTGGTCTAATATTCCTTAAAAATTAGTAGTTAATAAGTTCAAACACGTCATAATCCCATCCCTGGCCTTGTTTTATTAATCCTAACTGCGAATATTGACATTTCGCAAAATTCCGACTAATATTGGAACTTGTAACATTCATACATCCGCGTAGTCTGTAATGTCAATATTTTATGAACAGAAGGTTGAAGGTACTTGTGGAGGAATTCTGAAGTACTCTTTTCATATGCTAGACATACCTTCAATGCAGTGTATCAAGTATATTGCAAAAGTATTTTCAAACATTCAGAAATTCTCCAATTTATTACAAACCAATGTGCATGTCGAGGAAAGTTTGGGAAAAACAACCTGTTTACGGATATCCAAGTATTATGTCGACATTCAGGTACAATAGAGCAATCGGACAAATAAATATTTCAGCCTAGTTGGATTAATTTTGGATTTTAGAATTCAGCAATCATGTATATTTGCTGTGGCCACTGGCCTCGGTATTCAAATAGAAGGAGCTTCGAAGCATTATTGAAAATGGAATGTTTGCAAGTACAAGTTACAAATTCGGGTTTATAAAACGAGAAAAGAGGCCAGTCAGTCATGTCTATATATGTACCTGTCTCCTGTCTCCAACTGCCGATACATATGCATAGAGAAAGTTTTCGGGAAAACTCTACAAATTTCATATCCAACCTATTATGGAATTGACAGCTTCGGTTAAATAAAGGATAGTCGCAACTAGGCCATTGCCATGTAGGAGATCTAAGAAATGACCCTCGTCATTTCAACTTTCGACACTTTACGAGAGGACCAAATTCCGCACTTCAGTTATACAAGACAGGAAATCCAGGGGGATTTACGACGACTAACGACGACTATCCATCCATCCTCTATTCAAGTGCTTGCCGACAGCGAGTAAGTTGTCTGACTATTATTCTCCGTGTTCAGAAGTAAGAAAACCACAGGTCAGCTCCCTTACAACGGGTAGGATAGAGAATGGCCTTGATAATTCCATTGAAAGGCTTAAAAAAGTTACCTGAACTTCATTTAGCACGAATCGAAGCTAGCCGACCCTTGTAAATATTTTATACAAATGGACAACACAATATCTTTACAGGGAAAGGGGAGAACTTTCTCCGTCCCCTTATTCTTTATTTACTCGTAGGAATAGAAAGGACGCGGCTAGAACCAGTTGAACAAGTCTTCGTTGTCTTAAAATATTGTAGAGTTAAAATGTTTAAAATATTGAAATGCAGGTTCTCTACGTCATACCCTTCTTCCCCACTATCAAAGACAGACACAAAAGAGCAGGATTACCTTTATACATGATATTTGGAACGATCCCATGGGAAACGTCGAAAATGTGATGGGAAATAGTGATGAGAGGTTTCTGTTCGTCGGGTGCAACTTTCCCATCTTTTCCATCCTCTACTACTAACGGCATTGACACGAGAGCACATGGGTTACTTGGAGAAATGCCACCACCAAGATCACCCTCACTTCCACCTCTACTGCTAACTGTACTACCTTCATTACGATGATCGGTTTTCGAAAGTAAATCCGGGTCAGGAGGTGGTTGGTCAAAGGTCACAACAACTCCATCCGAACCAGCGACTTTACCAGTTCCAAGGCTTCCTCCGATGGATCGTGACCCTATCATGGGTAAACAAAGGATCACGAACACAGGGATGACACTCGCCGCACAATCCAAACTGGTGAAAGTCCTGTGCCTTTTCTCCATCTTTTCAGTTGTCGAGAGATGAGTCTCACGTATCATACCATTTTTTGGTAAATCAATCTGCTATCCTTCAAGTACTAACAAATGCATCTGAAATTGTCTTTGAAATAGTCAGAGAGGTTGCGGTAATCGTGTTTCAGATTAAAAGAGAATTCCAGCAACATTAACAGTTTCGTGGTCAAAGACTGCGGAGCAGGGTCAATGCTATTGCTATTATGACGACTTAACATCTTTGACAGTCCTGTCCTGACACAAAGAAGTACCGTGGCAGACTGACTCAACCCAACCACTTCCAGCTTTTGTGGAGAAAGTAGGTAATGGTTCGTGTATCGGCGAAAGAGGAAGAAAGTGGGAAAGAGTGATGGGGACGGCAACTGGTTGAGCCCGTCGTTCCCTCAGTATCTAACATTGCAACCGAACTGTCCAAACTCCTTTCCCCCTTGTCCCAACAACGGCATCCGTCTTTTGCTAAACATGACAGAGGAAATGGTGTAGGGAAACAGGTGAAAGCACGCTCCGAACATCCCAGGAGCTTCTACCATCTACAGGGCCAGGTCGATGAATCGTCTGGCAGTTTCTATATATTTCATGTAATATAAGCAGACATATCTACGTCTAGGTTTTCAAAATGGAGAGTTTCTAACCTTCTAACCCGTGGTTTCAAGCAATTCGAGCCTAGACAGGATGATTGTCACATTATAACTGTCTACTTTTCTCCTCGTGATTAAAAACACGGGATTTTTCGTTGCGGGGGACAGTGATATGAATAACTGATATTGCAATCCCGAGGAAAGTTTATGAAGCTACCAGTTGGATAATCAATATTGTGTCATTTATGGTTTACAGTTGCAAAATATTTTATTCAATTTGAATTCCTTTAAATGTATCATCAATTTAGATTTTTAACTGATTGTGGTAATGTGGAGTACAATTAATTTCATTGAAATGAATTAACACTAGAAAAGAAGGTACAATTAATGACATAGACTATAGAGCTACCGATTCTATATTAGTCGTGTTTAATAATTTGCTATACACGAAATGCAGACGATTGCATATCAAAGGTGAACCGAAATAAAATTATCTTGGATGCTATTCTGTAGAATTTTAAAAGAAAGAACGTTACGGATAATGTATCAAGTGTAGGAACCATCATAACAACGTTTCACGCAGCTTGAATTGTCAATGATCCCTCGGGTCAAAATAGTTAATTAAATCTATTGTATATCTATCTTTGTGTACGAGTTGACTGCTACGTATTGATTATTACATTAAATGGAATGTATATGTATTTTATAAAAATAATATAATGTTACAAAGAAATTACTAAAAGTCTACATTCAGGTTAGAAATCGAATTTACATTTTTTCGAATCTGGAAATCTCCAGCAATAATAATTAATACTTTTTCTATTTCCTATATTTTATTACATGGAAATTGAGATTTTTGTTCGTTTTTGAGATCAATGGAGAGGCAGGACTTTCCACTTCATTGCAATTTCTTACTCCTTTTATGATCTTGGCAGTGATAATGCAAACTAGAGAAAAAACGAAATTTCTTGACACAAATGTAGCAGCTGTAGCGAAGGGTTTTCGTTGAAATGGATGAGAGGGATTTCATCTCGATTTTCGGAAAGCAATTACGAAAGACGCCAAATGAATGTGACCTCCGACGCTTACAAACAAATTTGTTCCATTGTAGTTTCTCCTCAAGTGCAGTCTTGTCTGATGTATCAACCTGTTCAGTGCTGTAAACTGCTTGCCTAGTTGAAGGGAACATTTTGTTCCAGACGTAAATACGCTTTTGCGTTACATTTCTATGCTGCTGCACGTGTCGCTTGTATTCCTGAAAAGTTCGGATTATCTTATTGCAGCGCACGCATAAATAGGCCACAATGTAAGGCATTCGTTCGGGTTTGACTGCCTTTCTGCAAAGCAAATATAAAAATATTAGTGTACAATTTAAGTTATATATATTGTATATTTTTTTACAGTAAATCAGTAGTGTAAATATATCCAATGAACTGGTGTTTCGAGAACTCTAAAGAGATATTAAATAAGAATGTTGTCCAATTTTTCGGGTCAAAAAATCGATTTTTTTTAAGTGAGACCTAGGCCATATAGGCCCCAGGCCCCAGGATATTATGCTAGAATGAACTGGGAAGACTATTTGCTTGTTTTCCTATTGTTTCCTAAAAATGTGTCGCTCCGTTTTAAGTCTATTCGAACCTTCTGCTTTGGAACATTTCAACGTTTTACAAAATCGCTGTCGGATTTCGAAACTACTTTGACTTACCTGGATGTATGCCAAACCAAATATTTTAATATCAAGATGCATTTACGCGATTGATGTGTATGTCGAAAGAAATCGGCTAACACTTTAGATTTGACCACTCCCACTCATAACAGGGGATGTGGTTGAGCCATCTTGGACAATTGGACACAACATTAGATACAAAAGTACCAAATAATATCCCCACTAATGACTAATTCTCAGTGATTTTTGGCTAGACACCAAGGGATGTGGTTGACTCTTGAGATATATAACGTTTTGCGAATTTACTACTTGAGGCACTTCCTACTTCCTACGCAGGGAACTAGTGTTCATAATTAATTACTGGGAAATGGGAATTCCAATTCATTTTTCAGTTCTTAATAATAGACTACGATAAAAATTTGTAATTTCTAAGTTCACTTCAAGTACCTTGTAGCCGTAGCTGCCTTTTCGCCAGACAACAGGCCTCGGTCATCCAACTTCGGGTATTCCGATCCACATTTGGTATTTTTCTTGTGAGCAATCAAGCGTTCCTGATATTGAAAGCACCGTTGGCAAACCAGGCATTTGTACCAGATCGCTTCCACTGGAAATTTCGAAGACATGATTTGTGACAGCCCAACTAGAAAGTGCAGAGAATCAAATCTTAATTATATAATTAAATTATTAGTGGTACTACAGTACAAGTCGAACCGAACTACAAACAGACCTATCGTATTCCCAAACGTTTGCGGATACCGAGTTATATTGATATTGTATTTATTTTTAAAGTCTCGTCTCGCCTCCTTCCTATCCTACGGGCAACAGGCTTCTGCCATAAGAAATTGCGAATTGATTCGATAAAAAAAACCTTTCCTGTCGCCCCGTTACACACACACACACGCTATACAGACATACATACCCTAAACCTAAACGGTACTCCACAACAACGTTTTTTTGTTAGATGAGCGCTGTGTCCTGTGTCCCTCCTCCCTCTAGTGGTAGAACGGTAGGAGTAGATTATGGAAGATCGAAACAGCATGGACCATACCCATGCCATGGGTATAAAAAAGAACACAAAGAAATAATTCTTCAGGCATCGGGTCCGGGCCAGTGACGATATATTATGGACAAAACGAACTACGATCTTTGCAACTTTGCAGCTTTGATCGTATATCGTGATTATCGTCAAGCACGTTCTAATTTTTACCTTGTGCTGTGAGACGATATCGAGTTTATCCGTTTCCAGGATTTTAATTTTTAACATATGGATTAAAAACGCAACCTTCAACTTCAACGTTTAATTTCTCAATCTAATTAACTGCAAATGAAAAATAATATAAATAGCAGGTCGAGTATTACTTGGGGCTTGTTGAGGAGTACCGACTATTACGTTTTGCCGGAAGACCAACGACAGCAAAGTTTACAAGACTTGGACAGGATATGATTTATAATGATATCGACTTATAATTAATTGTTTAGATATTCGACGGATGTCGGATACGTGTATCCGATGATTAAACCTTATTCTCCTTGTTCTGGAATTCTGGATCTGATCTGCAATCTGTGTCTGTGATCTGAAGAAATCCGTCTGAGGGCCGGAATCAAACTCTTGTAATTGTGGAAATTATTATTCCGAAGTAATCCGAAGTTTGAAATTCCAACGATCTGTATATTTGATATTTATATACAATTTGATCATTATTCCATCGTTCCATGAATTGATGATGTATTCCGTACACGGTTGATTCAGGAGGTTTTCCTCACGAGTCTAGCTAGTTACTTTAGGTATGTATGTACTGTGTAACAGTGTATAGTACTAATAGTATGTATATGTATGGGCAATTCAAAACTAATGAAATCATAATTTCATAATCCCAAATCCACGGCCATAAATATCATCATGTCATCAATATGCCATGCTGCCTGTCTGTCGTATGAATGACATTCATAAAATAATATCAGCAGTAGTTCGTATGTTATACTGTACTAATTGTAAATATAACTGAGTGAGATATATTCCATATAATATAAATATAGGATCTAATCATCTAATCCAAAACCTCTGATATTATTTCAAGCGCATCAACAAAGATTTATGATTTTGACTTGTATTTGTATACAAGATACGAAATGTATTCTGCATCTGTTACTGTATGAGGAAATGGATGAGATGAACAATGAACGTTTTATTCAACTATATCAACTCTGCCTGCTCTGGTTAGTCGAGAGTTTCAGACGTATTATAGAGAGACAAGTGACTATTGTAACTGCTCTGCTGGTAGGAATTTCGGAGCATTCAAGTAAGACAGACGGCAGACTAGGAATTTCGGGTTTCAATTTGCTTGGACAGGAAATGGTTGATCTAATATCTAAGCTCTCTAATCCTAATCAGGGATTGGTTTTTGTATTGCTACGATTTGATCTGAAGATCTGATGTGACTTCTTATATATTGAAGTTCACCTTTTTGATGTAGTTGAAAAAATGATGACTAAACTAAACTGAATCTCATTCATGAATGATTCGATAATCCCTTTTTAAATATCCATAGGTAATAGTAATAGGTAATTTCCACATACATTTCATGGAATTTGGCTAAAATGACAATTTATTAGCCTAAAATCTAACTATGTGTATGCACAATTGATGATCGAGTTACATAAGCAAGTCTAATTGCCCATGCACCAAACGTAAACCCAACCCGCATTCATAATATTTATTAATTTGCGTTCATCTTTTTCATGAACGTTTTCCATGTCAAATGGTCAAATCGATAACCTTCAAAGTTAGGCCTCTGGGTTTTGTTGGTCACTAACGCGGGTGAATTATAAGGATCGTAAATCGTAGTCATTAATCATAGGTTTTGGTTTTTAGTATCGCAGGCAGATATTTTTGTAACTAAAGTCAATGTCAATGAAAGAAGTCAATGATAACAGCCTAATCACTTACTTTGTGTCAGAGGTTTCAATTTTATTGATTAAAACTGAGATTTTGAGAGACAGATGGAATGGAAGTATGGAAATGGAAGTTTGTATACTTTGTATTGAAAGTTTTATTGAAGATTATGCAGAGTTGGATTCAATTTCATTCAATTGAATTGAAGCATTGGATATAGATAATTATTTATAATTAATCGTTCAAAGATTGCATTGGTACTCAGCTACGTAGATCGTGATATTACTATTACACTATACACAGCATACCGCAGAGTAATCCCACTATTTAATCCATAATCGATTAATTTTTAACTGTCCGAAAACCCGAAAAAAGTCATCACCGTTCATGCATCAAAGGGGAGGAAGCATTGAGTTACGGGTGGGAGAATCAAAGTCCGGTGAAATTGTTGGGAAAAATTGGCTTAAAATCCGGAAAAAGAGTTTCATCAACGTCCGAAAAATCAAAATCAAGGCCATTCCGATCCCCTATTAAGTTTGGAAAGTAAACCCCAACCTGACTACTGAATAGGATAATAATTACTCACCTCCTACAACATCTCGACTGTCTTAATAGTCTCGGTAAGTAAGTAAATTCAAAATTCAAATACACTCGGTTCGGTCTCAACTCAACGTCTCAAGAAGAAACAGTTTCAATCCATCAAAGTCTTAAATTTTAATTTGCGGCATTTTTTTTAGAACAAAATGGCAAAGATTGGTCGATTCGTCAGCTCGGTTTCGTCACTTTTAAGAACAAGCAATGTGGTAGCTCAGAATTGTCAGATTAGAAACCTCGAGCAATTCAATTTCCAGCAACAGCGGTTTTATTCGCCAGAACGTAAGTATATACATATGAATGAAATTAAAGTACAAGAAGTAACCGTACATTTCATCAATTTTAAAAATTTACAAAAAGTCCGATAGTGGATTGCATGCATGGTCCATAATCCATGACATGACCTCAAGCTCAACGTCCTCAACTCAATCAGTTTGAAAACCCCAAAATCTAGTGATTTTTTATATATACGTTGTGGTTTCAAAACAACAATACAAATCGGATTTTACATAAGATAAGATAAGATCGAATGTGTTTTTTGTTATTTTGCTATTTTAAATTTTAATTGTGGTAATTTTTTTTACTTCGAGAAGCTGTAAGACGATTCTACGCCGATGTTAAAGTTGTGCAACTGGCAGAACCAACTAGAGACTATCCCGGTTCCTGGGGGGTGAATCTGGACCAAAGACAACTTAGAACTCCAGGCAAAACTATTTTCCAAGTTGACAATGAAGCAGTTGCACAAGTTGTTGCTTACGAATGGGCTAAACAGAAAGGGACAATTATGCAAAATACCATGCATATGGTACGAATTCAGAGTTATCGATAAACTAAAATATTAAGTTACAAATAAACGACAATAACATTGTGTAAATACTTGATTTTAATTGTTTACAGACGGCGCTAGCAAACACATCTCAAGACAATCCATTCAATAAAACAAAGTTTGATTTGTGCAATGACATACTTACTTATCTTCCTATGGACACAATCCTTTACAGAGCGGAAGTGAGTAATTTATTTATCAACAAATAATAAACAAAACCAAGCATATTATGTTCGTATGCTTAATACGTAGTTTAATTTTATATTTAAAGGAAGAAGAAAGGCTATGGGAGTTACAAAAGGAGGAATGGGACCCTATTTTATATTGGTTCCAGGACGAATTCGACGTCAAGCTCCCAATTGTTTCTGGAGCAATAACTCCACCAGAAATTCCTCAGGAGACTTTAGCCGCTATACGACGTGAACTGATGTCATATAGGTTTGATGCTATGCTAGGTCAGTTTTGTCTTATCTAGGATCATCAGTTCACTTTGTATCCCATGTTCAATTGACTTTCTTTTTCATTTAAGGTCTGAATTTTGCTGTCGAGGCGATCAAATCATTAATTCTTCCAATGGCTGTTGCTAAAATGAGGATAACATCAGATGAAGCAATACGACTGAGTAATCTTGAAATCAGTTATCAGGTAAGGATAATGAAGATCAATTTATCCTAGTGCAAAAAGGAAAGACAGTAATATTTGCGTTTTAAAATCTAAACTTTTATAAATTCAATTGTTGGCAGACCAAGCACTGGGGAAGTATTGAATGGGCTCACGGAATAGAACATCATGATACTATGTCAAGATTCTCGTCAGGAATGATGTTTTTCAATTTAAATACGCACATGCCCTTTAGGCATATTGAAACACTGGAACCCGGAAGTATGCCCTCAATTGACACTTGTGAACATACTAACCAGAAGGGGACTTAAACTTGAAAGATGAGTGTGTTCTGACAAAGTATAAGATTGCTTATATGGTCCTAGATTATTTCACTGTTATATTCTAGTCTTTGGATCACTCTTAAAACTGTAAACCCAGTTTGAGTGCTTTACAGAGGCCCTGATAAAGACAGGTACCTCTTCATAGTTTCAATAAATATTTCCAGATGTTGTTGTTTAATTTTTAAATCTCCGTTTTTTCGGTTTACTTTATTTGGACTGATGGATCGAATGGCATGGAGAAAACAAACATTTTAAAGTTACGGGAAGTTAATTTTAAGTCTCAGGTAAACTTACATATACACTAGCCAATTACAAAACCGTATAATATTGCTATGTCCGATTTATCCAACATTAATTGGTCTGTCATCCTTTCATCCATGCACCACACCAGATGTAGTTAATCTTCTTACACACGTTGACATGACTGTTTGGCAACTGACAGTTAAGTATTTGATTTAATATAAAATATCCAAAACTACTCGCTCCGAAGGAACTCACAAGGGAGGTATCTGAGAGTGGAACCTCCGATTGCCTTGAATTTTTTTGTGATGAAGCTACAACTCATACAAGCGTAAACGACGAAAAAATTAGCGGCCCAATTTTATGTGTGATATGTTTAAAAAATTGCCAAACATTGGAGACTGAAAAAAATATAGCGAAAATGACAAATAAAATATACCAAAAAATCAAGAAAAAAATTAGGAAAAAGAAAATCATAATATTTTGTCATAATTCACAAGGGTTATGGAGAAATTGGGGTGGGAAGTTTGTCAGAAATGGGAGTGGTGGGTCAGAGTTCGAGTGAGAAAAGAAAGTGAGCGAGAAAACTCGACTTTTTTTCTTTTCCTATAGTAAAGGTCCGTCTGCTTTTGGTGAAAGTGCTCGTTCAAGCGCAATGTTAATTCTCGAGTTCTCCAATGTTCGCTCCCTATCTTGATTCAGGTCATTTTCAAGAAAATTTACCTCTGCCGCAAACTAAAGTCCTCAAACTCGTTGTTGCCCAACAGTTTCCCATCCCAATTTCTCCATAACCCTTGTGAATTATGACAAAATATTATGATTTTCTTTTTCCTAATTTTTTTCTTGATTTTTTGGTATATTTTATTTGTCATTTTCGCTATATTTTTTTCAGTCTCCAATGTTTAGCAATTTTTTAAACATACCACACATAAAATTGGGCCGCTAATTTTTTCGTCGTTTACGTTTGTATGAGTTGTAGCTTCATCACAAAAAAATTCAAGGCAATCGGAAGTTCCACTCTCAGATACCTCCCTTGTCAGGTATCTTTCTCCAGAAATTAAGCCAAGTTATATTCTTTCAAAGCGTTTTGCATGATCGTGTCTTTTACAGCACAGAAGACCAGTTTTATATTCTCAGTATCTGAAAATCGATAGATTTTGGAGTTATAAGGCCTAGTTTAGTTTTACTGATATTAAAATCTTTCTTTACAGACAATACCTGTAGCACAAGTGAAGTGAGAGTAACAACTTCTTTCCGGATCAGGATTTTGAGATAAATATCCGAACTGCAGCATAAATTCTCTTGCCGCAATATCATCTTGCTTTGGTCCTATATTTTATATGAAAAGAATATTGTAATGTAATGGATAAGAGTTTCATATGATACTCTACCGTTTCATTACATGATTAAAAAAATTCAAACGAATGGGAAATTATCTTAAGAGAAATCATCGAATTAGCAAACCGTTTTAGAGTCAGAAAATACCAACAAGTTTTTAACGAGAAATTAAATTTAAACTGAATATTAACAATTTAGTTTTGCCCCAATCATTAAGTAAAATCAGGTAGCCCGGACGGACAGATTATTCATACAAACTGTTTTCAATACTAGAAACCGGAAATATTTTCAAAGAACATTGAATTGAGCAAAATTAATAAGATCAATTGATTGAGCTCAATTTTAGTTTGGTGCACTTGCCACCATAAAGAAGATACTTAATTTTATAAGGATCTTTAGCAAAATGTGAATACTTTAATACTTTTATAATTGTAATTTAGAACGAGCAATTTAGAGCTTGCTTGAATCCTTATTATAGTATGGCGTAAGCGTAAATATGGGAAGTTGGAAGGTTTCCAACTGTGGAACTTTGGGAGCTTCCACACAGTTCCAGCAAGAATACTGTTATTTGAATCTTTTCCTGTATGTATTAAACGTATATAGATATTATGCGTTCTTGTATAGTCTTATCTCCACAATTTCTATTTTCAATCAAGATTAGCGAACAAATACAATCCCTTCTTGTAATGTCAAAATGATCTTGGATTTTACTAATAGTAATAGTACCCTATGTCTAAATTACGACAAAACTCGTTTATGTCCAGCGTTCAATAAAGCTTTCTTCCAATCCAGTTTTTTATACAATTTGTGCTTAGTCTAATTAGCCATTTTGCATGGAATATTTATTTATATGACACAATATTCTCTCGGGAAATTCTTAAATCAAAACACTCAATATTAAAATCCATCGAAATATTTCAATGAACTTTCAGATCAAATAGTTTTGTTATTGTTATCTTATCCATATCGACAATGAAAATAAAGTGATTCACCTGTAAATGTTGGAAAGTAGTCCACTAAATGAGAAGTCATGATTTTTTCCGCTAGTAAATCCTTTTTATTTAAAAACAATATAATGGACGAACTTGCAAACCACGGGTACGTGATGATGGTTCGAAATAAGGCCTGACTCTCTACCATCCGGTTCTGCATACGACATATTGGATTTTTAAATTAGTGTCTTTAATTAGCTTATGACTTACTTACTTCGAAGTATTACATTTACGTACCTCATTGTCGGACTCAAATAGAATTTGGTCATATTCACTAAGTGCAACAAGAAAAATTATGGATGTCACATTTTCGAAACAGTGAATCCACTTTCTTCTCTCCGATCTCTGGCCACCAACGTCTACCATCCTATATATAATCCAAATAAATTGATCAATATCGTATTATGGTCTCTACTAATTAACTGTATACATCGTAAAATATGAAATACAAAAATAAACCGTCCAACGAATTTAATATGTATCATAGATGAACCATGTTTATCATTTTTGTATGAATTGATAATGTTTTTTTAAATGATTAATTAAACTTTGCTTCAAACTATTTAACCTAACCTAAACTGTTGAAAATCACAAGTTGCCCCAACCCTAGAGCACAACTACGTAAACCACTTAATAGTACTTGAGTATATAGTGTTATAAGTTAAGTAGTACTCTAACTATGTTCTTGATCATACCTTTTGAAAACGTATTCCAACTTCGCAATCCCAACTTAATAATATATTGTATCAATTTGACCATTTAAGCCCCGCCCCCACCCCAGTCCGGAGTGGCCCCACCCCCAAATACCATATACACCTTTGAGTAGTCCTTGTTTATACATTTCCAACAACGTTTCTCACACTGGGTTACAATAGAAAATGTTGACCTTAGATTTAATCCCCTTGATCTATATGACCCTCGAACACATTTGACATTCATCGATTCATCCGAAGATCTTATACTTTCTCCGAAAGGAAAATCTCAAAAAGTTGAGACGTTTGCCTGTAACCGTGCGGACAGACGGGAATCATGGGCACCAAATTCATCGCATTTGTTGCTATTCGATGCATACGAATTTTTACAACAATAATGGAAAAATTAATGACTTACCTAAATATAATGGAATCGAGATCAAATGGATATTCGATTATGCCTGTTGTGGGAACTCGAGCTCTTAGAATATCTTGTTCTGTCGCTAAATACGAAGGATCGCCAACTCTGTCCAAGTCGTCCAAATAGCTACATTTAAATATATACAACGTTAAATGATGCAGAATTAATAGGATTTAAGATATCTAAAAACATTAATTTTACTATTTTGCCGAATCTGTGAGTTGGTATTCCCGGCGCCGTGAAAAAATCTCCAAAACACCCTTATCGCTCCACAGTTTTTTTAAAATGACTACCCATTCCGCTTCTAAACTTGTTATCGTTTCATAATCCAACAGTTTTATTTCATCTGCTTTCTCCTGTTTAGATACACAGTATTTATTTGCAGCTCTAAAAATTTACAGCAATCGTTAATATTATCTTATTACCTGTAACGAGCTGTCATCCAACTCAACTTTTAATGTATCCATAGCCTTGAGCATGTTTTGCATGGCCATATAAATATTTTGATAGACCAGTTTGCAATATCCTTTTTTATCCTCTTCAGAATATCCGGACCCATGAATAATCCTCATCTGTTTTATGAATGTCGACTTTCCCGATTCTCCGGTCCCTATTAAGAATTTATATAAAAACACATTTGTTGCAGAAATATTCGGCGAAAGTCTAATATTTCTAAACTTTGATTGTATTGAACCTAGTAATAGCAGTTTGAGCTCCCTTCTCGCATCTTTTTTGTCCTTTTTTAGAGCCTTCTCAATCTCTTGATTGATCTTACGCTGTTCCTTTTCTTCTTCGGATTGGAAACAAGACATTTTGTTATGGATGATTTTTAAAACCTAAATTTTACTGCCTTTCGGGCAATTGAAATGATTTAGAGAATGGAACTGGAAGAAGAATGACCAGATGCATTCCACTGTTCCCGAAAGAGTGACGATGAAATCAAAGGGTGTTACAACATTCCCTCAAGAGCTTTATGAATATATGTATCCTATTAGCGTTCCTGGAAAAAAGAAGCATTCCAAATTCCAACCCATCAAACTGGTAAATCCGATCAGAATTCCTATCTTATAGAACTATGCTAAAAGGAGTATGCAAATATCGAAGCCGTAGAAATGTGTCTCGTTCCATTTCTGTCTTGTTTTCCTCAAGCTTATGCCTTTTAATTGTGACTTACGAATTCAACTAACCGGTAACTCCGTATAAGCAGTTTCATTCTTCAAATTAAGCAGATTAAATCGTCATTAAACAATAAGGATTCTCAAATTCGCATTGCTGTTATCGTGTTTGTGAGGGCCTGACCGTACCAGTCTGAGGTCTGAGTGCCATTTCATGCAAGATTGTCATAAGTGGAACACATTTTGTAAGGTGTCAGGATCTATAATAGCATAGTTCAAGCTTTATTTCACACTTGTATTTTATAATTTGACATTCTTGTTAGATATACAGCGGAGTGAATTACAATCCTTTAAATTAAATGATGTAATAAATCCACTTATGAACTTTTACCGTCAATCAAGTGTACTATGGTACACAGGAATAATATGCTTTTCTAAAGTTGACGGAGAAAGTAATTTTTCTTCATACGTCATTATACTTACATTTTTCTAAATAATTTAGGAATGAAATTGTATTGAACTTGGCCTATTTGATTAGACAGATCTATGCTACCATACTATTATATAAATATGTTAGTTTCATGTTTCATGTGTGTTTCTGATGTTTCTGAATTTAACTAAGGACTCATAGGAATATCGTATGAACATTTGGACATATCGATATCGATTCACATGTCAAATTTTATAGTTCATCAATTGTAATAATGTTGGAGCTATAAATCATGAATATCGTCTCGTTCTGTGGATTCTCACTCACTGATACTCACACTCTTGATTAAATTTCCGTTGACACAATATGAAAATCCTTTTGTTGAGTACTTCAGGGAGTTGCAATGCAACATACAATTCCAACTAGCAACAATGGACATGCATAGATAGTTTATCCCCGATGAATATGTAGTTTTGATAAAATCGATTAAAAAAGAAAAACGAAAATCGAACAATTAAACTTGTATCAGAGTTTTAATATATTAGTTTTTGAGAAATTTTCGCAGAAATTGGGAGTGTCAAGAGGTGGGAAAGCTTATCGTTTAGTAGCTAGAAAGTAGAAAGAAATATAAACTCGAGGTTTTGATCTATTTTGGAATTGACTTTGGGTGCTAACACTGCTAACGTTGGAAGAGCAAAAAATAGTATTACGCCAGAGCAGAGCCTGCATTTTAGCTAAAAGCAAATAGAAAATGGCTATTGGGAATGTTAACCCTTCTCAGGAAAAGTTACGTTTAATCTCTCCTTCCAGCACCCAACATTTGATTTACAATTATGACAATCTAATTTTTCCTTGATTTTTTTAAACCAACCTCGTCCAAATCTAAGTTAAACAACATATGCTGATCCATTGTAAGTCGTTATGTGCTGAAATAGTTTCACACCGTCTTGTTGCGTATATTAATTTTAATTTCATTTGCTGGAAAGGGACGAATATCTTGTCAAGGTCTACCAGTTTCACCTTATCTCCAGTTCAGTTGCTTTGAATCTTAATCGAGCTGGCTAGAAGTACGTAAACCTTAGCACTAATCAATAAATAAATAGAGTGTGGACACAGTGAAAGCTAATGAGTGAAATTAACTGGTACAGATACGCGGACGATAACAGGCTAAGTCTCATAATGAAGATGCATTCGCAACACTGGAATAAAATAAACAACGTATTTTTAGTGGAAACGACTAAATCCAAGAAAACGGGAGACCTTGGGACGGCGGACTTGACCATTACAAAATCCGACTTTTCATCGACCCTTCTTGGTCAGGAAATGAAAAAACCTGTAGAGTGCCTAAAAGCACTGTTTCCCTTCATACGATATTTTCAGTTTTTCGGGTTCTTACCGATTTCCATAGCTAATAAACACACTGGATTATCGTTCAGGAAGCCTAATCCTCTCTGGATATTTACTGGGATCTCCTTCTTAATTCAAGTAACAATGACAGCAAATGCCTGTCGAGAACTGATCGCATTGATTGCAAAATCTTCGACGGTTGGAGAGGAAGTTATAGCAGCTAATAGTGTAATCTACTACTTGCATACGTTTGCCATGTTCCTCTTAATGTTACAGAGACTAAAGTTGCTACCAGCTTTTATTGAATCCTGTAAGAAAGTGGAAGTGCTATGCAAAAAATATCAGTCTCGGGAGGACAATTTGGTGAAACATAGTTGGATGATTTTTGCATACTTTGCAGTTACTCAGTCGGTTGGGAATGTATTGTATTACTATTCTCATGGTAAAATTTCGTCTCTTGATTTTTAAATTGGCCCTAAAATTAAATAGGCTATCTAATTAAGATTTGTAGAATGATTTGTGTTTCTCGTTTATTCCCTATTTTGCAGTGAAAATGTACAACGTAACATCTCCAGGAGACTTTTTTAAATCCTTTTCAATTGATGGAGGGGAAACGTTGGATATGACTGGAATTTCAGGATTTGTCTTCAGCATTTTCGAGTTTTACTGTGACTGCGGCTGGCTTTTTGGAGACACGATGATTTGTTTGATCTCGTTTACAGTAACAAAATATTTTGCCCGATTGAATAAAGGGATGTCTTCGAGTAGGGTAGATACGGTGAAGGAAATAGAAGAACTTCGTTCTGACCATCGGGCGATTAAAGATCTTGTTGAGGTTTGAATAATTGTGTCCCTCAATTGAAAAACCTGTCGAATGAATTTCGAAAATTCAAATTTTGAAATAATTGAGAGGTTGTCATAGTGACAACGTTTTTTAAACTTAAAATTTCGGTTTCAGCAGTCGTACTGGTTTTTCTATCCGGGAATTCGCATGGAAACAGGGTTTAAAAAGACCCTGTTGGGTCCTTGACAAAACTATTTGAAATTATGATTGGTAGTAAGTACTTGGGCTTCAATTAATGAATTTTAATTTGAAATTCAGTTTGGAATTTTTTATTCATAAAACAGAAAGTTAAGCCTGTTCTAGCAAGTGGTTTAGTTTTTCTTACGAAAACCATCCACAGAATATGCAATAACTTTTTATCGACAGTGATAAAAATTAGAAACTAAAGTTTAAATAGAAGCTTATAATTTTTAAGTGCAATTATTATTAATTATAAGTTGACATTTTTTGTCAAGAACCCCACAGGGTCTATATAAAGTTGGTTTCTATGCAAATTCTACAATCGGGAACCCTTTCTGACTCCTAAAATTCTGAACATAAAATTGAAAAAACGTTGTTGCTATGACAACGTTTAAATTGTTTCGGGGACTGAATTTTCAAAATTCATTCGACAGGTTTTTCAATTGAGGGACACAATTAATCAATTTCACCAATGTCATTCATCGTAAAGCTTGATATAAAGTCCTTCACAACTACCAAAATATTTCTATATTATTTATACCGTATTATAATATGACGGTTTTAAATGTATGATTGTATAAATAACTTTTTTACAACACCGAAAAAATATTGTATAGTGTGAAAATACCTAGTATTTTTCCAAACGTTGATCAATCGAAGGATGCTTAAAGATTAGTAGTTTCTGAAGTTCAAACATTATTTAAAACAACAAGGGTTTAAAAATTTAACTTCATGGGGACTTATACGAAGGTTTACGTTATGTCCCAACCGAATATAATTTTGACAAAGCATTTGTGAACTCGTAATTAAATATTATTTTAGCAATGCAATCAAGTATTCTCTCCGATTATTCTCGTCAATTTCGTGGGTAACACTGGATACCTACTCACCCGTTTATACACAGGATTATCAGATGGCTTATCACATCCTCATTTTATAGTGAGGTTCGAGACTATTTATGCTTTTGGTTATCAAATAACTAAAATTCTTATACCAACCTGGTTGGCAGCTCTTCTACATGAAACGGTATGAATTGTTGATCAAACATTTATAAAAGTTTTTAAACATACGCATATTCCCTAATTAATTGTTGTAAATCTTATAGGCCCACGAGCCGTTGGATGTAGTTCATGACTGGCCGTCATTGATAGACTCACCAGAATGCAGAAATCGAATATTGGTTGTAAGTATTCCACACTGCAAAATGTTAAAGCTTGATAACATTAAAAAGTAATATTAATTTCCGTGATCTCTTTTTGCAGATTAATCGATTCGTCTCTCAGCTTGTAAATGATCCTGTTGGACTTTCGGGATGTGGCTATTTTACTATTTCTAAGAGTTTTATGGTTACCATGATTAGTGGGCTCTTGACATACGAAGTCATTATTCTACAGTTCCAACAGTCGGGTCTTTAAAGTTAAAAAACGGAATGTTGTTGGTCCAAAGAAATAGTGTAACAGTTTTTATATATGAGTACATTTTTTCCTAGAAGTCATTAAACTATTATTAATATTTTCACTTGAGTAACGTAAAACTATAACCAATAAACTATAGTGTTCAAACCAGAAATGCATACAAATTCCTAAATAAATCAATAAAAAATGGCATGTAAAAGTAAAAACTCATATTTTTATACACATTACACATCAATTTGCTTGTTTAACTAAGACTGGATAAGAGTCTACGACTGTCGAACTCTTGCCAGCGCAACATAGCATTTATTGGTCGTCATGTCGTTCCAACCTACTGGTCCCATTTCACAGTCGGCACAACTTAAGTATTTAACATTTCCAACGGTATGAGAGACACCGATGTTCTCAAACAGGAACACGTCATTTACAGTAAACCATTCCGACAATGAATCAACTTCAACATCCGTACAGTCCTTCTTCTGGCTCATTTTTGGTAAATCCTAGATTGTAGATAATAAAATATAAATATCCACGTTAAATGTTGAGGATACACAGTCATTTCTAAAAGCGTGTACACGTTTGTAATATCAAACAAAACGTATTCCTTATTAATAGTTAGATTAACAAACCTTATCCTCTTGGACAAATTCTCCCGTTCCTGGGGTCATGATTTTGGAAGGACAATGAATACAAGATAGGTTGAGTCTATTTTTTCCATTTTCCACGTATTCAGTATGACTTCCTGTCAGGTCTGCCGATTCGTTATTTTTGGTCAAGACCTCTTTGTCCCCTTCTGGTTGTGGTTCCAGACTATCACCCATATCCACGGAAAATCTACTCGAGTTAAAAATTCTTCCTTCAGTCAGACAGGTAAACAAGATTTGAATTTATTTGTAAGACTAAGAAGATTCAAAGATTTGAGATTGATAATTTATTCCACAACGTTCATTCAACAATTCAAAAAAATTATGAAATTTGATAACCCCCAACATTTTTCACACTCACCAAATCAATTATAAATTAGCCTTAGCAGTCACGTCCTCCTATCCTAAATCCTAATCTCAAATCTAATTAATTTTGACTAAATACAAAATAGTTGCTCTTGCATTGCATTTGCAAGTAAATAAGTCATGCCCTCTCGTTCTTCGCGGTACTCGTAAGTCGTAAACTCGTAAAGGAAGAAATCATTTATATCTAGCGACTGCGAATGCTGGCTAGCTATAAGAAGGTTGTGTCAGTTGTGTGGTTTGCAATACAGTGTTACCTTAGCATAGGATCTATCTATAGCTCTCTATCTTCCTGTGTCGTTTAGCCAGAGATTTTGTACAAGAGCAAAGAGTGCATATAAATACGGACGGACGGACGATAATAAAATTGCTAAATCTAGATAGAAATTCACATTTCACATTTATATTCTGTATTGTGTATTGCTTGCTGTGTTCTTTTGTCTTTCATATTTATTTGTGTCTTGGTTGATTGTCGTCATTGTCGATATTGATTTATTGATGCCTTGCCTTGATACGGTACGGCTGTATTGTGGATTTATTCAAAATACAAAAACCAGATTCACAATTAATTGAAGCTGAAGTTTGAAATTGCATTGCAAAAAAAGAAATGAGTTCGGGATTTGTAACGGAGGCAGAAGTAGAGGAATCACGTCGGGTGAGACAAGAGGAATGGGAGAAAGTTCGAAAACCGGAAGACCCTCAAGGTTTGTATTTCATATTTTGTACACTTTCTTTGTATTGCATACTTGTAACTTTGAACGTTTGGTTGAACTTGAACTTAAAATGCAAAATTCAAAGTGCAATCAATAATGTATGTAATCAAATGAAGATTGTGTTAAAAATAATGTCAGGATTTTTTTAAAAATTATTTAGATTTAAAGTTCAAAATCCTGATATAACGTGTAAATGATAAAGAATAAAGATGTAATGGATTAGAAATAAATACAAAGTCACATTTTACCACAAATATTTCATATTTGATATTACTTACTTACCACTTACATGATATATAAAATATAATTATTATTTCTCAACCTTCAGATGCACCACTACCTCCAGAGAAGCTGACGGATCGACGTAGTCTTTATGACAGGCTGCAAGAACAGAAGATGAAAAAACAAGAGGAATTTGAAGAAGCTCATAAATTAAGTAGGATAGTCAAATCAAGCGCAATTTCTTTACTGCTAACTAATTCTATAATTGTCATTCTTACATAACGATAGGAGCTGGTTTAAACTTTCGATTTTGTTTCATTCCAGAAAATTTGGTCAAAACCTTAGACGACGACGAGGCTGATTTTTTAGACTACGTCGACAAAGTTAGAATGGACGAGGAACGTCAAAAACGTTTAGAAGAAGCCAATGAGCTTTCAGAATTCAGGAGTAAGGTAGCTGAACTTCGTGAAAAAGAATTGGATGTTTTGATAAAACAGGAAATTGGACTAATCAAACCAGAAAGGAAACCTTCAAGTTCTGGGGATGACTCAAAGACATCACAATCAAAGCTGCTAGCAGGGGTCGTTAAGCGAAAGGGTGCAAGTTCCAATGAATCATTACCGTCAGTGGTTCCTGACAAAAAGTCGAGGATCGGTAAAAAAACACATTAAAATGGAATGTTAGAATATTTTAGGTTTTGTATATACAATTTACTAAAAACAACAATCATTCTTAATTCTTATAGATGAACCAACAAAACATCCCACTACAAAAGCAAATACTGTATTAAAATCTGAAACAGATGCCATTCCTAGCGTTCCATTTAAGGGTAATTTAGTGTGCATCGGGGTGCTTCCAGGGTTAGCTTCTTATAACGATACTTCAAGTGATGAGTCTGGCGATGATTCGACGACGGATTCAGACACTGTATCGCCGGTTGTTCTAAGGGACTTGTGTGGTCGACAAATCGTTCAACAACAAGCAGAAAGTCACGAAGAAAAAAAGAAATGAAGACTGATCAATGAGCACGTGTAATTTTATTGAAATTGGTCCTCTGCCATAAAATTACTTACAAAATCGTATAGATTTTATTAATGTACCATGAACCTAAAAGGCACAACCTTTTGTCCTAAGCTAAAGAATAATACGCTTTCGTAGAATTTTAATTCTAATCGACAACAGCCCGAGTGGGTCCCTCTGTAAGGATTTCATTAAATAAAGTACCTACTAAAAAATCTAACCGAAACAATTTATTAGATAATTTAAACTGCATCGGTTCAAATGGTAGAGGTGTTCCAATCGGCCTTGACAATGTTAAACTGGCACCAATTAATTTTCCCAATGATAAATTCTCTTGGTCAACTCACTTGAGTTGGTGTATGAACCTGTATGTAAGACGGCTCAGGATAGCCACGAATGAAGAATTATAATTAATCATTACATGTACGTACATAATTTATAATTAATAATTATAAGTCATTACGGGGAGAAAAAGAGATCTGGTCATAATAAATAATAAAATCCAAATCCTTTTAAACAGCCCCCCCCCCATATCTGACGCTGCTATCGGCTATCTCTCCCTCTGTATTAACGATAGGTTATGTATACATGCATCTACTATCTGACCAGTTAAATAAAATAACAGTTAAGAAGGAGCCGTCCTATTTAGGAGGAGTCTATTAAAAATCACACCAGAGCATTGATTTTGATAATCATGTTTTACAATCTGTAAAACATACATACAACATAATTTAACCACCAGACGTATTGCCGTTTCAAAAGATTAACAGCTCAATAACAAAACAGAACAGCGGCAGCTTTATATTGGTTTCAATCGACTTCCATATTTATTGAAATTGTTCATACACAATTAAATAATACAAGAAAAACTACCGATACCGTGAATTTTACAGGAAGATAGCAAGGGCTATCGATCGGACAACGCAACGGGATCATATTATACAACATATCTACAGACGACATTTTTAAGTTTGTTAATGTGTTCTCAATTTCTTGGATTTAATAATTAATGATGACTTTCATTTGGACTTGGTTTTCCGTATTGCTTCTCCCACATTTCAACATACTCCTTCTTCCGCTGTTCTCGACGGGCAAAATATTCCGGGTATTGTGCCTTTTCTAATGGATGCCAATAGTCCAAAACCCAATCCGGGGGAGTTGTCTCTCGGTCGTAAGCCACACCACCAGGCGAAGTGGTAACTGTAAAAACAAAGTTATCAAACGGCTTGATTCCTAAAAATTTTAATTGGTTTCATATTTAACCATAAAAATCTCTGACATTACATTTAAGTGGCTGGTAATGCTGGCCTAGGAAAAGCTCCTCCTCTCCAAGATTGACAAGTTCCTTGGCTTTACGCATATCTTTTATATCACGGCTTTCGTCAAATCGTTGTCGCAAAAGAACAGCATTGTAGCGAAAGATATGTCTGAAATAATAAAAATATGAACATTATAAATACTGATGGCGTTCCAAAAAATAACCACGTCTGATTTTTTTATTTCCGAATATTGAACATCATTAAGAACCTAGCATGGAATAAAATATCAACAATATACACTTCTGTGCTGTGAACCGAAAAAACAAGATGTGAGCGTCGATATCCACATATGAATATTGTGCACTTACTGCCTTGTCTAGTCTGAAATTCTCAAAATTTTTGTTGCCATCCGTCTAAATTATAATTAAAATTATAATTGGTTGTATATAATCTATTGGGATTTTAGCAACATAATGCACGTAATTTGGTATATATATGGTCTTTCAATTTCAAATATTCAATGCTCAGAATTCGAGGAAAGCAATAAAGCATGAAATACCAAGATTCTCCTAGCAGAGACTTGCAGACAAGGCTAATGGTATTTTAATAAGGAAAGAAGAATGACTCGAGCGGAATAATGAAATCCAATTGTGAATGGAAAGATCCGGTAACGGTTTTAATGGCTTCCTTCCTACACGTATTATTATATTGCATTTCTCGAACCTTATTCCTTTTTACCAGTTACAAAGGACCCTTTAATTATTATACAGACAAAAATACCATGTACAAAAGTGGAACATCCATACTTCCAATTCAACACACAATTTTTTTTAGACATTCCAGCATCCAGTTTCTACCAGCCTAGTTGTGATGATTCGAATGCTCTGACTTTGGCGTTCGATAAATGAGTTCTTCCACAAATTCACGGTTCAATTTTCTGAGAACATGAAAGTTATCTAGAATTGAATCTTACTCCATCACGACAAAACCAAGTGAATAATGAACAAAATGAGTGATGAAAAGAGGACCCCCATAGCTCAATTCATTCACTTCCTATATTGTCATCATTTATTACAGCTAACCACTTTAGTGAACCTATCGAACCCTTAAGATCATTGTGTCATGTTCATGCCTGGCAGTGCTAAATCGAAATTGAAGAAATCCAACTTAAAAGTTGGCAATTTGCAATAGAATGAAATGTGTAACAATGGATTTATCGTAGAAGTATGGACTAGGGAAGGAATAATGGATGGATGGGTTTGGAGGAAAGCCAATTTTCCTCATTATCCAATTTAAAACGGTTGATTTGAATTTGTTATACGTCCCATTGTAATTCCCATTTCAGAAAATTCATTCTAGTTATATTCTATACACTCGTTATGGACTCGATGGTACTTACAACGCGATATAATTTCACATCCACTGATCCACTACTATTGTTAGTATCATTGCATGCATCCAATCCTAATATTTTTATTATTGAAGAACTCTTGCTTTTAAAATGGACGAAAAAATTAAAATACATTGCGTTCCTAACGACATAATGTTTAATTATGAATACGATAATTACGATATTATGGTATACTAGTCAGCCACAGCCACATGTCACACGCTCAAGCGAGACTTTAACTGATTCAAGATTCATCCAGCGCATTTCAGGGGTAAAGCGTGAATCTAGGTAATCTAGAATGTATCCCCAGAACCTAGTACAAAATAAACCCCTAATTCCTCCATAAATGTGTCATCAATATTTATCTCAAATCTCAACCTAGCTTTGTTTCAAAATCGCTGGGTTGACAATATTTCCCAAATGGGACAAGAAAAAGGGATTCTCAATTAAACGACTCAATCCAGCCAGCAGCACGGTTTCTTTTAGCCTGTAAAACGCCAACCGAGTCAGGTTTTGGTATCTGGTATGTCATTTATACTTTCCTTCTGGAGGCTCAAACTGTTTGAGCCAAAATCTGTATATAATCTTACAATCATAACACATTTATGTTTCTGTCCAATACTAAAATTTAACGTATTCATCATAATAGTCAGCAAAATACATAAAACAAATAAATATTATGAGAATGGAGAATGGCTTAGCACTTTAGCAGTCATTCACATAATAATTTTCAGGAGGTCGGTGATGGTGAACGCGATAGCATGACTGTGGACTGGAAATAAAGACTCTAAATCCGTTCAGATTCTGAAATTCGGATTCAACTACATGAACTTTTACGTCTAGGCTGTACTCTGTATTGCGCGAATAAAACCAAACGGTGCTACCAATTCATGAAATCACATAATCACGTCGGAATTACGGTTACTAATTGTTTGGAATTTTGGAAGTTAGAACCCTGACTTAACTACTTTGTCTGTGGATCTTTTTACATGCTACAGAAAGGATGAGATAAAATTCACTTTCGAGATTCGAGATCGGTCAACCATGCTGGTTTAAATACATAAACTTCAGAATCTACACAGACATTAAGTCTTTATCGAAGAGTAATTCATTTAGTTTCTTTTACTAAAAAAGGAAAGTCACTACAGAAGTTGTTTACAATTAAAATCCACGATTTTCATTGTCAAGTCTAAAATGGTATCTTAGTTAAATTTGATTCTTATAATTTAGCAAATGAAGCCCACTCCCTTTAGCTTCCGATTAAATTAGATCTAGTAGAACGCAGACGTTGCAAAAAATTACAGCGTTATCGCGTCACAAGAAAATCTTAATTACAGTCCTAAAAAATCGATGCAAAATTCTTTATTAATTTTTTTCCCTTTGGTCACTTTCCATCTCCCTCAGCGTTACTGCGTGACTAGCAATTCTGGGCTGTTACATCAATAAATGGATCAATGGAAAACTTCACTTAACGGCAATATTTAAAGTCATGTTTACAAAAAACTAATAGATTTACTTTCTCATCCTAATAACATTCAGAAAATCTGCGTGAAGTTGAAAAACCTTGTCCCTGATCTGGTCTCTAATACCAGATTAACCATTAAAGCATTAAAAGGCTGACTTATTTAACAGGATGCTGAAAACCTGCAATTCACGATGACTCTGCCCATCTGTAACCATAATATATATAACGTAATCGAGAATATGCTAACAATTTCGTTTCGAGACTCCGTTCTTGACTTTCACTTTGCATGTTAACTTTTCTGTTGTCTTTATTTAACGTTTATATAAAAGCGTTGATGAAGCCGATAAAGGGTCATTTGCAAAACGATTACATAAGCAGTTCGAATTGCTGAATAAATAAAGTTTGAGACTTAATTATCCAACGTCCTATAACCGAAATCAATGTTCGTGACTAACTTCAACAAAATTTTAACCCTAAAATTTTAGATTATTCCTTTAAATCACCGTGTTGCAAACTCTGTTGACGTCGAATTGGTTCAATTCGAAACTATTTCTTGTCGTTCGTATTAAAAATATTTAGCATTAGAATGATGCAGAGACTATTATTGTTTAGCCCGATTTTGATCGTTTTATCAGTTCTAATTGCATCAACAAAATGTGGAAGGATCCCCATGAGACACGTTCGACATTCATTATCTTATCAACCAAGCCAGCAGAGTCTTGCAAATCCTTACTTAGAAGACAGGCCGCCGCCTCGTCATCAGATTCAAAGATATCCAGGTATTTGACCTGTTTAACGGCATGGTTTAACTAGGATTGTTAAAAATTGACTTAGTTTAAACAATCCGTCCTTTGACTTTGACTACATTAAATATTACTCAATTCAATCCAAGAACAAACAAATAAAGTTTATTCGAATTTTTTAGACACCGACGGTAGAGGGTCAATAAGAGGAGCAACAAGTTCTAGAGCAGGCCCTGAGAGAGGTCAGATTTTGCATCGACCCAAGAGCACTGAGAAGAAACGCTACCCAAAATCAAATTCATATTCCAGTAGCCCACAACAATCAATGTCAGATGGAGGACCTGTGATCCTAAACAGAGGGAACGGTGTAAAATACGGTAATCTAAAAAACTTTTGTAATTCTCACAGACTTTGCTAAGAGTTATTAACAGCTTTGAAATGAAATCCAACATAACCATAATAGCATAAGATAACTATAAATACTATGTTCTAATTTCTGATTCTGTAACATCTCAGTTCCACTTCAAGGATCCAGTGCATCGTCTGGGTCTGCGTCTGGATACCAAAGCAATTCTCAAGAACAACAAAACAGGCCCTCAGTATACGTAATAAGTGGAGGCGGCGATGACGATGAAGATAACGACGGAATCATGGGATCAATGCAGACATATTTCAAATCATTTAGAGGGCGAATTAAATCGGCAATGTATGGCCTCATCGGACAAGATGGAGATGATAGACAATTAAGTTAAAAAAGTTGTTTTTATGGTTAAAATTGCTTCGTGTGTTTGTTATGTGTTATTTAGCTTTTAAGTTTTTGAGTAATTGCTTGTGTTTATATTTTTAACAAAAGTAATACAATTAACATAATAATTTCAATTTTGAATTTACAAATTTACTCATGTTCTTATATATTGTATAATAAATGCATATATATAATATATACATATTAAATCATGTTTTCGGATTTTAGTTAATGTCAACTGTTGCAAGTTGCCACTTACAATCTATTGTTGATCGTTTTGTTGTATGCTAAAGGATTAAGTTGTCGCAAAACACAACAACAAATAAAAAATATATGTGACTTTGGTGTTGGTCGTACACAACCACACTCATTTACATGGACTGATCACTGTGCACTGCGCACTGATTGATTGCATTGGACTTGACTTGCAGTTGCACATCATACATTCAATTGTATATGATATGTAAATAATAGGAATGTAATGTTTGATGTTGCTTGAAATAAGCCGATTTGATAGAAAACCGAAACCGAACCGACGGTTTGAATTACAAATTTGAAATTGATTGCCTTGATCCTAACAGTCCTAAGTACAAACTCAAAACTAAAGCTTCATGCTGATCTGTTGATTGATATTTGATATATATTGATAGATGTGATAATGTGTAATGTGCTATGATGTTTGATTGATTTTGATACACATACATATCCATCAATCCATCCCTCCCCCTCTGTGCTCTGCCCTCCCTCCCTGGTCTTTGCCCCGACCTGTGACCTGACCTGACCCGCAAGTTAAAATCTTGACTTATGACTTACCGATGTACCATGTGTGCTTCGATATTTCGAAGAGCCCGTTTATAGAGGCTGCAAACCTTACGGGTATGGGAAATGAGTTCAGTTTGCAAGTACGACATCCTTTGTCCTTCTTCTTCTGTCTTCCTTTCCACTTTCGAATCCGACTATCCGATTATCCGACCTCCTCTGCTGATCTAGTTCTCTTCGAACACTTTTGACTTTCTTTCGCCTAAAATAATTCAACTGATTATGAATTGTTTCGTACAGACCACAGACAGACCTTCTCTTGCGATTTAGATCTTATCAAGCTCAAAGCTACACACCCCACCCAGCCCAATTTTGAATTTAAATGTTATTGATTGTCCAAAAAATCTGTTCCAGTTTTTCTTTGAAAATGAATTCTGTTAGAATTTATAAGCTCTCGAAGGAAACCGGGTTTTGAGCTGGTTGGTTCGTTTCCAAATTCATGTGTGGGGACATCAGCCATCAGCGGGAGAAAGTTACTCTCGTCTCGACCTCATCTCTGACGAAAACAAAACACGGGGAATCTGCTGCTGTCATTTGTGTGCAAATGTGCACTATTTTAGTTTTTAGTTACTATTTTAAATTTTTATTACATTTAGATTTTAGATAACATTTTTATAGTACATAGTTTGTAGTTCCATATCCATCTGTGTCTTTTTGTATGCTGAATTTGTCTCCAGTCCAGTGACAGTCTGGTTTATGACCCGAATACGATACATGTATACATCCGTTCAATCCATAATCCAATATCTGATCTGAGGTCTGATGATCAATTATAGGAAGATTGAATATCAAAGATAGGAATGATAGGATAATAACAAATAATCTGATTCATGATCATGATTCTGGATCTGATGTGACAGAAAGACAGATCACAGATGAGGGAAGTGTTACCAGTCACGGTCACCGATTGCCGATTGCACAATCACAAATCAATAATCAATTCACAATTCACAAGTACTTGTGACTTATCATCTCAGATCTCAATCTCACCCACCAGTGACCGGGCCGGGGGCTCGTTTCGCTCGCGTTGACATCACAAGTCGTCCCCTAACCCCAATAAACCATAAACCAAACCTGTAATTAAAAAAGCCTCCTAAAATCCGCACTAGTCTTTATTTCATATTTTTAGACAACGCAAAAAGCAACGCCTAGAAAGGTTGCAGGTGATACATTTCAATTTAGAGAAAATTAAGGCACAAACAAGGCAAGGATTTAGCCAGCCCTTTTCAGGATTGTAATTGTAAGTATTCTAAGCCAAACGTGCACATACTTAATAACAAAAACACCATTTGTCATATACTACAAATATACTACATACTAACCCAGAGCCAGAGTTAAGTAAATCTTACAATAACAATAGATTACAAGTACGAATTTAAGTTTAAGGTAAACTAAATACGGAAGTAAGCTTTTATTTTTTATTTTTCGAATCTCCAGTCGATCTTGCACGAACCTTCGACACATTGACCGTTTTCTAGTCTAAATAGTAAGTTCTGTGAACCTGTTTTACATCACAATTCGGTCATAGCATATCTCTTCTTCTAAATCATAAATGAATAAGATTGGATAGCTATGCCATGGAATAGGGTCTATGCATATACATCCTATTGATCAGGATCACATCGGATACTTTTATTTTTAGAGATTTAAATGACTTCCTGCGTGCTACAAAAAATGTTTGTAGTTAACTTTTATGATTCTTTTATTCCTCTAGATTATTCGGTGTAAATATCGAATTTAAAATTAAAAAATAATGAAGGAGAACTCGTCATCTTCAAACATGGAAAATCAAATTACTGAGCTTCCAAATCTTTTCCTGCAAATGGAATATGAACGGGAGAAAATTCCAAGAATTTTAAGGGAAGATTATGTGCCAATATTCATTGTTAACCTTCTCCGGGAAAAATTATGCTCCAAGATGGAACGATCTAATTCCCGAATAGCTGCTCATCACAACAATAAGGATCATGCAATCTCAGAAATGGAATCGGGATCTGCGGATAAATGGACCGACGATTCAATTCTGGAAGAATATGCCGTCTTTGAATCCTCATTTATACTTACTGAAGAAAACCTCGAATTTGTGCATCGGGTTTTAAAATTTTCGAAAGATGTAATTAATACTCTCAATGTTGACGCCACGAAATTTATGACATGCTTCATGGAAGAGGTAAGTTTGCTTAGTTTTTGCTAGTCAGTGTCAAATATGTTTTCTTAAATTGACAATTTAAAAGTTTATAATCTTTTAATTAGATCGAATTCCCAACAATGGAAGTGCTTTATCTGATGGACCGTCAGTACCAATTATTTTCACTCAGCAGTTATCTGATTCAGTAAGTCAAATTTTTAGCCCGAGTCAGGGCTTATGGAATCATGCTGTCCGTCCGTCCGTCCGTCCGTCTGTCCGTGACACGCTAGCGGCCAAACGGCTGGACCGATCGACTTCAAATTTGGGACACTTGTGTATTTTGTAAATGCGAAGGCTAAGTTCGAAGGTGGGAAAAATCGGTCCATCGGTTCACCCGTGGGGGTCATGCAAAAGTGTGTTGCCAAGGGGATAGGTTTAAAATACAGACAAATAGAAGCGTGTATTTTAAACCTATATGCTCATTTACAATCATATAGTATATAGGGAAGTGCAGTCCAATAGGCCATATGGATTTCTATTCCTTCCGTACAGCATAATAAGTACATCTACCCGATAGCCCCTAGTAGATGACCCAAGCGGGTTTTCTAAAATCTGGTCTAGAACGCTGAAATTTTGTATACCGTTACGATATGATATTGCAAAACCAAATGTGACCAATTGGGGGGTAAACGTTGCTTCTAGAGACCCTAGCGGGTGACCCATGCGGGTTTTCTAAAATCTGGTCTAGAACGCTGAAATTTTGTATACCGTCACGATATGATATTGCAAAACCAAATGTGACCAATTGGGGGGTAAACGTTGCTTCTAGAGACCCTAGTGGGTGACCCATGCGGGTTTTCTAAAATCTGATCTAGAACGCTGAAATTTTGTATACCGTCACGATATGATATTCCAATAACAAATACGATAAAATTGGCGGCAAAATGTTGCTTCTAAGGACCTTAGTGGGTCACCCATGCGGGTTTTCTAAAATCTGGCCTAGAACGCTGAAATTTTGTATACCATCACAATATGATATTGCAATAACAAATGTGACCAACTGGGGACAAAATGTTGCTTTGGGTGACCCATGCGGGTTTTTATAATCTGGGCTAGAACGCTGAAACTTTTTATACCGTCACGATATGATATTGCAATAACAAATGTGACCAATTGAGGACAAAATGTTGCTTCTATGGGCATGGACCCTAATGGGTGACCAATGCGGGTTTTCTGTAAACTGACTTAGAACGCCCTGTAATTTTGTAAACCATCATTTTTATGATTTGATAAACGTACAAGGACACACGATTGCCTGACTCGGACTTTTATACACTGCACACTGTAGGTTTTTAACTTTATAGATATTTAGCCAGAAATATACAATTAATTAAGGGAGTGGATACTTTAACAGGTTTCATTTTACATGTCAGGGCTTATTTAAAACGTCTCATCCCCATGGGCCATATGTAAATTGTTATTCATTTGGCTCATTTCCTGTATTCATTGTTGCTTATTCTTCAAGGCGACTTTTGGAAAGCCCGACCAATTAACTGCAATAAATAACACTTTTTTTAAATAAAAATGTGCTTTGAATTGAAAACATATTAAAACGATAACAAACAAAAAAGGAAATACTTTATGAACGATCTCCATAAAAAGACGTGCATTAATATTAAGAGGGATGATGCACCACAGTGGGTGTGGTTTTTGTAAACTCAAAAATATGCCCCGCCATGCAGATAAAATTTATCTTACAAGGGAACATTCCCAACTGTACAACCCCGATATTTTTCAAACCGGTCGCATTCAAAATATAAACTAAAATAATGAAACTTTAATAAACTATGGGTGACTAAAATCGGTTTGACCTAGGAAAGTCGGTCAGAAGGTCAAGGTCATGTTCCCTTGTTAGCCTTTATTAAGTGTTGAAAACACTTTATGCGAATGACTATGCTGTCTGTTCGTTCGTCCGTCCGTCCATCCGTCCGACTGTCGGTGCGATAACTGACCAACGGCTTGAACTACGGTCACCAAATTTTGTACACTTGTTCCTTGGGAAATTTTTTGAAGTGTATTTGCTGACACATGATTTGGGGTCCCACTGTACAAGATGCCGACTCCAATCAAACTTAATGATTAAAATATGATTTCGTTCCAGACTAAAACATCCATCACAGATAGAGTTCTTCAAGCGTCAATTTCTATCGTTTTGCTTCTCACCTTCCGCTTCCCACTTTGAAACGAAAGCTAAAGAACGAGCTACAGAAATACTAGAGCATTTCGTCGAGACCTTTATAATGTCGGCTTATTGCAATCCAGGAAACTGTAAACCACTGATGAATCTAGAAAAAGTTGTAAAAGATCTACTATGGAATATATCTGAGAAGCTAGTTACTGGTACTGGAGGGTCATGCCCATCTGTAAATCATACGTTTCTGCTGGCTGTACTTCAAGAAGGTAATTTTACAAATTTGTTGAACTATTGAGTTTATATGGAAAACCAACTACTTAACCAGCCAATCGCCCCCCCCCCCCCCCCTCCTACCAACAAGAAAAACCAGTTTCCAGTACTGGAATTTAACTTTAAAATTGAAATAGCATCGATTTCCGGGTTAAGGGCTTTTTCAAATAGATTTAAGCAAAAACTTGGAGTTATTTGAAACGAAGCTTTTACGTTCAAATGTGTAAAGGTTTAACCAGTTGGTTTTTTAATAATCTGAAAAGTTAAAATGAATCCTAAACTTCTAAAAACGTACACCCATCTCTCCCGCTTTCAATGTAACAAAAGGAAATGGGTATGGGCACTATTGTATTGTAAAACTGAATTTATGCAGACGAAAACTTGTATTATTTTTTTTTAAATTAATACCCATTGGAATTTCCTTCCCTGTAGTCTTGATTCGGCAAACTCAACATATTCCTTTAGCATCTTGAGCGTCTGAAATTCAGTCTGAATTTGATATTAGGAGCAGTTACTACTACTTTGTAGTTTATTTTACCAAATGAATGCAAAACATTATTTCCTGTGGACCATCGACCATCTAGATAGAAATAGAGCCTCTGCTATTAATCCCAAATCCCAGGTACAAAGGTACACTGCAATCTATAATAATCATTAATATTTAAGGAACGCAATCGTATCGCATTCTCTGTAAAAGAGTTGGTTTATTTCTGTCGTATTTCCAAAACCATCCGAAACCAGAAACTATTACTGTTCTAAGCTGCGCAGTAATAATTTGTTCCATGAAAGAATAGTTGCTATAATTTTAAAATGTTATTCTTATCCTTCAGCAAAAGTGCCAAATTCAGTAAAAGTGCGGTACTTTTCCCATCAACTTTCTCAAATACTATGCATTGGCTCGACTCCAATGGCGTTGACTGAAGTTTTACAGTATCAAGAGCAGTTCGCGAATCCTTCAGTTTCTAGCAACGACCAAGCCTTTTGCGACACAATTTCAATGGTATTGGTTCCTATTAAGTAATTGTGCTCCTTTAGTCTGAAATTGTTTGAATAACTATCATTAAAAGTAACTTGGTCCATTTTACGGTCTCTATAGATGATTGGAGTCCTAACCACATCTTCAGATGTCCTTAACATTATTGTGGCGTCCATTAGAAGTGAAACAAAGAGCTGGGTAAGGATCCTTAATTTAATTACTGCGTGGATTCAGAAAGCGGAGTACGAAGCAGCTTCGTCTGTGAAAGAGATTGTCAAGACTCTCATGAAAGAAGGACTTTCCTCTAAAACCAAGGAGAAAGTTACATTGGCATTCATCTTGGCCCGACATTGTTCGCTCGTAGCCCCGAAAATTTTCTCACGATATGAGAAATGGTATTCGAACATGTTTGAGACGGAACTATACTCACCTGCCAACGAACCAGAAACCTTTCATTTCTTGTCGAATTTGCTAACGGACTGGATTCCATTTGAGCCAAGTTGCTTTCTTCAAGTGCAGGCCACATTTTGGCCGTACATTCCTGCGGGATGCCGAGGTATATGGAATGATTACGTGAGCCTGGCTAAAGTTCGGGTGGCTGAATATAATGAAGTAGAAAGCGCTATGGAATTTGAGCCAAATCCGAATAATCCAGTAAGGAATTCTAATTCAATATTTCATATCTCTACTGCTATTAGCATTTATATGACTACTTCGTCGGATACGATGTTTTTTTCATAAAAGAAATGAGGAAGAGAATAGTCGAGAAGGCTCTCATGAGAAATGCAATGCAATTTCGGAATTTCTTATTTTCAAACCAATCGACCAGACAAATACCTGTTTAATGTCATCCATAAAACTTGTAGAACTAACAAGAGTCGGAATCCAGATGTCATTTTACGGTCCTTCTTTATTCCATTCAGGTTCAACACGACGTCGAAATGGGTATTAATGCTTACGAGAACACAAGAACTATGCCCCAGAGCATTGCCCACATGTGGATGTTTCGAAAGCAATACTACCTAGACCAATTTCTCCCCGTACTACTCAAGCAACCGTAAGAAAACAATTTAAATTCAAGAAATTACACACCATGTACTGGTCTCAAGGAGAAGTGCTCTCCTGAGAACAAATCTTCCACTAAGTAAATTATTGAGAGTTGCATAAAAGGTTCAATTTCACGGCTCCTCGCTTCGACTTACGTTTCAAGCGTCATCAACATTCATAATTTAAACTTTGGCGTATTCATTCGCAGGTTGGGCACGGCTTTATCCGATGCGAGATTAAGACTTATTGAAGTCCTAAATAAAGATGGAAAAATTCCAATGGAGATGTATGTCGTCTACAAGAACTCCAGAACTACCACTAACACCAACGTACGACTGTAATTTAGACCGCGCCGTCATCTGTAAACACAGACAATGAAATTTATAAAACGAAAGGTTGTAATGGATTGGCTGGATTCGTAAAATTATGCTCCGTTAACATTAACGATAGATAGTATCTTCTATAATTTCTACAGTTCTATTTAAAAAACACTTTCGGCATGAACTGAATTCTTGGATTTCGCTAAAATAATTGAATAAATATTTGAGTTTTAAAGAATATATTAAATTATGTATTTTGTTTTTACGTGCATTTTCCGTTTAAATATCCCCGATGTTTGTCAGGATTCCTAACAAAAATCCTACCTATACATTGTAAATTAACAAAATGAAGCGATGCCATCCTTCTCGTAGGCTTAAAATAGCAAATGGCATTTCATTAATCTGCATATACACTAAGTTTACTACAACGTTTCTGCAAAGGTGCATGAAGTAGAGCTCACTTTCGTGATACGATTAATTCTCATTATTAATCAAGACACAAAGATCAGCCACCTTAATTTTCAGTTTCATCGAGTCGTGAAATAATTACAATAATTTCTTATAAATTCCAACAAAGATCTACTACAACTACTATACCTTTATATCCTCTTAAGATTGCTTTCACAGAAAATGCATTATTAAATTTTATACACGGTACGGAAATTCTCAACCACAGGAGAAACCCATGTCTTAATGTAATGAATATTAATGAGGTGTTTAATTCTGAATCACGGAGTGAGTATCAACCAAAGTGAACAGAAGCTTCACAATTCCAGCTAGGAACTGCCTTTTTCGAGCATCGGTTTCAATGGACTTGTGCATACAGGCGTCTTTTACAAAGCAATAGGAATAAGTTTTGCTGCAACACGGCCATGATCCCAGATCACAAACCATAAAAACGTTGCAGGCTTAGCAATCTCTCAATTCCTTTATTATGCTCTTATAAATATACATTTATAGAAATATATATTTCCATCCAGGTATTTTTCATCTTCTTTCCTTTTTGTAAAGACTATAAAAGGCATAATTAGCAAAAAAAAACGGATGGATTTTCAAAATTGACATTCAATCCAATTATTATAATCGATAATTGTGAAGTTCTATGAGTACCAGTATAATATCTTAACAATTGGACAGTATAAGAGCCTAAACAAGAACAGTCAATTTCAAGTTGTAATTACCAACCAATAAGGTAGAACCAGACGAAAAAACTTGTAAATCTCGAATCTCGATACATGCTTGATATAGATAATTATCGTGTATTGACGTTATTCGTAATACGGTACGGGGAAGTAAGAGCATGCCCTATTTGTTCAAGTTCTCACAACCAACTCCAAATTACCTACAAGGGGGTACATGATAACTAAATTAACTAATAAGCATCTGCAATCATGATGATATGATATGGTAGAGGATGTCCCGTCCGCAATATTATTGAAAGCTATATAAGGTCTTATGATGCAGCGTACTCCTTGTCGGTTTCAAGAAGCATGATTCATACAATGTACTGTAGTTTCATTGGGAAATTTTAAATCGACCATTGAATGTGTTAGTTAATATAAATTCATGGGCCGTTGTTGACAAGTGTATCTGTGTATCGCTAAATTGGAAAACAGTTTGGTTTTATAATCAGAACTAATTGTAAATATTTCCTTTATTCACATCCACCACATCTATAAACTTCTGATAAACATGGTAAGCCCGACAATTTGAAAATCTATGAAATGCCATTGACTGACTGACCAATTAACAGGGGCATTTTCATGTTATCTTATAAAATCGGCCGTCACACAATAATCGAGATTAGTCAACGTGTCATCAACTCAACAATTTTATTAGACTACAGTTTACGCTCCACTCAATTTCATTAAGCACCGAGGAGTATAATAAACACATCGTGGTTAGGGCTTCGGCATCGGCATTAAGCTAATAATGGTATTTTACTTTCCATCTTCATGTGATTTAAATTTAAATATACAATTTACGTATGTCGTATGTTCATTGTGTGAAAAGGCTGAAAAGGACAGAAAATGTGCTTTTGGTTTTGAATTTGCTTATGAGCAAAGTTTCAAACGAATATGAAGAATCATCCATGTGAAATTTCTCTGAATAGGTTTCCACATTTTCGTTCCCAGTGTTTCCAAATACCAATACTATATACCTTCTTCATTCGACTCCATTGCCAGGAAATCCTTTTGTTGATCTGGATCTACTTCTAGATCTTCTTCCGCTAAAAATGATTCCAGCTCCATAGGATCTTCGTCAAGCTGAATTTCCTCCAGGCTAGGTGTTGAATCTGCGGTTGATGTCACTTCTATAATAGAAAAATAACGATAAAGTCAGCAGTATGGAATCACTATATATGAAATGAGATCTGAAGATCAGCGTGCAGAGATTATGAGTATTAGTGAATATGGATCCGAATTCCGACAATAAAGAAAAATGTAAATAGAAGCGTACTTGGAATGGTTCCTTGTAACTTATACTGCTGTACATCTTTCTCGAAAGCGTCTTGAAACACAGCCTGTCGTTCTTTTAAAGTTGGTTCTCTTTTTTTCTCGTATTCTTTTATTTTGTGAAGGTGGTCTTCAGCTAGCTTTTCTGAAATAAAAAACTACAGAAGTAGAATACACCGTAAGACAGATAATTGGGAGGATATACGGAGAAAATTTTTAACATCACTTAACATGGACCCTATACTAACTAGGGAATAAACTGAAATTGCAAACCATTTCGCGAAAAACATGAACACGAGATGTTCGTTAAATACAAAAAATAGACACACACACACACACAAAAAGCAGCAATTCCTAATCATGATTATTGTAATGGTTATTATTATTATTATTGGTTGAGCAATATGTTGTCAAGAAAGTTGCTGAACCAGTGACGAAAGCAACCAAATGATGATTACGGTTCAACATAAGATAATATACTACAGAACGCATATTAAAATAGGCTCCAACTCTAACTTATGTACAGGCCAATTATACGTACTCACCTTTCAAGTCATCAAGTTCAGACATTCGCTTCTCCTGGTACAACGCTAGCTGAAATCGGTGGTCTAACTGCTTCTCGCGAAGTTCCTGAGTTTCTATCATGTCTTCTAGCCTGAGTAACGCATCTTCTGTTTCGTCGAAGGCACACTGTAAATTAACTGTAATATACACGCTTGTAATTAGTACGGATACTCATTAGCCATTCAACAATTACTGTAACAGCCCCCCTACCCAAAGTGGAATAGATTAAAATGTTCTTGATGACTTTCAGTAGTTTCAGCCGCTTTTAAAGACAGTGGTCAACTTAATTTCAAAAGTGCTTTAATTTGAACATGTGCCGTAGTCTGAAATTGAAATCTACGTCGATTCTATTCATCCAATGCCTCAGTGGGTACTGGGTAGCCTTCCTATGAAAAGACTTTCAAAAGGTTCACATTCACACTGCTCTTTTCAAGTTGTGCTTCGAACTCGAAAGAGTAAATAAGAAAGAGAACTTACGAATAGCATCACAGATTTCTTGAACTCCATGAGTTACTTGGGGAATTAAGGCTAGAGAGGTTGTCAACTTTGCTACTTTCTTCCATTGTCCTTCGTAGTTTTCATGAAGACTTTGAATAATTTCATCCACCTCCTGTGTTTCAATTACATGAATTACACACAACCATACCATATTATACGTAGTTGTAGGATTTCAAAGAGCCTCAAATTATTTTGAAGCAGAAACTCAAGACTTCATTAAGTGATACGAAATTTCTGCTAAACTTACAGCAGCACAGAGTGCAGTTATTTGGGTCTTGCTGTGAATATCAGTCCAGTAACTTTGATACCTTTCTAGAAGCTCTAATCCGGCGTCATAATTACATACGTCTTTCACGGATTTTCTCCTGGCGTCTCTGCTAGTCTGCCGGTCCAATTTCAAGTTCCTAAAGCTGGTTATAATTTTACTGTTTAAATTACTATTAAAACTATTATACCATTAATTAATAATAATTCGTATAGTATTTTCTCCAATACAATCACGAATGTATGGATTCTCAAAATCATGAAGGCATTTAATATATTTGGCTAAACTTGGCATTCCATACCTGCTGGTTATTTCCTCTTGAACGTTGAAGAACTTTTCTCTCAAACTGGCAAACATGTTCTGTGTTTACTTTGCAGAGCTTTGACAGAGCTTTGTATTGCCGTGTTCAACGATATATACTTTACTATTCCATAGTCAAATCCGTTGTCACAATTTACGTTGAGTAAAATGGATAAGAGAGAGGGGCCTGAAAGGAATAGAAACCCAGAAGAAAATTTAAGACAATTTAGGAATTTAAGATTGGTGATTGGAATGGAAAGAATTGGAGTTCTAACTAGAGGAGCATCTATTACCATTAAAATTTGAAAGCCTAATTGAGATAATTAACACTTAATTGAGATCTACTAAGAATAGGGTTGAGCTATGACTGGCATTTGTTATTCCGATTAGCCTTTTAGTGTCTAAAACGAAAGAAAACCGTGGTTGGTGCATCCATATCCAATTCTATGGTGCATCCTCTTATTCACGCTGATAATTTTTTATAAAGATATGGGCTACACAAATTGTTATTTTGACCCATTTTTACTTGATATTTCCATTAAACGAATTCAAATAAAGGTTTTCAAAGTTTCTCTTTGGAAAATATGACATGGCACAACTATGTATATATAAAATATTGTTTTCACCCGAAGCTCATTGCATGATTTGTGTTTTCAACTAACAGCCGATGTTGAATTGCTGAATAAATTCGACAATGAACCCTATGATATGAAACATACGAATACCAATTGATCCTAACCGTTGATCGAACTTCAGTGAAAGCACATAGATCGAGCAATATATAAATATATATTCATGTACTACAAGAGGAGAAAGCAATTAATCTGAGCAGGTCAGAAAACGTATAGAGACACAGATAAAGGGATTCGTTAGAACATCATTCTTGTCCTTTCATCTTAGCAAACTAATTGACAAGAAAACAGATAATAGGGATATATTGTATTTACCAAACAAAAAACAAAAGATAGGCTGAATGGAAATGCTAAAATGTTGGGACGGAGAAATAGGAAAAGAAGATCTTTTTGTGTTGTTTGCTATTCACCAACTATACCCTCAAACGTTGGATCTCATAAAATCCAGAGGTTGCATCATTTTATGTGACAGTAAATGAAATATGCGCTCTCATTATTATTAAACCATTGATGAATGTTTCAATGCATTATGTATATATGTTATGTATTATGTATTATACATATAAGTATATAGTTAGTGCTTAAAGCAGTTGGTTCAATCAACGCCATAGACATTTCTGTGATCAACGCAGATAAGAAGATAAACGCAGTATCACAAACACAAGAACACTCATCAGTCAGATAGCCCTGTTAAACCGATTACTCGAGGAATCGCAATCGAGTTGCCATTACCGCAAATACTATTTAAAGTTTTCTTGGGGATTTATTCTTTTGTTTGTTTAAACCCCTTAAAGGGACAAGTTATATTTCGGATGAAGTTAAATTATATGTTTGAAGTAATAATTTATGGTTGAAATTCGAAAAACTTATTAATTAGTACAAAACTGGTAAATATACAATTCATCAAGATTTGCATTTTGCATAGCATGTAATCCCCCTTGAATTGAAATATTCAACCTGTAGGTGTACAAGAGCGTCCTTTTTATCAATTGATGTTAAAATCATCTTTATGGTAAAACTCCATCTTCCTTTATATCGTCAACATTTCTATATTCCAATTTCCAATAAAAAGAGGTAATGATCTTAGAAACATTACCTTCTCCAACTCAGCAAGAGCATGTTTTATCATTAATTCAATACCAGAATTCTAATAGAATGAATGAAAAAAAATCTTCCGATTTATAATGTCAGTGAGGTGGAATAGAAACGGAGTTTGTTGAACCGGAATATGTTAATCCCTTCATCCAACCGGAACAATAAACAAGACAAGAGGAAAAAGTCTAAATCCTTCTCAACCTCTGAAACGGAAGCATATCCGAAAGACGTCGTTATCTTTTATCATTATATCTAATCTATCACAATCAGAAATTCAGAAAGTAAAATCCAAGATGTGCCAAGAGAAATATCAAGTTGAAATATCTGAAATTAAGTATATAATCGAATCTAATCCATCACATGTGCTTTTCTGTTGGGTATAAAGCTAAAAAATGTATTGTAATCTCAGATTAAAAAGTAAAAGCCACTTATACCTTACTGCGTGTAATGCAAGCTAACAATCAGAAAATAGAGCTAGAGGCGAGCAAAGGCAAAGAAGCCGTAAAAAGTATTTTTAAACACAACAACATATGTACGGGTGGTTATTAAAAATTGACAAATCAGAGAGAAGAGGGCTCAAGTATTAATCAGTAAATAAATAAATAATATTTGCGCAGTTTGAGTCTTTAAAATGGAAACAAATTCCAGTAAAATTTTAATTCTGCAGAGCTACTTTCCATATTCATGAACATAGTTTGCTCTAAAATACTAATTAATATTACTTCTCAGTTCTCTCTCTATCTGGGTGTGGAAACTGTAAGCAGTTTCAATTTCAGAGGTTCCATCCTTTATGTTTTGACAAAAAATAGTCAGTAATGCTATCAAATCAAATGATCATCATTATCGTATGAATTGTTAAAAAGACAGCCTTGGTTTCATCTCCGGCGTATGCAAGGCGACTTATGAACATTCTCTGCTGAACAGTGTAATCACAAGCTGACCGCAGCAGTGATGCAGTTTAAAAAATGAATTCATTGTCTAAATAAAAATTGAATCAAAATATTCAAAATTAAAATGTTGGACTATATATTAGATGTTTCAGGAATGCGTAACACTACTCTAGTATTTTACTACCTAAATCATTGATGGTGTTTGAACCTTCACCCTTAGAAATCTGATTGTGTGTCCGGTTTCAGGTTCAAAAAATTGCCAGGAAAAGACTTTGCACCTTGATTAATCTGAACTGCGGAGGAGTCCGCCTAGAGATGATTTATAATTGGAAGTTGAATTTCAAATTTTTAGCTTCATATGAGACTTGCCGATCGCAAGACCACGCGTAGCTAAAACATGTACATGTTGGAATAAACCGTTACAAACGCACGTACAAAAGGGGTGAAACCACGTAAATAATTCACAATGAACAACGTATTATTTATAGTTTAAGACTGGAATAAGAATAATTCTGTAAATGAAAAGGTTAATACAGTGTATTATGAATTTAGGCAACATTTATAATGCATATGTATATTATATGTACACAGTTAAATGAATGAATTTGGAGTTTCAAATTTTTTGTGAACGATGGGTGTGACCTATTGCTTCAGAAAACAATAGGCTTATGGCCAGGCCAATATAGATCCGAAATGTGAAAGAATAAATTTAAAAACTTTAACCGTTCGACCGCTAGAGTGCAAACGGACGGACGGACAGACGGACATGATGAACACAATAAGGGGTTTCACCCCTTAATAAGGATATGTATCCTTATTCCTTATCTACCTACAGAGTTCAGAGTTGCTACAAATGTGAAATGAAACTCTCAAGTTAAAAACTATATACATATATTAGTGATTGGTAATTCGAGATTCCTGATTCGATTCCGGATTTAATTTTGAATTTGATTAGACAGTTCACAGTGTGACTGTCCCTGGCCACTGTCCCGAGCGAGCGCACAGCGTATGGAGTAGAATTTAAAGTCCATATACAATCCACAATCAACAATATAATATATAAAGGCCATCGATTGTAGGTCATAAGGTCAAAGGTTGTAGTGCATAGTTGTAGATATATTCGCAGAGTTTTGCCCTAATTTTGGATATATATGGTGTGTGAACTTGTGACTTCGCGACCAAGATGCGATTGACAATTTGGCAAAAAATTACAAATTTGCGGTACAAGAATGTGCAATGCTATGCTGAATCGGACCAATTTTGAATTTAAAGTACATGTTGAAATGTAACTATAATTCAATAATACATAATTCGAATTCGATAAAAATCAAGTACAAAGTAAGTGCAAGACACAAGAAGCAAGTCCCAAGTTGCAAGTAGAACGTTTGAAGTTCAAATTAAAGTTGAACAATGTATGTACATCATACATCAAACATTGAACACGATTCATGATTAGATTACCTTTTCAAAACCGGAACTGCAAAGTCAAAAGTCTGTATGGTCTGCTGTTCATGCACTGTGCACTGTTGTAGAAGACCTCAAATTCAAAATTCCAGTCTGAATTCAGAATTCCGTTATTTTGTATTTTAGTTCTACACGTCAATTACGACTTTACAACTACAACCTAGCGCTAGCCACACCTTTAATTTAATTAGCTCGTAATGTTAAAACCGATGCCGATCGTGAATAATGTCAAACTAAATTATGTATAATTGTAATGACAAGTTAAGTTAGTTGAATGAGTAACATAATCACACGTAAAAATAGGATATTTTATGGAGACGAAAGACGTTGTTGTGCAAACATTGAGATTTGGTTTCGTGCCAAAACTCCGTGTGCCGTCTCAGTGTGAACTGCTTAGCTCAACAACCACCCGCTCCCTCACTTTCACTCTCCCAAGACCAACGACTTTCTCCTTCCCTTCCATTACTTATACATTGAATCTCATAGTCTTGAAACCTCTTCAGAAAATGTAGTCAAGTTCTTAAAAATCTTAAACAAATAACTAAATTAAAAACTTTTTTATCTATCCAGTCTTGAACTAGCTTGACTCTAATCTAGCAATGAGAAAAATGCCATAAACGCCCATAAACAAATAAATAAATGAAGGTGTTTGAATTGGATTAAGGTGCATGAAATTTCATTCATGACATTTCATAGTGATTTGAAACCAAACTCTGAATTTTAGGCCATCGTGGATAAATTAATATGAATGTTTTTTATTTAAAAAAAAACTTTACAGCTTAAACCATGCAGCAGAGATTTTATTTAAAGTTTGACTAGAAACTAATAATGTTCAACATTTTTAAATTTTGTAAATAAATTGACCAGTGGCCTAACTAGATAGATCAATTGACGATAAACTCACTGTAAAATTTTATTTTACTGAAATTTAGACCTTTATAAATGCCTCAAAAACGGTACAAAATAGAATATTTTGCTGTCAAGAAATATGGAGGTGTGGACAGTTGACTAGTGTTCTGAAATTCATTTTTTTGCATTTTCTCTATTTTATTGTGTCTATTTACTTTTATTTCTGATATTTGTACAATAAAATCGCGAAGCATTTGTTCAGTCACTTCAGTCTTCAATCGACTTTCTCCTTCTCACGCACCATACGTCTCCAAATCCTGCTGTACATTACCAGCGTTTGTTTTTGTACAAATGTTTGGAGGAACCAAAGAACATTTGTACTTTCACCAAAGCCTCTTTGATGTGAACATGCACAAATATAAAAGGGAAATCGAGTAAATAGAAAAAACAGCCTTCAAATCCAGAATTCCGAATGTTGACTTACCTCACCTTTTTTATTCATGTTCAGAAATATCTGGGTGACTCGGAATAGTATCTATCCATATATCATCACCCTCACCATCATCTTGTTACAAATATATTCCCTTACGATCGAAGAGGCTAGAAAATAAGCTTCCTCGTTCAACCGTATGACTCGGTCCGATGTGACATTTTTTTTATTGATTTCCTATTCCTTCGCCCTATAACAGGAAGTATTTACTTAGGCTCCTTACCTTATAACAAATACTTTTATCGAATATCTAGTTTACTTTGGTAAGGATTTCCTGCCTACGCCGGATTATATTAACTATACACGCTCCACATGTATAGCTTAAGGCTCAAAATTCGTATTTACAGTCGACGGTGCAACAAAATTGGCAATGTTAGATCGCAAGGGGCAGAGGTTCCACTTTCTCCTTGAAATTTCATATCTGTGTCCAAATCAGTGATTTCTACAGACAAAGTTAATTTGCCTTTGTTTTCTAATACTTACACGTGTTTTGTCAAAACGTGCAGAATAGATTCGATTATTGATGGATTCGGTGAAAGTTGAGATTTTTTGGCTTTAATTTTTAAGGAGTCGTAGCATCATTCAAAATGCTATGCACCAGTCACCATCACCAGTGTGGTTGAATTAAAATATGATTAAGGAAGTTATGTTCTGCATTACAAGGGTTTCATGTTATTTGGTTAGATTTGACACGGGTGAACGCATTGAAACCACCATTATGTTTTGAATGTAATGAATAATTTTTGGAATCAAATCTTGTATTTTCCAAACAAAAATATCGCATTAATCGATTTGCTTTAGTTGTTTCATAATCTTTTAACGTTATACCACAACATTTTGCTATATTTTGAGCAGTCGATTTTACTTTGTGAAAAAGTTGGTAAAAAGTGCAAAACTTAGTTTTTTTTAAAGACTTTTCAAAAACATTTTATTGGATTACAAATGCCCGATTTTATGTATTGAAAAATAGGCTCTAGAGACAAAAAGCTGAAATGACAGGTTTACGTCTTTGCTAAGCAGATAAAATCAATGTTGCAGAAGAGAAATGTCTGTTCCACTTTCTTCTTATAGACTTTTAATGCATCCAAGGTTTACATTTTTATGCCTTCAGAAGTCGAGACTCTAGCCACGTGGAAGTAAAAGATTTGGTAAACTCTTAACTCTCTGCCTTCTTGATTGATCGGATATAAAGGAAATTCCAAACTCCTCCTTAGTATACGGTTTAATAAATATAAACCTACGTACAATGAAGTTTGAGGATGGGGTAAACATCCAGGAATCCATGTCTTAAATTAGATAGGGTTAGTTGAGGAACAGATAATTTAATTACAATCTATTATGTGTGTCCGTAAAGTTTGGGAGGGGTTTGGGCTGTGGCATTATTACTTAGATGATCACGGACAGAATATCCGATTAATACAGGGACAGAAACAGAACCCCAGCTGCGTTCTATATTCCTTAATTTGGGAATTTCTGGCAAAATACAAGCCCAGAGATTCATCTAAATTTTGTGAATTCATCAAGGGGAATTACTATATCCATATCCCAGCACAATAACATTTTCGTCTCTGGATTTCTCAGTTGTTTCCATTCACATAATATAATCCCTTCACTAGGAGGCTTATATTAATTAGTATTACTTTCTGAAGAATTCATTATTCGACTGTTGGGACCTGATAAATACAAGATTGGGATTTATAATGCCAATGGCTTACTACAATCCAATGGTATGTTTGTAATGAGATTAAAACATGACTGATGGGTTGGATACAGAAGAAATTATGAGTTTATCAGGCTTATGTTTGTGGAACAACAAAGTTGGTAGGATTGAAGGGTTATTGTATTCATTAGCTTTCTGAATGGATGTAGTCGATTTTTTGTTGGAATATTTTGAGTTGTATGCATTCGACACTGACAATTCAAGTTGAAATAGTTGAATGGAATGTCTTGGTGGATCTGCTTTTAAATTGTCGAATTTTGTTGATAAATTCGTACTACACTCTTCAATGTAACCGAAGCATCTACCCAATATATTAACTTTAGCATCAGGACCCTTGAATGAATCTGTGAGGTCGTTAGCCCATATATAACATTTTGAAGATGACATACGACCCATTTCAACCTTGCAGTCTGAACTGCAGCTTTATCATCCTTAATGCAGCGTTGGCAATTAAGAAAGACAAACTGCATCTAGTTCCAACTTTGATTGGCATTTTGCCATTACAAGGGAAGTTCATGGGTCGTTAGGATGAAATGAGGAGGATCAGCCATATCATGGTTTTCGGTCTGGGTTTATCACCCGCTATTAAATGGTGTGTGGTACGTAAGACTGGAAGAATTAGATGAAATCAGAACCGAAATCCTTCCCGCATCCGGAGGGATAAAGGACGAGCCCTGTAGTTTTTACAAAACAAGGCGATTCAGCAGTTATTTGGGGTAAAATATCCTACAAGAAGTTGGCTTCTAAAACGCCTCTGGGTTTCTAAAATGTCTTGTAAACTCCTTCTACTTCGCTCATAATATAGATTTTATTAACTCTTCTAATTTGAAAAAACTTTTTCCTCGCAAATAAAACTTTTAACGATATGAATTTGAAGGATTTAAACTTTATTCCATTTTAAGGAAATTTATTTGACATCCTTGCAATAAGCACCTATAAAAGATGTGATACAGTTTCCCCTATCTCATCCAACCAGGTAGGAAATAAAATTGGTTTTGAAAAATCCATAATAATTTTCAATATTCAGCAGAAGGGGAAAAGTTTGTCGATTCAAAGAAATCTCGGAGGAAATTGTGAATTATTGTGGATGGATAAGTCCAAGTCCCACTTGTCCCAGGTAGAGATGGGTTATTGAATAAGTAAAAGAAGATGGGGAAAGTGAATGCTGAAAGTACGTAACCAGCAGATGCTCTCAAGTTGCAAACTAAAAGAACACATTTAAGCTCTTTTTCATAAAATTGAATCATTCCCTTGAGTAACATTCGGAACCTGAGTCTATAACGTCGAGAGAGCTCTCTTTCTTGTGCCGGAAAATGTATCTACGTAAATGTAGTAGCTGAACGTGACATGACTTCATTACTCCAGAGCCTTCCAACGTAAATAAATATGTTTTTTAAATGTTTGGTGGCCCATGAGTTTGAATTACCAGAAGCTTAAGACGTCCTTAGTGATCCCAGGACCTGTTGTAGGATCTAAATCTCAATACCATGTGTCACAATACTAGTATTTATGTAAACTTATGTACTGCTACGTTCTTGTAAGAGGACACTTCTTCAACCTGATGTACTCAAATTACATTTTTCATGACTCTCAAGATCAGGATCCATCAGTTGTGGTTGCGGCTCTCCAATTGAAAGAGCACAAGACGTATATTTTCGTCTAAAAATGAAATTGGGAAAGGGAATTTACTCTGCCGAGGCCCAATATTTCAAAAACTAATGAAAATGAAAGCATAAATAATAATATTATCGTGATCTGGTTACTGTGCTTTCATAAAAGCTTATACAGCTAGGGTTACTCTGTGAATTTATCCAAATCTACGGCTACGAACTCGGTTGATAAAAATCTAATGTACTGAAAATCCCGATATATGAGCCCCTGGGGGAGTTATTTTTGAAACCATTCAATTTAAGTGGGAAAAGTAAGTTATTGTTCTGCATATTTCTATTGTGTGAGTGCGAGAAGCAATCATAAATAATACTGTCAAGATTTTTAAGAAACTGATTGAGTGTATCTACTTAAAAAAAACTCAAAAATCAAATTTATTGTTATGTGGTTATTCTATAATTTTAGGAATTTTTAGTTTTTTAAGCGCAAAGAGGGGAATTGAAATCGGTATCTACAGTATAGATGTACATAAAATATTTATGTCATTGAAGTTTGCCAAGATGAATTATCGTAGTTTACAGTTTCCTAGTCATAAATATAGTCAATGTTGTTGATCTGATGATGCGTAATTTGAGTTGAGATAATATTTTATGAATTGGGAACGCGTTTGAAGGCCCAACAAAAAGTCAAACGGCTTCGCTGCCAAGTGCCAAGTATTTTTATAGACAAAGTTAGCTTTCCCAAAGACAATATTATGTTCGAATAAAGTTTGATATGAATAGATTTTGAGGATTAGACGATGCTTGCGTGGTAAATTGTAAATTCCACCTCAGAATCTTCCCGTACTGTACGAATATTATTAGGCAGAAATAGATTAAAATTTTCACAACTTCCCTGTACTGTAACGGACTATTATATAATCTTTGTTTACGATACTACAATCCCCACTGCCAACGATAATATGTATTCAGAGGCTAATGATAAGCCCCAATGTTGCTTCACAACCTTCTCTCCATGTAATTTATTTGGCGCTGGCAATGACATTAATGATTTCAACAGCAAAGGAAAGGGTAATGTAGTTATACATTTACGTCGACTGAATTTGAATATCATCGCCTGTACATAAACTGTAAATTCTGTCAGACCTCATTGTCAGCCTACCTCTAAAGGAGGAGCATAAATCGATTAATTCCTGTTTGTATTTAGTCAATGGGTCCGAGTAAAAAACTAGTGATGACTGACGTATCTCAACAGATTCAAATCATTGTTCATAGCACGCCAAAAATACAGAAGGGGCTTGTGAACGAGCCCAATCTAGAATCCTGAAAATCATTACGATGTACGGGTTCCTTTCATCTCACGGCTATTATTTACAAAAGGGAAACGGGACATGTCCGTCAGTACTGATATTTAGATATCTGATGGTTGTGTTGTGATGATCACCAATTGGCTCTGCCTCACTGACATTTTACTATCTGTTGATCGTTTCTGAGGCTAAAAATGACTTTCCATAAAAACTCTGGAAATAAATGACAAAAAGTGTGAAATCACCATCGCATTTCCACAACTTTCTATCCTATCTGTAGTCTGTAACCCACATATATTATTTTGCTCCTGTTTGATTCGCTGTGGTAGTTTCCGTCCGTTAATAAAACCACAGTTGCAGTTGAGGGCAAAGAATTGGGGGGGTCTAAAAATAAATCGGCCGAATTATAAGGATTTAATTGAAATCGTACAGACAATTACAAAAGGAGAGTTAGTATCGTCGAATAAATAAGTGTATATAAATAACCCCTTGGGGTCTGAGGATGCAGGTTTGGCGATGAGTGGGCTGATTATAATTTTTTTTATACTCCAGAGTCTGATACCCGCTAACTGTTACATCATACAATTTGCAAGACTATAGGAGGGACAAGGGGGGATGACGTAGGAAGTACAAACAGTCAAACTCAGATCCAGCTTATACACTATAGGCCTCAATAGATTCCCTTTAACCGAAGTTTTGTTGACTTTGTCAACTGACACGACAGGCCAATCGGATTTAATAATGAGAGTCAGAAGTGACACTAATTTGGAACAGAGATTCGCGATACATTTCAAGGATTTGTGTACTTAGCACACTATCATTCCCCGACTACAGATTTAGATATTCCTCCGTCCCTCTTTTCCCTTCTACGTCCTCTGATAACTCCCCGATTTCCATCTTTTTCTATTTAATTCGGAAGCCAACGAAACTCGTTTCTCGTCCCGAGGCTGACAATATGGAATTGTGGTAGTAGTGCCTCAAAACCAGGCCATCCAACTACATTATATCCGGAAGAGGTTGGACGCTTTAGTGATGATTTTCACGCTTTCAAAACAAATTAGTAAGAGCTCTCAAAGTTGGAGACGGATTTTGAGGATTTATTACGAGGGGCGTGAAAGGGCTTAGAAGCTAAATTGCATTCCATTTTCTAAACTCTCTCAGGCTAAGTCAATATAATTTTTTAGCCGAGCAGTTTTTTTCGTTTATATCTTAAGCTTCTTCTCGGGAGGACTCTCAACTTTTAGTTTTTACTCAAGAGACAGACAGGAAGAACGATAAGGTGAAGATGCATCGTAAAATAAAAACTCCCCAGCTGCTTTTTCCACTACTACCATTCCTCTTTGACTATCTATCCCATGTGGTGGTTGATAGAATGAAGAGCCACTAAAATACTTGAGATGCTCCTCATATCTTTAAGCCACCACCACTGCACAATAAATCTATGGATTGACTCCTCGAAGAAAGCTCGCCGTATTTTCCCCATCTATTTTTAGGCCCTGGATGATGTCTAAATCTATATCTCTTGAATAAGTTTTCAGAGGTTTCGATCCTTCGCCGTCCAGGCTCTGATACCTACAACTGATCCTATTCTTACGCCAGGAAGGGACACCAAAAAACGGTGTATGACATGTACGGGCAAAATGTCATGTTCCTGACAGAGTTATGAGATGACGTAGGAGAACCAATGATAGCGACAGCTTCGCCATTCTACAGTCTAAAGATATCTTACAACTCCTCGACCCCGTGAATATATGTTTATATATATCTAGTTTTTTCTTGTTAACAAAGCCCAGCAGGCTTTCTCCATCGTCCTGCTGTCATTTTCCTCCAACTAGACCCTATACTTTCACTATTCTTGCTTGGCTGCTGTTGCTCCAAGTGTTATGGTATTTTGTCGGGTGAAAGACATGAAAGCGGTTGTAGCATAGTAACCTCACAAGTTTTTTCTCAAACACTAGTTGTTTCTGACAGACTCTTTATGAATCCGTAAAAGATTATTAATCGAGAACTAATCAACCTGGAAATTTTATTAATATTGATAAAAGTAGTAAAAAGGGCTACAGATGGATTTTACTTCGATACCCAGTTGCTAAAGCTGTCCCAATAAGGTCCTAATAATGTTGTCCTAAATCTTGACAAACCCGTGCGTAGATTTGAGACCAAAACAGCAAACTAATAGGGAGGTGGTAGCGATAAGACGCAAGTCAGGATTTAATCGGAAGGAAGGGAGTATTATTTGATGATGTTGATGCACTAATACAATTTCTGCTGTCGTATCTATGTTTTTTCACTTAAATATTGAAAACAATATGAAGGACGGAGAGTGCCTGGTGGTGGCAATCCGTGTATGACGCTCAACTACTGCCTCTCCTACATCCTCTAAGGTCAGCAATTTTGCAAAGCTTCTTCCGAAAATACACTTTTGTTTGGTAAAGGAAGAGGAGTAATCTGATGATGGTTAATTCTTGCAATTACGGATATTACACAAAGATTGATTGATTGATCCCGAAATGTCTCCTTGAGGGATACAATGACGACGCGCGCGGGGATGGAATGTACGGTGGGACATAGATCCTACCTGGATCACTCACGTACCGAGCTGGCTTATTCCCGACATTATATTAAATGATGAACTGTCTGTGACCTTTAGTTACTAATTTGCCAAAGAGCTCAGAAGTGCTGCTTCGGTCACAAACTCCCAAATACACAGCTCAATAATATTACATTGCGAGCTAGAGTGTAAGGACAAGAAGGGCAGGGAGAGGGAATAGCAACTGGGATAATTATATAAGAGTACTTGTCTTGACTCTTCAATTTCTCTTATTCTGTTGTTACCACTGAATCAAGGCCACAATCCTCTACCTTATGCAAAATAGATCAATCCATAAACGGAGAAAGGTAGTTCGCCAAGTAGAAGCGTATTAGTGGACATCGGCCCACGGTATGAGTCCCATATCCTATCGTCATCAGTATAACCGTTTGAGGGAACGGGCGTCTCATTTCCCTAATTGAATCATCTCCTTTGATCATTTCAACAAAAAGAGAAAGCCGGGGGGAACTCGGTTTTAGAAACGGCGACCCTCATCATCTAACTCCATATACTATTACATCAACTATCAACAGTACAACCGATCTCATTTACTGGCACAACTTTCACCGGGGATAGTCTCAAATTTCAAACTGGGTGTAGTTTTTTAAGTGTTTTTGGAGAATTTCCAACGTGTATATATAAAAACGGAGAGAGACGGGTTTCCAATTCTTTTGTCTTTGGATCAAAGCCGATCCAACGGAATAGATAGTGTTTTCAGGCAGTTCTCATTTTTTTGCATGCAATCCAGTTAAAAACATTGTCTTTATTTGACAACACAATTCTCCCTAATACGGCCTTTGAGCTTAAGTAAAACCATTCAAGAAAGAATTCATTAACGAATAATATGAGCTCAGGCTCTCCTCGAATAATACTGTAATCAAGACTTCTGAGCCCCAAAGCAAAAAAAGAGAACCTCTTCAAATCTGTATACAGTTTGAGTTTATAATTTGTCATGTTTATGAAATTGAATTAAAGGGAGACCAAATTCCTCGTCCTCCATCGTCAGTGCAATACGAAGCTGGAAGTCGTGAAGGACTACTTCTAGAACTAAGCGAGTATCAGCAAGTAGGGACTTATCTGGAAGTTATCCACTCGGAGTCAGAGGAGGACGATAACGACAGTCCTACCAGTACGTTGAGTGAAAATAGTGACTTTTCATCCTTAGACGAGGAGGAGTTTTTTGAATTGGAGAGGAGAGTCCTCAAAAAAGAGACAGAATCATCGGGTTTGGAATTCCCAAGCCGAGGAGAGTCCCTGTCATCTATCAAAGATCATCCACCACCACCACCCTCAGCATCGTATTCGTGTCAAGGATTGTCGTCCACTTCTGCCACAATCCCAGCAACTCCTCCAACATCAACAAGGATACCAACGAGAGAGAAGGAACGGTTGAAAAAATTACGGAAAAAAATGTTCCGGAAGCTGAACTGTGGCAGCTGTGCCGATACGATCCGCTCCTGCTGCAACGATAACGGTAAGGATTCGAATCCTCTCGTAAAATCAATCCTATTATACAAATTTGTCTCCTATTATAATACTAAACTGCCTTCATCTACTTCCACCACTAGACTAGCCGGTGTGGGCCGTATATGGAAATGCACTCCTAGTTAATACTATTAGAGCCTATCGCTGCTCATGCTAAAAGCTTGCCGAACTAACTGCCTGTGAGAAGAATCTCTTCTGAGTTTGACGGTATTATTTATTTACTACAAGCAGTACTCTAGGAAATTTACATGAACTGTCTTCTCCTCTCCTTCCTCCTTTCTCTCCTCTCAGTCGGTTACCGTTCCAGAGTTGGTAATGATATTCCGGTTCAAAATATTGGAATATAATACGTATAAGGGACACAAAGACGGTTTCCAAAATTCGGAGCTCGACTCTGAGATGTACACTAAATTTCCTATTCATTTCGGAAGTCTGGAGAGAAATCTCTGATGATGGCAATGAGACCGACAGCCTTGTTTTTGCATATTTCTCGCAGAGGCAGGAGTCAAGGCAGGTTCCCTTTACACTTTACCACCACCACTATTACCAGCATCATCAGCAACTTTCTCTTATTCGATGATGTAGTCCTAGTTAAGAAGGAGAGAGAGTCACATATAATAACCTACACCGAGTTTCTTCTCCATCTCCTCTCCTCCTAAACATCCTGCCTCTCCTTTCTCCTCATGCATGAACAGATTTCTATGTCCTAGTCTCGACTACCAACAAGGACCAGTACTGCTTTCTCCATATCCCGAGACAAAATCGATATTTAATCTTGTGCATGGCAAAGGGAGCGTTAGTAGGTACGATTGTACCTAAGTTACTGTGGGTTTATTTTCTTCAACTATTATTCCCGAATTGATACATACTCACTCCCACACACAATAATGATAATAATAATGCAAGAAGTGTAGTTGCACTGGCTGGGCTGCATACTTATGTTAACGAGCATCTTGTACGGAAGTACCGAACTAACTAGAGCCGGGTCTAGAGTTCTAGAGTCCCTTGGTTTGGGTACGGGATTCAGGCCATCGTCTATAATGTGGGGCCTAGAGACTTCACCTTCTTCTTCAGCCTTCAGTCAATTTAGAACTTTCACTTTAATGTGGCCAGTGGAAATAACAAAACCTTTCCCTTCCAAGTAACGAAAAAGACGCTGAGGTAGACGGAAAAATTATTTCCTTCACTTTTTCTACTACACAAAACCCGATTATGAGATCTCTACTGCAATCATGCGAACGTAATTAATTTCATGGCTTTATTAGTTTCAAAATTGCACAGTGGTGCCAGGTTTTTAGGCTGGAGCATATAAAGATTTGATCCTCTAGAATGGAAACGGTAGATAAATTATAACTTGAACATGAATGATATTTTTTCCTGGTTTTGATTTAGACTTCTACTTTTATATTCCAACTTCTTATTTTTCAAGAATGTTCTATTTAGAATTCAGTCAAGCCTTTAAATGCCGTAATCTCTATCTGCTATTGTGTGCTGGCCTTTGATCGAATGAATTAGGGCTGAATGCACCTGCAATTTAATACAATTAATTTCTGGACCGTCATGGGAGCTGACCTCAAGGGTGTAGGCAAAGAAAGGCAATCGATTGCCTGGAAATCTTATATTAAAAAAAATTGTGTAGATGTCTTAGATTCCCATCTTTATCTTCACTGTATTACATGGTGTATTTCTAATGATGACTTTAAACGTTGTTGGGATTATAGGAATCTGAATCTTCAATTAATTCTAATAAGCATTTGCTCTGTGAATGCACAGGTTCCCCTTTTGAAAACCACTTCCTACATTTGCTTTCTCCATCCAAAGCGATCTGTTCCAGGCAGTCCGTTTCCACTCAAACAGATCATAAAAAGCTTGAAAGGCTGGAATAGCAAAAGATCATCATCGTACTGATTTAGAAGTAAATATGAAGGATCCCCCAAATCCGCTGACCACCACCACATCCTTATTTCAAGAGCTTATTAATTCCCTCAATATCCGATCTCCTTCATTTGTTGTCCTCGTCGACGTTAACTCCTTTAGTCTCGTCTCCGGGGATCTCTTTCCCCAGTCAAGAATAGAAAGGGCTTCCTTCCGACTCCCTGCACATTTTATTTATTCAAGCAGAGGAAAATTTTGCAAGCTACTTATTTACTCGACTCGAATTAACTCAATTTAATTTTTAAACTTCTTCCGGCGGATTATCATGTCTTGGGACAGTTCCCCTTTTTCCAGTCAACTTTAGCTCCTCTGCCTTCTTTCTATTTATTCTTAAACTGTTTTGAAGTTATTCCCGAGTCAGACTAGCAGAGCAGACTAACTTCTTCTCCGTAGTAGTTAAAGATGAGGGTTTATTATAGAGTGGATAAGTTTCGGATAATATTAATTATGACAATGTGAATCCACCATAAAATTGGTTGGAAGAGGGGAAAGACGAAGGAAACTGGAAAATGTCAATGTAGTTGAGTATTCAGTGAGACGTGTCTATATCCGGGGTTGAGCCCGAGCCGAGTCTCACCTCCTTCCCGTGTAGAAATCACCCGGGTATCCTTCCATGCTCCGTATATTTACCCGGATTCCCAGTCCTCTCTCCCTCACTTCAGCGTGGTTCTTCCGCCAGATAAGTTCCTTTCGACAGGCAGTCAGCTCACAGGCCCCAGCACAGGTTGTTGTTTCTGACTCTGACGACGACGACGGCTCAAGAAATTCATAACGGGGAAAGTTATTACATATGCTCCGAAATCAACTGTACCGTACCTCCGTCGTATCAGTTTCCTCACAAACATTACACTACGGCAGGCAGAGAGGGTCTTAATTCCCGAGTAATCGTGATGGATGATCGATTCCATGATCTCATCCGACCTCGGAATAATCATCATTGTTTCACAAGTTCTGGTTGAGTATAAACACCCCTATATTCTATATAGAGGGCATATAGCAAAACTTTGTGACTCAAGTTCTCCTTCTGGCGAAATCCAATTAACGATTGAACGCCCCGTTAAAAAGATATTAGAACTAATCAGTGCTTTGAGTGAATATTTATAGTGCTATCGAATTCAAGTTCTCGACTCATTTCCAATTCATTGACAGGGTCAGCATTTAAGACGTAGATACTATATAACCCACATTTTACTGTTGAGGGTTTTGTTTCGAAAAAACGCGACTTCAGAGTTGGACTTGCTATTCAGGACTTATTCTTAAGTTAAGAGTAGCCGATGGGTGGTAAAATACCATTTTTTGTCCACGTATCATCTAGCAGGACTTTTTGTTCGACGACCAAGTAGTGAACTTACCAGGGAGAAAGGAGCCCCAACTTACAATTACAATCAACTCTTGACCAAGTAATCAGGGACACGCAAGAACAAATATACGAGTTCTTGCTCCAGCACAGCCCATATCACTAAATCCTATCTAAGACTAGCCTTAATTATCATATTTACAAAGTTGAAATACTTCCGAAAAACCAGTCTTGTTGGGCATCGGGAAATTGAGACTGGGGAAATTAGCCACTCGTTTCATGGGACGAGATACGTACGAGATGATACGTCAATGATAGGAAGAATCAAGGGACATTTGACAGAATTAGAAAGGTTTCAACAAACCATGGCTCAATTAGGTTAGTCTCGTCTCTAATGTAATTCTCGGTTCTATCAAAAAATCGCAATCGCAAGAACAGCAAGTGGAATACAAGAAAAATAGAGAGAAAGCTAGTATTATTACTACATTGTACAATAATACAAGAGTCCAAATGTACCTATTTAATTACATGGAAGGTTTTATGTCCTTTTCCATGTAGAAATCTAAAGAGATAGAGGAGACAAACCCAACAGGATTTCTTATCCCTCTGATACTCTTTCTCTGTACGCACATGAACTTTCCCTTAAGCCGTTCCTAATAATATACTTACCTAAAACACATTGGGTATTTCTTTGCCCCCCAAGGGCATATTCAGAAACACATACGATATATTTATCAATAAATACTATTACCTCCTTATTCACCATTGTGTAATTCCGTGACATCAAATCAATTGGACGCCTAGCCATACTTGGTGTGAGGTAGCCATTGTTTCCCTAAAAAGAGAATTGCAAAAGAATGGGAAAATGTGACCAAGTGATCGCTCTCGAACATCAATTGAAGAACTAGGAGTTCATAAAAAAGATAGATCCCCTCTCCACTCTATTCTCATCTCAAACAATTGACGGAAAATAATTTCGGGTTACTCCTTGGTCGAGTTTGATTTTTTTGTCCACCAAAGTCAGCCGAACTTGTCAGAAGTGTATGTTTCTGTGTGAAAGTTGGCCTTCCCTCCAATGTTCCAAGCAACATCTCATTTCGGAAAGAAAGGGAACTGAAGTTGAAGGAAGAAAGGAGTGACTGTCTTTATTTCTTTGTACTGAGACCACAGTCCTCCGACGAGGACCACATATATAAATCATATTATTATATGATCGATACTCGAGGGACACACAATTCTCCAGTAATAATACGTTACCTTCATGGGACTTGATTGAAGAGTGGTATATAAGTCTATAAGGAACTGGATGACGGACAGCAACAAAGCCAAGAGTAGTTATTAGTGGGTGACAAGAAGGAAATGGAGGAAGACCGATAGATCTCATCTGAAATAAATATATAAAACTATATATTTGTCCCAGACTTGCTACCCTGCAGTTCCGTGGGAAAGGTACAGATAAGAACTTCAGATAGACATTTGCAGGAGAGGGACAGGAAGAGTATAGATAGAGAGAGAGAGACGGGTGAAAGATGTATGACGAGCTTTCTTCGAGTGAAAGTTAGTTGTTGAATGACAACTGGTGATAAGTAAACGAGAGGAAACAAGACAAAAGGAGAGAGAGAGTCTTTTTCCTCGCCGTATTCTTCTGAAGAATAGGCAGCCAGCTAACTACGAAATCCAAGGACTCTAAACTGCAACCAGAAGAACGGGATTCGATAGGCAGAGCCGAGGCTACAGCATTGTAGTCGAGCGAAGGACGAACAGGATGTCTCACGAAAAGATTTTTCGGTGTCAAAGTGCCACATTCCATATTGATGGTGCTACTTATCAGATTGGTAAAAGAAACACGTATCTACTTTTACTCACTCTTTAAATATAGTAGAATGGAATAAGTACTCCATTTTTCAATCAGTCCGATTCCTTTTTAAAACCTCCTCGACTTTTTCAAGAAGTCGGGAATAAATTCACAACTACATGTTGTACTTCTTATTATGTATTTAGAAGAATCTTTGACAGGAACTTGACACAAGATCATAGAACGTTCTATGAGCTACTTCTTTTAGTACCAATTAAAATTTTAATGCTTAAGCTTATAATAAATATTGTTTTGTATCGGAGCATGGGATTGGAGAGGGATCGATAGTTGACAAACAGATTATAATTGAAAGTTTAGCCTTATCTAATATTCAGAACGTAATGGATATGGATGGTTGTCTATTTCGCAGATAGACTGAACCCTACTTTACTTTCCCTATCCTTCTTGCCTGTCATGCATTTACATTTGAAGTGCTTAATCATTTAAGCCCATGAGAGGGATTTGTGCAACCCATTGATCATTGTAATACGTCGGTAGCAGTTAGTATGAGGACTGAATTCCAAATTCAAGTAATTTACCTGAAAAGGATCAATTATTTGTTTCCTTCGGATCCCCGATGAAGGTGAAAGTGCTTGGGAATTCGTACTGCGCAAATAGTACGGGCCATACCTCTCTGTTCATGGAAATGAGATGATTTTTGCTATTCGACTCAACAAAGGCGCATGTAAAGGCATATCTAAATTGCTTCACTTCAGTATAGCGGAGAGTGCTAAGGTTGCATGCATTTTTAATTGTGAGAATACGCAATGAGCTAATAATGGGTTGGTTATTATTGTTCCGCTCCTGTTATTGTGTTGGACCACGAACCCTTTGAAAGCACCACCTCTCAGCTTGTGCATGATGTTGACGACGATGTTAAATGCAAGGGGAAGGAAAGAAGTAAATTGTTCCTTTTGTGGTTATAGCGCCTTCGCTAAACGGTTTGCTCATTAAATTAGGAACTGGCTGGTCCCGACCCGACGCTGTTGGTGTCATGGGCGTATCCCTTGATATTCATTTAGAAACTGGTTAAGACCCACTAATAAGGCTGAAAAGATGATCCCGCTGGGCCCTTTATCAGAATGTTGGTAGAATAATGGAAGTTGATAGAACTCGGTTTTAGCGGCTTATCCCCTCCCCGTTTGTGTGTCGGTGTGCTCTGTTTGTGTAGACCTGTGTAAGACATCGAGGTAAACCTTACTAATCATTTTTCGATTTGAATTGTGAAACGATAGATGGGAACGGGACCAAAACCCCCAGCGTCGTGGGTTCTTCATCACGATCCCAATTCTAAAAAGTATTTTATGAGGGGTGATGGAATTAGTGAGGAACAAGTTGGCTAATTTGAGGAATTCGTGGAAATCAATGATGCAGAACTATGGGATATTTACTGATGAAGGTATACATTGTACACACGTGTATGGCTCACAATCAGTAAGTTGCGAGGACTGCACAAAGTATATTTTGACAAATCCTGGCTGTCAAAACGTGAACGCCACACCCCAAATCCTTCAGTACTGGTGTCACACCAACACCTCTCCGTTTCCCGGCCTCTGATCTTGTGCAAATTAGCCATAGGCTTTATAGACCGCTTATCGTGACGACAAAGTCAACCATCTCTGGATTTTAAGCTTTGAGCTATATGCATTACTCAATGGAAATATCGTTATAGATGAGAACCTCCTCTTAAATTGCATTACGGAATTACTTTGTTGTCATTACTTCCAGTTCCAAACGACGAGCCGACGAATGGGGTCAAAATTCTTCGGAAGAAGGACCCTCCAGTGGACCTCACCGCCGAACTCACAACTGTAACGAATCGAACGGTTATTCAAAGGCTGAACCTCATACTTGACAAGTTGGACCAAGGTCAGTTGGAGGCGATCTCACCGGAAGTGCTTCGGAAAAACATTCACTACGCTGTGCAACTTATTCAGGAGGGAGATGTTGAGAAAGACAGGTTCGTTTTTTTATTTACAAAAATAACAGTGACATTCAAAATTCAGAACTTTCAAGATTCAGGATTTTCTAACATTTGAAATGCTACCGTTTTATAATGTAAAAGGAAGAACCTTTAAAAACGAGTTACGACGTTTCCAAATTATTGATTTCTCGTTGTCCCTATTGCGGATTTTAATCTCCCCATATGCCATATATTCGATTTTCATTGAGGAATCCATTATTAAGCCAAATAATAACACACGTTGCGTTGGCTTCTATATTTTTGTGAATTGGTCCCAAGAATGTTGTTTTGACATCCGAACTTAGAATGAACAGGATAAGGGAAATAAATTGACAGGTAAATATATATAATCACTTCGAAATATTTGGCAGTTAGGATTTCATAGGGGATTATGGATTGGAAGAGCTCAAAGTTAGAACTTGGGGAAATAATAATCGATACTTTTGTCCCCTGTCATGATATTGTTGGGTGCCTTATTTATAATTTAAATAATTATTCCGAACGCAGGGATGCCCATCTTTTCATTCGGAACAGAACATACCGTCTTGTACTTGTAGGCTTTGAGTTTCTGGCTCGTCCTGTTTTACACATTAAACCATAATATATCCCCCATCAAAAAGTATAGTAAGGTTGCGCTTTCGTATTTACAGCCAATAATAAGTGGATGCCTTGTAACCTACCTACGTGTACATTAATATATATTCCGAGTTTTCGGGAAAGGGGCTGGGTGGCTTCAATAGTCGCTTTTAAGCAGTCCATAAGAGGGAATTTAATTAAGGTTTTGCGTCATCGTGATTAACTCGCTAAATAAAACTTGATTGAATGTCTTGAATCCTGCTGCCGAATTGCAGGAGGTCATCATCAGAGGAGACTGAAAATGAAAGTCTGCCACATCTTGACAATCCATTACCAATTCTAACCGTACAACCACCACTATCATCTTCACCAGAACAGGAACCAGAGCTAGAACAAGAACCAAACTTAACAACAACATCAGTTCCAAACAATTCTAGTCCTACTAATGATACTGACACGACACAACTGGTTGTTGAGCCGGGGTTCAAAAGGTTTTCCTATTATCTCAACCTCCATATATATATATTTACTTACACTTTCTTTCAGTTATATTTTCAATCATGATTACACTTTAACACATGACCTCAAAGTGTAACGTTTTATTGCATTTTGAAACGCTTTCTGTAGTCCTACAACCCTTTGAAGTAATGCATACACTTATGTTCCTATGTAAGTAGACAGTAGAACATTGCTACACACATAACCCTTATTACCTTCCTCCGGCTTTTTGTCTCAATTAGTTTAGAAACTTGTAAGTTCCTTGCCGTTTTGCTCGGTCCAAGAGTTTGTGCTTTCCCTTACCATGTTCTGTGGTTTCGATACTGGAGTGTTTATCTTGTAAAAGTATGTACCGTTAGAGTTCTTTATCGTTGCGTGAAAAATGTAAAAATGTTAACAGTTCTGTAACGTGTTGTTTAAAGATGCTAGCAAAATATCCAATTCATTCAAATACATGTAAAATGATTCAAAAGATTCCACCATAAAATTATATCAAATATTATCATAACCAACAACCGCAAACAAAAACAATACAGACGTCGGGTTTGGTTATTTGACGATTATGTTTATGACAGCCATTTTTATAACTCCAAAGCGAGCCTCCAAGTCTTGTCTGCGGATAACTAAAATCGGCAGAGAGTTGGACATTTTTACCAATTTGTGGGATGTTTTATTAAAATTGGATGTTCTAAATATAGCCTAGTACAGGATAATAATATATCTATTTTATGAACGATCCTGTGAGTTCATTCTAACATTGCATAGGAAGAAGTTGATTTCAAAGAAACATCTAATCTAAGGCCATCTCAAATCTCAATATCGCTTCAATGCATTTTAAGCACATTTAACCGACAAGAACTGACTGTGTGCTTTTGTAACTCTTAACTCTGTTAAAATGATAAAAATCTCATTAGTCAGAACCGTACGAATTCAAAAAATCCGATCAAAGGCTAACATTCAAAATTACAGTTGAACTTCAAGCCCGGAGTGGGTGACGTATTGTATCAAAAGTTCAGTCTATGTATATTTTACACAGTCTATACTAAAGATGAAGACTGAATGACGAAGATAGTTTAAGACGTCATCGTAGACTATACCAAGGGGCTTCATGTTGGCTTAAATTTTCATTTCTTTTGAATTCCCATCCACTGAACCTACAACCTATGAAAGAGTACAGAACATAACATCCGATTGTATTACTTTGCTTGGCCTATTTACAAAATAAATATTCTCTAACGTAATGGCCTTAAGGGAAATTGGATTTAAACAACGCGATTGGAGAGCTGAGGAGGGCCGTCTGTTTGCAGCCCTTCGATACTTCGATTTATGTATTTTAAAACGGGGAAAAAGAATCAATGCGTTTGCTTGGAGAAAAACCACGAGTCTGTGAGCTGTGTTTTCAGTCGAAATATAAAGCATATAGGAAATGCCTTGCTTGGTGTACATGGACGATTATCTGCATGAAACACGAATAAATATGATCCGGTAGTTTCTCAGTTGCAATCCTTGACGGATGACCAAAAAACTTTCTTTTATAGCAGACAGCAGATATTTGATAGCGTCGTTGAAGTGCATTCTAAATTCTGTAAATGGACACAACGGAGGGGAATGTATTGGTTGAAGAGTCGTACTAAAGCATCACCAAACTTTAGGACCTTTTCCCTCGTACTTTCCCAACGGTCCATTTGCTTCCAAAATTGGAGTAAATAAATTTTATAGACGGTATTATTATTATTGCGAACTTTTATCTCTCCGTTATACCAATTGACGTATAGGATGACCTTTTCGGGCTCGTATATGATTAAGGCTAGAGACTTTAGTTGCGGAAGTTTACACTCTTTTGGAACTGTGGGATTGACGGTCTTCTTTATTGCTATTTATTACAACTGCTAGGCGGAAAGCCCGGTCACAAGACCGTGGAACTCTGATATTATTAAAAAATCATTGGAACGGCGATTTAGGTGTGGCTCATTGTCTTTAGCTTTTTCAAGGGAGCTTTCTCCGTCTTGCGACCAGGCTTTTTCCATAGTCTTCAAACTGCCAAAGTTGAATAATTTTTTACCATATTATCCTTCCAACAAAAAGATCCCATCCCTCAGGTCAGTAGGTGACCGGAGTCCCAAATATTATAAGTCGTTGAATAGTCATTGGCAATATGCCTTTCCAACGTCGTATCACAAATCTAGGTTTGTTTTTGACTTTTGATCTTGTTCCCACGTCAGGGGGGTGACAGTGCAGTGGCCCCACCCAAATACTAACAAACACAATTATATAGGCCTTCACAGCAATTTCCAACAATCTAGGATGGATGTCACTTCAGGCGTAGCGTTGCTATCTAACCAATTGGGTAAGGAGTACGTTGTGCGCATGACTGGGACTTACTGATGGAGACAGAGAGAATCGGAATGGCTTCTTTTATTTTTTGGTTGGGTTTTTGATAACCCTGGATGAGGGTCTGGTCGGGGCGTAAATGATCTCTTGTTGTTGTCTGCACAAATCCACGTATTCCTTCCGCTCATAAAATTCCAAACAAAGTGAGAAAATATAGTGTCATGGTGGTCATAAAAAGGATATTAAGTAAAATTCATTATTAGTGGTTCCTGGTCGAGAATATAGAGTATCTTTTCCTACCTTCCAAGGATTATAAGGTTCCTTCCAGCCATTTCTCTAGCAGCAGCAGCTCTGTTTACTAATTCATTCAGTTTATCTTTCCAAGTAATTTAATTTACGTTCACCCAGCTATGCTATGATGTCCGGCCACGATAATTCCGAATCGCAAGTACATAGGAACGGGAAAGTTCAAAAGCGAACCGGTTGGGCTCCTCATAAAAGGCAAAATTAATATGATGGAACATTTCATTTTGTTATCTCTCTTGATGTCACGCACTCAGGGAATCGTCCCGATTCTCAATTTAGATTTCGGCTATGTGAGAACACATACATTTCTACCGTTGTTGTTCCAGTGAGCTTCTGGAAACTGGAAGTTCAAAGAGCCAGAGCAGAAATTATTGTTTCTTTTATTAATTCTTCCTCTATATATATATATTGTTGGTTATTTAAAGAGCGTTCATTCCTGCCCCACTTTATCTCCATATAATCTTGGGAAAACAAGTACATTATTAGGATGTAGAAAACTAGTAATTGGTATAGGTTGGACTGGTTATTCCTTTGTCTATGATTTACTATGATTAGCGTTCTTTTATTTTAGTTCCACACTTCGGAAATCTCCAACTCCTCTTATCGAGGAAGCAAAATGACAGACGACAAAGAAAGACAGGCTGGTGTAATTTTTCTTGCTTCCAAGATTGAGTTTGACTATAAATTCAGCATACATTTTTAGGGTTACCAAAAAAGACGCATATAAACTATAGTTGGCTTTGCTGAACAAAATCGTATACAACCGAGAATTTCACATCTTGGGCTTTTGTAGCAATTAAATCTGAGTTGTAATCCTATAGCTCGGTGTAGGTAAGTAGGCGTGATATTTATTACCAGCCATGTATATGTTGTGATAAATGTTCTTGGGTCAGGCTCCTAACCACAACTGGAAGATGTAAAGGTTTTACAATCCTTTTAATCTACGACTACCGGTTACAAAAATATTCGGTTGCCAAATAAAACCCTTTGAATTATAAGGCCATAGAATGACCCAGTTGGATATTAAACTGTTCCGTTTACTTTACATTGTGAATGAATCAAAATCCCAATTACTAGAGGATAGAGTTTCGGCAAAGAAATTCTTTCAACGTTTGTTGAATGCTCCCCTAATTATTGCAATATATTTCCTTCCAGGGTTTTCAAAACACATCCGTAATAATTTCAGTTCATAAATTATACCCAAATGGCATACAAAACAGCTGGAATTATAAGCACGACAAAGGTTGGCAGTTTGTAGACGGTGGTGCGACGGGAGACAGGAAAGTGAAATCGTTTTATCTCAACTTCTCAACATCCTTTCTCTCTGTGGTATATTATAATTATTTATCCTACTTACTCCGCTACTGCACCATACCGTAAATTATAAATTCCTGACAGCCAACCCAAATTAAATGGTTATCTGCAGGCTACGTAGAGAGACATAAATGCTCCTTACAGTATCAACATATAGGAAACATTTATAAGTAAATTCATTTTGAGCCGGATATTTTTAATTTTAATTTTTAGGAGAAATCTGCCTCCACAATACATGCTTATTAGATGCGTGGGTGGAACAAAAAATCGAGTTTAGTAATTCCGTTTTTTGCTTGCCTAAGTACTAAGTTTTTCAAATTGAGAATTCGTAAAAAAGCAGATCCAGAATGCCTATGCAATGGAAAATAATGCACAGAAGCCAGAATCATAATGACCCGTCAGAAATCATTTCTGAATTCTGCTCTCCTTCCTTCCTTTCGAGTGAAAACAATGATTACGTATAATAAACTGCTTGCGAAAGATATCACACCTCAATGGGTCATTACTTCCCAAAATGGGGAAACATCTGCTGGTCCTTATGGCTCAAGTCCGTCTCGACTTTCTCTCTTCTAAAGTATATATCCAATGAATAATGCATTTACTCTTTATATATTTCATACGATAGGCTGTATCAGCATCGGCTAGACTCTAAACTTACAAAAAAAACTGTAGAAAGCGATGGGCTCCACTATTGGTTATTGGGAATAGAGCTCCGTTTCAGTTAAAAACCTCAAAAGTCCACATTTCTTTTGTAGATTTGCCACAAGGAAGACTATGGATCCCGGAGAGGAGAGAGAGTCTATTACGAAGTCATTTGTTTTATTAGAAATCGGTCGGGCGGAGTAAAAGAAGTTTTTTGAGTCGTTGAGTGAGTGAGGAGCGTCGGTTATGTTATAACGCTAGAAGGCCGGGTGTCTTGGAACTGTTGGAACTATAATGATGTTATGGAGAAAGAAAAGGGAAAGTGTTTTTTTACATTCAACATGAATCGATTTTAGGATTCTGAGCATGAACTTCATAAAAATGTAAATTGTATCCCTCATCATCCTCAAACTACTTGTCATAGTAATGGGGATGGGAAGTAGGTATTGTCGTAGATTATTGTTAAACCGTTCCTTAGCACCACCACCACTACTCAACTTCCGAGTCAATTCAAGTCTCGTCCTACAAAGTCCTAGTCGACAGAGTGACAAACCCCTGACAAACCTTAAGAGCTGGAATCAATCCGAAGGTGAATAAAATGAGCAGCAGATTGCCCTACCTTGCTTAAAGTAAGGAAACCAGCTCTAGTCGACCAAATCCTTGAAAATTGAATTCAATGAATATTTACAATGAGCTCTGGCACAGTGGTTTTGAAGTAGTTCTGTTTGGTAGTAGGCATTATGGCTCTCTAGCCTTCTAGTACCTTGTTTTGGTCCCAAATATATGAGTGCCTATGACCTTGTAACAACGGCAAAATTTCCAAATTGGTAAGGATTCTAGGATTTCAATGTGGCTGTAGCAGCAGCCTGAGCTTTCTCTACTCTCCAGTCCCCAGCTTTCATACGGGTATTCTGAATTTGGGGAAAGTAGCATTTACACTTTATAAAGATCCACTTTCCCAGAAGTAATTTTCTGGCATAAACAAACAAAATATACTTCACGGATCAGTAAAAATTGAACTCGGCTCATTCAGAACGTTACGGAAGGTTACCACATAGTGAGGAGCTCTTGTGATCGATTTCTTTTCATCAACTATCTCGGTCTCGACAGATGGCTAAAAAAGGAAGGCTATAAGAAGAAGCCGTTCAAAAGATATAATATTTTTCTCGCTCCTTTTGTGGTTCAGGACTAAACCTTCTGTGGATAACGTAAGGATAGTATATTATTTGCATTAGTAACAAGCCACATGCCTTTTCAGAAGCTCAGAATCAGTTGATTATTCAGTCAGTTGCAAAACTCCCTATTGATTTCACAACTGATCTGGTAGTTGGAAGCTTGTAAAACAAAGACATGATACCATATCACCTTTTGATGAACTTGCTTTCTCCGACATCAAGTTGGCAGATTAGTAAATGCGTCGAATATCGAGTTAGTTGCATTCCGGATCTCGGGATCCCATATTTAGGCCTAATGGATTCTGTACATTTTATCATTCCATGAGTGGCCTTTTTAGGTTACATTTGGATAAAAGCTTTTTATGATGTTTCCTTCCTGGTACACACATTCAAGACACGGGTTACAGAATTACAGCCTACCATCATGATAACAAACGCGAGAAGGACATAATGTATTTTTGTCACTGTCGCATACAATATTCCGCTACGAGGGACGAACACACAAGCATAGCAGCAGAAACAAGGGCATTTAGACTTGGAAGTTGGAACATGTTGGAATTTAGAATTTTGTCGCTAGTTTGCTCGTGAGTGAGATTACAAAAGTTGTAATTTACAGGGAACCTAGCTGCCACAAGAATTTCTTCTCTCAAACCTAAAACTTTGTTTACAAATGACACATAAAATATATATCCCATAGCAAAATCACACTTTATATGAACCATATTCCTACACTCTTGAATATTTATTTTCTAGTCAATATTTAAAAGCATTTTAATGCATTCCCCACGTCTTTCCTTTTATTCTCTTAGTCCCACGCTCTGTGCCTTGGATCTTAAAATATTAAAAATTCATGCAACATGTGAATTTCCCAGATACTAAAAATAATGCCGTCCGTTTCGTATCAATTATAGCCTCCCTGAGAGAGTATTTTCGCATAACCGTAAAAGCTTTATTACACCGAGAAAGGAGTCTTATCCAATAGTCATTTAAGTGCAAGATTCCACCCTCTCTCCGCCCACGAACGTAATCCACGGTGACGTTCTTGTGCACATATTGGCATTTTGGCATGACCTTTTGTGATTTAAAAATGGGATAAAGAATTCGCCTTGTTTTTGTGGCCATCGATCGGAATTCGTATGGATATGGACAGGGAAATGATGGAATGAGATGATATAATGTTGAATTGAGACGGGAAAACAGATGCACACGTCAGGAATTCAAGTCGAGGAGTTTGAGATTGGAGATGTGCTTTCAACGCCACATTCCCGTCCTCACGTACTTTTACTTACTTTCTCCACAAAAAGCACTCAAACTAAGCAATTTGATATTATACAGGGCATAATAGTATACTTTTGCAGAAGCACATGTTGGTTATAGGTAATATATACAGTGCCCGTACGAAACTATTATACAATCGAACATATCGGTGCCTGATATAGGATAGGGCAGAACCGACTCGACCGTCTAGAGTTACACTGTTACACAAATACAGATAGTCGACTCCTAGAATCACGAGTTCCTATGAGGAAGATATATCGGGATACTAACTCAATATTAACATAACACTCTCAAGTCCTGATATGATTGTGTACTGATCTAGATCTAATGTAATGAAATCTTTTGGAACTCAAATCTCCTTGTGTTCCCGTTCCACTCACTTTCCGGTACAGTCTTGAGACTGTGACGGAGGACCCTTCAAATTAATTCGGCTTCAAGAACAGTTTAACCTCTGAGATGCTTATTTTAACTGATTCCCTCACATTTACCCCCACTTAAATGGAAATTGAAACTGGATTTACTTACAGTTGAAGTATCGACAAACTCAAAGAAACATGCTTCGAAGGATAACGCAATAATGATAAGAATTTACCTACTTAATCGTAAAGTAACGGAAATTGAGCTTTACTTTTTAATACGCGGATGTGCGCCCTGTAATTGACAACTGGGGGTTGCAAAAGTGTAGCGGATTAAAATGCTTATAACCCGCATTTATGTCCTAATGAATCTTTACAAAAATGTCAAAATGGCAAAAGATGAAATCCAGAGCTTTCCTTTCATTGCTACTAAAGCTTTGAACGAGAATCATTAGTTATTTATAGGAAAACTTCTGTTTCTCCCGTCAAACTTGCATAATCTGAACATGGAGTAGTTTCTTTTGGCGTCATATATTCTCGGTTAACTCCCTTTATGGCTTGTAATCCCGTTCATTGTACCCCTCACAGCCAAGTACCCCAGTACTGACTTAAACCTCAGAGAAAGCACGTGTGTGTATAGGGTAGACGGGGAAAGTTATTGCTTCGTCTCCTCTACAGCCCTTCGTAACAATGCATTTTGGGTAATGAAAAATTAATGGAATGATAACTTCCCATTTTCTGTGTGTCTATATATAAATATATATAAAACTGTGAAAGTTTTAGAGATTGGATTTTAAATTGCATCCTAAATTATATATCCTTTAGCAAGCAAGAACCCACATTATATCCTATCAAAGAGCAACTCCTCCTTGTTGTGACTAGCCTCAGGTATTCTTTCTAGACTTGCCAAAAAACCCGTAGTCACTCTAGCTCGTACCCTTAGTAGTTTTTACCCCTAGTAGCAGTAGTAGTTGTAGTTGATCCAGTAGTCCTTTTTATTTTAAATATTTAATTATTATTATACCCCCTCGACCAAGCATACACTACCCTGTAGCTAATTTTTGAGCTGCTGCATGGTTTAGTTGGACACGCGGAGAGGCTGAAACGTTAGAAGCTGGGATTAAAGACAAGTGTTTTTTGTACAGACGAGCCGAGTCTGAGAATGAGCTTTCGGAAGTGGATGAAGAAGTGATTCCCGACGAAGTACGGAAATGGTTGGCAGCAACCTTTACCAAAAGTGTTGTGAATAAACCAAGGACTGAGCCAAGACCGAGGTACGTTCCTCTAAACTAAACTACACTCTAATCTAAATGTACGGGATTGGGTTGGGTGGAGGATGTGTACAGAGATTAATTTATTATTAATCATCCCTCTATTCAATCCGAGAGGGGTTCAGTGTCTACCTAAAAAAAGTAATTAACTCTCACTCTCGACTCTCTCTCTCTCTCCTTTCTCCCCTGGCTAAGCTCTTACTAAATGAGATAAGTGGATTATTCGAGAAAGAGGAGAACCGTGTTCCATGACTTTGCTTTCCACCATTTTTCATTACTTTTTAATTCTCAGGTTTCGGTCGGTGGCGAATGCAATTCGCGTGGGACTCTTTGTTGACCGCTTCTACAGGCAGCTATCATCAACAGCGCTCGAAATCCCGGCTGAGATTCAGCAACTGCTCAAGGTAGGTGCTTCATACTTGCCTCTGTAGCTGTCGTAGTTATTGGCTGTACTTTCACCAGCAAATCCTCTTAAAATTTGCAATGGACTTATGAATAATAAATGCTGTTCATTTTGATGAGCTTAACTGAACTTAAAAATAAATTGAGGCTTTAGAGGAATTATAAATCAGGGTGAAATCAAAGGAGGTACTCGAATGAGGGGGAAACAGGATCGGGATTATTTCCATGTAATATTATTATTGGTTCTGAGGAATATTATGGAAATTCACTACTACCACATGTACACAAAATAGATCCATTCGACGAGGTATTCCCTGCAGAAATATGAACTGGGAACCGTAAATATATAGTCGAAAGAGAGAGAAAAAGTTCCAAATTGGCTCTCTTGGGAATTGGTTGTAGATAAAGCCTTATTCATCCTGTCCCAAACTTGTATTCAGTTTTTCATTCAATCCTCGTTCCAGTTCAGAATAGAGCCTATATATACTGCATTAAATTTCTTTCAATTGGAAAACAGCTTTCATCTTTTAATATAGTAAAATATAATGGTGGTGGAATAATGATGGGAATTATAATAAAAATATTATTATATCTGGAGTTCACAGTTCCATAGAATTCTAAAAATACTAGGCCTCAATTTCGCGTATGAATTAGGGTTTTGTAAAGGATGTCGGACAGACTAAGTAAATATCTAATACATAATTGTAGCTGTATACAAGGCCTTTCATATTTGCTCGTATGTAATATACGAGGACCTAACAAGAAGCTCTTTCTAGTTTCTACGCGAATTGTTGATAATCGTATTAGCTATGGAAGCCCCCTGTACGAGTGGGATTCGATTTAATAGTAGCCCAAGGAAATAAATAAATGCCGGCTTTGATCCAACCTCACAGACAGAAGAGCATCTTTACATATGATTTTCACTTTCTATTTTCCGAGCTACTGAAGACGACATGAACAGAATAATCGCTTTTATCTTTGACTCTCTAATCTGTCAAAACCAAGATGGTGTGGGCTGGCCAGGAGGATAGGGGAACTATGATATAATTCATATAATTGAGTACAGTCGGATTCAACATACCGTGCATTTATTTGACGGAGAAGTGATCATCTGAAGTAATCTGAACTGTCATTTTTCTCTCAGAACAGAGTGAAAGTAGAGAAAGAACTTTCCGTGGGTTTAAGTTCTCCTCTAACCGAAGATGTCCAATCAAAACCTTGTATTTATTATCAAAGTATTAGGCATGAGAGTTAGGTGAAGATGTAGTTATATCCCTCCTCTAGTCTGTATAGAGACTGCGTGTAAATTCTTCTAGAAACTTGACGCTATTGTGGACTATTTATGTATTTGTCGACAACAGTTTGCACAACGGGAGCAATATATTATATTATCGTCCCACGCTAATTTTACTGGATATCATGGAAATAATTGTTCAGTTCGACTGATGCGACGTAGGTAGAGTATGATGCTATTTTGACAGGTTGGGGTAAAACAAAACAATTATTCCCATTTTGATCGTCATTTACGGTTTTAAGAGGATTATTACAAGGAGAGGTTAGAAACGAGGAATATTGTCAGAATAATTTTGGAGGTGACTCTAGATTATTTTCATACCTCAGCACTAATTAGAATGGAATAGGAACCCTGTAGCTAGTAGTTGCGGGTTTCACATCCCATCTGTACACTGTCGACGAAGAAAACTACCTTTCTCTTGGTAATTTCTCGAGAGAGGCTAAGATTGGATTGTGACGGATGTAAAATAATATAATAATATAAGACATGGTCGTAGTAGTATGGGATCAGAGTCCGGAATTGAATTCGGAGGCTTGTCCTTCCAACGGTATTCCAAGGATGTAAATCTAATTATAAAGTTATTCCATAGGAAATTAACAACTGGCACTTTGACATCTTCAAACTGCAAGACAAGTCCAGCGGCCACTCGTTAAAGTTCGTTGCCAAAGAGTTGTTTAGTCGGTACGGGCTCGTGAGCCGATTCCGTATAAATCTGGACAAATTGGAGTCATTCCTCAGTGCTGTCGAGATGGGCTACACTAAGCTGAAGAACCCTTATCATAATGACATCCATGCGGCTGATGTCACACAAACGCTTCATTACTTCATCGGCTCTTCCGGCATTGCGGTAATTTTTACTTTCTCTTTCACATCACTTAATCTAACAAACATCACTGCCCTCTCCATAAATAGCCCTTACCCCCTAATCCGAAATATAGAAATGTGCCGGTTCTATAGCCTTAGTCGCGTTGTTTTAACAACCCCCTGATAATCAAACCAATCTACGTACTATCTTCCCTTATAAATGCAAACAACAGGAACTGATTAACTCAAAAACTGCAAATAGAGGAGTAATTCAGGAAGGTAGGTTTGGTTTCAATCCCCAAAGTCCCGAAATGTAGTCTGGCACTAATAGAGACAAAAATCAATCTCATTCCATCACTTGCAACTTTGCAAGTCTCAAGACAACATGGAATTCCACGAAAACTCATTTGCAGGTAATCCTCTACCTCATTAAATAAAAGTACTTTCCCCACTTTTACGAATCTTTCCCATTCTCCTAATCCAACGTCATCAGAAGTAAAATAATCCCCGGCCCGATTCATCAACGGCTCTTTAAAACCCCAAATCTGCTCCAGGGAATCTTTCTTTGTCTTTTTCAACTCGACTGACGAGGAATTTCGGATGTTGGATGTGACTTATCTCACGTATCTCGAACCATTCCAACCGAGGAAAGGAGATTGAGGAGATAATTCTAGTAGCAACTTTTTGTGTTTACGAAGGAATGGAGCTCACGCCATATATAATCCAAGAGGAGAGCAGTAGGCAGTAGGGGCCCCGTGTTGTGCGTATAGGATGTGTCAAACAGTGAAAGGGAAAACTGCTTTCCCCGATGATAGGCTTTGAGTAGACGCTTTTATATTAACTTCCATCCGAAATGTTTCACCGTCGTAAACAATTACTTTGTTGCTGAATTGCATTCAAATTTCAGATCTATTTTTGTCCTTTGTCGTCATACATATCAACATCTAAGAATACCTTCACCCTCCACTTGTCATTCATTGCCGCTTCCAAAGTTCAGTCTCTTTTTATTCGGCTATCTTTCCAACCCAATCCACCACAGCGACTTTGGGTTAGAATAGAAGTGCCAAAAATTGTGGCTGGGGAAAAGGGAATACGAAAAGATAAATTCAAATGGATAGGGAATGTAATAGTATTATATAGTCTCTTATTCTTGTTCTATTTCTTTTGATTCATGTCTTGAGGTATTTAGTATGCTTATCCAGTTCTAGAATTTACAAAGTGAATTGGCTTTAAGGAGTGATTCCACACGTGGTCTGCATTTCTCCCTTTGAATAATTTGGTAGTTATCGAAATCGATTTTTGGCTTGAGTGACTTGTAAATAAATAATCAACCAGATATCCCGAATTGAGTTTTGAATAGCCGGTTGCTAACTTTATCCCAGTTAAAGCATGTAATTCCGATTCCAGCGCTGTGGTCAAAAACTGGACCGCAATGATGTGTACAAGATAAAGGGCCTATTTCTATTACCACTCTGATGTATGTCCGTGGGTTGTTCTATCTCCGAAAGAGAGTAATCCAGAAGTCCGCCATAAAGGTATTTTTGGATGGGATTCTATAGACTCCGCTATTCGTATCATTCGCTCATGTTTTCGTAATTAGAAGTGTGGTAACGTTAATTATTCAGGCACGGATCGTCCATCGACGTCAACCATATCACGGGACCGACGGACGTCAAAATTAAGGTGGAATTGCGTTTGGGTTGGATTTAGATTTGTAATTATTGCCGGCTTCGGCTTGTCATTTGAGTTGCTAACAGTACATTTTACCACATATCGATTACCTAAATGGTTTAAATATTTAATAAAGATAGGAACAGATCATGAATTACTGATATTTTCAGCAAAGTAATGAAATACACAATGTAATACATACTATGCTTTGACAACATGTATTTATTGGTAAAATTGGATGTAGAAAATATAATGCAATTATGAACTCGAACGAAATCCAGCAAAGGCAATTTTATTATTTTAGAATATTTGCTTTTAAAACTCAAGTATAGAATAGCAGTGCATTAAGTATTTCCTTAAGTGGGGTTTGTGAATGTACAGACTAACTGTTTTACAAAGCGGCTCAGGATCAACTCATGTCACCGTCACGATTGAATTACATGGAGCTTTTGGTTTCCCAAAGTCTGAAAGGTTTTCAATTTCCGGCACATTTCCACCTTTCTTCCCATTCAAAACAAAATCTATTCCCAAAATAAGTTGAAAAAAATAAACTAATTGACTCTGGAATGACAATAATTGGTGTTTGACAGTATGGAAATTGTGCTTTCACTTTTACAGAGTAGCCTGACGGATTTGGAGATCTTCGCCCTCCTCTTCGCCGCCCTCATCCACGACTTTGAGCACACGGGCCGTACAAATAACTTCCATGTGAACACGGCCACCGACTTGGCCCTTCTTTACAACGACAGATCCGTGCTGGAAAATCACCACGTCAGCGCTGCCTTTAGGTATGACTGCTTCCTTCAAACTTTCTCTATCTCTCTGGCCACACCAGTTCAAGTCCTTCATTCAATGTCTATATTTATTGAACTCTTGCCACTCGAGCGTTCATATTGATGGCTTTCAGGCTTTCAACCGTGTTATTTTACCCATTTTAAAGGCACTTCACCATTAATGATTTCACCAGAAAGAAAGTGAAGAGACTTAAAGGGTTAGGGGATAAAGTACTGCTAAAAACTATTAAGTATTTTTTTTTATTCGCGGATAAAAGTCTTTAGATTTGTAAACAGAACATCCTTTATGTAGGCCATACCTTTTATCCACTTCCCTCTGTCTCTCTCTGTTTCCGAAATAAAAGCATATAGTCTCCAGGCCTTGACTTTCAATTACACAATTTCCATAATCTGTTATCCCTTTATGTCTCAAATCATTACCATAACCATAATCGGGTTTTCATGTTTCTTGTAGGTAGATCAAAATTTATATTTGTTTCCCAAATAGGGCTGTCGGGGGTTGTAAAGCTTTCTTAAAGCATACAATTTTGCATTAACTAGTTGGTATTTTCTTTTGAGATTTATTCGTTTTTGGACAGGATAGTCTGAGTCGTCGTTGTATGTATTAGGTTATAAGCAATCATTTCTTGAAGAAGTTTGGGAGGAGATGAATGACGTACGACGACAATGATGGAAAGGCATTATATTCCGGATTTAGTTTTCATGGGTTTTGAGCTCTGATATTTCGATTTGCAAATAAATGAAAGTAGCTGAAGTTCTTATGCCCGTATACAGTTAGGTTAAATATATAGGATAAGAAAAGTAGATAAATTTTAAACTGAAGTTGAGGGTGTATTGTTAGCATGTCATCCTGTCGCCTATCAATGATGCCCTGGTCTCCTTATACATTGGCAAGAATCGCCAAGCTGGCATTTCAGTCTGATGTTTTACAGCTACGAGCTACGTACACATAATCACACTTCAAGACATCTTTGAAGAACTAAATCTCTTTCCGAATCTCCAAAGAGGCAGAGAAATCCTCTTAAAAAACCTAGAGAAAGGGTACCCCATACCTGTCAAAGAAGTTTTAGATCGACCTTTCCCTCAGCCTTCCTTCTCTTCAGATTTACGTAGAGCCTCAAAGTTGAGGAAAAAACCTCGAACAAAAACTCTGGCAGGGCTGGGCTGAGAGTTACAAAGTTTTACAAATGGATCCTATCAAAACGGTAGTTGTCAAGACGGGTTTAGTTCACAACTTGGCTCAAATAATGACGTCCTTATAAAATACTACGTGTTTCTTGGAATTAAACTAATCAGCAGGTTCTATCATAACGCTTGTTCATTACTATTCAGACCTTCTCCTGTAGCTGAGCTCAAAGTTTCATCCTTGCATTTGTGATAACTAACTTTTTACGATTTATCTCCTCGATACTCCGTGTATACCTCGGATTGAGGAATATATTATAAGCGGTTGGTTACTCGGTTCGGGTTCCATCAAACCGAGCGTGTAACGCAACCTTCTCAAAAAATGGGACCAGGAAATCTTAAAAACGGACAGAGTTGACTACTAGCTGATATAATATGCTATTACCGTCTTCGTAGTTATTGTTACAGTTTTCGCCCTGTCGCTTGTGGGCCAACTTTATAGTTGGTTTAGTGGCTTAGAAATCGGCCAGAGGTTACAATTAAACTTTCTCCAACAAAGTCATTTCCCATATAACAAGCCTCTTTCCTTCCTCCTCTCAACATTCCGGGAGACTCTTGTCGAGTCTTGGAATTCCAAATTTATTTGTTTATGAAAAGCAGATGGAAATACCTCTCCCTCAGCTCGGTATAATATGCTGGAAATGACAATAGTCTGCTCTGCTTTAAACGTAGGAAATTTAATCATTATGGAATCCTAAAATCTTTATAGTGTGCAGTATGGGCTCTCAACCCGCATCCCTTTTTACATCACAAATTCATATATTCATCCTTAGCTGGGCCTCTGACCTTTACAAGCACTTTTCTGCAAGTCCAGGCCCAGGAGTTCTTTGTTCAACTTTGTTCCTTTCACTTGGTTCGGCAAACAGAAAATGTTGATTAAAAGTACCCATAGCCAAGGATCAAACATAGATCAAACCGAGCCTGTTCCCGTCTCCAGCAGAAGCTGTATGAATTACTAATGTACAACTGTGAGCCAAAGGCCGGTACTAAAACAGGATGCTTAGGCCACAAAGGAAAGCCAGAGAGACGACGGGGAAAAGGATGGACTTTCCAAACGGATCAATTCCCCTACTTTTATCCAATTTAAATCAATTTAACAATGTCACTCCCCAATTTATTTCTCTCTAGCCTATTTATAGACTTTCATTGCAATTTTTACTGCTTTGTGGGTAGTGGAAAATGTAAGGTAATTTGTAAGTGAGGATTTAACACAGTTGTACGAGGATGGAGGAGAATCTAGGTTACAGATGGTTTAAGATTAAGGTGTCACAGTTATAAATTATTTGTGATAGTTTAATTTTATGCTTGGCATTCCATGCATTTCAAATTACTGATAATTTTTTTAATTTCCTATGCGTTCTTATTTTTCTACAAGTGTAAATAATGTGCTTAATTTATGTTTTAAATCCTTGAACAGATTACTCAAGGAGGATGATAAAAGTATTTTGGCCAATCTAAAACCGGAGGAGTTCCGTGACTTCCGGAGCTTGGTCATTGAAATGGTCCTTTTCACAGACATGTCCACTCATTTTGCCCAAATTAAGCACGTTCGAGCAATCCTCCAAGGAGACAAGTAAGTTTTCTCTTTCCTTTTCATTGGGATTTGGATTTACTTCGAGCGTGTTTTGTTGTTCACATTGTCGATGACAATTTTATTTTTATTGGAAATATCGGGCCCCCTGACGTCAGCTAGAGCTATTCGGTTTAATTAAATATACCCTATAATTGCTAAAGAAAACTATATACCTGGAACTGGAACGTAAAAATGTGGCCTTACGCCTTTAACACATTTGATTGCTGTAATTGGAACCCTTAGGAGGAAGAAAGGGTTAGAGGGGCTTTTAAGGGAATTATTTAAGCCTTGAAATGGCATATTTAGTGGTACAATTGCGTGCATGATTTTTCCAGTACTCTAACGATTTCAAAGTGATCAGCTTCGATTTTGATGTCTTCTTTTATGACATATTTTTGATTGATTATGACAGTATGAATGACAATTGACATTTGAGGTATGAGGATTTAAGTTGTAATAAAATTATTTTCTGAGCCAAACCGTCTCACTTAATATTTCATCCTTCTTCTGAAATCCAGCACTCCGGGGTCGGGCAATGGGACATGACACAATGCGTTGTAATGTTGTAAATGTCGTGGTGGTTATTTTTGTGCCTTACGTGGGCCGGTTGTTCGTGGCCTATATTGCCATTTGCAAGCGGCACACTGCGCGAACTCCCTTGTCAATAACCATTGTGCGTGCTAATTCTTCCAACTGTTTGTCTTTTCTTATCTATTATTGGGAGGTCGTGTAGGTGTGGGTAGATTTCCACTTCCCAAATGTCGACGCATCTTCGTTCTAAATTGGAATTTAGCCCACTGGGTGACGGAATAGGTTCCTACTCCACATGAGAGATAAATGCTACAATTTCGTTTTTAATTGGCGAAAACCCGATCCCCTACAATTAGTGAAATATACGTACTGTAGAACTGATTCTGATGCAGTGAGTATATGGATATAAACTAATAATTTTAAATTAGAAAATCTGGTTCCAGGTCCTCGCCAACGACGACGATGTCGTTGATGTCTCTGCTTCTTCACGCAGCGGATATAAGTCATCCAGCAAAGCCCTGGAGACTGCACAAGAAATTCGCAGATACGATTCTGGAGGAATTTTTCCTCCAAGGCGATGAAGAATCCAAATTAGGTTTACCTTTCAGTCCCCTGTGTGACAGGAATACCGTTCTCATTCCTGAGTCCCAAATAAGTTTTATTGAGTTTATTGTGGAACCGAGCTTGAGTGTACTGAGTGATTTGATTGACTTTTTCGTGAAATCCGATGAGGGACCAGCTCCTTTGACCTCTTCATCAGGTGCCGGAGTCAAGACTGCTACTTCCCCTACGTCAGCCAACGCCAAGTCTATTGCCAATACGAACACTTCTGACGCTTTAAGCAAAATTCCACCGAAAAAGACGCCCTTAAAACCATTCCAAACCTCGACCTCCGTCACATCCGCCAACTCAACGCGGAGGACGGAATCCGAAAATTGCATTAAGACGGAGAGTGGTGGTACTAAATTACCTTTAAGTTCCCGAACCCCCAGTTTCCCCTTACAAGGGGGTCCCAGCCATGCCTATGGACCAACGGTAAGGCCGTGGATGAATCACCTTGTAGAAAATAAAGCCAAATGGAGAATGATAGCTGCAGGTAAGGTTTTATTTAATTTTATCACACACACAAGTCAAATATTCTATTCGCTTTTTCTCGAAATTTCTCTTTTATCGTCGTCATCCATAAATCCAGCCGCATCCTATTTGTTCACGGAGCTCGGTGATAGGAAGTTCTACGAATTCATGTGGGCTAGATTTAATAAAACTTTTATTTCCAACTCATGACTACTTCTTTGTACATCTGATGGAACTTTCATCTTACTCGATCCTATCTAATAATAGTCCTTACCGATTCACAACCTTTCCCCAATGACTCTCCAGCCCACCGCTTGACACAACTCTATCATATATATAGTGTTTTAGCTATATTTAGTAAGTCATGTCATTTCCTATTCCGACATTTCCGACCCGTAACCTACCTCGTTACCTATAGGTAAATAGTTTTTTTTTGAAGAATTGGCCATAAAAATAAGCCAGTATAGCATATATACAAGCAGTATAGTGTCTTTGAAGCTTTGATTTCTTGCTTCGAATAAAAATATTTAAAGAGGTATATTCTATTACAATTGATTGTGAGGCTTGAAGAAGTTGATACAGGTCTATGATGAAATACTATATATTTTTTGATATATTCCTTTCCCTGACTTTCTCCTTTATTTAGGTAAAGATCTGCGGTTGAGTTCTGACTTTACAAAGAGCTAGAACCGAAATGAACCTTCATTTTTTCCCGTAAAGTAGAGGCTGATTTTACTTTGAGATTGAGAAATGAGTGTGTAACGGAAAGAATTGGTAGGTTAGACATGTTGGACTTGAAACGAAGAAATAGTTCTGGAAATCCCTGGTAGAAAGCTGGTCTTCTTTCTCACGTATCTCATCTCTCTAGTACCTCTTGGAGAGTAACTAGCAAGTCTCTTGACAGTAGGGGCTTAAAATACTTGAAGAGGTGAAAATGGTTGTTCTTTGCCTTTGACATTTTAGCCGTTTCCCCACTTACCTAACCTTCGTTTGTCCTCCTTTCCAATGAATTCTTTTTGCACCGTACAAAAAACCGGGATTCATACAGAATTACAGATATTGCCAGCTACTCCAGAAAGTTGTTGCCATCCCCGATCGGGTCCTAGCGCAGAGCTATACATTATTGTATTACTTGCTCTAGTACTACATAGTCTACATAGAATCTTGAGAAAAATATATAAGGAATTTCCTCCTGAAGGACCTGAAATAGAATTACTCTGGTTTCGGAGTGATGTGATGTGAGAGAAAGAAATATCTCTCTCAGTTTGAAGGGATTGAATTGGATTGCAACCATTGCAACACCTTTAGTTCCCTTTGCATTATGCAAGGCGGATTGGATAAGTCGAAAATAGATTCAAAAATCTTTCGCCCTTATGACGAGAAAATCTCAGGCCCGTCCCTTCCCCTTTCAGTAGGTTTTTTAATATTTTGGGTTAGAATTCCTAGCAATTTCACTGAATGTTGCATGCAGGATGCAAAGGGGTTAAATGAATTTGAGCCGAGCTAAAAATCAGGAGTGTAAAAACGAAATAAAAATCTACACTTTACTGGAAAAGATTTATTGTAGAGTGGTTGAGAGGAGATATATAGTTTGTATTTACTTTACCAGAATTCCCTGAAAGTACACGCCGGTTCCCATTGCCGTGACAGAAAGCAGTAAAAGTTTCATTTCCTGTGCTTTCCAGCCTTCCATACCTCGGTAGCGGGTGGAGAAGTCAGCAAAAACGATTACGAGGAATTTTGTCTAAAATCAACATCAACATGATTTGATAAGACAGGATTTGAGGAAGTCAGGTTGTTAGTGCGTTAATGCACGAACCCTGTGCAATTATTCCAGGATTTTATAACTAAAGGGGAAGTTTACTTTCTATTTCAGAAAGGATTACTTCCTTTCTCTGGTGCTATTACATCTTCCGAGGGAACTTAAATAGTAATAAAAAATATAAACCAGAATAACACAAAAAAATTTCAATGGAGAATAAAAAAACAGGGAAACTCGGAAGAAAATGGAAGTGTTGATTTGATAGTCTGTCAACCGCTCAGTGTTGTTTCAAAACTTTTCGAGTTTGACAACAAAGAACACAAAAGAAACAAAAGAAAGACAGGGAAAACAATTCCCTACGACATTCAGTATAAATTAATGATATTAATTAGAAATGAAAAAGAAAGTTATTGTTCTCGAGTCTTTTCATACTTCTTATTAATGGTGTGCAATAATAAGAAGCCCGAGAGGGTTTTATCAAGCGGCAGAAGGACAGAAAACGTAGAAATGTCATACAACTATACCCTTTTTTATATTTTATCACTCCTGGTTCGTACTTTCCAACTTCTGAAAAATCTATATCAACGTCTAGAAAAATATAAATAACAGAACAGGAAGGAAGATTTCCGTTTAGGCAAGTCAGGGCCTGAATTCGGAGCAGCCCGCATACGTCGTAATGTTCACATCCTGATTTCCGTCCCTTCTTCTTGAGCAGAAAAAGAAGTCAACAAAAAATATTTTACGGAAGTTGCAAAACCCCCTGCATATGTGACATGCCGTTGAGCTTCCTGTCAAAATAAATGTTCCCGTTCCCAGCTACAAGGGCATATGATTGTCGAGCCAGAGGCTGGGAAATATATCTGGGATCGTTTTGTCAGTATATCATAGGGAAATTCAGAGGCCTTAATCGTGCGGAGTGAAGGAAGAATTTATGTATATAGATATAGGCACTAAATAATGCATCATTGCCTCAGAGTCAGTCAAAATTAGTTGGTTCATTTGACGAGCTCCGTTCCATAATTCATCGCCTCAACTTACTCTCAGCATATTTTTGTACATTTCTTCTGTTCAGAATGGTTTATTGCTTCGTACTCTCTGCAATACAGTTCTTTCCCCAAATAAATACCAACGAGAGACAACGGAATAGATCCTTGCACAAAGGTTCTTTAACAAAGACACATGTATGGCAAACCAGGCAAACTATTGGATACAAAAGGCAGTACTCGTAGAATTCAACTAATATATACTATGAAAAGTAAGACAACAAAATATGAGCTTGCGGAGAAAGCCCATGGAAAAAGCCAAGAGAGGTTTTTATTTCCAGAGAAAATTATTTTTCATACGCACAGACTGTAAGAGGAACAATAATTGTTTGTATACCTCATTGTCTAAGACATGTGCCGTTTCCCATCTTCTTAAATTATCAGGCTGAAATGTATTTGTTCTTCGATATAGTCGATTTGTTCTCGTTAAATTCACACCACAAACACTCAGGGAAACCTCGGGAGCCATTCCTCCAAGTCCGAAGTTCGGAAACTCGGAGCTAGCTGTAATATCGTGCCAACTCCGTGAGGATATTCCCTCGCCTCCCATCCAAATACAAAAATCCCGTTGTTGTTAGTAGACAAAGGTGTGTACATACATATTATAGGGGAATAACGGGAATATCAAGTCCGACGAGACTCTCTCTCCGGGTGAGTTTACCTTGTCTGTGCAGAAGTATTATAAACTTATCTCTTTTAGTCTATGACTTCACGGGGCCATAAACTTTGTGTTGTGGTTTGGTTGAGTATCCCTTGGGCTTTGGTTCCGTGGTCTGGAGTGGTCTATGCAATTGGTCTTCTGTGGAATCCTGCTTTCACTTTCTTCCCATCTCCCGATCTATATGACGGAATCTCATCCTTGCCAATTTTTGACCGAAAAGTAATTTATTTCCCTCACCTCCCTTCCCCTTCCTTTGGGCTAGTCAATTGAATCGGAAATCCGATTGAGGCTGACGGAGTGACAAGAAAAGGTTCTTGGTCTGCAAAAAGAAATTATTTCCTATGATGTCTCTTCCTCTATCTTTCCTCTCTGTCATTTGATTCTTTACTCTCTTACGCCCGAGGATTCGGCATTCGACTACAGAGTCGAAAAATAATAATAAGTATACTGGAAACTGGAAATGGGACTAAAGGGAGATATGATGATGATCATGATGATGATGACTTCTTCTTCTTAAGAGTCTCCGAGTTTGAGGTGAACAAATAGAGAATTTCTCTGAAAAATAAGTTCAGGCTTCCAAAGTTCCGTTTGAGGAACCCACTTTCGGAATAAACTTCCAACGACGGAACGATGACAGGAGTTGGAAGTTTGTGTTTCTGGATGTCATTTTGCTGGAAGTAGGTGTGTAAGGTTCAGGAAAAGTCCGGAACTTTGTACATTTTATATGTTTATATGTCGTATTTTAATGCCCTATTATTGTACCTCTGAATTTTTACAGATGTATATATCGTTGTATTTTATAATATAACTCCCGTGTATTCATTTGAAAAACATTTTTCCTTTCTCCCTTCACAAATGAGGTGAGAAAATTCATGAAACTAGAGCCAGAGGTGAAAGTTAGGGAAGTTCTGGGCAAAATCTCTATCCCATATTTCAAGTGTGCAAAAGTTTCTGGGGGAAATGATGGAGGAGGATAGAGAGGGGATCTACGACTTTACAAGTAATTCAATCTCTGCATATAATATTATCAAGCCACATAAGAGAGATAAGAAAGTTGATAGGGCCGCTGTGTACTTTCAGCAGCATCACATAAACAGACGTCGCTTCTGGCAATAAAGTTCTTCTTAGTTCGTTCGGGCTTTTTCATAAATCTCGGGTATCGTGTTACTTCCGATTCACCAATTGCCTTTTTAATAATATTCCTTGACTCCTTTGTTTCCAGAGAGTGCCATTGCCAAATCCAAAAGTTCTCCGAAGGAGGAAGAAGCTCCTTCCTAAATTACCCAACCCACCACCACCACCAGATACAACGGAAACTGAGGCTTTCTCCCGAACAGCTCTTTCCCCGTTTCCAGTGGATCGGCACACAAGAGTTAACGAAAGAACCTATGCAATTCTCTAATGAAGCACAGCAAAAGAGAACGAGAGAGAGAGTAACCCAATATTGTTCGTTTACAATGAAAATGAGCTATATAATTAATTAGTAGACATGCTGTTTCAACGAAGACTTGCTGTATACATATAAAGTATAGTACATTCTACTTATAGCCCCATAGGGTATAGTACAATTACAAATCTTAATAATAATGTATAAAACATGAAAGAATGTGATAGGGTTCCCTGTTGGAACAGAGAATGCAGTTTAACACCGATACTTTCCATTTTATAAACCACTCATCATATTTATAACTGTGTACACTCTACCTTCCTTCCTGACGTTTGGCAATCAAATTCCTGGCCCCGAAGATGAAAGACTAGTTTTCCTACCCTCATCGGTGTTGGAGCTATGGTTGTGAAAAAAATTTACAACTAATTGTGCCATAGCTATATTTTATTCCCTATGCTGTGATTACAAATTTATGTATTTCCGAACCGGTAACTAACTGTAAATTCCAGACCTCTACTGAAGAAATCAATTTCCCTCGAGAGTGGAACAACGCCGAAGCTTAAATCAACCGACACGTATCAATCAATGAATCAATCACTTTTACTCTATACTTTCTCCAAAGTCCTTCCAAGACCTTTACAAAATATCAAATAAATAGCTATGTGCTTTTACCCCCCGCATTATTAACTATCCTTATTGTTAAACGAGGTTTAGAACTAGTAGATGGTGAGGATGAATGTATTTTTTAACTTTCAGCAAGCACAGTTCAACAGCCGTTCTATGAACAACAGAGTTGAGCTCTGAAACCCACTAATACAATCAGAAAATAAAGCCTATAGAATAGTGTGTACGGACATAGTTTACAAAAATAAAACTGATACCTGTAACGGACGCATAAACTAGATTATGACTTTGAGAGATATCTTTCAAATAAAAGTCTCATTTGATTGAAACGGCCGTTTATTTATTTAAGAACATATCCAGATGACTACCATTTGGAATGCTGTCCGTAGAAGATTTTGCATCATCGAACTAATTAAAAATGCACGACTAATGAATCAGTTAAAAGTGTTCCCAAAGCATTTTCAGCATAAATTACGACATCGGATGTCGTACTCGTACACAAGTTAAAATGATGTATATAAAACACGAAGATGATTACCTATATACTTATAATTATATTTTACTTTTGCAAAGTAGAATTTCACTTAAGTATGAATTGGTTATTAAGTTGACCTAAACGGAACGTGCATCACATATTCATATTGCATTGGTGTTTCCTTCGCCTTTTCCTCTGGATACGATAGCACAGAGATCCCTAAACCGGGTAAGGAGTGGCTGCATATAATCATAATAGACAAGTAACACACCGATTTAGTTTTACGTATTTAAGTAAATACATATTTAGGCTAATTATTCTTTTTATCTCCCAATTTTGAGGCATCCTCTGTGTGATTGTTGAGATTGGATGCTTTTGGTTCATCGGGATCGATTTCATATTCCACATCTCCGCCTCCATCGATTCGAGTTTTGTCAACAGGATATAACCTGAAATCGAAATTGTTGCATCGTCTCAAAAATATTGAAATTCCATTAATGTAAATAAATAGCTCATCAAAAGCATATGACAACCGTTTATATACTTACCATCGCTGATACAAATAAATGAGAAAAACAATATCGTCTCTGAAGCAAGCAACTCGATGAGCAGTTGGCATTGTGATTATAAACGCAAATATATCATCAATGAATGTATTGAAGGCCTACAATAAAGAGTTCAATTTCATATATTAAATGAATCAACTTCCGATGAAACTATATATTGTATATGGATGTGATTTTTACCTTGTACATAAATGCACGCCATGGCAAATGAGCCACAGATTTCAGTCGGTAATTAATAAACAATTGAGGCAACATGAACAGGAATCCAAATGCGTAAACACCGTTGACTAAACTTTGGACAGTCCAGGAATACCAACTAAACGAAAAGGGAAAAGGAATACATTATGGTACCGAAGTGCATTTAGATTTATTCAGCAAATACGAATATCACTCACCTTTTGTGGGGTGTGTACAGAAGAGAGTAGATTGCTCCTCCAAGGCAAAGTGGATACAGAATGTACGATAGATACCGCATACTCTCCACGTCATGTTGAGCTGTGGCTTTTTCTGACTCACTGAACTTTCCAAATCGAATACGGGGTAGTCCTCCTTCAAATTTCAGCGTTATTTTGAGTGTTTTACTGACCTTCCAAATCTAACACAAAACAACAATTTTTAGTCCCAATTGTAAGATTTAAAGTAAGCAACAATAAGACAGTTATTTCAACAATGGATGCTTACCTCGATAATCGCCCCAATACCAGAAGGAACAATAATTAACATACTGGATTTTTCTTCAAGCAGATACAAAAATACAACCATTTGGCTAAAACAACGCCAATATATCGTTCTTGATGAAAGTCCCGCAGTGGTTTTCCTCCTTTTCCAATAGATTACATCGTTTTTGAAAGCCAAGAAATCAAACAGGAGCTGTAAAACGTAAAATCATTTTATCCCTCAAGTCCTTTTGAGATTCAAATTTTTGCGTATTATGAATAATCTTACATGAATCGAAGCAATAAACATAGTTAAAGCCAACAAGTACACATTTGTATCCGCAAATATTCCTTTGATCTCGTCTAAATCCTTTGCCGTGAATCCTATTGTAGCTTCCATTGTCTCCATTGCAGCTTGAAACTGAGCCGCCATTCTAAAAAAACACAATATTAAGAATTCATTTGGTTAAAGTTTAGCCAAACACAGCAGTATATTCCTTTAACCTTTCGAATATAACTATATAACTGGATCTTAATCAATGTTTCACGAACCTCATGCTACCAATGGATGCCGAAGAAAATTCAAATTCTAATTCGTATGTATCCTCGGTGGCATTAACTTTGTAGAAATCCCGTAATCGGCTGTTGAATCTATCGAACCTCAGAGGCGGAAGGTACGTATCTGATGATGCCAAACTGTTTAAAAATTATTTAGTATCAGTAAGGCTGAATGTTTTTCACCAATCCTCCCTTACTTTAATAATAGGTAACAATTCTTACCGAGTTAACATCGCAATGTCGACAGGGAGGTCCTTCACCGGTAACACAAGTGGATCGGTAAGCATCGTAAGCCTTAGCTTCTTTGCAATATGGGCGATTGGTTTTTCTTTACCTTTTCGCTTCTTGGTTTTTTCTTGTGAGACTGATTCATCCTCCTAATTAAATACACTTTGATTTTAATGTATCTTTAACCATATTTGTTTCACAGCCACTCATAAATGAACATTGATCCTGATTTTAGATATAAAACCAACTCACCGATATTGGTTTATCTTTTGAATTCAAAAGATTGAATGTTTGAGCTTCGGGTACTAGATATTGGGTCAATTGAAAGTGGGCTGTAAGCGTGTAAGGAGAATGAATACTTTGGTCCCATGCATCACTGTCTACTGCCGATCTGGGTATAGGGGTCGCAAAAGCGTAGATATGAAGAGTTCCATTCTGTCGTGTACTTTTTGGCAGTGGAATACTGAGGTTTCTAGTTCAATCATTTGACAAATTATTATATAGTACACATTATTATTACGATAGAAATGATTATCGCTGAATAATTTATACACTTAAAAAATGATATTGACTCTGCTTACTTGGTAAAAAGTCCTGAGCTGTAGTCAAAAGGGCTTTTCTCGATTAGCGTCAACTCCTTCCAAGATCTCAAAGAGGATTTATGTGTTGTTCCTATGATTAATTGTAATTTGGGTTGACTAGCCAAATAGGACTTGAGGCAGTGTTCGTCATAACAGCTTGGTGGAATGTAGATTGCGACAATGGAATATATTGAGTGTAATACGTAGGCAATGAATATTCCACTGAATAATAATGATAGTGAAAACTTCATTTTGTAAAGCAATAATAGGATATCACAACATGAACATAGCCGTAGGTTAAAGCGTTTTAAAATGTAAACGGGCCACGAGTCGATGATCAACGATAGACGAAACGAAATGAGAGTAGGAGTCAGCCCAGTCCTTTCACTCTTTTTCGTTCTTTGAAAACTGTAGGCTCGACCTCAAGGTTGTGGGTTCATTGACCGCCGGCACATTTGTTGCGTATTTGACGTGGTTTATGCTTGCTAACTCTTAAGATGTGGCAACTTGTGACCTGTAATTTAACCAAATGAAGTATTATTAGTACGTAGTATTAGGAATATTTGACATTCATCAACATCAGTTATTGAAATTTGAATTCTATATAAACTATCAAATGTGAAATGCTTCCTAAGTTCCTATCACCCATCTGCTATCAAATACAAAATAAGAAAACTTGAAACTGCCAATCACAATTGCAATACATACATGCATGATGATATTGATGATACACAATCAATATAGTTAATATATAAGTTAAAAAGTGGTCAGACAAAGCGATAACACCTTCAACCTGCTTCAAAGTAAATTAAAAGCAAAAAGTGAAGAAAATCAGTCAAAACACAAAACAAAATTTAAAAAACGCTAAATAAATGCACATACCACACTATTACCGATCACCGGATTGGGTTGGGAATGTTGGGATTGCAATTTATTTGTTGATAGTTAATTAATGTTAATGATAGGAAAACAGTGACAGTTCAAGTTCCGGCTCCAGCCTTCCGGAACGCTCGGACTTGTTCAGTTTAAGCTGCTCTGTTATAAAGTGATTTCGAGTTTGTCTACACGTACGTCAAACTCGGAGACAAATTCGGTCCGATCTACAGTCTGCCTGCTGGCGGGTTTTGCCAAAGTTAAATACAAACATAGAGTGTTAATCAATTGCGGTAATAACTTTACGTGGATTGAAGGTGATTTGAGATCGAACGATCGACAAGCAAGACAAACACTCGTTCTTTGAGGTTCAATTCAAGTTCAAGATCTTGGTCGGAGATTAATCGTATTTCATGAATTTTGATGATATTCTGTTTTATAATCCATTGCGTCCATTACACATTATTTGAAAGTTACCATCATTACAAGTGCAATAGTGCATTGTAATTGGTTAACAAGATCTAATGTTGCATTAAAAATATTAAAATTAAAATTTGAAATTGAAATTTTGAACTTGTGATTGTGACTTGAAAGCTTGAAACTAGTTCACACGTTCACAGTTGAAGACAAGACTTGCAATTACAAATTAGGTCATCACTCTATCACTCAGCCAGCAGTGCTGGCCCAGCACCTCGATAATCGTTCCCGTTCGTTATTATTTTTCGTTAGAATTATTTTTACCATGCAACTGTGAACTGCACTGCACTAACTACTAGCCATAGTCTATCCTAACAATTTGCACTTATTATTCTAAAGCATAAAGGCAAAAAAGCATAATGTCAAATTTCAAATTTTACAAATCAAATAGCAATACTAGCAACGATAGTTTTAGTTTACATCAATTCTTCATTTGTTCATTGCAGATAGTACATGGTAGAAATCAACAATAAACAAAAACAAAAAACAAACAATGAACCAAAGCGTTATAAACGGTAACTCTGGACTAGACGATGTAAAGCGCCTTCATGATATCATCCAAAAGGAGAAGGCCCTTAAAGAAAAACGAGAATTTAAGGACGCTCAAAGTCTTTATACCAAATGGTTGGACGATGTCAAGTACCATGAAGTTACAACTACTACGACCTCAACAGAATCGTATAGAGTATGTTTTTACACATACGTAAACATAATACATAATAACTTTGGCTTCGTGACAAATAATATACTAAATTTTTGCATGTTTCCAATGTTCATATAAATTCAGATGCATCAAATATAAACCATGATAATTTTTAAGGACACTTCATCCGAATTGATAAGACAGAGTATAGCATTGGCGTTGAACAATCGAGGTCACTTAAAGTACCTAGGCGTTGATTTTGACGGTGCTATCGAAGATTACAATAAAGCACTTAACTACAACCCTTCTCTACCAAGTTGCCATTACAATCGGGGGACCATTTTTTATAGAATGGGTAAGAAGATGTGACAGATTTCCGATATTCTTTTGGATTTTTACTTTTTATTGCCCGTTATAAAATTTTATAGGTTTTACAGTGCCAATTTTATCTTAAACAGGCTATTTCGAAAATGCAGTAAAGGATTTAACGGTTGCTGCTCAATTAGAACCAAGCTGTGACGAATTTGGTATAGCTTTGGAACGTTGTAAAAATGAATTGCAGTCGAACGCCAACTTCAGCTAACTAAAAGCTTTCATTAGATGCATAGATGCTTTGTACTGTAAGGTTTTGTACACTTAGTTTACGCTGAAAGTAAATTAAAACTGACTTGTTATAACCCTCATAATAATTAATTAAACTTGGATTACAGTTTATTTAAATCAGCATAATTATATTTTATATATTCAATTAATTGGTTATTATTAATATCCATAAGCCCATGCCCATCCGAAAGTTTTCAGTTCAAACATTCAAACTTAAGCCAATTTTGAATTCAATTCCCGTAACTAGTTTTCCAAATACAGTTGGACTTGTAGTATTAAAATTTAAACAATTGTTTACATTTGGTTCTATGAGAATTAAGTCAACAGAACATTTAAATCAATTGATGTATTCATTTATTTATACAAAGTTGAATTGCAGAAGAGTTGCTTAATATTTGACACATGCATTGTTCAAATGGTGTATAAAAATACCTAGGAGAAGGACAAAGGTCGAATAGATGAAAGCAAGACCCTTAAGGCTTCTACGTGATGGGGATTTGTTTGATTGATGACTCGTAATCCCTGATCTGTACCAACAGCTCTCACAAGATTTAGTAGATCAGCGTAATACTATTTGACAAAACAAGACAAGACCGGAAGTATTTAGCATTTTGATTTCGAATAGTCTAATTTAATATAACCATCGAAATTCAGACCTCAAATTCCACCACGGGGTCTTCAGTATAATTGGGGCTGACTTCAGTGCAATTGATTCGAATGGCCTTTCTCGGGGTTGTAAGCACCATGCTGTAGTTACCCTACATTATAATTGTGCAGATTGGCCCAATTACGTCGAACATTTCTTAATATTCATAGCTAATTGAAAACGATTGAAAGTAAGTGTTAACATTACAGGCGTAGCAGAACCGTGTCGTTCTCTCATTTGATAGACCATTTTATCCCGTCCAGCCAAAAGATTCCAACGACTCCATTGGAAATTGAAAGCCGACGACACAAGTGCCATACACCTGCAATGTTTTATTATATTTAAATGACTTGTAATTTTAATGCAGATGAAATAACATTAAACGCCTTCGATAAAAAAATAGTCCTTAAACGCACTGATACAAATGATCTTCAGCCTCAAAATGTTTCACCAAAACTCCATCGACATACGCATATGAATCGATCTCAGGAAATAAATCCAGTCCATGATATCGCATTGTCTGTTGAAGTTTTAAAAATAAAAATTCAAACCGAATAAACCATTAATAAACTACGCCTTGGATATCCAGAAAAACGTACCTTAATAAGTAGTTTGGGCTTCATGTACTTGTTTACAATCGCCTTTTCCACCTCCTCGCTATTCGTTACATTTTGAAGTGAAGAAATACAAATTAAATCACCCTATTTGACAAATCGGTTATTAGAGTTGTTGTTGTTAGAAATTCCAGTAATTCCCAATTAGCCAAAGATGTATCATACCATAACTATGAATTCTACTACAGCCATTGCTGCCACTAATGAAAATGAAACTTTGTCCTTTCCAAGCGGCTTCAATTCCCATGACTGGTAAGGTAAATTAGACCATCGATTGTGACCAAATCCCATTATTCCAAAACGTACCGTTCTGAAACTTAGTTGAAGGGAATTTTCGTTGAATTTGATGTCAAAAAATCCATCAGTTGACCAAATTCTTTTAAAGGGATCCCATCGGACAGGAATTGGAGGCTCAAACCACAACGCAATCTTAGGAGCCCTGAAAAAAATTCGAGTTATCAATTTGACTTGTATGCCTTGATAATTTTAATTTTTACCGTCGACAATACAATGGAATCAAGCAACATGGTTTGGCAATTTAGGAGGATTAAAGATATTAGGTGTCTAACGTGACTTCAACGGTAATGAGCTGATTTAATTGTTTTTCCTTTTCCGCTTCAACTCGGGCTTCCGCTTCTTTCTCAAGTTTCAAAAGTCGCATTGCCTCATCTTCTGGATCTTCGTCACCCTCAACCAAACCGGTGGAAAGTCGAACACTTGGACTTGGGGATTTGGTCACGCTAGCACTAGGAAAGGAGGGTGAGGTATTTCGGGATAGGATAGGAAAAGGTTAAAGCCTGCTACAGTGCTACTGCTTAAGATTAAAAGCATCTTACGTCATGTCAACCAGGACAAGTTTCTGCAGTTCTTCTTCCTGCATTTTGGCTTCTTTTTCCATTTGCTCTGGAGTTTTTTTCGCTGATTCGTTGTCTATAGGAGGAGGAGGAATATAATCTGCTTCGAATGGAACTTCCTTTAGTGACGTGTCGGGATCTTCTGCAAAAGTTAGTAATAATGTCATGGATTTCTTACAGGCCAATTCATGTAGAGCGTGTATGAACAAATGACTAACTGAGGTGGATGACCCAGTGACCACGGGTTCTCGGTTGCGGAGGCATTTCAAGAAGATTGAAGGTGTAAACACCTCCCAAGATATTGTAATATCGAAGGTTGAGTTCATGCTCATGCAGTTGGGGAATGAATTTTGCTTTCTCTGCCCTTTCGCGTTGCTTTGCCACTATGTTTTAATTTTTTGCGTTCAGAGAAAGCATATTTGAACAAATTGTGGCATTCTGAAACTTTTATTATCATAATTTTCATTTTAGATTGAAAATTCTTACATTCAGCTTCAGTCTTTGGTCTTTCCCTACTTTTACTTTTTGCTCCTTTCTTTTTCTTTCCCTTATTTTTCTTCCCTTTCTAAATGTCAAAGAATAGCATTTTTCAAGGATGTTGAAATTGCTGAAAAAATTGGCTATAATATTGTAGCTTTTTGATACCTTTGAACCACTTTTGGAACGGCTTTTGCTTTTACGACCTTTGCTTCCACTCTGAGGTAATTGAAAAGTTTCATAAATTAATATAGAAAGTAATTGGAATGGTGAAAATCCATCACCTACAATGTAATGTAATTTACCTTTGATCTGGACTTTGAACCTTTCTTGCTTTTTGGCTATTTCGTCATAAAAATGTCAATAATAAGTTCTTTGTCGACCCAATAATATTTAGAAGGATTATTTGTGAGTGTGTTATATTTAGGTTTTTAATTAAAAGCTCACAGTGGTGGACCGACCCCGTGAACCGGATTTTGATTTGCTTTTCTATAAATAAAAAGGAAGAAAATTTATTGGCATTCAATTGATCTTCTAAGAATTCCTTGATTAATGGTTGGTAAATTATGTAAACGTTTAGTGATTTTTACTGCTACGCCTTTTGATGATTTTCCGGCACTTTCTGCACGTTTCTAAGAAATTAGACAACGCAATAAATTAGAGATATAATAAATTATCGTATCGTTTCTATATAATTTTGAAATACCTCGGTTGATCTTCCTCGTGATTTGGAACTCGCCGATTTCTAAAACATTTGCAGTTTAAAGCATATTAGACGATTTACAAGTTGAAAAGCAATGAAAAGTATTTATTAGAGAAATTAGCAAAAGAAAATGAAATGAAAGTGAATATCGAGAGACCGGAAGCCTATCGAGTACTTACAACCGATTTAGATGCTTTGAGAGCTATTTTAGCCTTTGTCTCTTTAACCTTTTCAGCTGTGGGTTTCTTGGCCTTTTCAACTATTGGTTTCCTCACCTTTGTTTCACTCTTATTTTTAATTGGGCTTTTTGACTTAATGCCTTTATTCACTTTTTTCCCTGTCTTGGCTTCGTTCTTAATCTTTGACCTGGCTTCTTTTAAGGCTTTTTTAGCCTTTTTGGCAGAGCCCGGACGGGATGCTTTTCCTGAGGACTTTGAATTAGTTTTCTTCTTGCTTTTCTTGGATCCTAATTTGACGGAACGTTTACTTTTGCTTTTAGACGTGCCTTTTTTATTAGCCTCCTCAGGGCCACTTGACCCTTTTCTGTCGTGACCTTCATCTGCTGATGATTTTCGGGGATCTCGAGACTTTTTTGGAACTTGTGTTTCGTCCTCCTCTAACTCTTCATGTTTGGCTATATCGTGTTTCGATAGTTCTTGCTTCGATATGTCTGGTTTCGACATATTTGACACTGATTTCCCTTTCGGTTTCTTTATAATTTCGTCAATATGCTTTTCTTTTAAACTTTTAGACTTGGCCTTCTTGGCCTTTTTGTCTGAGGCGTCCTTTTTCTTTCCTTTACCCATTTTCTAATGGGAGTGATTCCTTTATATTTAACTTAATCAAAAAGCAAATAAAAGAATAAAAGCTGTAAAATAAAAAAGAGATACGCTCGTACGCTTTCGTCGGAATCGGATCCATCCTTGTCTTTCCGCTTCTTGTGATGAGCCAAGTTATTATCCTGGAATTTACAAAAGCTTAGGATTTTCTTTTTGAATTGTATTTAATTAGCCAAAAGGCGTTAAGTTGAGTATATACTTACGTCATCATCATCATAAAGATTACTCTCGTCATTTCCAACTAATTTAGCAGAAGAGAAATCAAAATCGGCTTCGTCCGCTTCTTCAGCTTCGCGACGTCTTCTGGCTCTTCTTTCTTCCTTGGTTTCCTTTATTTTTTTTAAACGTTAGTAGCTGTACCTCATTTCGAAGTTAAAGTTTCAGTTACACTGTCTTACCTTTGTATTTGACTGCTCAAAATCTGCTTCGGAAACTAACTTAACTGCATGGTCTTTCTCTTTTGTCTCTAAATATTAATCCGTGTATTATTGATTATAACCAACCAAACCAATAAAAGAACTCGTAGTTTCTAAATGATCAAATTACTCTTGGAGTTTGTTTCTTCTTCCTCCTCATCCTCGTCTTCGCCTTCGTGTTCATCTTCTTCATCGCCTTCAGTGCCAGACGTTGTGTATCTGATACAACAATTTTCATAGTTCCAAGAGTATTACCTCAATGTTTTTTAATGTAAGAATTGTGATGAATTACCCATTGCTTTGATCGGTGGCGTTCCCTTTCCCCGGTTTCTTTCCCTTTTTGCTTTTCTTCCCTTTCTTTTTCTTCTTGTTTTCCAGTTTGGATTTTTTATTTTCTTCGTCCATTTCTTTGAGAAACTTTCTAGTCTCTTCATCCATATCTTCCGTATCCGTGTCGGCAGTTGATGAGCCGGACCTGCCACGCTTTCCTTTTTTTCCAGACTTTCCACGCTTTTTACTTCCCTTCCGCTTCTTCTTCTTCTTTTTCCCTTTCTCTTTCTTCCCTTTCAACATCTTCGAGGACTTCACGACATCCACTGGAGAGTGAAGTTCCGTATAGTCTCCGCTCTCGAGTGCATGCTTTTCAATCCAGTCCAAAATGGCTGAGAAATTACGACAATTCTTTGTTAGCATTCCGCAAGATTCGAATTTAATTTAACTGTACATAATGTATGATAATTTAAACGAAATAACTCACATTGTTTCAAAGCATTTTCTACCCCTGGGGCAAAATAGGAGAGACATGAATCAGAGAAATGGTCGTACTCGGTCTTAACAAGCCGATAAATTCCACGAGCCGTTAAAAGGGTCTCTGGTATTTTGAATTTAAATTGAAGTTCTTGAAACGCATGTTCATTGATGTCGGGGCAGGCGAAGAGATTCCCCCAGAGACAATGGGTTATTTCCGGAATACTTAGAAGATAGTCACACACTCCAACTTCAGGGTCAAAGTAGTCAGTCAAGTCCTCCATGATGGCGAAAGTGCATTTGTTCAAATAGACGTGCTGGTTGTCCACCATATCCCGATAGACGAGCCCCAACTCTCGAATCAAATCAATCCTTATATTGTCCGGTGGCACTTCCAGGAAGTCGTGCATCTCAGATATCAACTATGTGTTAATTCATCAAGGATCATTTACATTTATTGTGCTTCAAAGATAGAACGCTTAAATGCAAAATGCAAACGGGAATAGAGCATCAACCTGAAGAAATTCGGGAGAGAGACGAAGAAGCTTCTTCATAAGGGGAGGCTCAAGTTGATTCAGCCAATATGCCAAGTATGAATTCACTTCATACAACTTCGAAAAGTTTGGGAGGTTTCGACAGGCCTTGAACGTATTCCACTGCGATAACCAAGGGTGGGTGGTTAGAACTGATCCAGGTTTTTGTTTGGAAATTGTAAATACTAAATTATAGTCTTATACCTCCTGAAGGCTCTTTTGCCTGGATATCTTTCCGATAACCCATTTATCGTACGTTTGAAGGATAGCGACGCTTTGAACTAAATGCCCTGCCCGCAGTGCCATTTCAATGCCCAGCTTCTTATCCGCAGCGGCTTTTTCCTCGGCTTCACGCTTCAGCCGTTCCTGCTCCTCCTTCTCCAACCGCATTTTTGCCAACTCCATGTCTCTTTTCGAAAGCGGCTGCTTTTTTCCTTTTTTCTGTAATGCGTTTCTCATTAATATTCATTTTCATACAGTAAGGTGTGGTCAAAGCCCTGTTTCCTATCCCGTCAGTCACCCTCTGGAATCCTTAAGAGTTTTTACCTTTGTGCCTTTCTTCTTCCCATCTTTACTTTTACTTTTACCCTTTCCAGGAGCCTTAGAATCTTTCTTTGCCCCCTTGGGCTTTGAAGCCTTGGCTTTCTTGGATTTAGCCATCGCTCATAAAAAATATTGACCTTTGTACCCTTTAAATTGAATGCAAACCATTGGAAGCATACGTAAATGGCTGAATAAGTTCGAAATAATGTTCCAAGTGCAAATATTTTATGGCATTTTTAATGTATACTTAAGTTGCATGGAAACCTACATTTGTACAAACTGCAATGCTAGACATACGGATGAATGAGTTAGGCGAGTCAATGGTATTTATCTTTACAAATGTATAATATGCATTGTAAATTGTAATAGTTTTTTGAGTTTTATGGATGTATATTGCCGGCCTCAAGTTTAAAAACAAGATGATTAGGTAGGGAGGTTATTATATTTTGTATGCAATTCATTTAAAGTATTTGTGTGATTTTAACGCACCTAAGACTTCAATTAGATGTTGGCTGGTCGAAACGACGAATAAGCGTTTTAATTAATGATTGATTATCTCCAGTTGCAGCTGAATTTAATTTTATGTTTATGGAAATATGCTGTGTATGTGTAATATCGATTTGATATTGAGATGATATTATATGAGCTACTTTGTCTATTGTTTGGTTTGATCGATAAGATTCAGAGAATTTGATAGACATTGAGTCTTTCCTGTTTTTCACCCCTTTCATTACATATTGTATTCTTACAGTAATGAACTTAATTAATGAATACTCTCAACTCTTAATTGATTTTACTGTTGTGTCAATCCATAATTTTACTAAATAAAACAATCATAGTCATTTATTGTTTTTATGTCATTGACTTCATTGATGTAATACCTCGACCTCACAAAATTGCTCCGGAGTCTAATAATAATACGAAGGAAATGCAAAAAAATGTCAGGATCTCAGGATTCAGACCTGAGGGCAAACAGATATTGGTTAATGCTGTAAGTACTTATCGCAAATTGCAACACATATGCTTATTTCCTTTCTTAAAAATTCATCCCATCCCACCCCAATCAAAAATAGTTGTGACAAGTTTTAATCGTTGCTGATCTTAATATTCTCAATTAAAACAACAACCACAACAATTTGTTTTGTGTTAATGTTTAGGCATATGTTTTGACAATTTTCCAGTCGCGAAGTTACGCAGAAGTGGTCGATACGACCAAATTAGAAAAAATATTTTATAATTCTAACTCTCGCTGCATGATAAACTTGCAATTTCACAAAATCTTGGTCTTGACTTTGATATTTGGGTCAACTTAACATTACGCTTGAAGAAATAGATGAAAATGTGAAATGGGGAACTTGCTTGTTGCTTCCACGGTTCGTTAGGTTTGTATATAATATAGATTGAAGTACTCATTTTGATACAAAGGAACAAGTGATCGTTAATTGCAATAAAAATCTCAATTATTAGATGGGCTTTTATTATATGATTCCCAATCCATGTAAATAATCTCAACTCATTAAAAAAGATGTAAATATTTATTTATGTTCAAAGCAACTATTTTGGCAACCGTAATAGCATGAAAACGAACAGGATGTTCCACGTTACGTTTTTTGAGCTTAACAGAACACATATCACATCGATTTTACTTGGATCCGTCTGTGAATATATTACGTGATTGATGCTAAATTATTATTTGACACAGTTAGAAATTAATATATCTTAGTGAAAGTTGATATCTACCTATATTATACAAACAGCAAAATAAATTTTCCACTTTTTGTTCTAACTAAAATTGCATAAAGTTTGAAGACGTTCAGTTTTAATACCAGTTTGTACGTAACAACATAAACGATACTTGACACAGATTCACTTCCAAGTTTGCGAAGTAATACTGGCCTTAAAGGTTAAAGGCTGGCCTTCAATGTATCGTTTGACTTGAACGAACTCGTTCAAAAATAATTCGTCGCTGTACAAGAGTATGATGTACACCGGGTTTTGGAACGGGCATCTCCTTCATAATTAAAATTGAACGGATATTGCAAGCGAAGATTTTGAAGTGGATTATTATGTGAAGCTGTGACAGTTGAAAGGGAATTTGGATGTTTGTAAGGACTTTGATATTTTTGATGGCCAACGGCGTAAACACTGTCCTGTCCCAATATCCTGGCCAACATGTTTCTGACAACCGTAACTTGTCCTCCCTTCTTTGTTGCTACAAAGTTTAGAAAAAACGAAGTAAACCAAATATATAAACTTAAAAAATCTAACAGCACAAAAAATCGCATTTCGTCAAACAGGATATGAAATGACAAGAACTTGTACCGTATAATGGCCCTGTAAATCCATAAGTATCCCAGCAGCCAATGGCATTTTCAACAGGGGAACTTAGTGTCTGTGGGAATACCATTATAATCCCATTTTCTTCTCCAACTTCTAAGAATCCACTATTGAGGATATGGTCCGCACCAACAAATTCTCTGAAATTGATACAAAGCATAATAACAGCGGTTGCGATGAATACTGCATCAATGTATGTCAAGTTGTGACAATCTTCAGGGAAATTCCTTGGTAAAATACTCAATGTTTGGCAATTCGTTAGATTTGTAACAAACCTTCCGGTACGACAACCGTGGAAGTAGAAATGAACAAAGCATTTGACCTCTCCACTTTTGCAAACTGTGGGAACATACATGAATCCAACGCTGTCCATATCATGCCTTCCCAATGAGCCACCAATGCCGTAAAAGAACTCCGTTTGATCAAACGTTATCAAAGGTTGTAGTCGGGCATGGTCTGTCAAAAAATTAATATATTTTAACTTGCAAATGCTACTGTTTTTGAATGAATTATGTTAACTCCATATTTATCCTATTTGGCTTACGGAATGATCTTTGGACAACGCGTTTGCCCAACAGAAACTGTAAAGAGTCTAATGCACCGGAGAATCCACAATTGCTAACGGAAATAGCGTTTGGAGGACTGGGGCATGATGGGAAATCTGGTCTGTCACTTGGCTATAAGAACAATTGATCCATGATGGTAATTATGTTGAAAACCAATTGATTACATAAAATATAACAAGAATGATACGAGGAACATACGAGAGTGAGGTTAGCATTTGTAACTCGAACCCGAACGGCCTTGCCATTGTTTATGAAAGGGTCGAAAATATTTAAGATTCTGAGGCTCATATCTAAATAAACGTCAGGATCATGGATGTTGTTGTCAATGATGTTTCAAACACATAAACATTTTTGACTGTTTCAATGTTATGAAATGTGTACCTGGAGTAAACAAATAATTCTGAGTTCCAGCAAAAACGTAGAGTGGTTTATTAGCCATATTCCTGGGATCATCAATTAGTCCGGCTCGGGCATAGTTCTGAATATCCCGTAAAGCCAGATTAGGATCATACTCAGCATATCTACCATATCCTATTAATGTACACACATCGTCGAAAACACTTGGTCGATTAGTTATAGGTCCACACCTGTAATAGGCTAAAACAAGTCAAATTTTATCAATCACTGCTAATGAACTGATATATGCATAATAATTAAAATTCTTTGAAATTTTTTTTACAGTGAGAAAAGACCGCAATCCCACTAAGCAAAGAGGAATGTGAGAAGTACATTTGTTGGGCAAAGGTTCCACCACTCGAAAACCCGGACATGGTTATGAAGTTAGGGTCTATATTCATACGCTCTGCAAACAATATTCAAAAATTCGAATAAAACTATATATTTTTATTCACTACTTTTGGGTTTTAAAACAGAGTTTCCAGGTTTTATAAACTCACGTAACGCCGACAATCCAGATGCTTGTCCCATAACCTGTCCCACAATCCAGAAATGCAGCCATAATTTTAACAATGATACACATCCCACTGGAATCGTTAATTTCCTTTCCACTTTTGATGTAAGCATTGTTACGTGTGAATGCTACAAATAGAAGGATTAAATCTTATCACTGCAATGTGCTCACTCTCACTTTTCAGACTGAGGTAAGTCAACACTTATTGTTGCATTTATGAATGAACTTCTTACAGAAATACAAAATATCAGAAAGTATGTGTTATAAAAGTTATGTATTATATACATTAGTATAACATCAGATAATGGAATCGACATAAAGTATTAGAGAACGTATAAATATTTTATGTACTCGTAAGGGAAATTTCTTCAATTAGCAAATATTATGTGTCTCTAGATAATCCCATTCCAACCTATACACATGAAAAATTGCAAATTTTTCTATATGGCAAAGTAGAAGCAGTGAGAAAACAATATAGATCACGAACAAACTATAAATTAGTCTTATAACTTATTAATATGGCATCTTTATCTTAGCGTTGGAGTTGAAGTTAGATCTATGGGATAATCATCGTTGGTTTATACAAGTTTTCATCGTGCTTGCCTCTATCTGTGTCTGCATTGGGATGTTATATAGTAATTTGGTATGAAACAGCGTAAATATGATCAATTAAGGTGCAATTTAAAAATGCAGTCTTTCAACTAAAGTATTCCCTTGGACTGCCTTGGGGAGACTTATCGTATTAAAACTGGTACAGCCTGCTATATATAGCTTAAACTATAAATAGGTGTACATACTTAAAAATAAAATAAAAATATAGGTTTAACTTGATTGGTACTATCATGAATAAACATTGCATTTGGGATATAAATGTTCAGCAATTAAATGAAGGGCACATATATTCTATTTTGATCGTTAAAGACCAGGGATAATTAAATAAGTCTTTGATGATAATTATGCATATCTTGAAGGTTTGAGACTTCTAAATTACATATTGTTATAAAAACATATGGAACTATGAACGGCCTTATCGAGTTAGATGATATTCGATGCGGCGTCGGCACCTATATAAGAATAGTTGGGTATATGAACATCGGATATAGCACAAATCTCAGATCAAAGTAAGATTATGTAATTGGATTTTGCGGACCCAATTGGCCTAATATTTTGCACGATTATAAGTAAAAATTAAATTGAGTCAATTGGCCTACTATCTGTTGTGCAATGTAAAAACCCTCTGAAATCATAAATGTTAGATGACATCAGAATTTTCCGTGAAGGATATCACGTCCGTTTTAAAGTTTAGAAGTACTTGTGCCAATTAATAAATGAAAATCGCATATAATGATGCACTTTTAATAAATACTTTTTCATTTTTGTAAGAATTGGTCACGCAAAAACAAAATTAGTTTGACATAATGGAAGGATGTAACTCAACGTGGAAGTAATGAATATAAAAACCAAACATGTTTAATTGATAAAGAAGGATGCGCTACTTTTTTTATTTGTGATAAAGATTTTTGTGAATTAGTTTAGCGATTAAGTGTTGAAAACTGAATCTTGGCTTAGAGTAGTTTCGTCTACATATATGTATACACAAGGCAAAAGTATTTTTTAAACTGATTTCCATTATTACGGCTTTTATAGATTAAAGTGTGTGCAAACTGTAAAGTATGTGTGAGAGAGAGTTAATAGAAGTTTCGTTACTTCTGCGTTATTCTTATTATTGTTTAGATTGGATAAAAAAACAGATCCAGTTATTCCTTATTCAACACTTTTTTCTCTCGAGGAATACAATGTTTACAATCCTCAATATTTCAAATTGATACACAAACAAAATTTTAACTGCCAACAAAATATAATGGGCCTAATCCTATTCAGTTTACATTAGGAGAGTTCAAATATGCAAACAGCGTAAGGAACTACAACCGGATGTAGAACAATATTATTATGCAACTAGAATATTGACATAAACCCAAAATTGAAATGTGATCTTTTAAAGGAATCAATTCAATTTACATTAACAAATTGATAACATGATTTTATTACACGTAACTTATAAAATACTAATTTACATAGCTGCACACATAAATGCATTTCAAACCAGATAATTTCCAAGTAATTTGAGATTAAAGGATTTCCTATAAAAATCAGCACGTCCAAAATCAGACAAAAAATAAAAACCTCCAAATACTCAACTATAATACCGTTAATCAAGACTACGGCATAATGCAAGCACTTAAAATTTGCTCGGCTCTTTTGTTCGTATAATAAAACAATGACAACTGAAACAAAGGCGATAAGTAATTCTAGGCAAAGTCACTTAAAATTTCTATATAGGAAGTCTCAATTCGAAATACCAAGGCAAAATGCCAATGACAAGTACGATTTTCTATTTCCCATTCTGTTCTATACCAGATGCATTATAGTTTCAAGGTTACATGCTTTCATATCCGGAACATCGCTGTCAGATTATCCTTTCCATTATTGTTTTTTATTTCTGTCTCAAGGAGGAAGGAGGTATGGAATTGATTGCAAAAATTCATCGATAGCATGGAATAAGTAGTGGGGGTTTTAAGGAAAAATCCGTAAATTCATCTAATTATAGTATCCATTTTTATGGTTGGCACGTTCCACTACTATCGTCAACTTATGTCAACTATTAGCTTTTTATTGCATGAAGAAGCTTCACTTATTGCGATTTGTCTAGTTTGGTTGTGCCCAATGACATTAAAATTATTTTATTTCGCTTCATATATTGATTGTTTCTGAAGGAAGGCATTTGATTTGGGTAATTCGTGAAAACTGCTTCATCATAAATGAGCGACGACTTAACTTTCAAGGTTCGTTTTACGAACGATTTGGCCATCTAACAATATATCTGCTACTGCCCATTTGAGAAAACACTACAGCTGGCCTTGCCTAATGGATTTCCAAACGAGCCAACCTTTTCGAAGATAATATAAAATGGCAATGACTTGTTTTTATTAACGTTCTTCTGAATATTATACAATTTTGATTGTAAAATAATCTAAATTGGACATCCATAGTTTATATGGATGTTTAAAGATAAGTACAAAATCAAGTTTAGGAGCATCGATAAATTAATTTTAAACTTTAAATCATGACTTCACTTTGATATTTAGTCTTTTTATGATACGACGACACGAAATCGTTATTACTTATCACAATTTATAGAATTTTACTACTTAAGGTTTGTTTCTAAGCAAGTTTTCAATTTTTTGTTAGAATTTATAAAGCATTGGAAATTGGAATTGTTAGATCGAGGCTTTTTGATCGATCTGTTCTTTTTGCAACAACTTTTGTGGTTTCGCTAAAAGACATCTGCATAAGAATATCAGCAAGTAGTTAAAAAATCATACAATTTTTCAAATCCATTTGCAAATTGTTTCACACGAGTTTTGAAGTCTTATTTAGTAATTAAAACATTTTTCATACGCTTTCTATTCCGACCCGAAGAGTAGATATATTCTTAATTGAACTTAAATCCTCAAAACGACTGAGCCGATAGAAACCCCCCGGTTCAATTTGTCTTTGTGACCTTCTATAACTTCTATAAGTTAGAAGTTTAATAAACTACATGTTAGTCTGGTATTTGCATATTGTAATATATAGTGAGGCCTATTTGTGACCCATACTAAATACAATTTTAGTGGACGTTATCTATTATTGGCTCGGTGATGGAAAGTAATAAACATTGATCGATTACTTCTTTATCTGTCAGTAATACCACCTAAAAATCGAATAATTCGATGAAGCTTACATATCAAACTGATAGTCAAAGCACAGTTGTTTATGTATTATGTCTTTGGATGCTTCCTGGAAAGTGGAAAACTATTTTAAAGACCGAAAAAGTCTTTTTGTGGAAACCATGAAAAGTTGTGCGGAAAGTGTTTTGCCAGCAGGGCAGGGGCCTAACAAAACAAAATATAAGCCCTGAGTTTTAGCATAAATCTAATTCTATACGGCACAACCAACGGTACCTCATTAAACCCTATCTACCTCGTGGAACTCAAAGAATTGAGGGGCAGAAAAATTTATAAGCCCTATTGTTGAAATATTTATTCAAAATGCGTAATAAATTCTTCCGTTGTAATTATTATATTTAGAAATAGTCTAATTTAATTGGGGGGTCTTAAGTAATATATAGATTTCTGTTACGCCCATTTGATAATGTTTAAAATGAGATGCTCTTTTAAATCACATAATTTTATTAACAAAAGCCAAAGAAACTTAACATTAGCTCATTCTGTGTTATATGATAGCGATAACATCAATTAATAGTTAATTTCAATGCAGAATGGTTGGGTGGTTTACATATTTTTTTAATTGAAATGTATGATCATTCTTAATGTAGCTTCATGAATATTGAGAATTGCAATACCATTTAACACTACCACCTTCCCATTTTATTAGTTCTGTTAAATAAGTTATTTGTGATGCTATTTTGTAGTGCAGTATAAACCATAGTATTTTATATTATTATAAATATTTTAGTTTTATGACCTAATCGGAAGGAAAATGGAAGGCAATAAAAGTCGCCATAAATAAAAAGTGCATACGCTCATTCTATAATAATTTTAAGAGTGCACTTCATAGTAAATTACTGTTAACATCAAAATATCCAGCATTATACGAATAGATAACTAATTAAGACTTATAAATCTCTATTTTTAAACGTTGTAAATTGAACTTGATATGGGTATGGACTTATTGCATTCGCTTATGACATTAATATTAATTAGGCATCAATATGAGTTGTAAAGAATAATTAATGTTCCTAACGCGTTCGGTCATACAAAAGCTACATTCATCGGATAAATAAATATTGTTTTTTGTGAAATCACTGCAGCTGTAAGTGTATCAAATCAAATACCAAAAAAACGTTGTAAACGTTAACGGTAGCTCGCAAAATTAATATATATTGTTGTTCAATATTACTTGAAATCGTGTTGGTTTAAATATAACAATCAAAACTATTAAAAATCAATTGTGAAAGATCAAAATATCATAGTTTCCGTTCACTTAGACGATCGATTTTGAATCCCGAAGCTTTAGTAATTGTTCTATGGTCAATTCATTTACATCCACGATAATATACTATAAGAAGTTTGAGAAGATAAAGATAGTTTCCATAGCAAATATCTGAAGAAACTGCATATTTGAGAATTGTCCTAAAATACATTGAATACAACTGTTTCCCAATGTGTCCATCCACTTTGCTATTGAAACCTGTACAATTTCGTTAAAAATTATTTTGTTGTTTGACAAATGCAGTTAAAATCTACTTAAAACACTGTTTTTAATTAGAGATTCTATTTTTGGATCAATTTGAACAGTTCATGAAACAATATTATGAAATCTCCCAATTAGGGCTCTCACGAACCCAAAATTATATATTACGATTACGTATGTATAATAAGTTACCACCCTCAAAATTTGATTCAAAACGTATTGATTTATATATGTATATCATTCATGTAGTTTTAATTACCTATTAAAAGCAATAGAATTTCTTTAAAAAATATTTGGTATATAAACCAATACGATTTTCTCGAAGACCATTTTCATGTTGCACAATTTATATCAAACCTCAAAATTTCTCAAAACTGTTTTAAATTTAGAAAATAGGATAAAAACTCTAAATATTAATTTGGTATTAAAACATTGATACGATTTCCTCGAAAAAGGTTCTAATGTTAGGCAGATGCAGCTAAAATTTAGTTTAAATCCAAAACGCTGTTTTTAAATGATAAATTCTGTTTTTGGATCAATTAGAACATATCACGAAACAATAATATGAAATGCCGCAATTACGGCTTTTACGAACCCTAGCTTGTTGTTTTGTATATTAAAAATGTAAATACCTTTAAAATATGATTATTGTTTCAAAACGTTTGGATTTATATATCATTCCTGTTTCCAAATATTTTAATCCACTTTCCTATTTAAACCAATACAATTATGTGGAAACTTAATTCTGTGTTCGGAATTTGATAAGCACTAGCGAATATTATGCTTCCATTTCAAAAAAATTGTATTGGTTCTAATCCGGCCTGCTTCTAGGCTGTTTAATTTTGTCTTGATTTACATTGACAAAAACGACGGACAGACGGACGGACGGACGGACGGACTGGTTGACTTCATTAGCTCTAAACCCTATTTTCAATAGGCGAGCTAATAAACAGTTTAGACTCAAAATGTTGATAGAACAAAAATGCTATTTCACAAAAGCACGAAATCCTAATTAGTCCTATCTCGTAGCCGCATTAGTAGCATACATATCTTCTCAAAAATAAATGCCAAGATCCCGAAAACAATCCCTACCAACAACATGCTAAAGGCTCCTTGCACATTTTTCATGGTGAAAGGTTTTGTTCCACTTCTCGTTGTTTCGACAGTGGATTTAAAACCAGATTTCCCTTCAACTTTCTCCTCTCTAAGTTGTTCCTCTTTAACCCTTCGCCAATCCATTTTGATCCATTGTTTAATTAATCCCGTATTATAGACATTGGAAATGACTTTGTTGAAATGGGACCGGAATATTTCCCGTTTCCTGGTAATGTAGTTCATAGATACGAAGAAGGCCGTATCTTCGGCCACATTGAAGGGATGATTGGTCGTCTGATCCGAAAACGTGGTTTCAAAACTAAACTGTTGCATCACCTCCCAAGCAAAGCAAGCATACTTCGAAGTAGCTACCCGAGCGACGCAACTGATATCATCTGCATCCTTGTCCATCCTCCGAAATATCCCTCGCATGATAGGATTCTTTGATCTCTTGAAGACTTCGTCCCCCAAACCGTCCCGAAATGCCCTGGAAGCTCCCCACGAGTAGTCGGAACCTAACAACTCTTCAAAGGTTTTCGGGACAAACTCAGCTTCCGGAGAAGTAATGAACGATGTCAGTTTGCTGGTGTATGCAGTTCCAATTATCAAAGCAAATAAGAGCCATGAAACATATGCGATTTTTGAAGGGAGTGTAACTGGATGGGCATGGCTCTGGTTTAAGAGCGATCCAAAGAGATCCAAATAGATATTGCCAGGTTTAAGGGGTTTAATGCTTTTTGGTTTCGATGCTAAGAGCCTTTCAAACAATAAAAAAAGTCCTCCAGTGACAACTGCCGAAATCCCAATGGCCAACCATAAGGTTGATCGGAAGGCCTTGAAGACGCTTTTCCAGGAGTTGGACCGTTCAAGGGGTGGAACCGTGAAGGTCAGCCATGTGTATTCAATGGGAACGGTAAACTCGACAAAATCTACTCGCTTATCGTCGGGGCTCACTGACATGCTCATGTCCACCCTTCCATACAGGACATCTCCGACACAGCCGGCCCAACTACCGTTTTCCAACATTGTTCCGGATGATCCTTCCGGGATATTTCCAAACCCACTGCAGGGCTTTAGGTCATATGTGAGGTTCAGTTTCTGCTGCACCGCTTGAAATACGATAGCATGAAAGCCCCGTTTATGTTGGTAGATTCCGTCGATTTTGTGCATTTGGTACATTGCCATGTATTTTGTCGGACAAGTCATTTTGATCTGGTAGCCTTGAAAATTGAGTGTGAAATCGGGGAATAATTGTTCCATATCCACATTAATAACTCTTCCTTGTGACCCTTGGAATACACAGTAGAGACAAATGGTTTGAATTGTTAATTTGCCATCTAATTTGCGATTGTGGATGGCAAGTTTGAATCGAATGTTAAAAGACAGCTCGCTAAATAGAACGTCTCTTGCCATTGCTTCATCTTTGGTAATAAATATGTAGTGATCTTCGTCCCGTTTGGTTATTCCAGTTCCGGGAGGAATGAGTAACCGGGTAAATTTACTTGATAATGAGGACGCCCAATTTTGAACCACTGAGACAATAACTGAGCAATATGGACTGTGTCTACGAATATCTTTTTGAACCACGAGATTCACATGAGAATGCAGTTCGAGACTGTAAAGATTTACTCCCAACTTTGAAACTCCCAAAATCAGTTCGTTTACTTTAGGAACGTCTTCTACGCCATTTTGAACTATGAATACCGTGCAGTCTGAATATGTCTGCTTGATTAGAGATATCGCAAATTCTGTAGAACCAATTTCTTGATGTGCCCTGCTGACTTGTAGAAAAACTGATACTACCACGAATATTCTCAAAATTAGAGACTGGTTATTGCAGGTAGTTGTATTCATTGTATGTATTAGTATTAGTAATTCCTGAACTCCTGATAACACTGTCTGAGATGGATGACAATATTACGTGAAGAACCGTCAACGATTGAAGTTAAAACTTCTCCGTCCTTCTTCATTTGGAAATTGCATTGAGAATAGGTTCATGATCAGGAGATAATAAAATGATATAAGTATGCCATAACAATATGAGCGATATGGTCAGCGGGTTTACTCAATCGCTCATTATGTCCAAATTCCTATTTATGGCATTTGAGCGACTAATCTCATTTTAATAACTACGGCAGGTTACTAATCAAGTTTGATACCTCCAATGGAGGCTTGACTTGAGCATGAACGATGGCCATCTCAGGCTATATTTTATGCAAAAGCGTCATACTAGGGTTATACTCGGCTGCTGCTTCTAAGTTCTTTCAATATTTTTGGAGGATTTTATTTATTTCGGTGATACGTGTGTCTTTTATATAATAAACTTTCTAACCATTCTTGACTCATCCATGTGTTTAGAATATTCGTATATAAAGATGTATTAAGTCTATAACTAGACGTAATTAGAGGTATTAACTTTGCTTAACGATAATCTCCTTATTTATTGCTAGATTGGATAATGGTAAATTAAAATGGTAATGTCATTATTGATATCCTTGCTATTTATGTCTCGAAATGGAAATATAAAAGGCGATTGACAATACCTTTGCAGATTGCTTCTTCAATTTAATGAAATACCATGAATTCGGAAAATGTAAGCAATCGATAAATTACTGAAACCACAAGCTTATAGATTTTCATTAGCCCTTGTAGTTTGTGGTTATAAAATATAGTTATTGAGGCGTGGAAAATGAAATCGAGACAATCTTAATGGATCCTGAAATTACATATAATAACATATAATGAACGCTCTCATTGTCATTGTCATAATCGTAAAGTTGTTTTTATATGCAGTAATTATTGCCATTGGAGAATCCATCATAATTTAGCTAACCGATTGACCATCCCACCATCCATGGATTTTGAACTTGAATCAAAAGCGATAGGATTACTGAATTTGAAATTACTAAGTATCACACAAATCAAGAATCTCTTGCGATTTTATTGAGAGCTTTGCACTTTTTTAAAACACGAATATTAATAAGATAATACATTAAATGCTCTAAGCACTTAAAACTCAAAGACTAAATATTTAAACCTATTTGATATCTTAATATTATTTATACTTAAAGCTAATTATTTGTAGCAGGACCAGCCAAAATTCCAAATTAAACAATATTATTTGTAACATCAAAAAGGACGTATCTGGTGAGCAACACATCATATTAAAATATAAATAGTTTAAAATGCTTTAATGAAATAGCTGGACCAAAAGGATTTTCAGTTCAACAATTTTAAAAATAGACTTTCTTAGTATAAATCCGATTCAATTATATTTAATATATTGTAATGTTCATAATAATCGTTGCTATATTATATTCGTAAATCTAATAGTGATATAGGTCACTTTGGTTTTGTAATTGGTATTTTCACGGGTTTACGAGTGCAGATTGAACGTCTGGATAGGGAATGAAAATAGGTTTTCAGTTTTATGGTTCAAATTTGAGTCAGGCCCATGAAATTATTTAAACGAATCACTACTCCAAGATTAATTAAGCGGCTAAACGTAATTGCCGAAATAGTTTATAAAAAGTCCAGTAAATTCAATTCCGACAAATTAAACCAAGTCTTCGAGCTTGTCCCGACGATAATATGACGACGGCGTCCTTCCAAATGCTTTCTTTTCCATCAGTTTCTTGAACTCGGATACAATAAAAACGGATGACGTGAGAGCAATTAACCCAAGGATATCTTCATTAAGGTGTAAAATTAAAAGGTACTCTCTCTACATAAATCTCTAATATATTATATTGTAAATAAAATAAACGACGTACCATTAAATGTTAAAGCTTCGGTTTGAAATACTGCCTGCAGTGGTGGAAAATAAATTACCATCATTTGCCCAATTAGCGACAGGGACACCGCAATAATGAACATTTTGTTTGAAAAAAATCCAATTTCGAGTATCGATTTCTCCTGCCAAAATAAGTAACAAAAATTAGGTGAGGATTTCAAAATATGGAAAGTTATTAAGACATTAATGGACAGAAGCATCGCTCTATTCTCACCTGAGACCTACAACTGAGCGCATTAAACATGTCGAAGAATACAAAGCATGTAAAAGTCATAGTGGTATCCCTCGGGGTTATTCCATTGTCACTCATCTAAAAACCAATCCAATTTATAAGTAGTTTTGAAATGATGTGTTAAGAATTAAAACTAAATTAAGTTCAACATTTAGGAATGGTTGGCATACTTCACGCTTAAATACCCATAGCGTGCCAGCTATTATGATTGTCGCTGAAAGTAATACATTGATTATCAAAGGTTTGGTGATCATGGGTTCTTTTGTGTTCCGGGGAGGTTTTCTTAAGACATCCCCTTCAACTGGTTCAACTCCCAAACTCTGAGCAGGTGGACCATCCATAATAATGTTGATCCATAGTATTTGCATAGCGTTGAGAGGATTTGGAATTCCCATGAGAGTCGACAAAGCAATTAGAAACAGGGCAGCAATACTGGTGCTTAGTTGAAATCGAACGAAGTTTCTGATGTTGTAAAATATTCCTTTCCCTTCTTCAATTGCGGCCCTAGAAATGCGATAAATATTTATTGTTGTGTAGGTAGTTGAACTGCTTCAAAATAAAATATACTTAAACCACAATAACAAGGTTCGAACGTTTCAATAGTTATTTATAATTTAGTGTCTGGTATCCGTAAATCGATTTTTAAATACGGGTGAAAATTGAATTGGAAAATGGAAATGGAAACAAAGCTCTTCACAGGAATAACCTCATCTTCATTTTCTGAAAATTGGCAAAAACAACTGAACCGGGGGACTTTTTGGGTAAATCCGAATGAGTGATTAAGGAAGACCTTTACGGCAATTAACAGTAACTTACACTATCGTTCTAAAATCATCGTCGATCAAAATCATGTCAGCAGCTTCTTTGCAGACATCCGTTCCATTTTTTCCCATCGCGATTCCGATATCCGCTCTTTTCAAAGCCACCCCGTCGTTCACACCGTCTCCAGTCATTCCAACAATATATCCTTGGCTTTGTAATGCCTGAAAAATGATAATGATGTATGTGCCAATACAAAAAACATGCTATTAAAAGGCGCACTTACAATATTTTTAAGGAAACTATCTTTAATCAATACCTTGACAATTTTGAGCTTGTGCTTCGGGGCCACACGATAGAATATATTAACTTGTGGTATCATTCTTTCCAACACAATTTCATCCATCTGATCCATTTCAGGTCCCGAAATTGAGGATCCATGGACTACGTCCATTCCTACCATTCTGGCAATAGACAATGCTGTTTCTTGAGCATCTCCCGTTAGCATTTTTATTTGAATCCCAGAAGCCATTAGTGTCTGAATACAACTCCTAGCTGCAGGTCGGGGAGGATCTTGCATGCCCGTCAAACCCATGAACATTAGATCTTGAAACGAGGTTCCCTTTGCCATTGACAAGACTCTAAGTCCTTGGCGTCCTAGATCATATGCATTGGACAGTATTTCTTCTTCCTTTTTGGAAGTCATTGGCTTTGCAACACCAAATTCGTTGTAAGTCGTACACTGTTTTATGAGTTGCTCAACTGCTCCCTTCACAAAGTAGTGCTCCCCCTTCAAGAGTAGTTGTATATTCATGAATTATAGGGCTATCTTGAATTATTGGTTTTGTCGTCGCATGAAAAGATATGAGCATGAAATCAAGAATACCAACCTGAGAGTTACTTCGAGCAGTACATCTTACCGCCATCCACTTCTGTTCCGAATTAAACGGAAATTCTTGCAGCCGAATATACTGATCTCTGACTGCATGCATTCCAAACTGTTAATAAAAATACATTATGATCTTATATTTGACTCGGTATTCAAAACGAAACCGTCGATATACTATGATGTACACACCTTCATGGCAGCCGTCACTAAAGCTCCTTCCGTTGGCTGACCTCTTAACGTTCCATTTGTTATCACAGCATTATTACACACATAACCCACCTAATGGATTAAACATAAAGAGGTAAATATTATCCACATAAATAGGTAAATCCAGGTCCCTTTAGGTAATGGTAGTATCTTACGAGGTGTATTATTATGATAAATGTACACATAGGTTACACATATACATATAACATAAGTTGACATAAAACGAAATATAAGGTAATAAACGCATTAAAATGCAAACCTCAAGAAGTCTGTAAATTGACTGTTTGACGTCACTAGAGTCAGCATATTGGCTACTTCGAATTTTCACGTCACCTATTGGATTGTATCCCACTCCCGTTACCTCAGCATGATACCCTTCCGAAGTTACAATTGAAGTCACGGTCATTTCGTTTTTAGTTATAGTTCCAGTTTTATCCGTGCAAATTACGTTGACACAACCTTTAATAAATAAGTAAAATTTAAATACCTCTGCAAGATTTAAAATTCCAACAAATATCTAAAAACAGTTTATTTATTTGGTACCAAGAGTCTCCACAGTGGGCAATCGTTTCACTATTGCGTTACGCTTTGCCATTCTCATCACTCCTAAGGCAAGTGTGACTGTTACAACAATAGGGAGCCCCTCAGGAATAGCGGCCACTGCCAAACTGGAAGAAACACGAAAATTAATTTAAATAATTTAATAGTTTAGAAACTTTAGATGATCATCTAGATACGCCGTCCTTACCTCACACCAATGTTGAGCATTTCCAGGAGAGGCTTTCCTTGCAACCAGCCAAGGAACCCTATCATACCGATAACACCGAAAGAATAAAACGATAGCTGAGCTCCTAAGATGTCCATACTTTTTTGAAGCGGAGTTTTTGGAGACTAGAAAGAAAATTTGATTTAGACTACGAATACATTTCGATTGTTACATTATGCTCATATGCATCATATTTTAAAATAATTGTAATTTATTGTTAGGTTTTAAGTACCTCTTCCGCTTGCATCATTTTAAATATTTCTCCAAATTTGGAATTCTCCCCTGTACTTATAACTATACCCTAAATACCAAACAACGACCATTTTAAATCAAATATTACTTTTTCTAGACAAAGATACTTAACGTATACACGGTTTGAGAGAGAACACACCTTTCCAGTACCACAGCGGACAAGAGTACCCATAAATGCTACATTCTTCACTGACGTTCCATCTCCAGCATGCATAGCAGGCTCTGCTATTTTATTTGCGGGTTCTGTTTCACCAGTAAAACTGCTTTCATCAATAGATAAGTCTATGGCCTCAAATAAACGGATATCGGCAGGAACCCGGTCTCCTACATTTAGATAGACAATATCACCAGGTACGAGGTATTTCGCCAGGAACGTTTCGATTCCTCCAGCCCTAACACTGAAGATGGTAATTATTTTTAATTCGTTAGTATATGAATTAAATGAAATAAATTAAATTCGAAATAACGTATAAATAAACTCACCAATTACATGACGGAGGAACTAATTTGGTTAATTCTTGAAGAGATTGTTCTGATCTCCATTCTTGAATAAAAGCAACAGTGACAACGATAAGAATAGCCACTGTTATACTAATAGCATCGTCTAACTGCTTCATACATACACTAACAAGAGCAGACCCCAAGAGTAATAAAATCAGGGGATTTTTAAACTGTTCAAAATATTTCTTCCATAAAGGATCTTCTTCGTTGACAACAAATTCATTGGGACCCAAGATCTTTCTTCGATTATCTGCCTCTTTCCAAGACAGACCTTCTCGATTTGATGTCTGAAGCTGCCATTCTATCTCCCCCACGGTCATCCCACTTGCTTGTTCGGCGGATAACCACATATCTGGGGCTATGGACTGCAACTAAATATATTCAAACAATTCAAGAAATCACGTCCACTATTTTTTAATTATATACAATTTTAAAACAATCCAGTCTTAACAAAATTACTTGATATATATTTTGCTTACAACCGGATCCAATGAGGATCTTTTGGAACTCATATTACTATTATTGTTCGAATCCATGCTCTGTATTAAAAATGTCTTGCTATAAAACTCTAAAACTAATTACGCTCCAAATAGTTCTGGATTGAAGAAATAATTACTAATCATCATATGGAAAAATAAACACATGGTTTTTAAATTTAGTAATCCACAAGGGTTCGAGTTCCTGCATGAATTTACGATGTTAATTCATAAGCCGCTAGCCGGCTTGTAATTTCTTGGAATACAAACTTATGCAAATACACTTCGCTTTCGCTCATGATAGTATATATTTATATGCTAATCAAAGAACAACACGGCTGTGACAAGGTGTGACTGACTATTGAAAATGAATTGAGGCTACAAAAAATGGTTTACACTACGTTTGCTACAAACCCACAAATAACAGATAATCTGATTACTGATTAGAGATTACGCGATGACAGACATACGAAGTTATAATTTGTTATATATAGTATTCATGATTAAATTTCTTCGAGCCAACTAGTATTGCATGTTGCAACAGTGAATGGATAAAAAAATGACAAATATAAATAATCAACTCAAATAGCCGTATTCAACTCCCGTTATTTAAACTAAAAGATTCAACCTACGTACGTGTACGTCTACTTTTGATAGAATATGCTGGGCCTATCGCAAAGCAAGTTAATGAAATCATTACCTCGTAACATACTGCCTTATCATAATGTAAACAGAACTGAGGTTAGCATAAAATCAATAAAGCAAACAAAGAGTAGTGTAGACTAGATTAAAAAGTTTCATTCTATTCCTAGTGTTCCTGTATAATCTAATTTACCTAATAAATATTATGTTTAATTTAATTGTAGTGTGAAGATTATAACTGTACTTCGCACCGGTTTGATCCACGTCACGCACAATCGACTTGACAGTTATAAATCAATTAGGAATATTATTATATAGTAAAGAAGCAATATGTACCGGATAATCCTTAACAAACTCTGACTGAGACCCCAAACGACCTTGATTACCCGACACGGTTTGTAGGTCAACGAAAACACTGGAATGTTCTCCACTTTCTCGTATATCTTGTCTCAAGTCGTCATCAGGTATTTCATAGTCCGAATTTTTCTTGAGGACTCTTCTGCCGTTGATGGATCGATTACTATTGTTATTGGAATTTCCGTTTCGAAGTACTGACGCTGATGTAGCAACAGAAGACGAAGGAATGTTTCCATAAAAGTCCCCACTAGACATAGATTTCCGAGTGGTATTTACACGGACTGCATTTGGAGGAACAGATTTTGAGGCAAGTAAATTAGCTGAACTTCGACTTGAATATTTTCCATGTTGTTGTGGGAGCATTGCAATCTTTCTGTTGCGGCAGAGAATCTCTATGGGATGGAATGTTCATGAGGACGGGACAGATGCTGGAAATCTTATTGACTGGATCCGAATCTCTACCAAATCGGAGTCAACCGATTTCTGTCGTTCCTACAAAAACAAAAATCCCGTTTAATTCAAATATATTGGAAGAGGGAATACAAAACAGAGAAGAACACATTAAACATTGATTTGGGTTGCTCCGATTGCTTAGTTAATGTTACCTAGTTCTTTTAATATGCCTCAAATCTTTAGTTCAAATCGTTCAAGGTTGGTGTTCTTTTATTTTGACGCAAACTACTATAAAGACAAAAGAACATCCTTATTATTTTTAGTATACTATCACGGAAAATGAGATTAAACAAGTCACAAGTACAAATTAACACAGAGTAAAGTTTACTTTTACCTTTGACTCCAGACCAAGACTGCGAACAAGGCAGAACCAGAACGGACGATAGACAGTTTTAGGCATAGGCTACCCGTATTATGCTTTAGTTCCCGAGTTATTCTTCGGCGAATCGATACTTTGTACTTACTGTTCACTGTTTACAGGAGAAATTAGTACAGCTCCGTTTGCAGAACCTAGAAAATAAAATAGAACAAGTTTTTCTTAATTATTTATATTGTGTTGGCCTTTCTTTCCTTCCTTTGTCCTTTTACTCTTATACACGCTTGTTATTATACTATCCATCCATATCTATGATTACACCATATTGACCATATTATTATACGATCGTCATGTGTTGATGTGTGCCTGAGTTCTGATGTGCAGTGCTGATTCGGGGAGATTAAACTTTGGAGACCAAGAGTTAGCTGGGACGGAGGGGGTGGATATGGCATCCGGGTCCGGGGATTGTCCAGAAAACTTTGTTGTGTCTTCAGGTTTATTGAAAGTTGCAGTACACAGTATGTAGTAGAACTTGAAACTACTCAATATTGATCCCATTCGTTTGTCGTTATTTATTTTCATAAATTATCTTATCTATACGATTCACGATTACAGGTCAAAGGTTTAGTGGTTTCAGTCAGACCCACAGACCACAGCAAGCGCGCAGCGGTAGCAGTAACCCTAAGCTGGCTGAAGCGGAAGTCAGTCTCAGTCAGGTATCGGTATCAGGTCACAGGTTGCAGGTAGAGCAAAGACAACAAACCGGTGCGGTCACATGCTTGCCTAATACATATAATATACCCTAAACCTAAGCCTGAACCTGAATTACCTGAACCTAATAAATGTATACGTGCTAAATGCTAAATATTGTGTAGGCCTATAGGCCTATTAAATTATCAATAATTAATTAATATCAAATAAAGGTTGGGGTCTTGGGTATACCAAACACCAAAGAGGAAAGAGGACCACATTCGATGTGGCAACAAATACTTAGAAAAAATTTCGAATGTGCAAATGTGGCAACAAAACTCGAAGCTTTTATGTTTTAAAAATTGAGTGCAACAATTTAAAACCGGGCCTGAATCATAAACTCCATCCAAACTCACCGAATATGGATTTAACGTTTAAAGTTACAAAATTATATTAGAATAATAATAATGTAATACAATAACAAACATCAGAAATAAAAACAAGAGATTTTAATTGTTCCATATCACCAAATAATTTTTTTCACCTTATTTCGTTTTTTGTCTTCATTGTGCTTTGGTTTTTTATTTTACAGCAATTCGCAATTGCAGTTTTGCACTGCAGCGTGCAAAGTGCAATTGAAATACAACCTGTCGAGGGTAAATCTTTTTTGCCTGATAATTTCAAAGATCAAAGATTGATCAATTTAAATTTGAACAAATACAAAATAGAAACTGCAAAAAAACAAAAACGGAGTCAATATCAAGCTATTTGAAAAACTGAAATTCCCTCAACCTTACGTCAATCTACATTTCCATTACACGTTGGATTGGAATTGGAATGATTGGATTGAAGATTGAACTAATCAACATATACAGATTCAACTTCAACATATCAACATTTAACATGCAGATCTATGCAACATGCTACGTCATGAAGACTGTGCTAAGAACTAGAACGACAAAACACACTAAGACAGTTCAGCTTTCTGCTTAGCTTTGATAGGAAGAAGCTATTACAATGACAAATGAACATTTATTTTCATACCCAACAAAATCACAATTTTTTGTAGATCATAGATGAAGATGAGGATGTGAATGATGTGATGTGTGACGAAGACGTATGAATTAAAAAGGTCATCTTTAAATTTTTGTACTTTTTTGCCTTGCAAGCAAACGCAGAGCCGGAATGGAAGCCGGGCCGGGACCCGACCATCGCATCGGATTATCTCTAATCTCTATACGGTACTATTACTATGGTACGACCTTTATCCTCTTGACTCTTGACCCGTTGTCCGTGCCAGAGAGTCGACTGCTACTCGTTGGGTGTAAGAATAAGAACCCGGTATGGAATTCGCCGGCTCGGGAGGCATGTTCATGCTTAGCATATATGAGAAATATGCAATATGCATGCTTAGTTATCAAATTATATTGTCGGGTCTTACCCTAAAATAATATAATGTAATTTCTTGGCACTTACTTGTGTAACTGCGTACTGCGGTTTTGCTTTGTATTTGTAAGTCACCGTTTAGGCTGTCAAACCAAACTGATTGAGAAACTGATAATATTAACATTTAAGATTTAACAAGACTTGGTGCGGAGACCACGAAGGGCATGGGCAATGCATTTTGGAGAGAGTAGAGGGCCATGGCGTACATACATAACCATACCCTACCTACCTCGCATAGATCGGTACCCTACCCCTACCTATCTCGCATGGCTCGGTACCCTACCAAATTATTCCACTTATGCCCAATCAAATGCTGTTTTGATACCCGAAAACCATTTTTTAAAACTGCAACCGTTACCGTTCAATAGTTAGAGCGCAAACAGGCAGACAGACAGACTAGGTCTTCCCATTAAGGGGTTTCACCTCTTAATAAATAAGCAATCAATGAATTTACGAACATCGTGTAATTTACATTTCCAGTTCCATGGTCGGCGTCTGTTTATTTTCGATACACAAGTCATGAACAAAGACATTGTATGTACCTCGTTCCATTGTCAGCCTCTTAAGTTTTTAAAATGCGACACAAGAATGGTAAATAAATTGATAGATAATAATTAATTTTAGATTACATTCTACTCATTCAGATTCAGATACATAATACTTCTGTTTTCAAGGTTTCTCCTTACGTCCTTACAATCTATTTTTGTGACATGAAATGATATTACGTTTCACTGTTTCACATAATATTACCTCAGGGTAATAAAAGATATAATTTGACAATTCCGATAGCAAAGAAAAATGGAAAAACTATTAATGATCGATTACAAGCCGCACTGATTATAACTAAAAACGATTGAGAAAATGGACTAACAATAAATAAACTAGTTACGAACACAGGTGGGTCAAGCTGCAATTTAAGTATTAAAATGAGACCACTGTGTTTCTAAGAAATACTTTACAATGAAAGTTACAATTCATCTCTAAACTTGTCGATGTTATGAAGATGATCCCCATAGTCGGTTGCCTCACTCCCTACAAATGTGTCGTGATGTTCCAAAATCTCGTCATACGAAAGGGCATCGTCGTGGTCGTCATCGGACGCTGCAAATAAGTGGCTGACTTCTTCTTCTGCAATTTCTCTACAATTGATATAAATTAACGTTTAAATGAACCGGCACGAATAAATAAATAAAAAATAATAACATATCCCAATATCTAATTTGATTGTAATTAAAACGGCTATCCTAATTACTAATAGTGCCTTACGCATTGCTTGGAAGAACCCATGAGAGTATTTCTTGTCGATCCAGGAGGCCATCTCGACTTTTGTCTAATTCGTTTTCAAACTTATCCTTTTCCGTTTCCAGCCACTCGGTGTCCTTGTCTTTGGCTGTTAAAAAGGTTTTTTTTTTGTACTTATTTTTAAAACTCCTGATATCTCTCAACTCTCAATATTTCCAAGAAGCAGGCCATAAAAGTTTAATAATAAATACCTCGGTCTCCAATATATTCACTGAAATCTAGGCTACCGTCTTTATTTGTGTCCTTGCTATCTAAGGTCTGCTGAACTATAACTGGGGACATTGTAGGATCTTCTTCAGGGTGGGTGAATGAAACAAACTCCTTTGAATCCAAGTAACCGTCTCCATTTTTGTCAGCTGCAGCAAATAATGCTTTATCGTCTGATAACATCTATACATACATACACGAAAACTTGTCAAGACTGGTAAAATTATTCATGATGATTAGCTTTAATATAAATAACAATCAAAAAGTAAAACAGGCATATAGCATAGCACACCTGCTGCTCTTCCAAATCATTTAACGGAATATTATTCGATACGTCGTCAAGATCGATTCCATATGTCTCTTGAACATATTCTTTCCACTTCACACGACCATCCCCATCTTCGTCAACTTCTTCCAACCGTTCTTTTGATTCTTCATCCGACAACATTCTGGAAGGGGCAAGATAGAATAATAATACGAGGACCAAGGTAATCGACCTGCCATGTCTTTAAACCGGATTTTCATATTCATTAACTTTATAAAACAAACGATCTTACTTGAAAGACCGAATAATCCAAGCCTTCAGTTCATTTCGGTCAATAAGTCCATCCTTATCTAAATCCATCTTTTCTATCAAAACTCTCAATCTTTTCTTGGCTTCATCGGGAGGAAGATTATCAAATTCTTCTGCTTCCTTCGTACTACCTAAATAATACGATTAAAAGGAATCAATAACATAATTTAAGGAAATGGAAACTAAAAAGTAACCGTCATAAAATCTCCGTTGTCTTCAATTCAACAGTACCAATAATGCCTTACCAAGAATGCTTTCATGATCGAACTCAGATCGATGACCGTGACCATCTGAAGATTCAAAATGATTTTTATCTCGGGGGCTGTACGCTCCGTCTGATTCCCGTTCCCTACTAGGACTCCGTCTATCTTCACTACCTTGATGACTACGAAGATGCGAGTGACTAGCTGCTATAGCCGCTTCAACAGTCGGACAATACAAAGAACTTAAAATTATGATAAGTGCGACCCCTATTAAATGATACTTCCCGAAACACCATGATTTGAATAACTCCATTTTCGACCCTCTTTTTATCTTGCTGTGAATAATAATAGAATTTTTTAATACTAAATTTAATACGCAACAATAAATCGAGTAGGAGGACAACGAATGGTAATACTATTAAAAGTCTATTTATAAATATTTGCTGGTTTCTACATTGACTATAGAGTAATGAGCGGGTCCACTTCCACACTCCCCTTTCTGCCTGCCGAGTTGACAAAGTTCTTGGCAATTGACGTTTTACACTCTTTATAGATATGTGATATAGCAGTATTGCAACTGTAGCAATGACCTCTTCTAATCTATATCTAATATTCTAATTAATTATCCATTATCAGATTCTTTGTTCTTACTAGCTAGCTAAAGCTAAGATAGCCCTGTCCTTCCTACCAATAATCACCAAAATTATGGATTTGTTTGTGGTGCCTGAGGCCTGCCTAGCTGTATAGCCTGTCAGACGAAGAGCATGAATGAGATCGTCTGTCGTCCCGTCGTAACTCGTACTCTTCAAATTATTATCGAATCTAGGCCGGTTTTGTTATGATGTTATAAACTTTGCACAAACTAATGAATTCTCTTGTAGCTCATAGCTGTTTCTAATTTCAAATTTCTAAATGATTTTTGATTGTTTTAAATTTAAAAAAAGCATTTATTAAACCAAATTAAAACTTTGAGTTCTTTATTGGTTGTTTGTTAAAAACTCCAAGGAAGATTTTTTTTAAATAACATATCATATGAATATAAAAATGAAGTTACAAGTGACGAAGGACTGAATGACTGAACCTGAACTTATAGATCAGAATCAGAATGACAGGAGCTGAAAGTGAACTCATTCAATATCAATTCATATTCAACTCCTTGTATAGTTGAATACAATACAAATTACTATTTACTATGTTTGGGATCTCATAGAACTTGAATGTATAGTAGATGGCGCTTATCCACTAGGCTTTGGCATTGAAGTTGGATTGAATGAACTGAACTGGAGTCGAGTTGAATGAAGATCTGTGTGCTATTAGAAAAACGCTGGACGGACCTACGGACGCTGCCACTGCACTGGATTGTTCAGTTTAGGAGGACGAATCGCTATTGGTATCCTCAGCAGCCCCACCATCATCCCATTCCGCAAACTCATCTGTCAGACTCCGGTTTACGGCACCACCTTCCTTATCTGCGTCAAGAACTAATGCCACACACGGGTGTCGAGTCTCCAACATTCGTTTGGCAATCATTCTGACCTGAAATGCAGTCAAAATCAAACATCAATCAAATATGAAATACACTTCCATGCTAGAAATTACAATCTTAATAAAAAAATTGACACAATAATAAATTCGAAACTTTCAAACTACTCATGTTTTCAAGTTTGCAATTTATTTGCATGGGAATGCGAATAAGAAGGCACAGTTCATTCCTAAATTAGTTCCTTCCAACTGCCAACATCCAATCCAACCGTTCAACCGTCTGCCTGCCGGCCGAGAGGCGTCTAGACGCAGCAAGGGAAGCGCTAAGCGCATCTATGCGGTGTTCAAATTGAATTTAGAGTCAGTAAGGAAGTACGGACTCGTGCCTATCTCAACCTGTGACCTGTCGGGTCCTCAAAGTTGAGGAACGCTTTTCGGGGCCCCTTTTTATTTTGGCTATTTTGGGCCCACTAGACCTCTATTGGCAGAGCTAAAATTATGATTTTCGTAATCAGCATGGTCGAATTCGTGTATTTGCAAAATTACGGCCCTTAACTCCAAGAGTCCATTGTTGATTGTAAGTAAGTACAAATTATATAGTACAAACGATGTGCTATGAACTTTCAACTCACCAGAAATTTTTGTTTCAATGTGTGAAACTCCGCAGCCTTTGCTTTTTTATCGCGGTCCATTTTTATTTGCATTCGTTTTACAGTTCTTCCGCTTCCGCTCATGTTTGATGTTTACAGAAACTTTGTGCTTTGAACTTGAACTTAACTTTGACTTGTATCTTTGATCTTGTATAATGACTTGTAATCAGTTAGATTAGAAATTAATTGTAAATTTTCTCGATTCTAATAATTTTTTTTTTATTAGAATCACAACTCAAAATCAATCACAGGTCCACAGGTTTACCCAATCAATAAAATCAATTATTAATGTTTGTATATAAAAATAAAGTTAAAAGTCATGAACATGAATGAACTCAGGAATACCAAACCGCCGTTTTTTAAAGACAGTGGGAAATTATAAGGCCGATTCGATGCCATACAAGATTGTACAATAATCCAAAGGATGAAAGGATACACACAGGATATGAGGATTATTGAGGATCATGCTTCGATTTAGGTAAACATAAATAAATCCTATGCTATGCCATCAAGAATTCAAGAACTTCTGATCAAGATATGCAAGACAAAGACTAAATTACAATCAATGCACAATGCAAGCAATGAAATATGACATGACATGACATGAACGAGATGACCACTGACAGCCTGAGCGTATTTGCGACATTTGCGTATTAAAGCTAAAGTTTCTATTAACATTTCTTTCTATTAACGTTTCTAATAACAGAAACAATGTTACCACCTCGCGCCTCGTTGACGTTTAACTTAAAAACCATTTATATTGCATATCTGTAATAATTAAAATTGTGTTTTCCAAACTTTTTTGCCAATTTTGAGAATTAAAATAGAATTTGATAATAAATGTTTATAATATGTAACATGACAGTCTCTTCTCAATTACAGAGAACGGGTAAAATTTCTTAGTTTCTGCTAGAAAATGCAGTGTCGGCGTCCCACTTTTCTGCTAAGCAGTTTCGTCTCAATGTCCAGGGACATTAAAACAACTTCCTGTCGAAGAAAGACACGCCTGAAGAAGAACCTTATGGTGACGAGAGGTACAATGAGACTGATGAGAGCAAGGAGTATGACAAAAGAGAAAGCGTCCAACCACCGTCTGTCCGTGTAACGGTGCTCCAATGTCTTCAGATCGAAATCCCTGATCCCATGACGAGTGTGATTGTGATCGTAATAAGTATACGACCAATGCGCCAGGTTGTTGTTATTCATAAAGGCCTAATATATATATAAATATATTTTTGAAACCTAAATGTTTCTTATGAATTTGTTATTGAATTCTGAATAAAATGTTATCAAAAGAAGTTACCCCAAAGACTTCAGAACCGACGACCGGGTCAGCATTACTAGTATGGTTACATTTTGAATGAAGTAGTAGTAAAGATTGTAAAATTCTCTGAACCATAATAATAATATAGTATTATTTGCAAAAATTTATAAAAATCAGATTTTTGGGTTTACTTTTCCACTACAAACTGTCGGACAGTAAAACTAATTTCAAAAACCTGTATAATCAGAATGAAAGGTTCACATTTTGTGAACACTTTTGGGTTGGTAAAGGAGCTATATGTAGTTAATTTTTGTTATTTTTTATGATCTCCTCTTCTAAAACATAGCTTGATCACTGATAAAAAGTAAGGGATTAAGGTGACAATTCAATTGAGTAATTTAACTATGTGATTTCGGTATGAACAAAGTTACAAAAATTTAAACGAGAAAATTTTGTCGACAGAGTGGAATTTTATTTTGTTGGGATTACTTTATTTGCGTTGTATTGCAATTGATCTTTGGACACCATTCATGTCACGATTATAATTATATATTATAGGGATTTTTTATCAAATAGAATTACATTCATTCTATTCTCCATTGCAGCTCTATAATTAACTACGAACAGGCAAAATGCATGAATACTGAGTTTTAATAGTGACAATGTCAAATAATTAATGATGAATATATAACAGAACTGTCTTGTTTTGAACAGTTACTATATTTTGATATTTACCATTTAGTTACTTAATCAATATAATTTTATTTAATTGGAGTTCAATGAACATTGTTTTCTTATGGAGATAGATATATGCAAAAATTGTAAACTCTAAAGGCACTAAAACCGCATACTATTTTATTACCGTTGACTAAATTATTTCAGTCTGCCATGTAGTACTTTAATGAATGCCGTTATCAAGTTCGTCTCAATCTCAAATCTCAATACATGAACTCATGCACTATCAGAGTCGCTTTTAAAGAACCTCCGGACATTAACTCCGTTCAATTTATGTGTTTCCTGTACATCCTTTTAAACTTTTAACCTTTCTTTACATTTACACTCTCGGTGATGACTGACCAAAAAACGAATATGCTATTAGCTTCTATAATAGCTCACTATTTCAACAATCAAGTAAAAACCGAATATCGCTATTTATCGAATTTAACACACGATCAATCGGATAAATATATTCGTTCTAGCTCTCTTGTAGTAGGGTTAATGACTTAATGACTTAACTTATGTCATGACTATGACTTGTGATTGAACAAGATTAACAAATGTGACCAAGGCAAGCGCAAAGGGTTCACTTGATCTCACATCAGAATTCATGAAATCTATAATTTCTATTATACATCCATTGATCCATGGATACAAGGAATTTGACCTCGTCGAATTGGTTGTTGTCAGGACTTGGGCCCAAGCTCTCCTTTAGATCTAAGAAATAATTTCAACTAATGACTAACGTTCTAAGACATCGTTTTTAAACTGGAAATATTATAATATATCTTGTGGATTATAGCCAAAAATAGCCTTTGCTCATATAGGCTTTAAAAACGCATATTCATGTAACAAGGAGTCTCAAAGAATAAGAAGTCCTATTTTATAGAACGGGGTAGGACTGGAAGGACTATAAGAATAACACGTATTCATTCCACACCCTTCTTTTTTTCTAAATACTGGAAAAATCTCTTGACACGTGTGTTTTTCCTTTGAATGTTGATCTATACAGAAATACTGAATATATAATTAACTTCAAGTCTCCAAAAAGTGCAAGAATCTCTAACTCTCATCCGACTGCACACAGTACACAGTCAACAGTCCTATCTTTAGAACAGAACACGGCACGGTTGGATGGAACTACGGTGCGTAGACGTTTCGCAATGCGTAACGTACATGTCAACGACCGTTCAGATCATTATGCTCCGAAGTTCCAAAATCCAGTTATGGTGTTTGGATTTTTAAAAAGGTATGTGTTACCGGCAGGCTTTCGAAGTATTCAAAGTGATAGACGCCAATATGATAGATTTTCAATCCATTGGAGCTAAACAGTTTCCATCAACCACGCTCATGCATTTCATGTTTATCTTTAGCTTGTCGCTCTCTGTTGATTACTTTCGAATATCAAGTAACTCATTGCATAATATTATGGTACTAATGGTACTCTAGGTCTGCAATACATGCCCACCCCTTCTGCCTTCGAATCGTATATCGTTGCAGGGATAATTACCACTCTATTATTGCTCGGCTTACTTCGTAAATGTATATCGTGGTATTCCTGAAGCGAGTTGGATTCATATTTCGGACACCATAATAATATAGATGCCAAAAGCAGCCGTCTGAACCTCTGAACTGACAAAAACTGGAAAAATCCCGATTTTTGCCCGGTTTCCGGGACATGTCAAAAGCACTAGCGTGTGCTTATGTGACAGTTTCATAAGCTCAAAATGAAGATTCAATTCCCGTCCCTGGTCATCTCTCATACACATATCCCTCATCTCGACGTCACTTTTACCCCTTTCAAAGGGGTTGAAGTGCTATCCCCCCCCCTCCCCCCGCAGAGGAGTTAAATCGTAATTTACGGTACTTTATTAAGTCTGGGTTAAAAATTAGGTTTCCTTATATAATGCTTTTACCTCAACGAACTTACTCACAACTTTACAAGTGATCCCATATAATATGTGTCATAGTCATGCATGTGGTCATGTGAATCATGTCCATGCCAGCCAAAACTGTCAAGTCAACCTACTTCGACGGTTAGTCTTACTAATCGTAGTATTCGTAAGCATTGCTTACGATTGGTTCTCATCATATCCCGAACCTATCCATCTTTCTACTGATGTTTTTTTTTTTCATATTCTGCTTCCGGATCTGTTGTGTTTAAATGAAACCAAAATAAAACTGCATGAACCCGGAGTTCTTTGCCCCTTTTTCCAATACCCTCATCTCACATATCTCGTGTTTTTAGTAGACGCTGAACTGGAAGTCAAGACAAGATCTACAATGTTCCAACTCTTCTTGAATTTATAGTTCAGTTGATTCTTCCCTTCCTAGCAGGGAAGCTGTTATTCAAATCTTAAAATATATTAAAGCAACCGAACCCATAGTAAATCCAACGAGAATTTCTAAAACAATTGCATACTATTTTGCCTTTTCTTCGGATTCGGAATGGTAAGGGCAAAGGGGCTGATTGTGTATCAAGAGGGTTAAGCATTTTAGTTTTTGGTCATTAAAGACATTTTTACCTTAATGATATGATTTGTTTATTAATAATATTTTCAGGAGTTCCAACTCGCCAAAAACGTCCAATCAACATGTATGTAAATGACTGAATGACATTACAACTTTAAATTTAATTATAGAAATAGCAAACACATAATGTATGTGCTACATTTGATTTTAAACCTTTCAGTAATGGAGAGAATATTTCATAATGCGGAAATTTCTGAAGGAAGTATACAATGTGACCAAATATCAAACTTGTTACAGAATTTACATCCACACTTGACAATCGATGCTAATGAGCTTCAAACTATGGTTTCTCTGCACGATAAAAACGGTATGTAGTATGTTAAAAATATTACTTGGAAGTTAGAATTACTGGCAAAGATGTACAAAAAATGATCGGATATTATTTTAAAGGCTCGGGAACGCTAGATTTTGATTCCATTACCAAAATCATACTACATTTCCTTCTAAAACAGTCAGTAGACTATGACTGCTGCGTCCAGTATTCACAGTCAGAGGATCGTTACTCATCCAATGGCCAGACTCCTGTGACACTTGAAGATTTTGTGCTTTTTACGGACTTGTAATTTTGTCGTAGTCATTTTGTAATCTATTCACGAAATTAATGTTATTGTACAGACCTATTTAAACAAACGTGCGAATAAATCTGGACTATTGTTACAAATTATATAATCAAGCACTTAATAACCATCAAGGACTGATAATAACATTCATAAAATCAGGATTTATTGCAAAACTTGTTTGTTTAAAGCAAAATGCAAAAGAATTCCTTAATAACAAAACAATACAAGTCAAGTACAGTCTATAAAATCATACAAATTGCAGCGATTTTAGTAGAATACATACATACATGTATATGCAGCCACTGCACTGCCACCAAGCCGCCATGCGCCATAAGATTTTAATACAAAAACGTCTAAATCTACGCAAATAAACCAAAAATTAAACAAATCAACAAAACAAGCAATTTATTTTCAGCCTTTTACTTAACAGACAATATTTAGAGTTTAGCACCAATTACTACCATTTAAGTTTCACGAAGTCGTCGTAAACACTGATATTTATTTGCATTGTTAAGGTTTCAATATGTGCCTCGAAGTCAAGATATGTAGCTGTAGCTTATTCCAGACGTCGGAGTACTTCCAGTTTGATCCCGCAAAAGCATGCCCAATGGCGGGTCAGATCCAGATTCAGATGAAGCCGAATTCACCGAATTCTCAACTAGCAGGCTCGACGTTAATGAAAGATTAGTTAGATTAGCTCCTCCTTCGCGAAATTGGGATGGCTGGAAATACAAAAACGTATGAATTTAAATTTAAATATTTCAAAGCTTTCTTCTAGTCAATACTTACTGTTACTACAGCTAAATAGTGCTAATAACAACGTATAACATGAATATTTGGAAATATCTAGTTTTTCTCACTAGTTTTTCTTCTGAAATGTACTATTTTTTAACACCCTGAACGCCTATTGAGTTTTAGTCGCTTTTGCGACAGAATTATCGAAGAATTGAGTGGGTTCTGCAAGCTCGTGGTGCTGACTGACAAGGGAACATTCCCAACTGTACAACCCCGATATTTTTCTAATTAGTCTCATTCGAAAGAGAAACAAAAATAATGAAACTTTAACATTGGAACTATCGGTGACTAAAATCGTTTTGACGTAGTAAAGTCGATGGAAAGGTCAAGGACGGCGCTTTTGACGTTAACAATTAGCAGCGGTGAGAAGGGAAGGAGGAAGAGAAAGTCGAGTTTTCCCCGTTCCACCACTTTTCTCCAAAAAGTCGCGATGGAGATAAGGAGTTAACATTGGAGGACTCGGGAAATTAACATTGCACGGGTATTAGTCTTTCCGCAAAATTCAAATGTAGATTTACTATAGGAATCCCTGAAATACCGCTCGCGCTCGCTGCTTGACCTTCCCATCGACTTTACTACGTCAAAACCATTTTAGTCACTCATAGTTCCAATGTTAAAGTTTCATTATTTTTGTTTCTCTTTCGAATGAGACTAATTAGAAAAATATCGGGGTTGTACAGTTGGGAATGTTCCCTTGTGAGATACTGAAAAAAACTTAGAATGACGTTTTTATCGTAAACTTATAACCCCCCCCATCACCGATCACAGATTTAGTTTCTGATTATTTGTAAGTTTTAAGGATAAAAATAATTTGGTTAGTTGTCCTTATCCGTAGGTTAAAGGTGCTGATAAAAAAGTGGCTTGGTTTTCTATACTAGTTTATACAATTCTATGGAATGAAGCCATGAATGAACGTACATACGTAGTGACATCTGACATCCCAGTTCCCAATTATGATTCAAACCAAGCGACTAAGCGAAAGCCAGTTACAGCTTCTGACCGATTAAATCTCAGGTGTAAGTGTTGTAACCTATTTTTTTACCATACATTTAATACATGTGTGTGGTATGATATTCATCCATATAATTATATACAGAGAGGTCCTTTTAAATAAGTCTAGTTACTAAACTATACGTCGAGTTTTTAAATATTCTGAACTCTGTAGGCGACGCCAAAGCCGCGGTCATAGGTAACCATTCTACTCAATCGCTAATTAATTTGGTCTCACCGTCTCACTGATATGCTTGTCAGATCACATTCTCATAAATAATACATTAGATTAGATGTCAGATCAGATCAATCAGATCATTGGATTTGGGGCGACGCTAAATGGTTATAACTATCATAACTCATGACTTATGATAGTTGTTTTTAAGATCAAAAATACTAACGAACCAGAAAAGACGCAGAAGCATTGTTAGCTTCCGCAACAGCCATTACGCATTTATCTTTATATTTTTGTCGCATATCTGGTCCCATAGTGTTCCACATTCCAGCCAATACTTTCATTACGTCTTTGGCTTGAAGCGTTGGATTTTGTAATTGAACTTCGAGGCGCTTCTCATTTGAGAAATATACGTAAGCATTCGGCTGCCGGTTATCAGTATATCCATATTCATCTCCAAAGACTTTGTTCAACTTTAACTTGTAATTTTCTCGTTCCACCCGAAAGCGGTGAAGGTCGTTGACTTGAAGCTCCTTGAACGGGGCACGTTGTAATTCACCCAACTCCTTCGTAATCGATATTTGAAACAGGTTGGATGTTATATTCAAATGGCAAATGCTTATATTATATTGAATGTTATAAATAACATAAATAGGCAATAAGTTGCTCAAAAAATACCTTCCAATTATCTTTAGCAGATTTGTTTAAAGTACTTGCGTCTTGATGGGCCTGAGAGTACGACTTCCTAATTTGGAGTTTGTAAAGCTTGACGAACCAATCGAATGCTTTTTTTGGCCGACGAGGCTTAGTAGGAGTCGCCGCCTCGCGCTGTAAACTCTCCATAATTCCCACATCAACGTTTTCCATAGTTATTTGATGAAAAAAGGACACGAAACGAAACCCTTCATGCACCAATTTCTGTAAAAGGTAATGCGAGATTGATTAATGCAAGCATAATGCAAAATATTTTTTTGACACCTTTATAGGGAATTTCCACAACTCCAACTGAGTTTGAAAATGTCATGTTGCATGTATACTCATCTAATTTCTTTGAGAAATATGCACACAAACGAAATCTCCCAAGACTCAATGCTCGGGCCTCGAGCAAGAAAATAAAATGTTCACAGGAATCTATCGTAAAATTAACATAATGCAATGTTGAATGTACTCTTTTCTATTTTGTATGTAGACAAATTGTTAAATGATGTAGTTTGCAATGTTTCCTCTTGAAAACGAATTTGAAATACATAAAATGCATGTGCGTTAGTGTTTTTAAAAAACGTTGACCCTTTGTCCGACACCTTCCGTCACCTCTGATCCCGATCCCCGATCCATCACAGAGCTCCGCTTAAGCGTCGTAAACGATTTATATCTATACGAAAATGAAAATATCTATATACTGTCTTTTAAATAGACTTGTCAATTGTCAGCGGCGGACACTTTCTTGACACTTCGCTGTCCACGTCCGCGGTGCAGTGCCGTTGCAAAAAAATTAATGTTAGTCGGCAGTAGCAGAAAGCATGAGAGTATAGTATCCCCAAATCCAAGAGATTTCTATTCTGTGGCACATACGACATACGAGCACGAGCTACCTACTGCGTACTAGTACTATACTAATACATACTGGACCTCACTCAAATAGTCAAATGTTGATGTTTGATAATTTTGATGCGATATGTGACAACGTGACCCATAATATGAGAGCCTGACAAGATTGAGACAATAGCGAATAGTGACAAAAGGCAAATACAAATGACCAGTCACCAGTAATGAATGTGAATCATGTCAAATGTAATCCAACTTGTAATGACTGTAAAATGTAGTACAACATCTACATATTCTACATTCTACAAAAGCAAAATAAATGTTGAATATGTTGAAGCAAAACACAAACAGAGTGCCTCCGTTTACTAACTTTTGTCTTTTTATTGGTTTCATGAAAGTACAAATTATTGCAATTTTCATATATTATTATTTTATTATCATTTGATTTTGCAGAAATTACAACTACAAACTACGCATGACAAATGAATGATGAACGACTTACGTTAAAACTTTGCCGTTGAAGGTGAAAGAACAATGTAAACACTGCCTTATTCTCTACTCCATCCAACAATGTGCAATGCAAAACAATGTGCAATGGCGAAATCGAGGTAGAAAGTTAAAACGTTAAAAGTTGAGCTCTACCTACACAACTGTAGATACTACGTTCTTACTTCCAACTTCAACTGAACTGACTATGACTAAACTTTCGTTTCTCTGCCTCTTGCACTTGCTTGCTATGCACAGGATGCATGCAGAAGGCCGTTCACTTGGTTTATTATTAGTGACGAGTTTAGCGGTAAGAAATATGGGTGACGCTAGTGATGTTTCCATCATGTTTTCTGAAAAACCATCCAGCAAAAGTTCCTCGGCGACATGTTTTTTTTATCAGCCCTGCATGTCTCGCAAAAACTCTGCTGCTGAGGCCATTCATAGAACGCACGCCGAGAGGCCATGTACAAGACCAAACTGATGTTTCCATGTTTCCTCGAAATTATTCAAAATTATTAAAGGGTGAAAGGTGAAACCCTTTAATGTTTTCATCTTGTCCGGACGTATCCGCTCTAACTCGAAAACGGTAGAACTTTTTCAATTTTTTTTTCCAAATATTTATTCTTTGGGTACTAACTAAGTTTCAGTTCGAAGTTGGGTCATATCGGTCACACCCCCTGGATTTTACCAATATACCCCCAATGTTAACAAACCACCATGCACCACGACCATGTTAATCCCTACCATGTTGCTAACTCAACGGGTCCGTTCAGGTTCTAATTCTTGAACGGTGGAATATTTTCAAATTATTTTTTCGGGAAACCATTTATGACCTTCAAGCGGACGCTGAGTTTTTTGGAGGGTCATGTAGGTCAAAGGTCAAGGGTCTATGGTGTAAGGTCTTTTTTTAATGTCAACCCTGTAAATGTAATACATCGTTAGAAACGTATCGTCAATTCTACTTGGAGGATATATAAGACTCTACTCTATGGTTGGGGAAATGTGAAATTCTTGAATAAAGTGACTCTAACGTATCAGGCAACGACGTTAAACATTTTTGACGTCTTGCCCGTGCGTGAGGTTTCACCCTTTTTCGATATGCGTTTGCAACGGTTTATTATCCAGGAATTCTATGGACTAGGCATGGCCATATGGACTAGTATCTAGTATCTAGTATAGCCTAGTATCTAGAGGCCTTTCATGAGGTCTAGATAGAACTAAAAACGTTGGATTCATTATATGGGATTTAATTTCAATTCATTCGCATTCTTTTATTTCCCTTTTGTTCTTTGTTCTTATCTTTAGCTTGCTTGGCATGTCCCATTTAATAATAATTACTTACTTGCATATTATTTCTGAAAACTTGAACTAAAAAATAAAAATAAATGATCAAGTGACGACTTCTATGAAATCATTAAGGGGGGGTTTGAAAAATATTTTACGGCCTGAAATGACCATCCATAGATACACACAACGACAAAACTTTGATTTGGATTTTTATCAAAAGCCTAAGCAATTTGAAAATTGCTTGGTAACGCAACCATTATTAGGCTTGTTACCATAGTGATTGTTGAAGTTACTATAGTTACCGTCGCAAATGCCCATGGCAACGACAATTTTTACTTACAAACTTTCACACTTCTCAGAAAGTATTAAAAAAGTGGCCAAACCGGTTTACGGGGACAACGCCCCAGCCCCCACGGGTCAACTAATCGAATCAATTTTTTTTTTATAAAATTCCTCGATAAATTTCGTATTCAGTATGCCCTTTACTTTTTTGATTTTTTGTCCATGCATGCTACAAAATTCAAGTGAATAGTAAAGTCGGCATACGAATAGACTAATATTTTGTTATTATGAATATAGCAAGAGGTGAAAGTAAAAAATCAAAAATGTAAAGGGCATACTGAATACGAAATTTATCGAGGAATTTTATAAAAAAAAATTGATTCGATTAGTTGACCCGTGGGGGCTGGGGCGTTGTCCCCGTAAACCGGTTTTTAACATTGGTTTAGATAGGGAAATCAAAATTTCCATAGTTTTTTTTAAACCCCCCCTTAAGTAACCCTATTATCCGATAAGCTTCAATTTTAAAGGCCGTATGCTGCCTGGCATTGCGTATAATACCAAATACGCTTACGATGTTCAGAAGTTCGGATTGTGGGTGGATTGAAAGAATGACACTGAGACAATTGAGAGAGACTGGATTTTTTTCGGTTGCTTTTTATTATAATTATAATAAGTCATCACACATCCGATCCGTCAGTGTCAGTAGTTGTCAATGGCAGGATCAGTTTACCTTTTTGTTTTTCTAGACATTTTTTATTCATTGAGTGTCGTCATTCGATTGAACATTCATTGACATTGAGCGAGAGCAAACATCGCACATTACGGCACAGACAGACAGCAGTTTTATTTACATACTGCATACTGTCCACATGATCACCCGCCCGTTGTCGAAATCAGATCCGATCCTTCAGACCATACAACACAACATACAATACAGATACACAATTGAAATAGAGTAGAAACTTCAATTTTAAACTATGAACTAACTAACCGAAGACGTTTCATGAATGTCGATTAGGGATTTCAATTCACAATTCACAATTCAATACACAATATATTAGATCAGCTCTTCTTACCTTACATCTTATTTTTCCGAAAAAAACATTACGAAAATTATAATGTCTTTCATCTTTTGTAAGTATTTTAACTATTCAATATTAAAATGATGGACAAAGACGAAGCTGTTTCAATTTCAACCAAAAATTGTATACTCTCATCCAGCCTTCCTATTCTGGTGAGTCTAATTTTGAATTTTGAATTTAAGTCGATTTTTATTTTTTTTTATTATAAATGTCCGTCCGTCCGTCCGTCTGTCTGGTCTGTCTGTATCTGTGATCTGTACATTATGCATTACATACAGATTACAGACTACAGAGTACTACAGACTGCAGACTGTATGTAATGCATAATGTATAATGTCAATGTGGTATCTGGTTCTGGTATGTGCGTGGTGTGGTATGCATCCGGTCTACCGTCAACCGTTCCTTTCTGAATCCTGAGTTCGTCGATACGTCGGGAACGTTCGAACTTTTTCAATTTTTTTGCGAATATATATTTGATATTCTTACTAGCTATCATATATGAGTGATGGCCAGGTTCCCTTCATTGTTGATGGGAACCTTCATCACTATCACTCATATATGACTAGCTATGAGCTAACTTTCAATTCGAAGTTGGGTCTTATCGGTCACGCCTTCTGGATATGCCACAATATACTCCCATCCACACCCCAAAAAAAAATCACCTCCACCGCGCAACTATGCTAACCACCCAGACACCAGAATAGTATACAATCCAAAATCCAATATTTGTTGAAGGTCTCAAAAAGTCAAAAATCGCAAAAACAAAATCTCCGTGTTTCATCCTTTTTAATAACAATAATAACATCCGTATTAAAACTTTTAATGTGTTTTTCCTGTGTGCGTGTGGGGCGTGGGGTGTGGTTATGGCGTGAGTTCGTTTTGTTTATATTATATATTGAAACTATAGAGGTTGGAATTTGGAATATAATATTTCGCTGAAGTTTATAAATACTTATTATGCACTATGTATCTTGTGAAAATTTAGATAAGAGAAACAATACTGACATTTTTGAATGACCTCAGATACTTAAAAACCCTCCGTCTCATTTGCAAGACTACAAAAGCATGGGTTGAACATGAACAGCCAGGATTATTAAAACTTTTCCCTGTCCTGATTAATTCCGAAGATCGTATGAGGGATGTTCAGCTTTCGAAAGTTAAATGGAATAACTTCATTTTCTGTAAAAACTATCCTGGAGAAAACCAAGAAAGAATAAAAGGGTTTATCAAGAAATTTGCACCGACCGCAAGGGAGTTAAAATTCCAGTGGCCTCAAGACAAAATAGATCAGGAACTCAGGATTCTTCTCCAATGCCGCGATCTAGAACGTATCGAAAGTGGCCGATTGGACTTTAGTCACCTTTCACCAACACATTTAGAAATATTACGAGAAAACTGGAAAAGAATACGGCACCTCCACATTCGGCATTTTATGAAAAGCGCCGATGGCCCATTAATTGAAATGAGATATTTTGAAAAACTATTATCGAGCTGTGGCCAGTTAGAAAGCCTAACTCTGCCACAATTTAGTCACGAGTACGAACCATCAAAATCGCTTATCTACTCTGACATCAAACAAATTTTAAGAACTCATGTCCTGTCTCCCGTCATCAGTTATTTACAAAAAAGACCTTTGAAGTCTATAACTGTCCCATACTTTGGTCTTACGGAGGACCTATTCATAGAATTAGCGGAAGCTTGTGTAGCTACTAATACAGTTCTATTTAATGTGCGAATTTGGCATTTACAAAACCTACCAGTTGAAAAGGAATATATTTTAAGCATTATAGGTTCACTGGATGGAATAACAGATTCTATTGTTAGAACTCCATTACCCAACCTTGAAAGCTTTTCATTTGTCAATCCGTCATTTCATATAGTAGACAACAATTACACTTTTCCACAGGTTCCCAAATTACGATATATTGAGATTGATTTCAATATTTCTCGGGAAAGTCCCAAAAGCCTTGAATTATTTGTGCACAGATTGGGGAAACAAAAACGACGTAATGTAACCAGCTTAGAAATTAATTATCGTCCAGGACCCCCTATAATTTTTCCACTTTCCATCGGAGTCGTCGACCTCGCTTCCAACTTTACCAATCTCAAAAAACTTCATATTAAGGATTATGAAGGAGACGACAGTCAGTTTATACGCTTGTGGAAACTAATCCCAGATCTCATAGATTTATCACTAGTCAATTGTAGGTATTTGACGGACTTAGGCATACTTGGTGATGATCCAGATTGTCCTGCTGTTTTGAATTTGAGATGTAAGTCTATTTTTAAATTAATTGAGTTTGAGAAGTGATCGCTTTCGATAATCGTGCGGTGTATCATGACCGGTCGTTTTCTTTGTATTTTTTAGATTTGAAGCGATTGGCTATCATCAACTACTTCTATTCCGAGAAACCTTCAATCACGGAACTAAGCTTTATTTATGCCTTTCGATACATGCGACTAAAAGTGTTCCATTTTTACGATGTCACACCCGATGGAAGTTGTTATCGAGAAGTAAATGAAAACGAATGCACACATACAATGCCTCACTTCATGTTCAATGATCTACAGCGCTTTTTATTATTTGTAGAACCCTCCTTTAGCCTCCGCATTTAATGCACTTTGGAGCGGGCCTTTCGCGGAAACGATAGAAGATTACATATTTCAGGAAGCTGGAGATCAAGGGCACGGTATCTTCGCCAATGGAATCAATGTGGTTTGGGGTCGGCCAGGTTGTAGACAAATGAAAATACGTCGATCCCTGACATTTCGACGTAACTCGAATAAGCGTTGTGCAATTTTGTGATCCGTTAGCAATTATATTTAGATAGTTTAATTTCAATTAAGGGTTTTACCGCTTATAAATGTACAGTAAACACAAAATAGAATACACATATAGTGTCATACGTACAGACACCAATATTTTATTAACAAATAAAAGAAGTTTAGTTGAAACATCTAATTACATTTCACAGGACATAATTTAATATGTCACGGATGGTGTTGGTGTCGTTTTCTAATAGAGAATAATGTTATAGACATCAAATCTAGAATTGCTATAATATACTATTAATTAGGTACATTAATTTAAGAAATGGAATAAATAGTATTTACAACAGTTGGCATTAATTCGAATCTGAAGAGTCAGAGCTGTATGCCCCAAGGAGGCCAAGAGCATTGGCTCCAGTACTGGAAGTTGAAGTGCAATTAGATGTCGAAGAACCCCGTCCTGTTGCGGAGGACTCGGTTTTTTCTGTTTTGACGACGGTTTCTTTTTTTGGTCTAACCAGTACCAAATTTTTCCTATTGACTGACAGCATTCCTACACTTTTTTCTGGCTTAACTGAGTTTTCAGCTTGAACTAATGCTGAGGTTGAAGGCTTCGAATCGGATGTTAAGAAATCTGTAGACTTTAGAACATCATTATTCTCAACCACCTTTTTCTTAGGAGGACCATCATCACTGTCATCACTTTCGACATCTTCAATCCTGCGTATAACTTGTCCATTTTTTCCAAATATCGATCTACAGAATGAAACAATGACAATGATTGATAGAATCATTTAAATATGTACATCTAAAACGTAATTTAAAGTAGATATTTAAAGCGTAGCTTAAAAACTTACTCAATGAATTTATCATCTTCATCTTCCTCAAGTTTGACGTGAGCGTCACGTATGTCATCATACTTGCTCAGCATCGTGTTATAATCAGGAGTGACCAGTCGCTGATTTAACTCCTTCAATTCTTCCAAAGCTTCCAACACAGCCATTTCGTGTTTCGAAGCTTCTGTCCGTTTTTCAAGCAATTTCATTGGATTGGTAGCTTCGTCTTCCTTGATTGCTTGCTCTTCCCTTTCTGCTTGCTCCTCTGCCAGCTTTAATGCCATGAAGTTCCTGCTTGCTCCTGCTTCGATTATATAATCTGTACTCACCGGATCCGTTTTGAAAGATATTTCTTGGAGGCATCTTGTGCACTGTGGGACAATATTAGAGTTAAGTAGTTAAGTTACATAAATTATATTTATTCAACAGCAGAATTTTTTCTGTCACCTGTAATCTGGCATCTCGCAATGTTTATTTATTTAAAATCAATTATTTAAAAGACCAAAGGCAAAAGATGAGAGAAGACGAGAAGAGTTTCAAAAATGAATGCAATTCATTTCATGCTACGACTAAACACGTCTTGTTGAGCTTACCTTGATATAAAACCGATAAATCCGGATTCCTAAATAATCTTCATTCTCCACATCCTCTTTTCTTGCGTTGAACTTTTTTCCTTTGTAGATATACTCTCCACAAGTAGTACATCTCATGTTACAAGGTGCCATCAATCTGACGGTAAACTGACGATTTTTGGATTGTCGAGCCCTTGGTATTTTGGACGGGTCAAAATCTGGTGGGTAATATTTCTGGAATTCAGAATTTCAAATTAATTTGTAATTTTGAATTTAAAACTTTTTGCTTTTGTGTTTTGGCGTGTGGCGTGCAGCGTGGCATGGGTTCAGGTATTTCAGAATTTCAGTATCAAATATTGAATATATATTCAATGTGAATTTTTAATTTCAATGATTTCAAATTTTTGTGACCTTCAACCTTCCACCTTCAAAATATGCAATACACAATAATCATATGAATCTTGACATTCACATTATTCTTCATTCCACATTCTGAATTTCTTAACAATTCTTCAAATTCAAAATTCAAACTTACGTTCAACACTTTTCGTTCGGACATGATTCAGCGTATCAATAGGGACTGGCCAGATTATTTGTTATTGGATGGTTATCTTGAGTGTTCAGTATTCAATTTCGAATTTCAATTCACAATAAAATAAAAAAACAATCAGTCCAGCAATAATGAATGTAATTACAAAGCCAAACTAATGATAGAAATTAAATTAACCGGTCTTACGGTTCAACTTTTCTCAATGATGTAACGAAATTCTTGGTGGGAATATTCACAAAATACATCTGGATAGGCAACTTTCAACTTACAGACAAAATCTAAAATCAAAAATCGTTCCATCTATCTGTTAATTTGAAATTTTAATGCCGCCTTGCTTGCACTTGCAGGGGTTTGTGTGGGCAGCGTTCTTATCCAAAGTAGCGATGAACTTTACGTGCTGCGCCGCGTGCGTGTAGCTGTGTAATCGGGTGTAACGTCCAATTTTGAATTTGTGCTTCGAGTATTTGAGTTCCATTATCCCATTCACCATTTTCCATTGACTGCCATCCCCTACCGTTCACCTTGTTTTACCTTCATTCGAAATAGAAAACACGAAACAGAATTTCCAATTCGATTTTTAGTATGTATTCTATAATTCGAAGTCTAGCGCCTATAACGAATCGCTTGACGGGTTTTGGTAAGGCTACTTCATTTGCATTCATATGTTTTGTCTTTTGTCTTTCATATTTTCATTTGTATTTACTCTATATTCAATATTGTATATACAATATTATATATTGTATATATATTATATTATTATATACATATATGATATATATATTATATACAACAATGTCAACAATTACAAAATACAATATCAAATATTGAATTTTGAATTTAGTTAATATGATTGATATACCTAGATTATCTTGTATCTGCTAGATGTGTCCATGTCTAATATCGAATATATATGCGTCAGTCCACAAAATCACAAACAATTATAAATTGAAATCTTCAATCCACAATCCATAATTAGCCAAATTTGAAATTTTGTCACGAATTCATTGTATTTCAATTTTATCATTATTTGAATTTTTTATTTATGATTTCAGATATACAACTTAAATTAGTTAATGCTGTTAACGTCTGCAGATATGCTCATTTTGACCGAAAAACAAGTAATCTTCATTTACTTAAAATCACTGAAATATCTGTAAGCACAATTCCTCAAACTAGAGACAGCTCCACTAGTTTCTTCAATAAAGGTATGTATTTTGTAAATTGAATGCATTCTTAAAATTTGAGCTTTTAGAATTATTATCATAATGTTTTATGACTATGGATGATGGGTATATTATTATTTGCAATCGCAAATCGTGTCATTTCAGTGAGCGCTGATCAGTTATGGAAAGGAGTAACTAGTGTCAGCAATGCTGGTCGCAAAAGGGGTCGAGGTAAAGGAGTAGGAAAGAAGACGGCCAAGGATCTAAACAGGGGGCAGATCATCGGAGTTGGTAACTTCTTGTGTCAATATTAATATTAATCTGTCTGTCCATAATGATTATACGACAGATAAAGCTTTGAGCAAAGTAAGGGTTTACATACATAACTTTTACAACCTTCGTTGTTTAGGAAAATCAAATATCGTTTGGCCGGGATTATCTGTACCAATTCTACAAGGGAAAGAAATTGTCGAACGCAAACAGCTTCCACCTGATCCAGATCGTGATGCTAAACTTATTAAACTGCGCGATAATATGGGTCAATTCCGACCGATTAGGTTAAGTCCACTAGAACGAGGTTGGTCTGGAACAAAAATGCATGGCAGAAGCATTGGGCCGCCAGATCCTATTGGACAAGGTAGAGATAGTAGATCACAATCACAGTTGTAGATTTTGTGGATACGAAATAAAATGTAAAATTTTATTATTCTAAATTGTGACATTTTGTGTGCTTATCATAGATGCTTTTGAAGGATTTGATACTAAAGTATTGGAGGTGAGGATCGGTTCGACACTATATTTTTGGTCCTCATGAAAAAAAAATCTAATCGCTTTGACTTAATAGATGAAAACAGTAACGAACATGGATGCCAATATGGGTCGTGTACGAAGGTTCAGTGTTATGGCCTTTACGGGGAATGGACAAGGACTTTGTGGGTTTGCCCTTGCAAAAAGTCCTGAAGGAAGAGGTGCCTTGAGAAAGGCTAAAAATCGTGCTGGTCAAAAACTGTTGTTTATCGAAACCTACAACAATCATACAGGTAAACTGCCTTGAACTGTTATTAATTTAACAACTAGTAATTGTTAATTATATATTACCTATAATATACCTAAATATGATATGATACATCGGCAAACTCACACATTCTGATCGTTTTAGTCTTGCACGACTTTTTCTGTCGATTTGGACAAACAAAAGTCTATGTTCACAAGAAACCAGAAGGATTTGGACTTGTCTGTCATCGAGCAATTAAAACCATCTGCCAGTTAATTGGGATTAAAGATATTTACGCAAAAATCGAAGGACCAACCAATTTGGCACACATAGTAAAAGCATTTATGATAGGGCTTCTTCAACAGGTACACGAGTACATTTATTTCTTTGTTAATTTGGTGCAAGTGATTACATTCCGAACAATAAATTCTTTAATTCATTATATTTATATATAGAAAAGTCACCAAGCCCTGGCAGAAGAGAAGGCTTTATATCTAGTTGAACAGAGAGAAGAAAATGGTAATTTCCCAGTCGTCGTTGCTGCACCAAGTCGTTGTAGATCCGAAACAGAAATAGGATATGAAGAGACGTTGGATTTTTCACAAGTTAGTTAAAGGCACAAAATTATACCTTGTGATTTCTGAATTATAATTAACTTAAACAACAATATGTAAACACGTTTTATATTTTAGGTCTGCTTTGGAGACAGAATTCCATTGAGTCGTCGACTTTATGAACCCTTCTTTAAAAGACTACCGTCATGGGAAAATCATTTGCTCAAGACTGAATGGCGTCGAAATCATATAGAGGTTAACATATATTCTTCGTACTTCTCAATATCGTTTTTTGTTTACAGTAATCCAGTAATTTAAAAATTAATTTTTCGATAGGTAAAAAAATATCTGCTGGCCGAACACGGGGAAGTCAAAAGTCATCTGGCTAAAAAACATCCTGAAAGTAATGAAAACTATGGCATGCGGTTGTGGAAGAAAAAGCGAGCCGAAACAGTAGAGGAAGAGGAAGAATGATTTAGTTTAATGAAGTTAGTACACAGTAAATGCCTACCTACATTTTGTAACGTAAATTGTTAAATTTGTTAATGAAACCTACATGACGAAAATGTTAACCTTTGCCCTCCTTCAATTGTGAGTAATGCGTACGAGCATTTTTACACTGTCTCCAAAATCCTAGCCATATTGATTTATCATTCATGCGAAGCGTTACAATGCAATGTTGTAGTTCTATATGTTCTAAACTTCTAAGATCAAAGCTTGGCTGATTGGTCAAGTAGAAACAGAATAAGTTTCCAGTACTAGTACTACAACTATTACATTTGTCCTTTTTTACACGCATCAAGCAAGGTAACTAAAACTAGAAGAATGTACAACAGGACAACTTCAATCAGTAGACCGGTTGGTTGCGGTTCATCAATTCATGAAGTGCATGTGGAATAAATACTTAATAAAAACCGGGCATATACACTATACAGTTGGCATTACGAATTCAAACGAACTCTCCCAAATTCAAATCATTAGAATTTCAATTGTTATATATATTATCAGCATAATCAGCAATCAGCATCGTTTCACCATGAGCATGCATGAATATTATGATTTTATGATCATAAAATGATCCGATTATCCTGTGTTTATGTTTACTCACTCATTCATTCGTATATATTCCATGATTTCCATGTGGTTTCGTTGCGAGCCATAGGGGGCCATGCTATTGCTTTCTGCTAATCAGGCCAGTCTGCCCGGCCCGAATAAAACCTTACATACTTCTTTCTATCCAAGCCAAAATCCAATTCCAAACCACACTCCATTCCAAAATTCCAATTATTCGTAATTTTGTCTCGGCCAAGACAAGACTAGCACCCATAATGACAATATAATAGCAGAGCAGCGCAGACAGACACCAAGCAAAGCACTAACTTTAATTCCAAATTCATAATTACGCTACACGAGATATCTTCGGGATACAGGAAGGCAGAAAGGGAATGTGGCATGTTGCATGTGGAATCGAGCGATAAAAAATCCATTCAAACAAGCAAGAGACTTGCTTCTTTAGTTGGAGTTTGGGCACACGCATGATGGAATGAAAGTCGGGTGTCGGTCGTGAATTCGTGAGGTCAATTTCATCAATTACAAATTAACAATTTGCTTTAAAAAAAACTTAAGCTAGATACAAACAAACTCGAGGTTCGAGATAGTGAGTGACACGTACTTTCTTTGTACATATTTGATATTAGTCCATAGTTTTTTTATAGATTGTAGATAGTTGAATTGTTGAAGTCAATACAAATCACAATTGATTGCAGCGCACAACGTGCAGTGTGCAGCGTTTAAATTTAAAGTCAATAGACAATAGATAGTTTATTAGTGCAGTATACAATCAACGTTACGTTGAATGTCAGTGTATAATACACTTCACACTTTTGACTTTGCACTTCACAGACTTCACACTTCATTACAACGGTTAGGTAAAATCATTTGTGATTTGTCATAGGTCATAGATAGTCTGTAGTCATTCATCATTAGTGACGCTGACGACTGTTCACGGTGACTGTCAACTTGCAACTGTGGACTGCTTAACTGGTAAGTCTAATTATGAATTAGTTAATTCATAATTAATTACAAATTATGAATTACAACAATATCAAATATCAAATAGCATCGTCAAATATGAAATATATTTCTATCAATTTCTATCATTACACATGCATTAATGGCAATAATCAATATCAATTGCAATGAATGATATTTGTCATTGTAATGACAAATGCATGATCAATTACATTAATTACAAATTCAATTACGATGTTCAATGGAGTTCAGTTCCCTGGCCTGAATGTGTGATGAATTCCGATCCCACAGAAAATTTTGAATCTTGAATGTAAGACGTGATGACGTGACCACTTGACGTGTCTGCTGTTTAAAAAATTAATAAGAATATGTTTTGCGAAAAATGGGAATCCCGATTTTTTCGCTAACTTTTCTAATTTCTACTACACTATCTTAAGTCATAACACATATAATGTATAAGGGCAAAAGGGTAGAAGTAGAAACGTTCGACAATGAAATGTCATGTAATGAAATGACAACAGACAAGGAGCTGTGGAAAGTGGAAATGATCTCAATAATGCACTTTTACCTACGTAAATCCCCCATTTGCCAAATTACGAGTGCATGCATTGCACGGTAGTTCAGTTTAGAACTGATGGAAATGTACTTTCGACAGTTCCGACACCCTTCTTCTTCCACGATGATGGATGGATTAAACCAGCCCTATCATTGAATGAATAATTACATGACAATGAGATAGGGATATGGATACGACGGATAGGGGATCTGCCTGGATATTAGTTCATAGTTGGAGATTTACAATTTATTCGGGTCTATACTAATATAGACTAATTAATCTTCCGTAATCCGTAATATAATAAACTTCAGTACCAATACAACAATGCAAGCCAGAGACTATATATAGGATAATAGGATTCATTCAGTAGATCTTTCAGTGTTCAGATATTGAGATATATATTGAAAATCTGAAAACATGCCACTTATAAATGCTATTCAAATTGCAATAATTTTGGATATTTTTTTTTGCAGTAATCTGTTTAGCAACAAAAGCAACATATTCAAGACTAACCTGCTCTTACTAGTCACTGCGATTGGATAAGAGGTATCAAAATAAGGAAGTACCAGAGGGAGGATTGTTACTATATGAATAGCTGACTCAGCTGACTGAACGTCACTGAATTTTTTAGTGTTTGAATTTTTTGTAAACTATGAATGGATCCTAAGTTCGGTTGGGTAAGTTGTATTTTGCTTAATATATTTCAAAGGTTCTACTATCTTCTAATCTTCTATATGCAACTTGTAACCCCAACTTACAACTTATAATAGTTGCAACCGGAGCAACAAGGACCAGCGGCTGACCTGTGGCTTAGAGTTTGGGAAGCTCAAGTTGGTATTTCTGGAATGGCTACAATGAACGGGGCCGAAAACGACATTAACAATCTTAATGGAAACGGACGACAAGTTAGTAATGGCAATAATAACTGGGGGAACAACCGAATCGGATACACAAACGGAATTCCAAATGGTCAGAAGCCGGGTAATGGAAAAATCGATAACAGAGCGAGAATTTACGGACTCGGTCTCCATAATACTCGTGTAAATATTAATCATCAACTTGGTTGTCCGTGGATGATTCCTGGCAAGACATATAGCCGAGGTGTCATTGGGTATGTTAAAAATAGCTTATATTTTTGTAGGATCTCCTTCATATTTTAATGCTATTTGTATTGACATATTTAAGTATTTTCAATATCTTACAGGCTCCACGAAGAGATAGAAGACTTTTTTAATTACATGTCGCCGACTGAAGAGGAACATGCTGTTAGATTGAACGTAGTACACAGAATCAAAAGGGTTATAAATAGTCTATGGCCAGAATCTGTTGTAGAAATATTTGGTAGTTTTCGTACAGGGTTATACTTACCAACCAGGTACATCTTGTTTAAATGGTACTGGAGTTGTCTCATGTATATGAATTATAAATGATCGTATTACTATTACTTTCAGTGATATTGATCTGGTTGTAATTGGCAAATGGGAGGAACTCCCTTTAAGATCTTTGGAGCTGGATCTTTTAGAAAAAGGAATAGCAGACCAGTCTTCTATAAAAGTACTGGACAAAGCTACGGTAATAATGATCTTATTAGTTTGACCCATTTGATTTGAGAGTTACTGTTATAACATAGATGCTTAAGTTTTTATAATTATATTTCAAAGGTCCCAATAATTAAACTTACTGACAAACTTACTGATGTACGAGTTGACATTAGTTTCAATATGTCTAATGGAGTTCGTTCTGCCGAGCTAATTAAGACGTTCAGAAGACATTTTCCAGCACTGCCTAAGTTGGTATTTGTTCTGAAACAATTCTTGCTACAACGTGATCTCAATGAAGTCTTCACCGGAGGAATTAGTTCGTACTCTCTTATTCTTATGACTGTCAGTTTCCTTCAGGTATCGTTTGATATATATCATATTTGATTACCTCAATCACTGACAATCAGTTTAATAACTAAGCAGGTTTAATAATTGTTGAAATGTTGGTATGTTCTGCAGCTGCATCCTAGGATAAATGCTGGAAACGATAAGGCTAATCTTGGTGTTCTATTGATTGAATTTTGTGAATTATATGGTCGACATTTTAATTACCTTAAAACTGGAATCCGTGTTAAAGACGGAGGAGCCTACGTTCCAAAGGAAGAGGTAATCTTTTCTCGTTTCTCAACACAATCATTTCTGTTTTCAAGCCGCAATATCCATTATGTAAAATCATCTCAACCAATGACAGATTACAAAGGATATGGTGGATGGACATAGAACTTCGATGCTCTGCATCGAAGACCCTCTCAACGCAGGGAATGATATTGGAAGGAGTTCATATGGTGCTCTTCAAGTAAAGCAGGCTTTCGAATATGCATATATTGTTTTGTCACAGTCTGTGAATTCGAATACATCTAATGATCCCAATAATTATAGGTAAGATTTGATTGCAATTGAATTGGAAATTGCTGTTATGTCTAACGATTTTGATGGAAATTACTAATGATATCTTCCTTCAGCATCTTAGGGAGGATAGTTCGTGTCACTGATGAAGTTGTAGATTATCGACATTGGATTAGAGAAAACTTCCCTCTTAATAATTCCCATGCTCTTCCTCGATTGTTTGCTCGACCAATGTCAACCAGTGGTGTACCACAGATACCCTACATCTCTGGAACTCCTCAAATGTACCCCTATGCGCCCTATCCTCAGTTTTCAGTGGAAATGCCTACAGCTTCAACGGGTAGCAGTAGAGAAACTAGTCGAAGCAGTAGCAGTCCACCTGAGCCGTTTGGAGATTCCATGGAATTAAACCGTAGCAGTCCGGTATCTCCTATCGATACAATATCGTCGAAGTCTGGAGATCAAGCTACTCCGACAAATAGATGTATTGGGTCTAGAGATGAAGTTATGATTGTTGGAGATACCAAAGATCAGCAGAGTAACAAAGAAGATTCCGCATCTGTGTCCTCCTTGTCGCTTGCCAGTGAATCTGGAGGAAACAATAGTCGCAATAGTCCTGCAAATATATTAGTCACTGATTGGATTGAACCCTCAACAAGGATAATATCGCATAATTCGAAAGCTGTATTGGTAACCCCTGTTACCGTTCAATCCAATTCTGGTGCAGATGCAAGCCTTCCTTCAGCAGTCACTAACTCAAGCCCAGCTAAAAATACTCATCAAAGGAATAAAATTCCAGAAGAACTGGATCAGAACACAACAGTAAATGTATCTGTACAATGTTCCAGTACACCTCTTTCGTCTGAATCGAGTCGACCTCCCTCCAACTCTAGTAAACAATCATTTTCACAGACTTCTCATGGTAACAATTACACGTCTACTAACAGGGATAGTGCTAAATCAGCGAATTCTCCCGGTCGATCAGGGCAGGGGCAGCACAATTATTCAGTAAGCAAGCGAGGAGGAAATTCATACCATCAGTCATCGTATCACAGGCATCGTCAATACTCACCAACGAATTCTGGCTCGAGTATGTTTCTTTATATTATGTATTTTCCGATTATGTAATTTAAACTTTTCCCGATGATATGATGTCTAAAATCTATATGAATAAGTGATAATTGATTTATTAATCGTTTCAATAGGTCGAGGCAGTGGCACAGGAATTGGCACAAGTGCAAATAGTCGAAATCACAGTGGCGGTGACAATAGCAGCTCTTCCTCTGGCTCCTCAAATAAACCTTCTCATTCTCAAAATCGACGTGGTACATTTAGCCGCAAAAATAAGAAGCCAGATGCAAAACGAGACGCACCTTACTAGGAGGGAATAGGTAGTTTGGGTGGGCTTGGATAGTATCCGCTTAATAATAAGGCAGGACATATTTCAACAAGCCAGAATTTCCTCAATTAATCGTCCATGTGATCATTACTTAGAATGATTTGCTCAGCTATCATTGTTAATTATTCCTTATTCCTTATTATAGGTATATCTATAAATAAAATACACGGATAATTGTTTTGCGATTTAGCCGAATGTATTGCAATATTACTTTCTAAAATTTTAATGATGCTATTGTAATGTTTTATGCCGATTGTATTCCTCGAAGGGTACACAACTGATATAATAATATAGACATGTATTTTGGGGGTGGTCAATATGTATATGTATACCTATGTAGGAAAATGCTTCACGACCGATATTGTCATATGACTTGTTATATCGTGGTTGATTAAACCATACATTTTTTGTTAAAATCGCAATCCGAGCTACTCTGATAAGTCCTTATAACTCCTTGTACTAATTCGAGGAAATGCATAATAAATTTTTATTCTCAGACTATTAGTAGTCTGCCCCCATAAATATTGTCTGCCACACGATTATTTTTTAGTTCTTTGTTCTACATTTCTTCATGAATGAAATATAAATTAGCCAGGTATTCACAGGATCTTTGCCGTTAGAATTTCTGTTTTGGTTAAAAATGTGTTTGCCAATATTTATTCTCAAATTGTAAATTGTCTTTCAGCTGCCAAGTTAGTCTACAAATTCAGAACTTTGCGAATCTCGAATCGACAATCCTCAAAGTGTCGAGTGTAAAAGTTGTCGAATTGTTTGATACCGAGTTTATAGAGTAAAGTTAGAGCTTAACTGAATTGTGTATTGTATAACTGATTATTAAACGCGTACGTGGATGCAATAGCGTCGATACATTCGAGTAACTGGAAGTCTGATAACTAACCACGCAGAGTGAAAAATGTATGCTTATAGGCTTAAATAGACTGCGATGTCATTGTAGTCTTGGTACTTTAACTATTTCGATCAGTTATTTGCAAATTTGTTGTTGCTAAATTTCTGCCTATTAATGTTTTGCTACATATAAGTTATTGAGTATTATCGTATTCGTAATTCCTAAGTGAGTATAAAATGCCATATACCCAATAAAACCATGAAATGCGTTCAGGCGAGAGCGAGAGGTCAGGTATTCATTCTTCTTGAAATTTTATATCTTACGGAACACTTGAGAAGCAATGAGGTCACAAAGGTGGAGGTTTTAATAGTTAGTCATAATGCCTTTCGTATTTGGGCAAGCAACGGTATCTTAAAATGAGATTTTGAGTTTTTTCTCATTATAGCATTAGGATGTATGCTTTCAAGTTCTAAAAATATTTTACATTTGCTCTAGTCGGTCGAAATTGGATTATCTTCAAAATGTATATTTTTATCATATTTCCATACGCTAACGGCTAACACTATTGTAAGAACGCATTAGAATAGTTATTAAATTCGGATCGGGCTCATCGAATTCTAATTGTTCTCTATCTATGATCTATAGATCATAACCACATGCAGCAAGAACTCGTCGGATTTTTGCTTACTACTGTATTGCCTATGCCTATTATACTTTTGAAACTCGGACTATAGTGTATGAAATCGATTTTTAATCCGAATTGTTTTATAATATATATGTTATTGAATTATATAAAACCTTCCCTTTCCTAAAATGTTATTTTTCCTAATGTTATGCTTTTAATGTACCTTTAATTTGAGTTATTGAAGTACTGAAATGATGAGGAATGAGGATGTTTAACCTAAATTAATAATTTCTTCCTCCGGGTATTAATATCCTAATATCTCAAGAGATCGAATATATTTCGTTTTTATTGTTTAATTAATTGTTCCATATTAAGTTAAGAATGAATATGGCATGAATGTGATTAGCATGTAAGAGTTATACAGAGTGCCATTTTAATTTGACAAGGCGTCTTGGACTTGGGATTCTCGAAATAAATAGATCCTCCTGTAAAATTTAAAACCCCAATTAATTAATAGTGCTCGCGGTAACAAATACTATAAATTGATTGTGTTTTACTTACACACGTCCTGTGCAAATTTACAGTAATATGCAAATGCATAATATATATATCGAATTGATTGACACTGCATCCAGAGCAAATGTGCGATCTGAAAATATGTATTCGGAATTATGTAGACATACAGCTTTATGTTTTATTGTTTTTCACCTTTTAAAATTTAATATTGAACTTGGGTTTGAAAATAAAAGTTTAACCCCGATTTTAAACGGATATTTCATCTCTGATTGATTGATTATTACCAGATTTTCTAAGATGTCTTCAGCTTAGCCTTAACGGGCTTTGAAGGCAATGGTTTGGTACAGAAGATGTAGTTTATGCAGATTACCAGGATTATTAAGGACAAGATCAGGGCAATGCTTATAAAACCCCACACGTCTAAAGCTCGACGCTGATACCAGGATTGGTGCATTGCAGGGGGCTTGATGAAGGTCATATTTTTATGCCGAAGAACATACTCCGTCCACCAAACTGCCGTACTTGTTGGATTCTCCGGACGATCTTTAAACAGAGTGGACAGTCTTCTGATGTTGTAACGGTATCTACAGGAAATCATTAACAAAAGAAATATGAAGTCATAATTGGAATTTTAATTGAATAAGCGTTATGAGTTATTACATTTCTGTGAATAATCTTAAAACTATGGATTTAGTAGAGCCTTACGTTTCATCAGCAATGATTTTTTTCACCGCGCTTGCCAGTTCGTATTGCGTGAAGAAGGAAATATCCAAACGAATTCCAGCCACAGATTTCTCAATTATATTCGAATTAAAATCTTCTTCGGGGTTCAAAGGAAACGCAATGATTGGAACTCCGTGGTAGATTGCCTCTTGATAACTCAGAATTCCAGCCGAGGTTATGAAAACCTTTAAATTTGGGTGAGCTATGGACAAAAGGTTCAAATCAAGGTTTTATAGTGTAATTAATGCTCATCTAGCACTAGCATTAGACTTTTTCCTTGGAACCTATATTTTCCCCTTACCCAACAACTGATTTTGTGGAAACCATTTGGACAAGAACACCTTCTCGGGCAGATTTTCCGGAATTTTGTCGTCCCATTTCCACAAGATCGGAATATCGAGCGCTTGAAACGCTTTCATGAAGTTTTCAATAATTCGAGGAGCCGCTTTTGAGACCTCCACTAATGAACCGAAACTCATATAAATGAACCCATTTCCGCCATATTTTTCCAGAAAGCTCGAAAGCTTCTAAAGAAATGAAGTATACAAAAAATTACATTGATAAGTGCCAAGTATTTTCCCACACAATTAAATCGTCTTACTTCAGGAATCTCATTCTTCTCGTCCACTTTACAGTGCATTCCTCCCACAGGAACAACGAACGGGGGCAGCGATCTTGGATATTCTTGACTAAAGTGCGCATTGATGAGGAAGAGGCTCGTGCTCTTTTCCAAATCATCCAAACTTGGCATGTCCGTAACGTTCAGAGTTTTCCTCATCAGTTGTTCCAATTGTGGTAGGATGTAGGAAACTCGATTGGTAGAGTAGAACCACTTCAGGGGTGTGAGTACGTTCTTAATTCGTTGGAAAAAGGTCATTTCCATTGGGAAATGATTCTCATAGTTCGGGAGCCAAGATGTTTCGTCGGGTAAACCGAACATCTCTTGATGCCACATGTACAAGGACGACGCTCCGTACAAGATGTGGGGTGCATTGAGCTTGTGAGCCAGTCCCAGGGCACATTCATTAAAGGGGGTGTCGATGACGACGAGGTCAAACTGGGAATCTTCGGCCCACTTCTGAACTTCGGAGCTGCGGAAGATAACTCTGCAAATTTCAAGGCCATTTTGCATGGCCGCATTCCAGTACTTGCTCCCATCATTGGATCCCTTTACTCGAGATGTGATAACGTCTACGGTTTTATTGCTTCCGTCCCTCTCCCTCCAGTAGATTACCAGGGCTTTGGGATGAAATTCAATGACATTTGGAGTAGGGATCTCCGGTGGAAAGGACGAGAGGAAGGTTATTTGATGACCATTTTCCGCCAACTTTTCGACCAGTGGCCAAACTGCTACCCTGTGACTGTAAATTGAAGAGCCAAAGTAGAAAAGAATGTTAGCACTGTTGACTTCCGACAAGTTGGTGACGATCGCGAGTATGGACAGGAACAAGAAGGCTTTGGAAATAAACATGCTGTTGATTAGTTCCTTTGAAAGGTTTGATTTTTCTTCCGTGATTAAGATTCTTAAAATGTTTTGGAGCTCAACAATTGGATTGCATGGGAGGTTGTATATTCTCAAGAACTGAATACCTTGAGTGTGATATAATACAATCGATAAAATTCCCGACTTCGGGCGAAACCGGGTTGTGCAATAAAAGCCCGTATTTGGATCGAGTTTGTCAGTATTTGGGTTTGCGTTGCTGGATATTTGGTTGAGATTTTGGGGATTGAACGGTAAAATCCATACAAGTTCCGTTAATATGCATCCAAACGATAGTTCAAACTTCCATACATAAAAAAAAATCGTCGCAAATAAATGTTTTATTTCCTATCGAAGATTATTGAACTATTTACTATTTACAGGTTTATAAAAATATAAATAACTTTGTAATTTAAAAAACACTATACTGACAATGTATTATTACCGATGGAATTTACAATTAACCTACTATTGTAACTTGTTTCTGGGTCCTTCCAACTATTTAAGATCATGTCAGCACCCTTCTCCCCAATCATGAGGGCTGCTGCTTGGGTATTTGTGACTACAATTACTGGCATGATGGACAAGTCCAAGACACGAAGTCCCTTTGTCCCGATGACTCGTAGTTTGGTATCCACCACTGCATCCGGTGACCCTTCTTTTCCCATTGAAGCTGTACCACATGAATGATGCAGGGTTACCGTATACCTTCGAATGTAACACTCCCAGTAAGCGTCCGTTCTGAAAGGTACATGCTCACAACCAGGGAGCCTTTCGTCCGTGAAACGAGCTCCTAGGTTTTTTCCAAAGGCTGTCGTATTCTCAACCATGTAAAGGGCTTTATTTATCCCCTCAATCATTACTTTGATATCCACATTATTACTGTCACCCAGGTAGTTTGGATCAATTATAGCTGAATCATGAGGGCTTCGTCCTCCCAGTTTAATCTGACCCCTCGACAACGGTCGACCCCCGGATACGATAACCGTAAACGACTCTCTGTTGATGGCATGTTCGTAGTATTTGTTCATTTCATCTCGTTTAAGACCGAAGGCTTTGGAGATTTCCGCAGAAAAGGTCTTGGAAACCGACACTCCTGAGATGAAAAGCTGAATATCCGGCCAGTCTCCTTCTCCATTTTTTTTGGCGACGGAAGAGGAAATGACGGCTGAGGAATGGACGCCGGAAGATGTAAGGAATCCGCCACCTCGGACAAAGTAGTCCATATACACTGAAGGGCCAAGATCTCGCTCTACGAGAAAACCCCTGGGCTTGTTAATAAAAATCGGGTTTAAGTACACTGATATGTGGTCCTGAAGGTTTTTGCCGACCGGTAGATCCTTGACCACGGGGATCTAGAAATTCAAGTAATAGATCTTGATGGTTTACTGTTTGTAAAACACAATTCCCTGAGTAGGGGGGGGGGGACTTATACCGCAATTTACGGTCGTTTCGGAACTGGACAAGATACTTATATTTTTTAGCATGTCAAGTTACCCCCAATTCCTGAAGATCGTTCTTTGGCCCGATGCCAGAAAGCATGAGAATTTTTGGTGTCGAAATCGCTCCAGCACTTAATATAACTTCCTTTGTAGCGTAAGCCATTCTTCGCTCTCCGTGTCTGTCGTATTCGACACCATATGCTACATTTCCATCTTTAAATAGTACCTAATTAAAAAAGTAGTTAAATTAGTTCCGCTCAGATTGCTAAAAGGTCAAACTTTAAGATAGTTAAAAAATACAATTTTACTAAAAAATTCGAAATTATGAAATAATGGAAATATGAAACCCCTATAATACTCACCCGATTGACATGAGCGTATTTTCGTATTGTTAGAGATGCACGGGTTCGAATGGGTTCCAAAAATGCTTTGTAAGGAGCTTGGCGAACACCACTCTTTATCGGATATCTTGCAATGCCAAATCCTTTTCAAAACAGTATTTTAATCTTTGAAACTTTGAGGAAATTTATGAAAGCAAACATGATCACTAACCTTCAGAATATTCGCCGTTAAGATCTACAAACGGATATCCCATTTCTCTGCCTGCTTTAATAAAATCAACTCCCAAACCAATGAAATCAGGAGCCTCAATCCGCAAATCTCCTTGATACCCGTGGTATTGTTCTAAAAAAGTATTTTTAAATCCATAAAAACTAATTTCGATTTAGTCATAAATTTCCTATATGGTATCTGATCAAATAGTATCGAGCTTACTGTCAACATCTACAGCGTTCTCATGATTTTCGTAGCTTTTAAAATAGGGTAGAACGCCTTCCCAACTCCAACTCGGATCTCCAGTAATATTATGCCAGTTATCGTAGTCCTTGTGATGACCTCGAAGATGGACCATCAGATTTAGATTTCCAGTGCCACCCAATCCGCGACCAGCACTCCAGCTTGATTGCTATGAAAATCGTATGACCAGTCAGTATTAAAATTAACGAAATAAGGCCTTGCAAAAAGTTAGGGCTTAAAATTGGCATTTCATAAAATTAAATTCTAACGTGATTTATAGAATTAAAACAACTCTTTTTCTGTGGTACGGTTTTATACATCCAATCTAACTGAGGGTAATTAATTAGGAAAAATCCGAATCCTGGAATCAGTTGTAGTGGATTCGGCTCTCCACCTGTCGCATTTAAAAAAATTATATAAAAAAATCATACGAATGTCCTAAATGTCCGCTATTGAATTAATAAAAATCCCGTTTTACCAGCTTCCAGTAGAAGAACGGTGAAATGTTTCGACAATCGGTTTGCAGCAACTGCACCAGCAGAACCTCCCCCAACTTAAGATAAGACAATTGTTTAAAGCTATTACTACTACTCTTTAATATGAATTAAATTAAAGCCTCAAAAATATTTACCAACAATGAAGTCAAACTGCTCAAAAACAGGTATTATGATCTGCTCGTCCTGGAGTACGTCTGTTCTTTGCCACATAGCCAACAACACACCAATTGAACCAATCATTGCGTACATCGAAGGAACCCATATCGCGCCCATAAAGGGCATAGCTATGGATTCGAAAAACTCTGTCACGCCGCTGAAACTCATTTTAAGGGATGAGTTTTGGTTTCCTTAACTAATTCTTCGGAAATGGAAAACTTGTCGACAATAACCGTAACCCTATCTTGTCGAAGATCCGGCGATCTTCATTGGACGAATTCACAACTACAAATGGCTGGTTTATGACCTCTATTTGAAATATCATGATATCGATTATGGTTACAGCATCTCCTTAATTAGATGAAGCAACTGAACAAAAAAGACAAGTTCATTGGATTCATTCATGAAATTTCATCAGGCTGGCAAAGAAATTCAGAGCTTTTAATACCATACACATATACTTTATTGACGAGACATTGCATGATCATCTTGAGGATCAAGTGCACGAGTAAATTGTATATTCCTTTGTCGTCCTTACAATCTAAAGAGTATATATTAGCCTGAGTTTGGAAATCGTACATTATTGCATATCGAAATTATTATGATCATAAATGCTCAGAGGGACGATTGCATATAAATATTGCATCCAAATCAGATTTACCTCTAGAACTCTAAGTTGTCAAACAAGTTTCGGTTTCGTCAGCACATGTAACAACATGAGGCGTCTACAACCTACTTATTAGAGGCTTTAGAGAGGTACATGGACACAGGCAGGCAAAGTCTTTAATTGAGTTAAATTCTAAAAGGTTAAGTTATGGCTCAATAGTGAGTACAAACAATAGTTTTTTCATTGAATCGATTAAGTAATTTGTTTATACCTTTAAAACATTAACATTATCATGGTCAGTGTCAACCAAATGAGATGTAAAAGCACAAACTAATTGTATGGATCGAAAATTAATAACTATATGTCTTACTGTTAAACGCAACTCTAAATTTCGGTATCTCCACTTTATTTATTTAATTGTAAGCAGTTGCGGATGCGGATTAATTCATTTTATATTAGTGCAAACGCAGTTATTTTTATATTTAATGCGCCATATAGTCTTAATCTGATTAAAGCATTTGTTGACAGTGAATGTTGTCGCAGAGATTTAGAAGACTGTATAATAAAAAAATCGTTATCGTTAGATTTCTAAGACGTAGACGCCTGGGACAGGAACTGGCCTAAATACAGGTTATAATACGCACAAATCCGACGAACTTCACATTTACTGACATCCGTCCGGTGTCGATATTGATATAATTTTATACTGTGAGCACGTCTAAAGTGTCACAGGGTTAAGGACTTTTGAAATTAATTAATGAAAGTGACACGATGGGTTGTGTATTTATAAAAACAAAAGTTTAATATAACATTTTCAAGGATAAAATGGCATGCGTTTCCTTTTGTTTCGAGAAAGTAATTAATAGTAATCTTTTGAAAAAAAGCTTTGATCAATGAGATGCAAAATTCGGTTCGATCTTAATATGTTAATAGAAAATGAACTTAGAAGATACGTAATTCAATTACAAAAATTTATACATACATTTTCTAACTATAAATTGATGACCAAATCAAAAAACTCTGTTTGGTACTCTAAAAACTTAAAAAAGCAGTTTCTGTTGTAATCAATAATTTAAAGTTCAAAATATGGGATTATTGACAACATTTTTTGTGGTGTCTTTTGAAACAAAAATATATACTCTTATATAATGAAAAAACTCCCCTACCTAACAGGCAGGCTAATTTAACTATTTTCTCAATTACTTAAAACGAAGAAAACTAGTAGAATATTATTATAAACCCTACATAACCTTGTTGCTCAACACATTTTCTTTCAGTCTATATTATTATATAGAACAAGAAGTGATTCTCAATATGCATGACTAGTTAATTTTCCAATATACATTATTTCATCCAGCAATCTACAAACAAAATAATATAAACGGCCATTTCGTACTTCCTCTCAATAAGTCCCAAATTAAAATTTTTCACCAAATTTAATCCCCAACATTCTGGTTAATATTGGTAATTACAGTAATACAGGTTGTGATTTTTTTCGCTAGTTAGTACGGCTTTTGAAATGAAACACCCTGTTGATCAAAATTAAAAGACATTCGTCGCTACGGTTTAAAAATATACAGCGATCTCTTGATTATGATATTATGAAGTAGGTCCATGCATCCGTCGATCTCCAATCAAATATTTTTCGATGATCCCGGCGTTTTGCTACATTTTATATCTAAACATAAGATCATGTTTTAATCTTTTTTCATTTCCGTTTTTCTAAGGCATCGACCGATTTGTTTTCAATTACCAACAATCTTAATATTTTGCTTGTGTATTAACCCCCTATGCTTATGGCTTTTAAGAACTACTCCAAATCTTGATACGCATCTCTTCTGAATGATACAATTTCGGCACTACAGATAGTAATTAATTTGTTAATAATGATTAGGGTGCGACCGGAAGAGTATCTGCAATTGCATCAATCAGACAAAATAAAGCACATAAATTCAGTAGCAAATCAGGCTATCATCACATCATCAGTCCAATCACGTATTCACTACCGCTGCCTCATTTCATTTTGTTTTCACATCCCCAATGCATCTCTGTCCTAGTCTTTTATATGTAAACTTTGATGGAAATAGAACATTATCTGTAACTTCATGTACGATGGACTAAAATGTTATATATTTGATTCTTTGCATTTAACTGTCTCAGATTACAGCTTCCTTCCTTTTTTGAAAAATATATTATTTAGAACTGTTTCCTTCATCGTGAAATGAGATCAACATTTGCAATAACATAATTTCCACTTTAATGAAAATACACAACTTCTCTAAAATATCTTATAATTTGACAAACTGAATTGAATAGATCTGCAATTTTTGAATTTAACATGTAATATTAATATTGTAATATTTTTCTCATTTTTGTAAACCCATAATGATGATGCTCGTTATAGGATGCTTTTATAGAAAAGGAAATCAATCAACTTCAACTGTCCGTTTACAAATTTAACCGACAAGAGCCATTTGAGTTCGTATTAGAGAAGACAAATCTAACCATTCGACTTTCCTGACATATCAAACTTTGTTTGCTTGTTGCAGATAAAAGAAATACAAGTTTTGGAATTGTTCCTAGTTTTTTTTTTCAATCTTTTGTCAAGCTTTACTATGTTCATGGCCTATTATATTTTATTTATTACCTCAATATTCCAATTTTCGTGACGGTGGATGGATGCAAAATAAAATTACATCATTGTTGTAAAAATACAAATAAAAATTGAATTTTTCTTGCCAATAAGAGATTGCAGATCGAGGGGCTAGTAAAGTATTTATATGATTGAATTTTAAGATAAAATAATAATGAAGTCTGCAACACCATCCCCATTATAGAGTAAACTTCGTGTCAACCTAATTATTTTTCATTTACAACAAAGCAAAAAATATTCACACATTCTAATCATTTTAAGAACTTAAATGTAATGGGGATTTCTAAGATTCATCCACTCGTCTCCTCCTCGTTTTAAGAATTTTTAGCAATATTAAATTTATCGAAGTGTAGATAACACGAGACAACCGAAGTCAATGGGGGAGTCAAACGAGACAGAACTGATGATTCCCAGAGATAAACCTAACCGAGATGCTGATTTATTGGCCATTTATTCTACTTCTGTTAAAATGTCATGCACAAAAAACACTCCTTATGCATAGAGACAAAGCGTACATATTCCATATACGCGAAGGATTTTGTGACTTGATAATTAAAGAAAGGAAACATGCAGCCTCTAGAGCGATGTAGGTTTAAATGGATAAAGGATGCAGATAATAATAATAACAATAACACAATATATAGTTTACTACTACTATAAACCTGATGAATCTAGTGCAAGCATTTTCGAAGGGAGATATATTTAATGCAGATTTTATTCCAATTTTAATGTTATGAATGAGGAGCAAATTCAAGCTTCAAAGGTAAATTGTAATTGAATGAAGTTCATTAGGGCCCTGACTGACTTGGAAATTTGCAAAGGGATATGAACTATAATGTATAACGCTCGTCGTCGTAATATATAAAAGGTGAAAGGAATACGGAACAAAGTGCTCAGTTTAGTCAGTACAGGCAAGACTTTCTTATTTTGCGGTGATTACATTATTAAAAAGATATATCCTTCCACTGCATATTCTCTGATGGTAATAGAAGGAGGTATAAGTACCCAATGCAACCATTTCGTATTCATTTTCCGACTACCTGACAATATCTGAGCATTAGTCTGATACGATTCGATATTTAACAATCGGAGAGAATAGGGACGATCAAGAAATTTGATTCAATCAGTTCACTCAGGATTCCTTAGAGGAACGGTCATATAATTGCAGTTGCTTTCGAGGCTCTCCAAGTCGACAGCTCGTTCAGTACCTTTAACTAGCAACATGATTCCAGAACTTTTAACGGTAAGGATTGATTTTTTTAATAAAGATTGGTTGCATTTAAAGCTTGTATTTTGGCTAGGTACAAAAATACAGTTTGATTAAAGTTCAAGAGTTAGCCGGAGTACTTTTAAATACCCTAAAAATTTTGCATTTGATTTTCCTCAAGAGCTCTTTTAAAATCCATTCCGGTTGAGTAATTAAGTGGTTCAAGTACATTTGCTCGAGCAAAAGAAGTTACAATTGAAAGGGAATCTTGATTCGCCTTTAATTGGGATTCAGTTTCTGTCGATCTTATCCTTGCTTGCAAGGTTCCATATAGTTCTTAAGTCTAGTGTCATGCAGAATGACATAATAGATGCGTATGTAATTTGTAAGCTACTGTGAAACGCAACTTTAGAGACCTTTTTTACGTAGTGCATAGTGGTTATGTGCAACTACTTTTGTAACGACAAAGCATTTGAACGATCAAACATGTCAAGATATTTCGACAGGAATTGTTTCTGGGAAACCCAACTACCTACAGATATCATGAGTAAACCCAGGATTAGTATGAATGGTTAGAGGTAGCCATAAAGAATAAATTGAGACTAATCGAGAGTCGAGATTAACGATACGGAATAAACAAGGCTTTGAAGCATCAAGGGATGTTATGCTTATTCTAAATAGGTGACCCTCATTTGCTTCTAGATTTGGTTGAATGATGGAAGAAATAATTGTTTCCTGAAGGAAAGCGAAAGCGACGACTTCTGCTTAAACTTATTTTTATGATGAATATGAAAACTTATTGCACGCATCAGTAGGGACTATTATCTATAGCTCTTTGACAGTCTGTAGCCATTCATATAGGGTCCGAAACTATTACCGTCAGTTCGACTTCCAATTACAGTGCTCGTGTTGATAAATATTCAATTGTCTGCGATTTGTGACTCTGTTCTTCGTCACAGTCAAAGGAAATAATCCCTTTCTCAGTTTGCAATGTACCATGTACATAGAGGGTCGATTTGATAATGCTCATCCTTCCTGGTTTCAATTGCCGACAATAACAAATAAGTATCTCTACCCATTGAGACAAACGTTGCAATGGGAGATTTAATAGGCATGACGTTCATGATAAATCGAAGCCGATAATTCTCGATTACCAAAATTATTGCCACCATCTATAGCTTTGAAATGGAGATTACCAAATGAAATCTTATATAAATCTAAAGATAGCCGTACTCTGTTATGGGCAAGTTAGACGATTGTAAATATCCGTTTTAAAGTTGTCTAAATTGCTCATATCAAGAGAACTAATTATAGTTTTTATTCCCTTTTTAATTGCTAGTTTCCCCTCAGATAACTATCTTCAAATCCTAATTAACAGCATATCATGATGCTACCGACCAAATTAAACAAGAGACGGCTTTCCATCTCTATATTTCACATTTCACATCACTACAATGGTATTGTAGGTTCTCTAATTACGATTCTTAATGTGATAATCTCGCTTTCTCAATAATTTGAAGATCAATCTTCGATCTATTTGAGCAAGCATTTCTATACATGTTTATTTTTTTGAAAATGTGCATGTTTACAAAAGCAAAACCAAATGCAACGCAGGGTGACGGCTTTACAAGTCCGCACGACCAGAAATAATTTGCCTAGACTAAATAAATGTAATGCAAACTACTTATAGGATTAAACCGAGGGTAAAAAAGGATCCCAGTAAATGCTTAATCTGACAAAAAATGGGGAAACATATTGCAAAAACTGTACCGAGTCAGATTTAGCACAAAAGTGAAGGTCTATTTCGCTTTGACTCTTTTGACGCATTCGAGGATTTGTTGAAAGGAAAATGACAGTTTAATTTCAATTTCAACCAAATAATGCAAATCATGAATTGCTTATTGTAAGTTGTAATAGATCCTCCAAAGTCTGCAACCTGCCCTTTTGGCAAAACACGTATACAATTCCCATGAAAAACTACAAATAAATCAAATCACTGGGACTCCATTTTTTTCAAATTCTAGAGCAAATATTTCGTGGAATATTTTGCATATCGTGTAGGATCATTTACAGATCCCCGTGTTTGAAGCATGACATTTAGGAATTTACAAGCTTGATGATTTCAATAAGATTAAAACTATTGATGGTACAAACGCAATACATGCATTGTTAGGCTGTAAAAAGATATCGGTACGACCGACTGTGCTCTATATACAAGCAGATCTTCTGAAAGCCATTGTCCAAAATGTAGATTAGCACGTAGATGTTACATATTAGTACCGCACCAAATATAAGAATAACCGACCATAAATTCATTCAGATATGCTCATTGTTAAGAAATTAGTGAAAGTTGTGAGGTGATCCTTAGGGATCTTGGATGTGATACGAATTTACTTTAGCTGAATGTAAGAATAATAATAATATTTATATTTATATATACGTCCAATCCAAGACGCCAAGACTGCAACTACATTAAATTGAATGTATCCGTTCACCTGAATGATTAAATCAGATCAGTCCAACTGCATTGCATCCCTTTTACTGCTTCGAATGCAGTAATACGTAACATCAGCATACATATTTTAGACTTTTGTAGAGCCAAGCCCAACAATCATTTGACTCGACGGATGAGTAATAATTATGGTGGATGAAATGCAATGCAAGCAAGTACTTTTCAAACAATCGCATTTGTCCCATATATCGTTCTGGCATGATTCTGTTCTAACATCAGATCAAATTTAATTTGTGCAATAAGATGTATAAGCTTTAAATGTTTATTTATTGATTGTCACTTATAGGTGTGCCTTTTGGCTCATTGTGCATTAGGAGCCCCACAAAGAGGAGTGCAACTTGGAGGGGGGCCACGCCCTGTTACCTTTGGTAGCCCAGGGCCTACGAGTCCACCCAATTTTGGGCCAAGCTATACCCAGCAATTGTCATTTGGTCAAGCCCAATCGGATGCCCAAAGCAGAGGTCGGGGTCCCGGATCTTACCAATCACCCCAACCAATTTTACTACAACAAGGTAATCCAACTGGAGCCCCACAAATTTTCGGAGGCTTCCAATCTTCAACACCTTTTCCATCAGGAGCCGGCCGTCATCCAATTGTTAACCTCCGATCTGCAGGATCTCCAACTCCTGGCTCTTCCCTTGCCGACGATGAAGAGTACGAAGAGTACGAAGACGAAGAGGAGGCTCCAAGACACGCTCAACCAGCTCAACAACCTATACAATCCATTCAAAGGCAACCTGTTCGAGGACCTCCACAAACTTCATTCAACCAGGGATCTCGTTTAGTTGTTCCACAAGCTCAACCTCAGGTACGCTTACCTCATTGATTATATTCATTTTAAGTATCCAATTAATTTCATAAAATAATTACTAACAATTTTATTACGTTTTAGGCCCAAGCTCCAGTTCGACAACGTCAACCCGTTCCACAGAGGCAAGCATTCCCCACCCCATCCCCACAACAATACTCACCGCAACCACAGATCCCACGAGGCCCAGCTCAAAGCCCACAACAATCTAGGCCTGGGCAAGCCCAAGCGGCTCCGTATGGAATCGACGGAAAGAGGACTCGACTGACAACACCAGCACCCGTTCAAACCGTCAATAGGTACATGCGACAGAATGACGACGGATCCATTACTTGGGGATATGAGAACGAAGACGGGACATTCAAGGAAGAAACTATTGGGGCTGATTGCGTAGTTCGAGGAAAATACGGGTACGTGGACCCTGACGGTCAGAAGAGGGAATACGAGTACCAGAGCGGTAACCCATGTGACCCCAACAAGAAAAACCAAGAGGAAGAGGAGGATGAACTTCCCGAAGGACCAGGCCCACAACAACAACTCGCCGGTGTCATTAATGCCAGACCCAGACCGGTCCAACAACAGCAAAGACGCCCAATCCCACAACAACAACAACAATATCAACAGCAACCACAATTTCAGTAGTCCTAAGAAAATAAATTAACTTACCATTAATAACGCGTATGGGTGGATACTGGTTGTTTTCACATGAATACTATGCGTTTTCGCTATTTTTTTTACAACGTTGAGTAATATACTTCCCATTAATATGTATGTTGAATCACATTATGGATATTACGAATGTTTTACGAGTGTGGGCAAACGAAATAAATTTATACATTAAAATTTAGTTCACCAATCATTTATCGTAGCAAGGCTCAGAGCGAAATAAATACTCATATTGCAATTTATTCCTTCTCAGTTATAGGTTTTAGAGATTTTAACATTCAATTGCGAATGCGTATTTATGAAGAAGCGGATAGCGAAATCAATTCAATTGATTGTAGATCTGATTTCCTGATAGCCAATAACTCGCTAGATTAAATTTAAATTGCGAAAGTATTTCTACCACTTGTACCGGATGGCACAAGGGGCATAAATCCGTAACGATCTTGTCAATTTTCGAAGATCCAGTTCCAACGAGGCGAGTAGTAGTCGATCCTTCTTACTTCGCTCTGGTGTTACCTTTAAAAAACGGAACTCCATTCCAACAGTCTAAAACGTCGAGTAAATAGTAATATTGTGTAATAGAATATTTTCTCATTTCGATCTCAATTCAAATAAAGCGACTGTATCAAATACTACACACGATTCATGTACTAGTTTAATCTAAAGCTCATTCGTAGCCACAACAGGCTCGGGTTACTAAGTTAAACTTATTTTCCCATTAATCTAATTCCAACGATTATGTGCAATATACAGCGTTCGAGAATGCCTAAAAATTATCTTTTTCGTTATGTCTAGTAGCAGGTAAGGAAACAAATACGACAGATATTAATTTAATAAAGTCCTTCAGTTCATCATTTTCGCAGTCCCAGTGGCATAAGCATGCGTGATTCACGACATTTGGTTTGCAAACAAAGTTATCCTGTGATAAATAACCGTCGATGACTCCATGGATGATCTTGGGTTGTCTTTTACGGGGTGGTGTTTGCATCGGTTGCGTTTCGAGTCTTTCGAGTGGGGCATTTAACTAGCTAACAGGATTAATGGGCACAGAACTGACTGGTACAGGGTAAAAGACCGAGCTTCCATTTCCATTAATTCCATGGGACGAAAGTTGTGGTGATGGCATCGTGAGATTGTTGGGTGACGATCTTTCCGTTCCATTCAGTCTGTTGTAAAGGGATTCTTCAACCAAATTCGCCAATTTATCACGGTCAGCCTGAGATCATAAAAAATGAAATTTACCAACTGTATAACGCCTGAGGTTTCCCTGAACCAGTAGCTTATTCACTTGGAACCACTCCATGACAAAATATACGTCTAACTATGAATGAACAACTTCAATCAAATATTTTTTGCAATCAAAACTAAAATGACGAAACATTGAACATTATTCAAAAATGTTTTTACTGAATATAATTGAGCCTGCCGAACTGTCAATATTTGACATGACTGCCGACTGAATTGAACTTGATTCATCATTGCTGACCTAGGAGATGATATTAGAAACAAGAAAGAAATTCATATCGCTATGAAATCAAGCCAGATTAAAACTTTTGATTGCACAAAATATTCCAGTTAACTAGAATTTGTTAGTTTAAACTGTGACTGTAAGATAAAATCTGTCAATGAGACGATTGGCTTTTGTAATTTCCTTAAAGTCAAAGGGGCCTACAGATTTCATTATTTTCATTTTTAATATCGGGACAAGTAAAATTGACAAATTTACCAATTTTTACCAAATTTTAAATAGGTGTAAGAATCGAGTAAATGCCTCAAATAGAATTTAAGATAATTGGTTACATTGCATTAACAATCTGAAAAGTGAAAAGCACATTTTATATTCAATTAGTGACATTAATTCGTACTCGAATAAAACACTCTTGATTGAAATTTTTCCAAGGCACAAGTTTATGTTTAAATGTTGATATGGTCTTTTTTGTATATTAGGCACTAATTCCGAATATTTAGGGGGTTTAAACGAGGTACAATGGTATAATAAGAGGTTGCCTATAGTAAATTCCATAACACTAATATTCATCTAAAAAATTCTACGATTAATGAAAGGTGATGGAACGACTGAGAATTCTAAAAATCGGTTTGGTTCCAAGTGCTAAACAGGGATAAACAGAAATTTTGGTTATGCCTCATGAATAAATCCATGGTAAACTAGCTCGTTGGCTAACTCGAAGGCAGTATCAGTCTCATCAACAACGCAGGACAATTGACGGTTCATCTTATCGTCCATTCTGACCAGAATTGTCATCTAAAACAAAATAAACATATATTGAGAACAAACACTTACCTGATTGAATTTACAAAACTATACGTTACAGTTTGGCATAAAAGTAAATTCTGTATTATGCATTCATTTTTAGCCCAGGTATAAGAGTATAAATTGCTTATGATCACGATTAGTATATGACTAGAGAATTTGGTACATATAGTTATTTTTGGAATAAAGTAATGAAATATTGGCAAATAATAGGCAAGTACAAGCAATCCCGGTCCCTCGTCTCGAGCTTTGACATTGCACATCATATTGACAACGCGACGATTTTCGTTATCCAAAGGCTCCGGACTGGCTGACTTTTCACTGTCTATTACTTCGGGACTGGAAGCTTGCTGTCTGGGAGGAAGCGGTTGTGGAAGCTCGAAGCAAGTGAGAGGGTAAATTCCAAACCTGTAACACAAATAAAAAATTAAAACATCTTCAAATACTTCAGCATTGTATAACAAATAAAGGATGTTGCAGAATGCATTCAAGTGTCTTGAAGTCCTATGAATATTCATATAAATTCTTAAGACACAAATACTACGTATAGGAAATTAATAAATTCAATGAAATATAACAGTACTACTACACTCACTTTACGTCTTCAACAAATTTTTCTAATTTCTCGGACACGGTAACATCTGACATCTTCCACTGTATATTTCCTGGCACTTCGTTTCCATCATCTCCTATTCTCGTGTGTTTGATTTCAGCGACAATGACATCTGGTCCATAATGACGATGTAGAACTTCATCGCTTATCGTCTCCGAGATATTTGCTGAAACATGTATTTCAATCAATTTGAAATCTAAAAACGATAATATAGGTATTCAGGTATTGAAAATGCATACATAGATTCTGACATCCAGCATATTGGACAAGGGCATGTGCTGCTAACAACTTCAATGATGGAACTTCAAACAGAACCGGATGGAAGAGGAGTTCTCGAGCAGTTGGTCTTCTATCGAGGTCATGGTGGAGACATTTCTTTATAAAGTCGTGTAAAGGAGTTTCGTCCTGCTCTAATGACTCTATCGTACTGTTTATATGGTCTTCAGTGACTAGGGTTCCCGAATCGCCATTTCCTTGTATTTCCAAGGCGGCCATCTCCAGAGCACACATTCCAAAAGAATATATATCGACTTTTGCCGTCAGTGAGGGTGACGACTCTAAAAAACCAAGAACAACATTTTTTAAATGCGCGATTAAAAAATTCATATATAAATCTTCTTGTCACGTACCACAGGCAGAGGATTTTGTCATTTATAAAAGCACAATTCACAAAATACACAAACTTCGAATTTATCCCAAACTTATAATGAAGGCTGCTAAGTATTTTTGCTGTATCAACAGTTCAACACTCGAGTTTGATTAATCGTAAATGTGTATACTATTACACTGCAAATATTTTGACAAACCCCTATACGACTATTTTTACAAGAGCTTCGTAAGATGAGTATTTTATTGCTATTTCGAAGGCGCCAAGCGGTCTGCTTACAGTTTAGAATAGATGGGATTAATCAATTGAAATCTTTTCAATAAATTACTATTTCAAAAAAGAATACAAATCTCTCCTCAAATACAAAATTTACAAATATGTTGACTTCGTCCATAGCTTTTGCGTTCTAAGATGAGTTGACTTAAAGCACGAGAACTAAAGATTGTTCAAAATGTAAAAATAAAACATAAAGTACAAAAAACGCTTCAACTTAAGTAAGATCGAGTTGAGTAAGTCTGAGAAAAGTTGAGACTCGAGAGGTAATGTTAGTGCCATAATATTCTAACTGGTTTCCGGGCAAACTCCTAGGTTAGGTATATCTAAAAAAAATTGTCTATTCGAACTACCAAAATCTATCTCTATACAACAAACATTTAAGACAGTTTCATATAGATCACATATTTTCAGCTTTGGCACGCTCAGTAAATGGTAAAAGGCAATTTAACTATTACTGTCTTGCTCGGAAGTTCATACATGATAAAAGAAAGCAAAGGAACTTACGCCCGTATTCTGGAGCGACGAAGTGCATATTCTTGATATTATCTCTGCAGGATTTGACATGGTGATGAATCGCATCAGGGGCCACTGTCCCAACAAAGAATACATCAGATTTGCCAAAAAACGATTTAAACTATGTCATTCTACTTTTGACTTCAATCCACAACATTTGGTCCATGCTGGGGGTTGAGTACCCCATTCGGACTAATTCGTGCATCATCATATATTTTTCGGTAAGCATTAACCGGACCATTACCCATTAATATATACAAAGCAATCTACCTGTCCCGTCCTATCTATTTTCTATGAAAGTTAGCCAAAAGTTGACGTTATATGCTGGATGAACAATGTCTTGTTAATACAAACTAAGACATCTGGATTCGACGAGTTTTGAAACGAACAGTTAGTAACGCATGTTGTAATGCTACCCAAGAGAGTTCTACCACGATGTGTAACTTTTGTTCATTAGGTTATATTTTTCTTACGAAAGTTGTTCTAACTCTGACGAAGAACTAGACAAACTGTCGCCAAATAATGTTCCACAACACTGAGCTGGACCTGTACTTAAATCCGCTCGTTCGGAAAATAAAAAAAAACATATTAGGTCCGGAACTGAACAAATTAAAAAAAACCTTCATTATAAACAGCTGCGAATTACGAAATCCCTTCATTAAATACAAATATGAAAACATTAAAAATATAGCTTTACTTTTCATAGTTATATAGAAACTTCGAACTTCTCCATACGTAGTAAAAATGCACGTAAATTCAATGAAAGAAAGCGAGATTTTAATTAGTCAAGAATCCAACCAAATTAGCTTCAGGCTCCTATAAAGCCTATAAATTAAGTTCTTTGCCCCCACTGTGCACTATACTCTTTCATCCTGTGACCACTTACAGTTACGGTTAGAAAATGTAAAAAAATCGAGTCCAACAATAAGATGGAGGCAATTCTAACTATAATTTGCACAATATGTAAATATAACCATGAGTTCTATGTATTTGTGTATATTCCACCTATTCAAACTTTAGACGAAAAGACAAACATTAGGCAAGAATATACGATATTTCTGGCATACCTGAGCCAATTTTCACGAGACCGTTGTGCTGGATGAAGATCGTATCACAAGTAAGATTTCCGTGGATAATAGGGGGTGAACAGGAATGCAAATATCTGTGGAAGAATAAAGACAGATTTGAAATCACATTATTCTGACATGTAGACAGACTGATTACAAATCGCAACATTTCCTTAACGTTTAACCTCTTCTAAAAATAATCTCAATTTTTATTCTAAAAAGTAGTCACTAAACCAACTAAACAGGTTAGCACATCAATCGTAACAACGCCATATAAAAAATTTCTTCCAGGCAATGCCAGAAACACAACCCTTGAACCGTATTGTCCGGTTGGAGTAAGGCTAATACCGGACAATACAATAATTAGATGCTCGGTTTCAAACTTTTATAAAATTAAAAAAAGGTGAGTTTATGGTTATAAGTCCAGAAAAAATATTTTCGACACCTCACCTTAGAGCGGAAAGGATCTGAGTGCACCATCGCTTCCATCCTTGCAGTGGTAATCTCTTGACATTCTTCTTAGTTCTCTTTAGGAACTGGAATTTTATTTAAAGATTTAAATGTAATACAAATACTCCAATACATACTGACTTAAAGATATATTGTGCACTGTTATATTACACGTACCTGTTTTAAGGAACCAGAGGACATGTATTCTGTGATGAAAACAACCTGATCGAAAACACAATTTTAGTTAAAGAATTATACTTATTAAGCGCCCAAAGTGTCCAAAGGACAGGACATAAAATGAAAAACTACTTTGGTGTACATGTACCCGGGGTTTATCGGTATTGGTTTCCATCCAGTATTTGTGAAACTTGACAATATTTGGATGTTCCAGTTGAGTCAAGTTATCAAACACTTGCCGTATCTTTTCCTCTTGAGCCTTCAGATTCTTTCTCTCCGAAAAACGTACTTCATTCCAGACGACCTCGACACCCTCCTCCGTGTCCATGGCCAAATAGGCACAGTCAATACCTGGGACATCTCTTTGGTCTACCTATAATAAAAATAAAATATTTCATTTAGTCATTTATCCATACCGAATTCATAGGATTTTAGTTTTAATTAACGGAACTGCACGAGACGAACCGTGCATAAAAGTTCATCTTTGACGATATGCTATAGCTAGCGGTTAATGTTTTATTGCTTACTCGTAGTCGCATTTCGTACAATAGCTGTCAACAAATTGAACGAATGCCAACGCTAGAAACTCATTCTTTGTCTATTACTACGTCTGTGATTACAACTAATGTTTGCAAACAGTAGCATTTAAGCTCATTGGATACATCTGTAGTTTCAACGTTCAATTCTAAGTTTTATTTTTCAAACTTAACCTTTAAGGTGGCGCTTTCAAGCTCACAAGCAATAATATTCATTACACTCACTCGGATATCTGATTTTAAAACGATACGACTTAAATACTAATAGCTAAAATTTGCTAAAAAAATGGAATATGGGTGATAGTAGCACAGAAAATTCATAAGAAACACCCCCTTTGAACTTAATCAAATAATTAAATAATAGAAAATATTATAGTACCTATACCTGGAATTGCAATAAAATATATTTTCATATGAATCACATATTTCATTGTGCATGTAAAATACGGATTAGCTTTAACGAAGTAATAAAAAGTATATGCAAAATGAAAAACCGGTTCGGGATAGTGAGTAATACGTTACCCTACCCTTTACCTACTACCCGGACGATTTTCAACAAGGGTAGCCAACAAACCAACCCGAATGAAATGAACACCATAATCATTGATGGGATGAGTCACCTTGATTTTGCTAAAACAGGGAAATTTTGCAATTTTGGGGTTGTAACGTTTAGGACTTGCAACTCTGGTTTTATTCTATATCCCAAATCGAATTATCAACCTTTGCAGACATTCATATTGTACTCTTCTATGCATAGAATTGTATAGTATACTAGCTTCTATGATATGATATGGTAGAGCTTTTAATTTATTTATAGATCCACAGCATAAAACTGTATGTTGGATTGTAATTGTAGACTCATTTTTTTTTTTTTTTTTTTTTTAATTTTTAAAAGAATTAACAAAACCGTACGTATTTATTCATGTGTAATTGTTCATATCGATTCTCATTATTTATCATCATTTCATACAAATATTCATTCATTTATTCATATGTTATTAAAGAAAAAAACTCAGGTTCGTGCTCTCAAAACTATTGAGAGTATGAAGTATGAGGAAAACCAATACTCTTCTCAGGCTAGGACACCCAGCACAGTGGTCTCGCTGTCGGCTAAAACCGACAGTAAGTACGTTGATGTCCTGTCCGTGGTCGAGCTAGGGGAAACCCGGGGAATGGGTGTTTTCATTCCCTTTTTTTTTCATTAGAAATTTAAAGCGTTTTGCACCATTTGCTATTATCATTATTATTTTTTTTTTTAGACCCTGTCGTAGGTACTTAATTATATAAATAGTTAAAATCTACTACAAAAAATCAGAAAATACAGGTTCAAATCCTGGTGAAGTTTCTAGTTTTTGCTTGAGTTTTTTATATTTTACCGACCATATAAAAAGAAACCATCAAATTGAGAGTCGCCCATCTATGTCGGATTTATCATAATTATACTATTTTAATATTTATAATACTTTTAAGGTATATTTATAGTAATAAAACTAATAACTTTTGAACATAATCGTCTTCCGTCGGTTATTCTTTATGAAACCGGGACAGGACCACCGTCGAAACTAAATGGATTCCTCTGGTTTTCTCTCGTTCTCATCTGCTTGACGGCCGACACTTACAAAATTCCATTTAGCATATATTATTATGATTAAAATTTATAATTTTACATTTATTTTCCCGTCCGTTATATCGAAAATTTTTAAATTTGACCAGAAATTAAAAAAAGAGATCAGGCTCTCCGGGCTAGTAAGCTTAGCACTATGATATTCGGAGTAAAGCCTTCCGAAGATCATCTGCTTTAACTTATTTAGTAGGTCAAAAGGACCCTGGAACTTATTTATTTTATGAACAAAGCAGCTATAAATAGTGCAGTATCCATAGAACAAGAGGACGTTCCCCCCCGGGTTGGTGACCCCAAAAAGGCGCGAACCTTGAGGTCCTTTTCCGGGTTTTTCAACTCTTTTTAAAATTTTAAAAACATAATCCCATAAGATTTGTACTTCTTGACATTGAACATAGTGTTCCACACTAACGTCAACTTCCTGACACAAGGGGCAGTTCCTACAACCATAGATTCCTAGGCTAACTCCCATTTTTGGAGATAATCCAACGTTATGCCACATTTTATAAACAACGTCTTTCTCAGGGTTTGTTATTTTGGAATTTTTTAACTTAACCCATTTAGGGTTCATACTTAGCTCCAGATCACAATTGCTTCCCAAGTTTACGGTAGATATACAGTTTACATACATTCTGCTAAAATCTAAAATGCAAGGTGAACCATCAACGCAAGTATAATCCCGACATTTAAATATGACTAACTCGAATTTTTCAGACATAATTTTTTTTATTTTGTCCTGGAATCTGTCATATTCCTTAGTAATATGCCTTTTCATCCTAACTTCTACTCTATCCATCAAATCTACAGAATTTGCATGCATGAAATCGTAAATGGTGTTTACGTGAGTTTTTGCCATGTAATTTGAGGTAAGCTCTCCAAAAATGTTAGTGTTTTTAAGGCTAATCTGAGCTAGTAAGTTTTCTGGCCCTTTCCAGATTACGACACCGGTCTCATGCACTAAATCATGCAATTTCCGGTAAAAGTGGTTGAAAGTAGTCAAGGAATTTTTTAAGATGATGTTACGTACGTGCTGCTGAGCTCCCTGAAGAAAATATTGGTTATCCTGACTGGGCTGCATGGCTCGGTACAGGAACTTGAGGCGAAAAGTATTTGTCTGGATTTGAGGGTGTCGAACGCCCAAACCACCCATGTGAATTGGAAGATAAACGTAGAAGCGCTTGACCCAGCGTCTTCCTTTGCCCCAAATATAATTTTCTGATTCTTTACAGATTTTCTCAATTAAGGACTCGGGGGGGTCTAATATTTTTAGGTGGTACCAAATCGTCGGTAAAATGAACGTGTTCAAGATTTTAGCTCTTGAGAAATGGCTAGTAGCGGCGGAGTGGTTTTCATAAAAAATTAGTTTTTGTCGAAATTTCCGAAGAATATTTTCGAAGTTTTTGTCGGAAAAGTTCCCATTCCCTAGCAAAATTCCCAGAATTTTAAGTCCGTCTAGGCGAACAGAAAATTCGGTATCAAATTGTTCCAGGCCGTCGCCTAGCAAGAGGATTTCAGATTTTTTGACGTTCAATGAGGATCCTGAAAATTTGGAATATTTGGAATATTCATTTTTAACTATTTCAACCTGTGCGGAATTACTAATTAAAACATTTGTATCATCCGCATAGGCTGACAAGTATTTTTCAGGATAGGTCGGCCATGCCGACGGGCCGGATTTTAATAACTTTTTATTTAAATTAAATAAAAATGGTTCAATGCTAATTATGAACAAAGCAGCAGCGACTGGGTCGCCCTGTTTCACTCCTCTGTCAAATGGAATTGCCTCAGTGAGGGTACTTCCAAGAGAGATAAGTAGCTTAGAATCTACGTGTAATATCTTTAGAAAATTTGTAAATTTTTCCGGGTACTTAAAAATTTTCATTACCGCGAAGACGTAGTTCCTGTCGACCTTGTCGAAGGCAGCCTCCTGGTCAATTGAAAGGAGCCCCCCGTTTAATTCGCGAGAATTAAACGCGTCCCTCAAAAACGTCAAGTTGTCATAAATCGAGCGCCCTTGAACCCCACACGTCTGCCAAGGACCAATAATTTTTGGCAGAGTAGCCAACAAACGTACTTTTAAGGCGTTAGCTATGACTTTATAGTCCGAATTAGAAATACTAATTGTTCTGTAGTTTTTAAGGTCACTAGGATCACCAGCCTTAAAAATTAGGGTCGCTACCGAAGTTCTACATGATAATGGTAATGAACCGTTATTTAAAGATGTTTCCCACATCCATGACGTAATTCTACTTAAGGGTGCTTTAAAGTGCTTATAGAATTCATGAGAAAGCCCATCCAACCCTGGGGTTTTATTTGGTGGTAGGCCTTCAATAGCTTTTTCAAATTCTTCAATGGAAAGATCTGAACTAAGAACTTGGGCGGTTTCCTCGTCCAAACGGGGCATTCCTTCCATGTATGTTTCGAGGTTTTGAAGGTTTGTACCATTGTTGTGGAACTTTTCCTTGAAGAATTCTCGAGCAACAGTTGGAAGGTTTTCTCTATCATCACCAAAAAGGCCAGCTACGGACATTTTTGCTTGCTCGGCTCTAATTTTTTTGTTGGGACAGTCATTCTTTAAATCAAAACTTCCAAAGTTATGCATATTTTCCAAAAAAAATTGGAAAATTTCGCCACCAGAACTTTGGCCAGTTTGAGATTGAAATTTCGACTGAGTTTTTTTAATTAAAGAGTTTATTTTAAAATTTAGGTCCTTCTCAAATTCCATGGAAATTTGGCAGATTTTAATTTTGAGAATCTCGTATTGTTCCAGATTTTTGTTTGGATTTTCCAAAAAATTTTGTAATAATTTGCCAATTGTGAAATTAAAATTTTCATTGTTCAAAATATGTTTAGGAAAAGACCACAGGTTTTTCTTGTCATTCTGGTTATCACCAACAGACAAGGAGAACCCATAAACAGCATGATCGGAAGTAAAGGGGAAAATGAAATCAGAAATTAAATTTGCAAGTTGTGTACAAGAGACATATGCCCTGTCTAATCGAGCACGTGACCTATTTGCCAGTTTACTGACGTAAGTCATACTCGTACCAGTAGGGTTTAAATGTCGATAAATATCGAAATACTGGTCTTCTGAGAGGAACTTTTCGAAGAAAGTTGCTAACCTTTTGCGAGTTTCGATTGATCCATGCGATCTATCAACACTCTCATCACAGACGAAATTCCAATCCCCTAAAATTATTTTATTTGAGTTCGGATTTGAATTTTTTAATTCGAGCCTTATGCTTTTTATGAAATTTTCAGACTGTAATTTTAAAAAAGGGAAATGACAATTAAATATCTCGTATTCTTTATCGGAAATTTTTATTTTTAATATTTGAAACTTTCCTGGAATAATTATTCTATTCCCAAATCCAAGAAAAGGGTTTTGAACAAAGATTGCAGTTCCGCTTCCTAAAGTAGACGAAGGGTTAAAGAACCCTACGTAGTTTTTGAGGACAAAGAAACTTCCGGGTTTAGTTGGGTCAATGTTTGTCTCCTGTACACAAAGAATGGTTGGTTTAAAATGAGCAACAAAATTTTGAAGGCTCGCCTTTTTGGTGACGTTCAAAGTTATGATTTTGATTTTTTGCATTTTATGTTATAGAGTGAACGAAGTAGTGTTTAAAGCTATTTTTGTCCTCTTCTGATATTAGATTGTATTTTTGGCAATGGGCGTCCCACTCAAATTTCCTCGTATTATAATCTAAGATTTTCTTGGTTTTGACTATTTCCTTTTGCTCGGTCTCGGTTAGAGCTGCAATAATCTCCATTTCAATTACACGGAGTCTGTCTTTGACGGTTGTATTGGTGTCAGATACTCTACGCCCTGCTTCGTCAAGCATTTTGGCTAAAGCTCCCAATTCTGATGTTGCCAGAAGGGCTTGATAAATGGTATTTATTCCTTTAAAGAAGGGTACCGGTTTTCGCTATTATATTGGCCACCTAAAAATTCATATTTTGCACGAACCGATTTCTTTGCTTTTTGGCTCATTAAAAGGACAAAGTATTATTGTTTAACATATCAAAAACTCAACCCGAGCGTAATCTTTGTTTTAGAGGTATGAATTTTCTACTAGGGTGACTTTTAACATTGGCTTAAAGGGGGTTTTAAACGGAAATGCTAGCCAAAAGTTCTTGCACGGGCCAAAATTAAAATGCTTGCTTAAGCACATAGTTCAACTATTTAGAAATCATAATAAAAAATTTGAGTCCGAGCGTTAGTCTAGAAATCGAGCTACACCACCCTTAATATTAAAAACTAGCCTTTTTCAAAATCCACCCGGACTTGGGAACCAAGAAGTTCTAAAAAATACCATTTGATCACCATGGACACCAAAAATATGATTACAAATCGCATAGTGGAGAAAATCGAGATTAGAATTCCAAATGTTTGGAAGCACAATTTCTGGAAAATAGATTTTTAGAATCGATATAAAATCAATTCCTTCCACAAAAGAACTTCAGAAACATGGGACACTCAAAATGTTGCATATGCTGTAGAAGAATTGCATCGAACGGGTGGAGTCGGACTCTTGGTGGAAACGTGCTTTGGACCCTAGTTACGAGAAAACTACGCCATACTCGGCGAAGATTTGAAAGCTCGGATTCTGTTTGTTCATCCTGCCACGGAAAATTGAAACTTGATGCAAAGAAAAATGGATTCGGCCCACTTTACATCAGTAGTAAGAAATCTCCACTACAAATAAATCGTCAACGAGTTGAAACGTCTTCCTATCCTCTGAATAGTTCCGAATTTGAAGAGATGGATTCTCAACATCCACTCCAGAACGGTTATATAAACATAAATATAAACATATATATGAATGCGTGAAACAACTATAATAATACAATAAATATTGACTTTTTTGGTTTTCAGATTACTTGAATTCAGAAATAAATCTAGATATGAGCGTTCCTCTATTCAGTGAAACAGCAGTGGGACAACTGGCTGACGTCTTCCGTAACACTAATTCGCAAGTGTCTGCACTCAGTGACTCTCAAGTTGGACTTCACTCTATATCTCAAGCGTCGCTCCAGCTGGAATCCCAAGTGGCTTTAGACTCTCAGATCAGCCAAGCCACGTCGTGTTATTCTCGCCCGTCGTCCTCTGGTTCGCTTGATCTGATTCCTGGATCTCGTCCATCGTCTGCCAGTTCGCGTCCATCGACTGCCGATTCTCGTTCATCGGCTACTGGATCGCAAATAAGCCATAGTTCACTTCAGTCGGTAAGCACACTATTTATGATAACAATACTCCTTTTGTCATCTCTGCGAGCCGACGTTTTCTTTGTTCTACAGAATGCCATCATCGAGATTAAAAATATATTCAAGAGCGAAAGTCGTTGTTTCTTCTGCAAGGCAACCAATGACAGGAGACGTATTCCGGAGACGGCCATCCTACAAGTACTACAGGAGCGGTTTATATATATACCAACCCAGAATCGGTGCTGCTCCAAGCATCTAGTAAATGGAAGGTTTGCAGAAGATGTTCTCGCCCAAATCACTGCGGACCGAGACCACTTTGATCTGTCTGGACCGGAAATAACAGCATGGATATCAACTTTGATTGCACGACTTAATCATAAGACTGCCTTGATGGACTTCGGATCCACCTGCCAGTTCTCAGACAACGAATTTCAGCTTCTTTTGGGTCTGCAGCGGCAAGACTTCTATGAGCTGGTTGCATTATGTCGACATCGTATGAATAATAGCGGAGTGAGGACCGTTGAAAATGCGGTTGCAATGTTCTTCATGAAGTTGAGGCTGAACATCCCTCAAAAGGTTCTGGCTTTGCTTTTCGGCATAGAAAATCAGCAAAGGTACCTATTCCAAAATAAGCTAACTTTCTTAAATTACTTATCATATCTTAACTTAATTTTTCTTAATTTTTTTCAGAGTCAGTGACTGTATCACAGTTGTTGCGAAATGGCTCACAGCCGACTTTGTTCCCAAAAACCTTGGCTTCAACCATTTGACTCGTGAACAAGCCGCCGAACATGATTCGGATTTCTTCCGGCGGGTTTTGGATTCTGAGGAAGGAGCTCTTCATGTGGCGTATGATGCAACTTACCTTAGACACTTCAAGCCAACTAACTTTGAGCTGCAAATGAAAACGTATAGCAATTATAAGCACCAGAACTTGGTGAAACCTATGATTGGATGCTTCTCGGACTGCTACATTTTAGCATCTGCTGGCCCGTATTACTCAGACTCTGCCAATAATGACGCTCAAATCCTCAGGCACATGCTCGATATGGAAGGAGAAGACAGTATTAATAATTTCCATCAAGAAGGGGACGTCTTTATTCTTGATCGTGGCTTCAGAGATGTGACGGGAAAACTCGATGAAATGGGTTATAAATGGAAAATGCCAGCTTTGGCAAAAGGTAAATTAATAAATTATGAACAAATATGAACGCTTAAATAACAAATATAAAATATGCTAATTATAAATGTTTATATTTTAGGAAATAAACCCTTCTCGGCAGAACAAGGAAATTCATCTCGACAAGTTACAATGCTCCGATTAGTAATTGAAATCGTCAACGGGCAAATTAAACAGAGATTCCGGTTCTTCGACGCGATAATACAAGCTACCTATTTGCCTTCTCTTTCATCCTTTTTCAGCATCGCTTGCGCCGTCCACAATAGATTTGGTATTCGATTTCGACAATCACCGGAGGACGAAGATTACATTGTAAATAGAGTTCATCAAGATCTGGAACGTGCAAATGCTTTACAGGACTACATTGAAGTCAACGATTTGCAGAGAAAACGAGTCTGCTGGAAGACTACTTCTGAAGCAGACCTTGCTGGGTTTCCTGTCCTAACAATTGGCGACCTTAAGAAGATCACTTTGGGTACTTTCCAAATTAAGATGGCGGATCGCTATATAAGTCACCACGTTGCCGATGGATTGGAATATCAAATGTTTATTCACAAAGAAGAGCCGACTTTGTATCGGGTTAAATTGCAAAGCCGTTTCTGCAGAAGGTCCAAACATCAAGTCTGGATTAAGGTGGATCCAGATCAAGACGGACAGGCTGGAATAATATCTTACTATTGCATGTGCAAAACGGGGGCCAGAACCCTTGGCTGCTGTAGCCATGTATGCTCTGTGAGTTTTTTTGTAATATGATAAAATATGCTAATATTTCTGTAATGCATTGAGCCTACAACTTATGCAATTGCTTTCTGTAGGTGTTAAAGTACGCTGGATATGACCGGCACCAGCTTCCTGGCCTTAAGAGGAAATCTAGAGCAGTAGAGTTCTTAGATGCAGCGATTAATGCAGCTTCCGATGACGAAGATGAAGAAGCAGGTTGAGGTTACGGCTCTAATCTACTCGTTACGTCTCTACTCTACTCGTTACGTCTCTACTCTACTCGTTACGGCTCTGATCTACTCGTTACGTCTCTACTCTACTCGTTACGGCTCTGATCTACTCGGTACGTCTCTACTCTACTCGTTACGTCTCTACTCGTTACGTCTCTACTCGTTACGTCTCTACTCTACTCGTTACGTCCTTACGTCTCTACTCGTTACGTCTCTACTCGTTACGTCTCTACTCGTTACGTCTCTACTCGTTACGTCTCTACTCGTTACGTCTCTACTCTACTCGTTACGTCTCTACTCTCGTTACGTGTCTACTCTACTCGTTACGTCTCTACTCTACTCGTTTGTTTGAGCTCTCTATTGGTTTTGCTACTTATGCTTATTAATTGACAATTTTTTATATTTCATAGGTTGTTAAATAAAAATATAAGTCATTATAGTGTTATTGTAAAGTTAACATGGTAAAGATGAACAGATGTAACATAGTTGTAAAACAAATCACACGAACATAAACAAAAAATAGATATTAGGGGTATTGTCATATAATGGGCATCGGATGCAAAATATTATTATTTTTTTAACCCATACAAATTAAACATGAATTGAGGGACTTTGGCGTTCCTGCGGTCATGATTTCTTTTCCTAAAAATGAGCCCACCACTAGAGGAACGTTCGCAACCTCTATCTCTAACCTTGCGTTTAGATTGTTGCCAAGCAATTTTCTCCATTGGCCCAATGCTTTCAGGCAAAATTAAATGACCGTGGCCCAAAAAGGCTTGAAATCCGGTACCCTCCTTTGTGATTATTTGAATTCCTCCTTATCAAAAAGAGAAATAAAAATAATCGTGCAGAATCAATAGGGGAATTCTTAAACTTCCAGTCTTTCCAATAACCATATCCCCACCTCTCAGGGGCCACGTCCTCACTGAAGCTGAACTCAATCTTTTTTTTAAGTACCCTAGGTTTTTTCCTAGACGCTACTTGTTTAAATGAGGAAGAATCAGTCTGTGATGTGTCGGTGATGTAATCGTCACTTTCATCGAGTCTGGCTTCTTCCTCCTTTCTCTTAGTCCTCCCTGGTGTAGCAGGAGTTACAAAAGTACTTGTATCCTGAGATTGGGATGTATGATCATCCAGCTTTACAATTTCGGGTAACAGCGTTTCCCAATTTTCTCCATCCCCAGGCGCTAAGCGCCCACCACTAGGTTTGTGGGTCTGAGATTTAGGAGTTTTGTTTCCTTTTGCGGCAATGGCCTTTTGACAGTTCTTGCTGACATGACCAGGCTTACCACACTTAAAGCACTTCCGTGCGCCGACTTGAACAGTCACCCGATATGTCGTTCCTTCAAATTCAATTTTAAACTCTTCGGGGATTTTTGTCTCGCGTGTACATGACATTTCAGTGACACGGATAGTACTTAAGAGGTGTGGGAAAAGTTCCTGATCAATATTATTCTTCTGAAAATGGATGTCACTACGGAACTCTCCATATTTTCCGAGTAATTCCGCGACAGCTTCATTTGGAATATAAGGGGGGAGCCCTAATAAAGTCACCCTCCTGATTGGATTTGCGTACGGGTAAGCTTTAAGTGACTTACCTTTCGCCTCAATTTGTCCCATGGACAAGATCTTTTCAAAAGACTCTTCCGTCTTAAGCCATACAGTCCAGTTTGCCGGTCCGCTGTGATCAGCAAAGATTATTTCGGTAGCTGGGATCACCTCAGCCATTCGAACCAATATTTCCTTCAGAGAAACGTCTTTGTCCTTTCGGACCACAATCCCTAGGGATTTAGACGTTGGAGCACTGGCACTTTTCGTGGTTACCAAAGAAACACCCTTGGCAGCCGTTTGTGAATAACTCATGGGAGGAATCGTGGCCCCTCCAAGGGTAACCGCAGTCGACTCAGTCCCATTAACAACTTTTCCATCGGTTGTAATGACAACAGTCTTTACAACCTGTGGTGGAGGAGTTGAAGGTGGACTTCGGGTCAACTTCTTCGACCTCAAAAACCCCGTTCCGTCTCCCACTTTCACTGGTTTTTTTAAACCTTTTTCACCATCTTCACCTCCAGTATCCATGACTTCGATGACCTGTGAGCCATCTGGGTCTTCTGAAGACATTATCCCGCCCAGTAATATCCTGGGACCCTATCCTAAAAAACTACTTTTTAAGACGAATTCTTACTTTTAAGATCTTTTTTTTAAAGTTAATTATCTCAAGAGTATGTTTTAGAACAAAACTCTGGAGTTCAAAATTTAAAATTCTAATAAAAATCCAACTATTTTTTGAAAATTTGGAAATTTTATTTAGAGACTAAATTTGAACAGCAGACCAGTTCGAGGTTCGCGCCCTTTTTTTTAATTGTATTTTTAATTGTAGACTCATATCTTTTATGTTTCGCATATAATTGAAACTGTTATAGTATAATTATAGAATAATCCCAGAATATGGTGGATAGTATTCTTGTATTGAATTGTACTAGGTAAGCTCTAACTAACGAATGACTAATATATTTGTATCTAATGCATAAAGATAGACTCTACAAAGCAAATTATCCCGGCACACGCAAGAAATGTCAACATAGAAGCTCCCAGCTATTTTTCCTCATTTTATGTTCCGACTATTTCGATTTATATTGCTATCCACCGGCACCGTTCGTGTCGTGTACAATAGTACAAAACTGCTGCATTCGGTAAAATCGGTTTACATGAAGAAAGTTTCAATAAATCGATCAAGAACTAATAAATATTACAAAAACCAGATATAATAGTTAAGATATATCTATACATTACAAGATGTTATAATGAGCTGACTGAAGTTCAGTTCCAGAACCCTCATTTAGACAGGGAAACATTTCTGAATATCTAATTATTATCTTAGTACACTAAGATCTAAGATCCGCATCTATCTAGAACTATCTAGTTTCTAGTTTGCACTCCTCATAACAGTAATAACATCTATAGACATTCTACTACAACTAATAATTTCTTTCACTCTTGGATGGAGCTCTAAATTCTACAATTCTAGTAGTGACCTTCAATTTCAATAGTTCCAATCTTTCAATAGCAATATAGCAAAGTTACTGCATGATTGCGTTTCAACAACTTGTGAAAAGCGTAATAAAAGAATTTCTGTAGAATAAATTTTGCGTGTTTTAATATTGATATTGTATGTAAATGCGGATGTGATGCTACACGTACCATAATAAATATGAAGATACGATACGAACTACATTCTGGAATAAATACTTTCAACTGGATATAATGAATTTACTCCTACGAGTGACCTCGACGAGAACTTGATTCTTTTGCATGAACCTGTCGGGCCTGACCATGACAATTCAATCATGATTAGTGGAAAAAAATTACCCTGTTATTAACTTTTGATTTGAACTTCTGGAATGCACTAGAAAAGCCAATTTTGCCTAACAAATTTGTATATATTTCCAGACCGATAGAGCAGCACATTTTGTAGCTACTTCTTTTACAATATTCATGCAAGTAGACGCCGCTTCTATTTATATTTAGAAAGTATACCTACTTGAACGTGCACCTGGTACTGGAAATAATGCAAGAAGCTCGTGATATGTCATTTGTGCCCTTTTTAGTTTTTACTTGATATTAAATAACAACCTATTTTTACCCATTGCAAGACATCAATACCATTATTTATCGGCATTGCAGGTTGCCAGTGTCTTTTAAAGGATAATTGTTATATATGGATCTGCGAGAAAGACCAATGGAATTCATTGTGTAGCTGTTTTACCTTTAAATTTTAACTTAACTTTAGTGCCACTGCTTCATAACATTTCCCAGAATTTATAAAGGATGTTTGTGAAGAAAACACAAACAGGCAAAGAGGATCAGGATGTTTGTGGACTATTTATAATTAATCCATTCTAAATAATTCTAATTCGCATTAATGGTCACAACTGGACCGCATCAATTACAAATAAACAAGTCATATATTATCATTTGGATTAGACGAATTATTTTGAGGTTTTTAAGACGTTAAAGCGTAAAACCCTTTAAGGGGTACACCATTGACTGGTTTTAAAATGTATGAATATGTTTACATTTTGATTTATCATACCAGATATGATTTTATGTATAAGCAACGGTATCAAGTGTGATCTAACAGTTAATAGCTATAGCCATAGTACAACGGCTCAAATCCATCGTATATTTGTCAATTGGAAGCCCCGAAGCCCATTACATTTTGTCGCGGATGCTGACATAAACACAAACACTTCCGGCATTGGATTGGCTTCGGTTTAATGAATTCTTTCTTACACTTTGCCAAGGCAGTGAACTTGCATGTCTGCTTCATTTTAGTAAACCATTGCATTCCATGTTTTCCATCGTTTCAAGCTTCCGTTCTTGTACTTAACTTCAACAAATACTTTCAAGCAATAATAGTTGGGAAACTCCATTGAAAAACCTAACGATTAGTTCATTTTTTTAACAAACTCAATTCCGCAAGTATTCATTTGTATGGTGTTTATCTATATCGTATAGACATAGACTAATACTGCCAACAGTCGACAGTTGCTCACTGGCTCATTTACACTTTTTTTTTAGAAGTCCAACATGGAATTGGTAATAAATAAACATGTTGTCTCATTGACTGGCCACTGCCAAGCTTCGACATCGACATAGATCTTGTTTGTTATAAAAAATACGTCTGAATGTCTAAATATATTATATCAATTATCATCGGAAAGCTTCGACCTGTCGTGTTTGCGATCGGGAATAATCAAATGCAGTCTACACTTACAGTACAATCGTTTCTCATTTGCGTTTAAAACTCTTTGTTTCGTCCCCCGAATGAATAGTCATCGCTGGGATTCATCATAACTTAATTTATATATCATATCGCAACTTCAACATCTTCGATTTCGTTTTAATTATTTTTGCAGACTCACAAAACTGTTAAAATTGCAAGCTTTCTTCGCCTTGGTGGTTCGTTACATCGATCAATTTATTAACGTGACATGCGACCTTGCAAGTCCTTCCGTACTAATACAACGCTAACCCATCATATTTCAATACTTTAGCTAAATAATGTCAAATTCGGACTATTATTATTCCAAATTAAAATGCACAAGAGGCTTTATAGATAATAAATTCACACAAGCCAATTAGTGAGACAATATTAGTACGCAGGTCTTTTTCCTAAATTAAACTAAATGCTAACGAGTTTCTAATCCGAAGAAGCTGCGTGTGCATAAAGGAAAAAATATAGTTAATTATTTCCTGTTTCATACTTAAATATATGAGCCGTTCGTTAGAAATAATATAATGACGTTGAATATAACAACTTCATACCATTATTTCCGTCAACAATGTCAATTTAAACACTTACCAGTCCCAGTACCATGGATGGATCTTAACTTAAACCTGTGGCTTAATTTAACCATAATTACTAATAAATGAAACATTGAATTTATTCAGTGACACGAAGTGTATGACAAGCACAGTAATCTGCACACAACTTTTTAACAGATTTTAACGTAAAAAACTCTGCGTCATCCTTAACTATTCAATACAACCAACACATACAACGATATCAAACTACAAGTATAAGACGATGAAGAACTGAAGTATAGACCCATCGCAAATGCATCTCACCTTGATGAACAAAATGCAGTAATCAAATACGGTCTTGAATGATAATGAGCATTCCGTCCGTGACCGTGACATTGATTTAAAATTACCATGCTGTGATTAGATGCGATACATCTATCCAGTATTTCCTATAGCGATAAATGCACGTTTGGTGCAGTTACTCTATAGGCAGGTGATGCATTTACTGCAACTGCACCAATCGATTCCATAGTTCGCCGAGAAGACAGAGTTGCTGCCAAAAATAAGTCTTCGAATGACGCGTGCATTATTTATTTGCTAATGCTCTCATTTCGATTCTTACCAAATTATTTTGACATTTGTTTCATTTAACACCAAATACAGTTGTATCAATTGCAAACACCATATTGAAAGGCTAAAAACTTTAATTTGAACTTGGATATGATCGTATTTTATAAATAAATGCGACCACTTGTTAAAACTGTACTAAAGTACCAACGCAACGTGCCAATTTTAATGTGTTGATTTGATTGTAATGCTAAGATGAATTCAATTGATTCGCCCACTTTTTCAGTCGTTGAATAACGAGTTCGCTTAGGGAGAAAGTCGGAAAGTGAGTCATTACTCTCATTACATTACAGGCTGGAAAACACTATGACGCACCAATCTTCATTGCCTGCCCACCTCCAGAGACATTTTTATACCAGAGATGAAATAAAATGAGCATTACTACCAAGTACCAAGCTTAACAAATGTTTCAGTACACAGGAAGTCGTCGCGTCTGTAATTTCAGTCTCTAACTAATGTTAACACGTGTTATCTGCTTCCTTACCCCTGAATGTCAATTAAAGGATCTGCAAAAAGCTGCGGGCTCAACGACAGTCGGCTTTACCAGTTAGACACTGAGATTTGGAAAGGGACGTTCATAAATTTGCAATAGATGATGTCATTGACGCAGAGGAAATTGCCCGTTAGCCCGTTGGATTGTACAATTAAAATTAAAAGATGGCTTGAATAATTATTGACATTTTGTGAACATTTTAGAAGGGTTTATTAGCGCATTTAAAATTGCCTTAAAACAACCATTTTGTCAATTTACACTCTACCTAGAAGAACATAATAATATATCTGTCACCAAATGAAGGATTCGGGTCGGCAGTACATTATAAATCTCTGAAGTCTTAATATATAATGTTGAATGTATACAAGGAACGTGACTAGGTTGACTATCGATTCGAAACCTGAGAAGTTGCAACGGAGCGGAGGAGGATACAATATTAGTATTCAGTTCGTATTGAAGATTTATCGATTTTTGTTAACTGCAGCATAGCAGAGCCGAAAATTTCCCATATATATTAATCACATATGGGAATTTACCACTGAATGCCCACCAAAATACCAAACTAAACAAAATACCCGGTGACGCAAATGTGCACTCTGCCTTCTGGATGCTGGAACACAACTCTATTTCCGTTTCATCTTCCGAAGCCTGTATATTTATATGCAGCATATATTTATACAAGAAACTTAATTCCAAAAGTAAGCATGACGTTATATCCTCCCTGTGATCTGTCATGTCATTAACATTCTGAGTCTTTTCTTTTCTTTATGATTCAACGTCCAGACTACAAATTACAAATAAGAAAGCAAACACATAGATTCAGATATCCTTCTGAGATGTACTAGATGTAGCCTGGAAGTGTAATGGAATCAGCCTCTGTCTAATTAATTCACACAAGAATCATGAATGAATGACAATGAATTGAGCTATTCTATTAGCGTTGCGGCTTTCCTTCCGTGACAAATCTACATCACATCAAAGAAATGTAATATTCCATTGTTTGTAATTTGTAACTGAACTTGTTAATGGACTTCATTTAGAATTCCTTACCAATAAGCTTTTTCCTGGTACTTGAGATAAAATAACTAATTACCGATATAGAACATGCAGGATAGCAGTTGAGTAAGGTTTAAGCTGGATCTATCTGGTTCGAATACACGGAAAACTACCTGGCAGACTCAATCAGACATCAGACACAAGATCTATATACTTTGTGGTTTATGATCCGTGTGTGGCTCTATGGATTATTTTTTAATCTCTGTTCCACCCACACAGACTTAGATAAGTGAAATTATCACTCTACGGAGATAACTATGTAAAAAGTAAACTTTGTTACACCAATAAATTCAAGGAAATAAAGTAGAATGGTAATGGTAACATTAATGTCATATGGGCGAAAAGCAATTAATAATTTTTACTGACTAAATGCATTCTTTGAAATGAAATAAGTTTACCTGGATATGTTTCTACTCGATTGTCTAATATCTTAAATCAAATCATTAAAAGTGCATCCCATTCATCGATCGGTCCATGTGCAAACACAACCTCCACACGAAAACCTTTCAGTCGGCAATTTGGCAGATGCTAATATAGGTAATGAATTAAATGAGTAATAATCATTTAGAAAATGGAAATGCCAATTCCGAAGAAGAGTAATAACACTGAACTGCCGTAAATAAATATAAATCAAACCCTAGCTCAAAGAAAAAACATAGAAACAGATACATCAACATTCATTTAAATTCTAAATGCTTATAAATGACCATTTGAGCGATGTCGGATACAGATACCACTTTCACTTAAAATTCCAGATCAATAGCTTCAATATCAGTCTAATTCATGCATGCAACATATTCATACATGCAAAATAACAACAAACTGGGAATTGTTCATTGAGAAAATGGTTCTTGTTTTTGTTTGTCAAAAATTCATGCCTTTCGGTTTCGGTAGTATTGCATATTGTAAAATTGTAAACGGCAGTCCGAACAGTTTTATTCCAAGTACAACATCAAAACAAGATAGTATTACTACCTTAACAAAATCAATTTTCAAAATTGCTATCGACTTTCCACACGATCCTTTATTCGTGTTTAGTTTAAATTTAAACCATGGACCAGTAGATCCGAAAGGTTCTAAATTCCAATGTTTTGATTTCATGGTTCAAATAACAAAGTCAAAGCATTATTATTGCTTTCCCTTTGGCACTAAAACTGCTAAAAAACCATTGGAAAAATAATGTTCTCTATTCTGACAAACTTAAAAAACACGGTGTTTAGGGCTCGGATTTCACCTTCATACATAGATACATACTTTGTTTATCATTTTAACAAGCAATCAACAATAATAATGCATATGTATCTTTCCAATGTATCCTTGAAACTCCAGTATGTTCTAACAATATTATTGTTATTAATAGTAATGGTACAAGAAAAATAAAAGAAATCTGAGTTGTTCGATGCCAATGCCCATACTGCCATGAACACGATATACAAACGTAATGACTCTGAACGTGTATGGATAATGAACTTGGATTTCTGATCGATACAACCTTTAAAAATCAATTTATTGGACTAACTAACAACTAAAGTTTAGTTTGTGTATAATACCAAATACCATATATACCATATTTTAACCAAACCAAACCAACTCATGGGAATCGATATTTAATGGAAAATAGATAATCAATACGATGTCCCATATTTATACTTCGATATGAAAATTGGAATAGTGATTACTGCATAAAACAACTCGGCCCTTTCACTTCAATTACATTAACATTGAACTTGAAGAGTTGAACCCTGCAATTTAAACTACTTATACTTTGACCTTATGCATCGCCGTAATACTAGCCGTTGCTATAAAAGAAAATAATAATTGCAATAACCTTGCGTTGCACTTTACTATAACAATTCATTCGGGGAGTAGGAGCAAGCAATTTCAACCATGCAAGTTTTCTTGTTTTATAAACGGAATCCTCTTATTCTATAAACCAAACTTTATCGATTACGCCTCTACGAGATTTATTTGACGTCACAGCATGCTAGTATAGTACAGAACCATCGATTAGGAAAATGCAATTAATCCGATTGGATTTCCTAATTACAATCGATACGGGTTTAATTAAAGGAGAAGGAGAGGCAATTTCCATTTTTATAATTTATGTTTTTCTATCAATCGTATGATATTTGTAACATAAACTAATTATATTACATATCGCCACAAATTTGTCATACTCTTAATAACAGTCAGTCAATACAGCAACAACCAAACTCATAATATCCATTCGGTTTGCTTTAGTTCCTAATTCCTAAGCCAAACCAGATACATCAATCTAACATAAGGATCTCGGAATCTCGCATCATGGAAAAATACAAAGCAACTAAACTTCGAGCCTAGACAGGCAAAGACATAAAATTCGCGACAAAAAATAGGAACGCAACTACATAGCCTATCACCAACTATCCATGTAATCTAAAACACGAAAGCTTTAGTTATAAATGAACTCTGATTAGAACTAGATGTAACCAGACAGACCAGCAAAGAGTCAACCTCCTCCAGTCGAGCGAGACTCCAGACTTAATGGGACAATTAGTTTCTTTTTGAGTTAGTTCCTTGCAACTTGACTTGCAAGCAGGCAAATAAAGTCTACGTTATTTGATACCTGCTGGTCCTGGTCTTCTAAATCTATAGAAAATGATACTGTTTTTGAAAAAAAATGACGATTTGATCTTGCACTTTGTGCAAGGATTTCTGTTTCGATCTACAATATGCATCAAATAAAGATTTCAGGAAAATTGGAATGACTATATGTTGTAACCGCTTCAGTCAATGAAGTCGGGAAGTCCTACCCACCAATTTAAAACTATTGAGTGTTCATGGCTAGATTACATTATTTCTGGAAATCTCTCTAGTCTCTTGCCTCCTGAAAACCGCTTCTTGCATTAATTAGCTGTTGTTGGTCATCTTTAAAACTTTAGATGTAGAAGAAAAAAATACAAGAAGACGAAAAAAAGGCAACATAACTTGCATAGCTGAGAATGAGAATATTTATTGCATCCATGGTGGAATCGAATCAATAAAGAAAAACGTAATGCATTTAGCACTTTTTTAAAAGTGAATTGATTAAAAAATGAAAAGGTATTAAAGATGATCTGTTTTTTCTTCAACAGTGCAATATCGAGCTTAAGGAAACAACTGAAACAAGACGGCGATTTATTTAATAGAGCTCAAGCAAGATTTACAATTAGTCATTAACGTAGTTAACTGACTTGCAGGAAACGCTTGGCAGTGTAAACTGTAAACCATCGAGTACAGTATGAAACAAGTTATGAGTACTATAATAATAAATAAATATTACTTCTCTCTCGCTCTTTGTCTCTCCAATTCAATTAATAATTAATAAAATTAGAGTCTTGAAATAATATCCACCACATTACACTCTAAATGTTCGAAAAGTATCACATCACACACCCAACTCCAACCTCAGCAACCAAACCATCCATGCAGACAATACGGAAATACTTGTACAAGAACCGCATGCAGAATAAGGAACTTCAAGATTCGTTTCAAACCAATCTAGTCATAATCACGAATATTGTTATCGGTATCGAAAACGTATAATAAAATCGTAGCCAATATTTGAACAACAAAATCAATCGGTGGCTGCATGTAGCTGCAGAGTGCAAAAACACGCCTAATATTCTGCATAGTTGGTGACCTTGTGAAGTAAATCAAACAAGTTCATATACAAAAATGTATAATGCATTTCCATGTGTACTTACTACTGGTGACTGGTATCAGTGGTAGCAAGAAAATTTATAAAAATGGTTGCTTACTAAAAGGCATTGGGTATATCAATTCTTCTTCTTACAATTCTTTTCATATAAATCGTTTTAAAATGAAGATGAAAACAAACCTTCAAAGTTCAATGGTAAGGTAGACGAACTTACAATTTTGTTGAAATCTCAACGCTAATTTTGTTCATTAAATATTCCAAGCTTGTTCTACTACTTGGCATAGGAATGTATAACTAAAGGAACGGACTACTTCTTTGGTAGAATAATAATAACTAACAATTTACGTTTCTTATAAAAGCAAGATATAACTAAACTTCCAATAAAATCTTTGTTGATTATTGATATTTCCATAAAACATCCACCCTAAAACCTCAGAGGAGTTTAGCTTTGTTTATTTCAAAATCAAAAGCTATGAAATCAAGACAGGTTTTTCATCAAAACAACAAAGACGTTTTTGTACTGCTAACTCTGAATAGGTACTGTCTCCATTTCGATATTTAAATGAACTTATCGTGGAAAAACTAAAATATTGAATATACTATTCAAAAAGCCATAAGATCTGAAACGGTACAAAATAAATCCGTTTCTGTTTAAAACCGTTTGCGTTTCAAATCCTAAAATTTATTATTTATTCACAATGAATAAACCCCTCACGCCTCGCAGTGATTAATGAAAGTACACAAAACGGCCCTCAGTAATTTTATCAACGATTTTTTTGTCGTTGTTACTAGAATAAACGTATAAAATATAAATAAAGTAATAACTTTATCATTTCCTGATGCATTATCAGTGCACTAAAACATCACATCATATCACACCAAAAACTATAATACAACATAAACTCTAGATATTTATAACCAATATAACTTATAGAATTTGTAAAAAAAAAAAGTATGAAACTGGATTCTGTCCTCTGATTTCCGTGAATCAATTTCTTGTTAGTGATCAGAAAAATTAACAATGTACCAAAAGCAGAATAAAATTGGCAAACGAGAACAAACTGTAAACAGGGAAAATCATAGGGAAAATTGAAAATATTAGGACAGAACGGCTAGACTTTCCTCCTTTATACTCGGAGCTTATTGATATTTCTCCTCATACAATGTTATTCATAGTGAGGGAATCCCAATTACGGAGTTACTAAAGCTGCTAAACATAAAAATCTATAGTGTGGGGATAATCGGTGATTAAAATAATTTTTAATTTTGACGTAAAGTAAGGGAGAAAGGTCAAGGACTACGTGCTAGACATTAAAAACTAGCAAGCACTGAGACAGGGAAAAGTAAAAATGCTTTCTTTTCTCGTTATGGCTATATTTTGTGGTTTCCCCAAAAAGATATAGAGAGTATTGGACTAGGTCAAAAAAGAGTTGCACCAAAACTAGTCTTTTCGCAAAAACGGGAATTTACTACAGGAATCTCTCAAATAGTGATAGTCCCATTGTTTCTTGTGTTAAGTTGCTCTTTCGAATGAGACCGGTATACAAAAATTAAAGATAAAGGTCTATAATATTCCTTTATTACATAAATAATTGTCATCAGATTCAGTGATCAAAATGAGAAGGCAAAAGAATTGTTCGGTCGTTCGGTAACCAAAAATTGGCCAGTACAAAAGGAAGATAGCCCAAAACGTTTCGGGTACCGTCAGCTCATTTTTGTCTAACAAGACTAACAACCCGATGACCCATTTTTCCAAATTTTGCATTGTATTATTCTGTTCTGACTAAACGATCAGTATATATAAGGTTATACACTCATTCACAGCTTTTTTAAACTATTAAAATATGAGGACAACGGATCCATGAATGAGTGATATTTACATTATTGATAACGGTGTGAACGGAACTTGCAGTTTAAAAAGTAAACAAACTTCAGTCAAGCAAATTCACTCTTCCCTGTTTATCTTTTTAATATTACTAAATTTATTGTCTTTAATGTTATAAACATCCTAATTTTCCTAATAGCTCTGTCCCTATTTTAGCTTAATAAAAACCTATATCGATAAGACAATCGACACACACACACAATAATAATAATACATTCGAAACATTTCAAAAGCACGTTGAACGTTGACTGAAAGCGAAGCTAATTTTAAATTTGAAAGCTTCATTCTATTACCACAGCTATTTTTCTATTTAATGCATGTCTTTGGGCACAGAAATGAATTAGGCAATCAATTTAATAATTAATAGTTAATTAATGCCATTTAAAAAGTACTTGTGAAATAGATATAAAACAAATATAATACAATCACATAGCATTATTCTGACTTGACGGTTCTAAAATTCGATTATAAACTAACCAAAGGTTTTCATTCCAGAGTGAATGATTACCTTATAATTTATTTGCGCTGACGAAAGAGCAAGAGCCAGTCTGGTATTTTATGATGATTGATGCATGACGTTGAAACTGATTCAGAACATATGAACTAAATGTGAAGTCTCTGTTCTATCTCGTTATTCTCCGTAATATTATTACCATGCTTGGTATATCTGAATTTGTTTTGTCTGGTTAGTCTAGTAAATTATATCAAATTACGCTTACACGTAAATGTATTTGATGAACTTCAATAACTCTGAAACGTGAAATGGACAAAAATATGAATTGTGTTATTAATACAACATTGTGATTTATTTTTATCCACGATGGAAGATGTATTGAATTTGAGATCTTCTAGTGTCAACATTCCCTCAATCCCTGCCAGATGTGATTAAAACAGAACTGGCGTCAAGTGTCTGGATCCAGAACACTATCTCCTAATGTAAACTCTCGGCCTACTTTAAATTAATTGGAATTTGGAATTAGAGAAGTATTTTTACTTCTTTCTTTCGGCGCACTTGCTTGTGCACCAAGAATAATAATATGAGATCAAGTCAAGTCAGTCAGAACGTACTTCTAATAAGTCAATCAATATCATTCAAAACAAACAGAATAAAGTACTAGAACACCAACGATGGTATTACTTTGGAAAAATGTTGAATATGTATAGTGAAGTGCGATTGGATTCGCTACAAATAGGCATTAAGACCAAGCACAGGCAGAGGCCGAGGCCCAGTAAATGTCCGGGGAGGAGCCAAAAATAGTATCATTACGATTAACGATCGCGGTGTCAGTAAACAGTCAACAGTTTGATTTATTTTAATTCCGGTGCCTGTCTCGGCAATAGATGATCTGAGTCACACTGTAAAACCCTATTACTGAGCTTAGTGAGCTTTGAACTTCTGTTCAACCGAGCCATTCAGCAAAATCCTGGACGGAACCTAAAACTTTGAACTTAATGAACTTCATGAAGAAAATCTTTATCCTCTAAACAATCGAATCCGACTGACATTATGTTCTAAAAAATTTACGGAATATGAACCCAATTTGTCATTATTTTAAAGTGAAAGCTGGTGCTCAGTGATATTCGTATAATTGGTATAATTAATGCATTTCCTCTCATGGTTGTGGCAAGAATAAGACTACCCCAGGCCCCAGGTGCCAGGCATCAGACAAACAATGCAACATTTAGTATATATCTAGCCTATTTACTGAAACTGGAATATGTCCCCTTTTAATCACCCTTCCTTATAATATGTAATAAATAATCACCTTTTTAATTAAATCTCTGAGAGTCTGACACCCGAGTGTTAAACTACACAAGTTTAAACTACAACTGAAAGTTTAGAACAGCAATTAACCCAACCCAGGAGACTGATTTCAGTGAATTCGGTATAATACATAAAATCGGATACCGATTTAAACTATTTTAAGCAAAAACTGTAAAAGTAAAAGCTCATTGATTTAAAACTGGCATGTCATCAAAAATCGATCTGGAGAAAGTCTGCAATGTAAGTATACATGTAGGAGGAACGGAGGAAGTATGAGCGACTTTCCCTTCCCATAATTCCCATCCTGCAGCTGCAGCAGCAAAGTAGGTCTGCTTTAAAAGTAAGCATTTAAGATCTACCTTCTACCGAGTACTTCGGCTTCGGCAACAATGTTAGTAAGTTAGGCTGAATGAGTAGGAATTGTATATGCTAACATGAAGAGGAAAACGACATCCTATGATATGACAAGTGAAAGCATCGCATGGACAGATGGGCAAGCTTCTTCGTCGCCACAATGAGCAAGTACAAGCAACCAGAGGGGGGGAGTGGGGGGTTGCAAACGAGCCCACAAATAGGGACTTACGTTATCCGGGGAATCCGGGGTTCTTCGGAAAGAACAAGATAAATGATGCAATATGCAATATGCTATATAGAATATAGGAAAACTGATCTCCCGAATCCCAACCTACCACAAACCTTTCACCAAGACTGCATGGAATAAAATCTACGTTCAAAACCCTGCAGTTTCTAGTGCTCACTTCATCGCAAGGCAAGGGCATGCAGTTCTTGAGTTCTTGGCCGTCAAAATTGGCCTTGACACACTTGGCCGACTACCCGCCTGCATTTATTCACAACCAAAATTAATTAAGATCGGCTCGTTGCATGGGATTCCCATCTACTACTAATAATACTGTTACAAACCGTCAAACTCAGCCGAACATGCACATGCCTGCCCAATTATACGAACTCAGAACTCATACATTTACACACGGAATTGTTCGAGAGACCAATAATACAAGAATGACCTTAAACGAGACATTGAGTGGTATTTTACCTTGGCCTAACTCAATAAAACCGAGTTGGAAGCAATTAAAATTATTAAAAGCTTTGTAATCCTTATCACTTACCTAATTATTACTTTGTAGACTTCCGTCATTGCTTTAAAAGTTTAACACTTTGCTCGGATTTACTATTAAACGAACACGAAGATTTGATATGCAATATGAATATGATAATATTCATGTGCATTTACATAGCGTAGTAAACTTGAAATTTCATAAAATCTTTTTGGCATTCGATTTCTAGTATTCTGATAAAGCTAACTTTTGAGTGAGAATTGTTAAGTCATCAGTATTAATTTGGATTTTTTTTAACTCTAAAAAACTCCAGTTTCAAGGCCACGCTGGATAAACTATGAAACATTGATCTACTTTTGACAAAATAAGTTACGGCCTATCTATCCTACCGTGCGTGCCCGTTTATTTCAAACATGCTTATACTACTTACGTTGAACGTATACAAATATTATATGTACATTTGCGCTTTGTTATGCGGTAGATTACCTTCCGTATCATGAACGATTTATTTTCATCTGATCAATGAAACTGATTAATGATAATTAATTTAATTGGTGCGGTGCAGGATGTATTACAAAAAGTTCCAAAATAATTTTATTTTATAACAGTTTCAAAATATATCTAAAAAATAAAATAAAATCCAAAGATATTATGTTAAAAAATGTCCACTTGAATAAGACACATCTTACATCTCAACTCTTTATAAAAATGTCACGATTCTAAATTTAAATTTGCTTTTCTCCAATCCACAGCAGCAACCAGAAAAGTCAAATATAATTTGAAAACAAGTTAAAGTCTTAAAGTTTCTAATCATTTGTTCCAAATCCTTCATGAGTTTCTTAAGTATTATTCACAGCTTACTTTAAAGCTACATCCACCTAATTTATGCAAACCGGAAAGCTGAGCTCACTCGAAATCCAAAATTAGCCGTAGGTTTTCAAAGCCTCATTTTTAACCTGCACAAGATCTTGGAACCGCATGTGTTTTTTAGAAGTCAATGTATCTCATCTCTGTCTGTAAATACAGAGTTGGAGTTCAAGGCATTATTTAACACAAGAAAACTCTTTCTAACAGGAAGGATTCAGATTTCAACATTCCATTCACTACAGTTTATACTTGACTTCTAAAAAAAATTATCCGCAGTCAACACCATTCAGAATGCCTTTCAAGTTTGGAAACCATTGAAACCAAGTTTCCAGAATTAATCCTACAAATCCTACGTTTTAGATAAGATAAATTCATCCAACTGTTAATATTAACTGCATTCTAAAATGTGATTTAAACAAACTAAAAGCTACGATTACATTCATTTCCGTCCTAGGTTGGTTAGTAGTTCTAACGTTGTTCTAACAATTTTGAATTTACGTGTCATCCGTAATATTTGTACTTGTAATATTGTAAGTTGTGATCTTGTGATACCTGATACACATGTATATATAATAGACGTATGAATGTAGCCTAGCAGTAAGTCTACAATGTCTATTTACTGTCTACGTCTACACAATAAAATAAAATAGATGACCTTCAGTTAAATTCACACAAACACAATATAGACGAGCCAATTGCCAAATGACATGACCAAAACTGCGACAATTTATTTTTCAAGTAAAAAATGTTTTCAATTAAGTGATAGCTTATATTGTGATTCTATGATCCTATGCTGCGTGTCTATAAGACCGTATATTCTACATTTCGATTTTCGACATCTACCCACATTGAGATTTTTAATAGCTAGAGAAATATACCTATTTGTCATCATATTTAACAGAAAAGAGACATGCCTAAAAATAATATCATTTCCCTGCCCGAAAACGAATTCTTTTTAATTTTTCGATTTTGAAACTTTTACAACTATAAACAAGGACTAAATGTATATTACATTCGTTTACATTGCAAACAATTTTAATAGCTTGTATCCAGTCCAGCTCTTATATCTTTGCGCATTATAAATAACTGACAGAAAAATGGTCCTGGCTCTCGTGATTTCTCTTAGACAAATACACATTACAAATTATCATTCAGCACATATTCTTGGCATTGCATTGTGGCAGTAGCTACGTTGTTAGCAAAGAACCAATATAAAAGTACCATTTCATTTCTATTCATATTCTACTACGGTTAAGTTATGTATATTTTGCATACAGCTCTTTGAGAAAACAAATCTCGTAGGAGATCATTAAGCATTACAATGACGTCAATTAAACGACACTGTTATGGGGATCGACAGGACCGTAGTTTAGACGTTTATATGTAAACAGACCAAGTCTAATATTAATCTGTTTAACTTAAGCACTATTCTTGGATGTTTGCGTATTGCAAGTTTGCATTATAAGGTTTATAACATTTAGAATTCATTATTAAAAAGGGGAAGGCAAAACTCCTTACTGGGTCCGTCCGTCTGTCCGTTAAACTCTCAAATAGTTAAATATTCGAAAATTATTTTGCTACTAGGCAGCCACAGGCCCGATATCGGGCCTTAAAATTGTAGATAAACGTTTAGTGACAGCATTATATTATCCAATTCTATGTTGGCAGCTAATTACAAACAAAAAGTTTCAGGCGTGAGCCACAGCAATTTTTACGATTGCACATTGCACCCGTACACCATAGGTGAAGATACGGACACCTCTGAACGTTGCCATGCTCGTTATTAAGGGGTGAAACCCCTTAATGTGATCACCTTGTCCGTCTGTCCGTCCTTCCGTCCGTCCGTCCGTCCGTTTACGCTCTAACTTTCGAACGGTTTAAGTTTTTTGAAAACGGTTTTTGGATTTGAAACCTACATTTACTTGGCTTTAAGCCAAATAGAAATTTGAAATAGTCGGTCACACCCCCTGACCCCGAAAAATTTAAACTCGAAAATTCCTATACCAAATGACTCCTACGTGTCAGTAAGGATAGTTATTCGTGTAAATATTTAAAGGTGTAACGTTTTGGTTTCACCCCTTTTTTACGTGTCGTTTGTAACGATTTATTGGTTATTTAATCCAACGCCGTTGTTTAAGGGTTCTGATCTAGAACCCTTAAAACATCCGTTCCCCAAGAATTCCCTCAATGTCCTATCTAAATAAAGTACTATCATTATCATTGAACCCTGCCCCAAACACCCTCCATCCCTATTAACATACAACACTAAACCCTTCTAATCACTAATTCACATTCAAAAGGAGATACGTCCTCACTCCATAAATTTGGCAATGACCAAAATTAGACCTTTTGGCTTTCTGAAGGTCAGGGTGCCAAAATTTCGAAATTCCAGCACAATCGAAAGATTTCTCGGTGAAAGAAGTTGTCAATCTATATGTCACACGATAATTTCGAAATTTCGACGACTTTGACCGTTTCGAGGTCAAGAGGTCAAAATTTCAGAATTCCAACATAGCCAAAGTATTTTCCGAAGCTCTGCGGTGTGAATCGATATATCACACGACCATTTACATACAATTTAACGTTAGGTCAAGTTGGCCTAGGTCGCAGGTCACGGAATTTTGAAAGGTCATATAGCCTACCGTAATTCCGAATTTTTTTAAGAATTTTTGGCTATTTCAGTTTTTCGATAACTCAAGCCAGTAAGAAGTAGTAAGCTGGAACATCAGAGACATACAAATGGCCTTTTTTATTATAATAGATAAACCATTTATGACTTGAGACCCTTTAGTGACAATGAGGCTAAATTCGTTTAAGAGGGTTAGGGTTGTTTAGGTCGTGTGGGTACATCGCATTGTTGGAAATACAACAGTACGGCCAAGTAAGTGGTATTCAACAATACGACTTGAGCTCTATAGTTGGGGAAAAGTGAGATGACTCACACATACATTTGCAAATACCGGTCACCAACGTTAAATCCTTATCGACGTCTTGTTATGTGTTGTTTCACTCTCGTGCGAGATACATTTGCAAAGACTTATTTGATTTTCGAATTATTGACAAGAGTATCTATCTATAGTATCCATACGATTTTTAATTGTAATGCAGTAATTTTGTATACGATTATGCAATTTTTTTTTCTTGTGTGCCGTAAAGCACCTAGTAAATCGCATAAACCTGAAAAGTTTATCCGATTTGGATAATTTTCCACGTTTCGGAAATCAGCATCATCAAAGTTTATCGCATATATATGACTAACGATAACTACTCTACAAAATTTCATTGGAATTGTCTAGAAATGAACCCTTGGCCAAATGTTTGACCAAACCCACATGGCTCGCTCCCTACTTTGTTTAAACGTTTTTAGTTTTTAAGCCAGTAAGTAATCAGAAATTTGAAATGAAAATAGAACTCACCACTTCTCTCCGCTTGGCCCATCTACCACAAGGGCTTTCTTCTAGTATTTCACTCTCATCGTCCGAATCGTCTCCCTCATTCGACCCCAATTGACCAGGTTTGTCATCGTTACTGGACCTACTTCCAGTCATTGTAGATAATTGGATCACTAAAAATTACAAAAAATTACTTTTATTTTAACTTTCGATAGTTTCGATTTTGCATAAATGTCCATCTTATTTGGGAAAAGCCCTTTAAATTCATTCAACTTTTGTGAATCTTTATAAATATTATAAATGATGAATGATGGAATAAATAAAGAAATATATTATTAAATTACTCTAATCATGCATTAATTAGTACAGGTACCAATAAAATAACAATAAAGCTAAGAAGCCATTAAATGCTTTCAGTTTATGTATCCTCTCTCTCCTTAGTTCCTCATTATTAATCGTACAGGATAGTCATGATGATGTGTGGTCTCTATATATCATTCATCAATTTCAAGTTGATTCAATGATGGAGAAGTTCGAAATATATGTAATTATGTGAAAAGTTAGTGCAATTAATATATTTATTTTGCGAATTGCAAATTGGCATTTGAGATTCAAGATTTATATATCTGCGTTGCGTACCTGAGAACACGTGTAGACCAGATACAATTTTATAACCAATGTAAGATTTATTTATTTATAGATTTTATCATTTTATTGATATTTTTATTTTAGTACCAAGAATGCAAGAAGTCAATGCAATGCACGTATCAAAGGCTTACTAGAATCGATACGGCGAATATAATATTCACAAACAACAGTGCAGTAGTAGCCAACCGAGATTTGAGATCATCGTTGGTCAATGCTATGAAAATCTCCAATCTATGTAATTTTACAGCACAGCCACTAGACGAATGAAGTAAAAATACATACACAGGTAAAAGGAGACTGGCCCACTGGACTTTCTCCATTTTTTCCAAGAGTCTTCACTATATGCTATACCATGCGTACAACATAACATATGCTATATATGCAACATACAACGAGTAGGACCAACAACATGATCTAGATAGATTGTCAAAAAAGTGCATCTGCAATAACTGCAATGTGTGCAGGTGATTTAACGATCAATCAATGCAAAAACAAAGCCAAATTACTTTTATCGAATTTCAATTTTTTGACCAAATAAATTAGAAATATATAGGGCGTTGAATATTTCTCCAGCCAATTGTAAATTGATCCAATACACGATTTTCAAATGTAATCAAGATGGATGTTATTCCCTAACCTAACGGCTAATGAACTTTAAACTAAATCACTGACTAAACCTACATTCTACTCTACAACCAAGACACAAGAAGTGCAGTAATGCATAATGTGCAATTGATGAATTAAAATATGAAATATGTGAAATTTTAAATTTTAGCCAAAACATGAAGCCAAAGAAGTTGCACGTGTCTTGAACGTTATGTATAAAAAGGCGAGATAGAAGAAAAACAAAGAAAGAAGAGGTCCAAAGGTCACCTTCCGTGGAAGTTTATTGTCGCTCACTACGGCACGGGTTGTGTAGTTGAATGAATTGGTGTGATTTGGATGATTATCATTTGCAATTGATCTCATCGACATCCACAAACATTGAAATTGAAAGCATAATCAACAATCAAATGTCAAACGATTGAAACGATACACCGTTGTCAACTGTTTTGGTAGAAAATAAATCACGTTCCGACGTTCCTCATCAAATTTAAGCTGCACACTACGTACACCTATTTAATAATGAATAACTGTGGACGTGAACTGGCCACTTCGACTGGAATCGTGTGTTGTGGTAATAATCAACAATCCAACATACGATACCCCACCCACAAATTAAAGTAATAATTTCTTGTAGTCTACCGTTCTCCAAAAGTTCCAACACTGACCAGCCAATCGTGCAATGCTTCTTTCTGGCTTTCAAATTTAGTGTTCAAAACTTATATAGTGTATAGATCTTGAACAAAACTCCAGACACTAGATTCAAGATTCCAGTACAACGAAGTCTTAAGTCTCTAAAGTCCACCGTCCAGCACTGTCCGCCTCAAGAAAAATCACGTTCAAAATTAAATCTGTGATCTGAAATCCGCAATCCAAAATCCCAATACCAAATACTGAATACACAATAAAAATTAAAATAATATGCAGTTCACAGGTAATTTAATTCAAAATCACAAGTACAAAGTACAAAGTAAGTTCAAAGTTTCTTTCTGTCTGTCTCTCTCTGTATGGATGGTATCAGACTTCAGACTTAAAATTAAAACTTGTCTATTATTATTGTCCTTTCTCCTTTCACCATCTTTCACGTTTCCTGGCATTCCTGTGTCCTGGTGCTCGCTCGAGATCTACAATCTATTGAGAATATCGAGATAGGAAATCCGAGAGATCTACTCCAGCTCCAGGCACGACACGGACCCACATGAAGAGCCAACGAGATAATTATCATCAAATACCAAAGGATCCTGAAGAAATAGTTCTTGGAAATCCAGTGATAATAATAATAACAATAATGTCAACTTTCTTCCGTTCGGATCTTCTTCGCTGCTAAGTCGGGCTTCTCGATCTCGACTACGAACTTCGGAAGTTCGGAAGGCAGAATGAGAAGATCGCTGGCAGACGGAGAAGTTAGTAGTTGGAGAGGGAAGAGCATAGAAAAATCATCACTGCACACAATCCTACTTTTTCTATGAACTTTGGAGAACAGCCCGTACAGCCGTACAGTAGTGTACACATAGATATGGATAGTATAATAACAAAGTGTACACCTACTACTGTACACCCGAGCCGAGAAGACTATATAGACAAACCCATCCCCTTTCCTTACTCGTCCTAGCGTAGCGTAGTTGGAAATCACTACGCTATGCTACTACCATTATACTACGCTATTTTTTAACACTAATCAATATTCGAGGATATCTAAAATGTATATAGCTTCCTACACTATGATTATCCTGATCTTGGCTTTGCTAAATGCTAAGCTTTGCAAATTGCAATGGAACGGTAGTATTTCATATGAGGATTTAGAAGCTACTAGAGAGAACTCAACTTCCTTATCATAAAAAGTTATATAGACAGTAGAGCAGGATGCAGCAGCCCGTTCAATATTAGTAAAAAACTACGATGATGAGGATGATAAAAAACGACATTATTTCCTGCTGCTGCTGCTGGGGATTATAATCAATACTGAATACGATGTACATGGCAATTGGCACTTCTCGTTTCGTATCCACACTCTTGTGGTTTTTAAACTGGAGGATGGCGGGGTGGCTGGCATCATGTGCGGAGACAAAGACCAAAACATTCCTGAAATTTTGATACGAATGCAGAATCTGGGGTCCATTTGTAGCGTGTCCAGTGGACTTTCTCCGTTACAGATGCGAGCAGATAGCAGATTAGGTTATGGTTATTTTGTTTTTTCAGGTGGATTTTTACATTTCAAACAACGAAGTAAATATGCATACGTTTTTGAGCTAAGCGTTTTTATCCCGATACGTTTAACATGGGACAAAGCTATAAGTCATTATTTTATCGCAAGAAAATAAAATTCGAAGTCATACGTGATACAAAACATTACTGTGATGCTACCGCGAGTTAAATAATTATACCAGGTTGTGTCCCTTTTTATCCTTTTCCTAACCGTGTTGGGACTGGGACGCTTGCAAAAGAAAGTTTAATTAATTAAGTATGGTATTGAATATCCTTTTTGGACCCCTCGTCGTTCATCACAATCGTTTATTAGTAATCTTTGCTTTAATTCATTGCCGCAATTACAGGTGGATAACCAATAAAAACAGGTTCCAGTGAACAAACTCCCTTACGATACTGAACAAAGAAGAATTAGCGTCCCTTGGTGATTCCTTCGACCTTTCCAAACTTCGATCTGAATAAAGTACCTATAACCTATCGGATCAAATATTCACAAGCCAGGGCAATGTCACACCTGTGTAACACCTTTCTACCTTCTTAAGTCGTAATGAAGGTAGAAGATGAAGGTATTATTCTCCAGCAATAGCCTTATGGAACCTTTCTTACACAAGAATGAATAAACAAGTCTATAAAAAGCTTACTCAGAACGAAGGTGCTTATTGAGGGCTGGAGGGTGCACCGTCTGGGATTTTGACCTGCATTATGAGCCTTAAAAATAATTTTAGGAAACTATGTCTGAAATCACTCATTTGTTAGGTTACTTCCTGGCCAGTTGGAGTTTTGCACTCATAAAGTTCGTATTCGAACCCGAATTCTATAAATCATAACGTTATGTCGATTTTATTTATTTTTTAAACTTCTGTTCAAATCCAAAAAGTCAGTGTCTTTTACGTGCAAAATTGCATTCATTCATAAAGTACGACAACTGTTTATTTGACTTCGGGTGCAACACAAATAGGAAGCTTCGAAACCCGTAGATATTAATTTGACATTTTGTCCATATTGAATCCGTATTTAGCTCTATACATTTTAAAATTAGCATTTTACGAGTTCGTTTGGCAGACATTGGGTGACGGGGTGACGGGTAAGTTTTCGGTTTTTGTTTACGCGATTTGATACGATCGTAAAAGTCAGTATGGTGCCAATTGCAAATGCTTTTGGCTTAACAAACTCCAAAAAATACTGTGGGTGTGGTGTAGACTTTTATTAATGAATACGGACTAACTTTTGTTAGTTTAATTACATTCCTTGTTCATATATGTTATATGTATTTAAACTTTTGTATGAAGTTTATCAAAGAAGATATACTCATCCACTCATCCTGTGTTTTATTCGGCAATTTAATTTATTCATAAGATAATGTTCCATAATAAGTATTTTAATATCATTCATTTGATAAAATGATTGAGAAAAATCAGGGTTTAGTAAGGGTATTGAACTTATGTCTAGCTATTTAAAAGGATAGGCTAAGATTCATGCATTTCATTTATATTTGGAGATAAGATAAGATACGAAATACAAGATATGTACATATTTCCATATATATTTATTTTGAGATGAAAAATAGTTTCCTATGGAATTAGCGGCGCAAAGGAAACAAAGTAGTTTGCCGTTGGAGACACAAACAGAATTTCTAATTTGCAATTACTTCAAGTTCATATACATCCATTATAGATTATTCATGACATATTAAATAAAATTATTTTAATGCTTTCATTTCATTCAACTTATAGTTGAAGTACCATCAACACTTGTTTAATTAGCATTTTTAAGGCTGTACTGAACGAGTACAAATTGATTTAGGCACTGGGACAGATTAAAGATGTCACAGGAAATCTTGTTATCTCAAATATGGTAAGATGGTAACATCACTTTTGGGTATCAATTAGTGATTTTAACTAGTATTGAGAAAGGGGACCTTGCTATACTATAATTATCTGATACTTCCCATTCAAACATGCATTCCACTACTTCTGGTTAAAAACGAAGATCAAGTACGTGGTCTCCATATCGTTCTATGACTACATGTAAATTTCCGGAATATACATAGTTTCAACCTTTCAACTGTCACGCTATAATTTAACAGAAATTAACAATCAATCGATATTTTTAAACCTTATACATTAAGGGGGGGTTTAAAAAACTATGGAAATTTTGATTTCCCTATCTAAACCAATGTTAAAAACCGGTTTACGGGGGCAACACTTCAGCCCTAACGGGTCAACTAATCGGATCAAATTTTTTTTATAAATATTCCTCGATAAATTTCTAATTTAGTATGATCATTAGTTTTTCGATTTTATTTCACCCTTCTTACAAAATAACAAAATAACTGTTTGTCATCCTCAGAGGGGCTCGATTTCTTTACTCATTTGACTTTTCTAAGGTGTTCGAAAAGCGAATTAAAAAATGAATGATCATACTGAATTAGAAATTTATCGAGGAATATTTATAAAAAAAATTCGATTCGATCAGTTGACCAGAGGGGGCTGCCCCCGTAAAACGGTTTTTCATCATTTTCATGGCATTGTGAAAGTACGTCGAAATCACCGTTGCTATGGGGATTTAAGACGATTACTATGGTATCAAGCCACATAATTCTTGCGTTGTCAAGCAATTTGCATATTTTTAGACTTTCGATGAATGTCAGCATCTAAGTTTTTGTTGTTATGTGTATCTATGAGTGGTCATTTTAAGACATGAAATATTTTTTAAACCCCCCCTTAATCTATCAGAGTTAATAAGATAACATCAAAGACCTTCATTTAACTTGAGCAGTAGTTGCAAATGGAATATTTAAGCTATTACTATTATCAACTAGTCGTACTATTAACAATACTACGTTTTTTCTCAAGAGCAATCACTGAAACCTTATTGAGCAGTTAAAATTACTACGGCATGTTCAAGGCTATTAAAACCAAGACCGAGTTTTCAGTTCTTTAATTCGGATTCATAGTATCATTGTGTGAAAAGGCTTGTAATTAGACTAATTAATCTAGAGTTATAAATGTCTATGTGTCTCACTCTCAATCTGGCATACGACGGAATAACACGAGAATAAATTGAAATGGGATGTTAAAAAATGTATTAAAACACTCTGTTCGGTCTGGGACACAAGGATGTCTCTTTTTGAAGATATTTGAGCTGATGTTGGAAGTGGATCAACGTTAGAGTGTTTATATTTATTTTCAAACTGAAGCATCTGAACTAAAGATGTTATCTTTCAAGCTTACACGTGTAGTAAAGGAAGGGGCATTGTATTATTGCGACATACGTTTAAGACGGATTCATTAGTGAACTTTACTTGCGCTTTACGGATGTAGAAACATTCACATGAACCTGGCACTGAATTAAAAATCTGATGGCCTTGATGACAAAAAAAAGGATTTAAATACGCAAGCTAAAAATAATAATCACAAAATCTTTGTGATTGCGAGCTCGACTTTTATGGTCTTTGGCTACGGTTTACTAACTCTTGGTCGTGGAGTTTAATTAAATTAAATAACAAGGCAAGGTGGACTACTTGTCCTTGAAAGGACGCTTCATGAAACAAAATTTTTACTCAACATACATTTGTAACTTTCTCGTTAAATATACAAACACGTATTTTGCTCAAAATGCTAGGACATAAATTCCGGATACGGTTTTAATGTAATTTTAATGTAATGTCTTCTGGGTATTAGCATCATCTAGTTCAAGACAAGCTGTAGATCCGCATTATGCATAATTTTTGCATCCCGTTTGATTTATGAATTAAAAAAACGTAAATATAATGGAATGAACAGGAGAAATATGGAATTGAATCTTCAAATTTCAATCCATGTAAATTAAAAACATCTGCCTATCTTTTTATCTCTGAGTTGGCATAATTTCCCATTAACGACGAATTGACAATTTTTCTCAGACATTTGTTTACAGGTTGAAGTTATCAGTTGTGAACTTGTTTATGCATATGCTATTGGAAATTGTCAATAATAATATATTGACCCTCCCCGTTGACTTATTTTCAGAAAGTCATCTTAAAAACCTTATTACGCTCCAGTAGAACAGCAATCTTTAAACATTTATTTTAATCTTCGGTGGTGTTTATTTCACATCATGGTTTGTGTTTTCTAGTGGTTCCGTTGCCATTTATTTCCCAGCAATTAATTCAAGCGTTAAAGGAAGTCCAATGCATTAAGTCGAAACGTGATACTGGCCATGTCTCAAAACCATTAGTATTCACCCGTTTAAGGTATCTCTTACTCATTGTCAGCCTATTAAATCCAAGTCTTAAAAGATTAAAAAATATTGTTCAGGTTTCGTTTCAGCCTAAGTAGCATGCTAAACCAAAACGATTTTTGTTAATTGCTATCGTCTCAGCTCATCTTCGAGTAAACAGTTATCGGGAGGCGTATGTACTTCCATAATTTTATGTACTGATCTTTGCCCTTCTATTTCTGACTTCATGAGAAGGACAACACGAAGTTACGCTCGGGTAATTTCCTCGTATAACTACATGACGACCCAGGATCTCAAATATCGAATCGTCAAATGATAGCGGAATCAACCACTGACTGCCAATGTTAATGAACGGACTTCCAGACTAGACGATATTTTTTATTACTTTCCCTTTTATGATAAGGTTACGAATCATTTTATATTCACGGTTCAGTTCGTCCATTTTCTGCGATTGGTAAGGATATAGTTCATTCGTTAATTTAAAAAAGCTTTAAGGCTGTGAATGTGATTATTCCGAATTCAATGCAGGGACTTGACGATACATCCACGTTTTATCAAAATTTTGACAAGAACTCGACTAAGATGGTGTGTTATGCCATTGGCTCGGCCCAAGGCTTATCGAAAGAAAGAAAGGCAACTTTAGTTTTAGAAGATGGGACGGAATTTCTTGGATTCGTTTTCGGAGCTGAAGTTTCCGTTCCTGGCGAAGTTGGTAAGTTATTGAGTAAAATGCCAGCCGATATTGATAGTTGTAAAAGAAAGCATCTTGACGTAGTTAATTAAAATGAGATTTTATGCAATTTAAAATTTTAATGATGTCGACTATTTATTTCCACGGGATATTTCTTGGAAACTCGAGTGATCGTACATTCGTCTGTGAGGCTATTAAAAAACAAAAGGATTGATGCTCATTTATCTTGTGTAGTTTTCCAGACCGGAATGGTCGGATATGCCGAATCTCTCACGGATCCGTCGTACAATCAGCAGATATTGGTTCTCACATATCCGCTCATCGGGAACTACGGAATCCCGGACGCAGAGGAGGATGAGTATGGAATCCCAAGGTAAACGACAGTGAAAGCCCAAAGACAACTAATTCAAAAATAAAGTCCTTATCTTGGAAGGAGAAAGACGTCAGTTCCTGATGCTAAAAATAATTTTGACAAGTCGCAAATTATTTTGAAGCCGTCATTCCTTAATTGTTCATACCATGTTTATTGGCTATCTGAGTTATCTATAATGTCTTCTGGCTGTAAAATGTTGTACAGGTGGTTTGAGTCGCGGAAAATTTGGGCAGCAGGACTGATTGTGGGGGAGGTTTGTCAAGAGCCGAGTCATTGGAACATGTCCAAGACCTTGTCCACTTGGATGACAGAACAAGGTGTTCCAGGCATTTATGGCATTGACACTCGGCAACTTACCAAGCACATCCGAATCAAGGGAACCCTTCTTGGCAAAATCGTTGTGCAGGAACTCCCTCGTCCTGGGGCCGGGCAGAACGACAGCAATGGCAATGACTTGCCTTTCAGAAACCCTAACATCATGAATCTTGTGGACGAAGTCTCAATCAAAGTATGCGCTTTTGTGACTACCACGGTTGACGCTAACAATTGTATGCCAAATATTCCGGAAAAATTCAAGGGAAACGTCATAGCCTTGAACTAAATGTATTTCAACTGTCAAGTTCTGATCCTATTCCATAGGAAATTTAACTGCATCTCGTTTCAATATTATTTAAGTCTAGCTAATTCTATACTACCTTGGAATTTTTTGTGTTTTTGTTTGTTGTATTTGACTGACTTCTCTCTTGGCACCGGGTAACAAGCCTATCCGAGAAAGTCTTATAAATAGTTCGAGTGGAGCCATAATAGCCATGGGCATGGAAGAGAGCACAATGCATACTACGTTACCTCAGCCAAATTCAAGGGCAGTCATCGTAAAATCCGAAATAATCTTGACTCGACCGGTTTAATTTGCTTGTTTTCAGAAACCCATCGTTTATAACCAAGGAGGCTCGCCGAAAATATGCGTTGTTGATTGTGGCATGAAATTCAATCAATTGAGATGTTTCTTAAAGCGGGGAGCTTGTGTCAAAGTTGTCCCTTGGAACTACGATTTCCATCAGGATGAGGATTACGATGGCTTGTTTCTTAGCAATGGCCCTGGAGATCCTCAAATGTGCAAGGAAACGGTGGAATCCCTGAAGCTCTTGTTGGCAAAACCTAATCCCAAGCCAATCTTTGGGATTTGCTTAGGGCATCAACTTTTGTCCATTGCTGCTGGATGCTCTACTTTTAAGATGCCGTATGACTGGAAACTTTCCAAAATATTTCACATCACACGTTTAAATCACAGGCTAATTCCTTTTAAGTACATGCTAAGTCGGTTCTGATGCTACTTTCTATCTAAAAGGTACGGCAATCGAGGGCACAATCAACCATGTATCCATGAGGGTACTAAAAGATGCTACATTACATCCCAAAATCATGGCTTTGCTGTCGACACTAAAACTTTGCCAGAAGGTTGGGCTCCCCTATTTACGAATGCGAATGATTCTACAAATGAAGGGGTGGTTCATTCTAGCCTACCATTCTTTAGGTAAAAATAGTTTGTTTAATTTGGAAACAAGGAATTTTATAGATCTGACAAAGAATGGCAATCTTAATCTTTTTAGCGTTCAATTTCATCCCGAACACACAGCCGGGCCCCAAGATTTGGAGTTCTTATTTGACATATTCCTAAATAGTGTGAAGGACAGCTTATCCACTTCGCATGAATTTGTAACTTTAACCATTCCGGAAAGAATAACTTCGTACATTTCCAGCATTTCTCCATCCCCTGAGAAAATTTCTCGAGTACAAATTATTCCTCGGAAGGTTCTTATCCTCGGATCTGGAGGCTTATCCATCGGTCAAGCAGGGGAGTTTGACTATTCTGGGTCCCAGGCAATCAAAGCATTACAAGAGGATAAAATTCAGACAGTTCTTATCAACCCGAACATTGCTACAGTTCAAACTTCCAAGGGTTTAGCAGATAAGATTTACTTTCTCCCAATTACTCCGGATTATGTGGAGGAAGTAATAAAGTCCGAGCGGCCGGATGGGATCCTTTTGACGTTTGGAGGACAAACGGCTCTCAACTGTGGAATTGAACTTGACAAGAGAGGAGTATTCGATGCTTATAATATCAGAGTCCTGGGAACTTCCATTAACTCGATTATTATTTCCGAGGATCGAAAGCTCTTTGCGGAGAAGGTTGCTGAGATCGGGGAAAATGTAGCTCCGAGTTGCATTGCATGCACTGTTGACGAGGTGAGATCTATTGAAAAGGACAATAGAAAAGCTTTAAAGATTATCATTGTGTCTAATGATTTGATTAAATTGTGGCTTCCAGGCCTTGGAAGCTGCCGAGAAACTGGGCTACCCCGTGCTGGCCCGAGCAGCTTATTGCTTAGGAGGACTGGGATCCGGATTTGCTAACAATAAAGAGGAATTGAGAGCCTTGGGTTCCCAGGCATTTGCCATCTCAAGTCAGTTAATTATCGACAAATCCTTGAAAGGCTGGAAAGAGGTTGAATATGAAGTGGTTCGGGATGCCTATGATAACTGCGTCACTGTACGACTTCAAATCTGATTTGATTTTGATCTACTTATTAAAAGAATATTAGTTTAATGACTCGGGATTTTAATTGATAGGTTTGCAATATGGAGAACGTGGATCCTTTGGGTATTCATACCGGAGAGTCAATCGTAGTAGCTCCCAGTCAAACGCTAAGTAATGGGGATTATTACATGCTGAGAGCAACCGCACTCAAAGTGATTAGGCATTTGGATATCGTTGGAGAATGTAACATTCAGTATGCTCTTTGTCCATCTTCTCAACAGTATTACATCATTGAGGTAAAGCTTATGGACATTTCTGTCAATTTTGAGGATCAAATATTTTTCGACATGGAATAAGAAGTACCTATGTATTTCCCAGGTCAATGCTAGATTGTCAAGGAGTTCGGCACTTGCCAGCAAAGCCACGGGTTACCCTTTGGCCTACGTAGCAGCCAAGTTAGCCTTGGGAAAGTCTCTTGTGGAACTGAGGAACACGGTCACGGGTTGCACAACGGCTTGTTTTGAACCAAGTTTAGATTATTGTGTGGTGAAAGTACCCCATTGGGACTTCCGGAAATTTTCCGGAGTTAGTACCAAGGTAGAATATAATAGTCAGATACGTGTATTTGCTAAATTACAAGCTTGGTAACACTTTCTACATCTATTTGTACTTGACACAGATTGGCAGTTCCATGAAAAGTGTCGGAGAAGTGATGGCAATCGGTCGTAAGTTTGAAGAAGCTCTTCAAAAGGCATTGAGAATGACAGATGAGCACATCTTGGGATTTGATCCAAACTCGAAGCCAGTTTCGGATGAGGTATAAATCAGTATGGGGTATATAAATACTTTGTTTGTTCCATAGCATTATGTTTTATTTCTTTTGTTTCCACAAGGAACTGATGTATCCCACGGATGTACGGATGTTTGTACTTGCTGCAGCACTAAAGTCTGGATATGAAATTGATAAGTTGTTCGAACTGACTAAAATAGATCGCTGGTTTCTCAACAAAATGAAAAATATTGTGAACTATCAGTTACGGATTGAGAGTTTGGGTCCGAAACAGCTCTCTAAGGAGTTAATCATGGAAGCTAAGCAGTTGGGGTTTTCGGATATGCAAATCGCAATATGCGTGAAGAGTACAGAACTAGCTGTGAGACACACTAGGGAGGAGTTTGGTAAATTTGTTAAGCATTACCTCATTTGAAAACGTTGACTTTTTTTTAAATGCTGATTTATTTTACACAGGCGTTTACCCTTTCGTTAAACAAATTGATACTGTGGCTGCAGAGTGGCCGTGTTCCACAAACTACTTATACCTGTCTTATAGTGCCAGTAGCCACGATCTAGAGTTTCCCGGAAATCATGTCATGGTTATTGGTGAGTTTTCAAAGAACGTCAGTATTACATAGTCAGAGGCATTTAGGTTGTTTTCAAATTGTAATCACATTTTTTCAAGGTTCCGGAGTTTACAGAATCGGATCCTCAGTGGAATTTGATTGGTGTGCCGTTGGATGTATAAGAGAACTCAGACGGTTGGAAAAGAAGACTATCATGGTCAACTATAATCCGGAAACTGTCAGTACAGATTACGACATGTGTGACAGACTATATTTCGAAGAGATTTCGTTTGAAGTACGTACATCTAAAATTCTGGTCATCTTGTTTGAACTGTTGAACTAAATAATTTCTTTTCCGGTGAACTTACATAGGTTGTTATGAACATCTACAACTTCGAAAACCCGGAGGGTATTATCTTGTGCATGGGTGGTCAACTTCCGAATAATATCGCAATGGATCTGCATAGGCAACGGGCTAAGATATTGGGAACATCTCCAGATAGCATCGACAATGCGGAAAATCGATTCAAGTTCTCCAGAATGTTGGATCGAGTTGGAATTTCTCAGCCGAGGTAGACATAGACAAAATTGTGCTTTTACTTGCAAGCATACGACGATACATATTTGACGTGCTGGTCTGAAAACAATGCATCGTTTTTAAAATTTACAGGTGGAAGGAGCTGACAAGTTATGAATCCGCCGAAGAATTTTGCCAAGAAGTCGGATATCCTTGTCTGGTTCGCCCATCATATGTACTGAGTGGGGCAGCCATGTTAGTTGCCCACAGTGCTCAAGATTTGCAAAAATACTTGCAGACATGTGCAGCCTTAACAAAGGACAAGCCAGTTGTTATATCCAAATTCATAACCGAAGCTAAGGTGAGTATTTAGTATGCATTGTTTATGCATACGCGACATAAAAATAATTCAGTTCTTCCAATGCCGACATTATTACATACACCATTTTCTCATAATGTTTTCAAATATTTTGAATTTGCAATAACAAGGCCGGAAAACCGAAATAGTTTTGAGATAAACCCCTAAAATTGGGTAGAACTTGAGTTTTTCGGATATCTTTGGCATTTAAAGGGACTTTTATAATATTTTTAGATTTAAAACATAGCATCATTGTATTAGATGATTTACTATGAATATAGATCTGTAGTCAAATTCATTTAACTCCATACAGTTGTTGAGATTCACCCAAAAATCTGAGTATGAATGTTCGTTTAGTTCTTGGTCCCCGTTCAAAAGTCTTGTTATTCAAACTATAACATAATTAGCAAAAATTAACGTTTAATCGGATCAACGTGTAGAAATAAATGAAACTTCATTTTTTTAAAGGAAATTGATATTGACGCGGTGGCACGTGAAGGTGAAATCCTGTGTATGGCCGTATCTGAGCATGTCGAGAATGGTAAGGTTGTGCTTGATTTAGAATTATATGGATGGAATAGAATGTCTTTTAATTTTAAAGACATTTTTGGATTATTAATTTTATATCATAAGTCGAAGTATCCTGTACCAATAATGATAATTTTCAACTAATTTGATTGTAAAAATATTCATTTTACAATAGCTGGAGTGCATTCGGGTGATGCGACGTTGGTAACCCCACCTCAGGATTTGAACGAGGAGACACTTGCAAAAATCAAATCCATTGTCCATGCGATTGCAAAGTCCTTGGAAGTTTCTGGGCCGTTCAACATGCAACTAATTGCTAAGGTTGTTGACTTATACTATTAATAATCCAATATTATAAACTATAGCGCACAGTCACTAATTCAATTGTTATCCCATAGGATAACGAGCTAAAAGTAATTGAATGCAACGTCCGAGTTTCAAGATCTTTTCCATTTGTCTCTAAAACGCTGGATTATGACTTTGTGGCTGTTGCTACAAAAGTCGTAATTCAAGCAAAGGTAGACCCCGTGGATATAATGGGTGGTTGTGGCCGTGTGGGAGTTAAAGTGCCACAGTTTTCGTTTTCTCGATTGGCAGGTTAGTTTAAAAATACCAAGGTATATGCTTTCGTGTCATGCAATAATAGTCCCTCCATAAATATTTTCCACCATTGTTTTAAAGGGGCCGATGTCATGCTTGGAGTTGAAATGGCTTCGACCGGAGAAGTTGCATGTTTTGGAGAAAACAGATACGAAGCGTATTTGAAGGCAATGATAAGCACGGGATTCACGATTCCACAACGAACCGTTCTTCTATCCGTCGGAACTTTCAAGGTTCGTTGCGTATTTCCTTTATTTCGTTTTTAAAAAATGAACATGATTAAAATAAACAACATTTAATTTTAATTACAATAACTTGGATTTCAGCACAAATCGGAGTTACTTCAAAGTGTAGTAATACTTCAGAGAATGGGATATAAGCTTTACGGCAGTATGGGAACCGCCGATTTCTATATGGAACATGGAATTCAGGTAATTTATTTTTCTAATCCTATGTAAATCTGGGGCACACAGACAATCTCCGGCTTATTGTTAGGTCGCTTTGATATCGTGCAATTACAAGTCCGTGGATTCAGATAAGTCATCTGTTGTCTCAAGCATGATCGACTGCCGAGATGCGGTACGTTTGATGACAGCAGGCTTGTCAATAAACCTAATTGACTCGGTGTGGCGACTTTGTTTAGTTGACGACGAGTTTCCAATGGATTGAAGACTCTTGGCAATATTCGGAGTTTCAAGCTTTTTAATGGACGTATGAGGTGCTTTCTTAGGAGGTGCTGGCTTTGGTGTTTCCCATTCTACCAAATCTGCGTGAGAGCCTGGAGGGGTTGGTAACTTGCGGAAGTCCCAATTACTTTGAAAAGGGCCTCGAACCGGACTCAATTCCCCGACTAAGTGATTGGATGAGAGTGTGGAAATGTTTCGATGACTCAATCTCGACAACACGTATTCGCGAAGTTCTTTTCCCACGACATCTCTTAAAAGGCTGCATTCTTGCTATAATTATTGAATAGAAATTTGCATGCATATTAATTTTGAGTTAATTGCAAAATATTCATTGACAAGGCCTCTGTACCTTGTACTCTTCAATCGTAGTTATGTCCAAAGAACTATTTCCTAAGTCGTAGCGAGGGTCCAGCATCAGTTCGCAAAGATTTTCAACCTGTAGTATATACATAGCTGACTGCGCATAAGCTCGAAATTCGTTCGACTTTTTCGACATTTTGATAAAATGTTTGATGAAAAACTCTATAAGAAGGGTTTTCCGGAACATCGAAAACTTTTGTTGAATGACGGGAAGTTGTTGTAAATCTATTGACTGTTTCCGTTCATCGGTTGGAAATGCACCGGAGGCTTTCTGCTTCTCAAATTCTTTTAAGCGAGCCTTATGTTCCCTAAGTTTCTGTTCGTACAATAAATGATTACGTCGCAATCGATCCTGCGTTTTGTCTTTCTTCGTTTGCGATTTGTTTGCGTTGCCGTGATGCGTACGAAACTCTAGCTCAATCATCGCCTAGTAAAAGGATATGTGATATCAAAAATACTATGAAATTCTACAATTATTTGTTAATGTTAAACGAAAATAAGAAATGCGTAGGCGACCGTACCTCATCTTCAAGTAGATCAATATTTGTTTTTCTTTTGGACCCCTTTTTCTTCTTCGGGACTGCTGGTTCTACGTCCACCATTCCACCAAACAGAATTGGATTGTGCTAAAGTAAAACCCCCGAGTCAAAATTAATTTTTTTTTGAATGTTTAGAATTATATTTTGACAACAATGCAATTCTTACAATTTTCAGTAGACCCTGTTTGTCTGGAACTGTAAGTATACTGTATAGTTTCTTAACGTCAGGTACAGGGTAAAACTCCCGTCGCAGACAGGCAAGGTTCCGAATAGCGTAAATGCAGTAAATCGTTAAGTTGTCTTTGACATGACTGAGGTGAGCTTGAACCAGTCGGGTATTTTGAGAAGGAATGTTCTTTAGTAAGTTTTGGCTCTGGACAAAGAAGTTGGGCATTTTTCCTTTTGCAAGGCAGTCGTATAATTTGCTTAAAATTGCTCGAAGATGAACTCCAGGCTGCTCGTCGTTCCACCCGACATAATCCTCATTGCACATAAAATACAAGATATTACGGATATGCTCGATTCCAATTCCTTGAGGTCCCAGAGGGGCAAGGAAAGCTCGAAATATCAAACTCGAGAATATGTAGGTTCGCCAATGAACGTTTTTAAAGGTGTTAAGTAGCTGAGTTTCTGCCAGTGCAAAATTAAGTTGCCATTCTAAGCTTTGCTGTGTGTTGAAAAAATCGATGGATCGAAATCCAAGGGGCACAACCGTAACACCGAGCTTTTCAATCAATTCAATCTGTAATATTAAGACTAGCTTTTAGTATGTCATACATTCTGTCAGCAAGATAAAAAAAATTAAATTGAAGGCTCTACCTGCTCTTGATTAGGCCAGGACTCTCGAAGCCCCGATGAGTTTGTTCCGTTTAGTACTCTTTGGTTGAACCAAAAATAGTAGTTCGGCGGCCAGTTTTTGCTGTGCAAAGACGGGGTAAATGTATAGGGCATATGAAAGTCATTGGCATTATCGACAGTGTCTTCCTCAGACACATACGGCACAGCGCTTCGGACTGTGGTACCCAAAACGACGGCTTGTGAGATGGTATTTGGGTTCAGTCCTGATCTTAGTCCCATGTAATGGAACTCTGAGCAGTATTCGGATGAGAATTGGGTAGAATTCAAGTAATGTCTGGTTTCGTACAGGGACTCACTAGGAACTCTGTCACTGTCAGATGAACTATCGGAATCCGTATCGGATTCCTCGTCCGAAGACAAGTTCTCGTGCTTTACAGATATGAAACACTTCGAAGACAAAGGGTCTTGTTTCTCAGCGTCCTCCTCAGATTTTACTCTATTCCTGGCTGGATACTGCCACAACTCCTTCAGTTCCACATGTCTCCATTTATGACGGACGTCTTCGCTCGCAATGGAACTTGAACGGGAAAATGCACTAGTGTTCGAACCGTTTGAAATTCTGTAAATTGTTTAGACAAGGAAGAGTCGGGTATAAGTTTCAAAGGAAAACGGCTTACTAACCTCTCGTAACCGGAACTTGACGATTGGCCGTTGAGATTTTGCAGGGATTTTGATTGTCTGGGGTTGAAATTCAGTTTATTAAATTCCTTGATAGTAATTAAACTGAAACCCAGCGTAACTATTTAAATAAACTCACCCGTTGCGCTTAGTTCTTTTTGGAACTGGGGGGACTAACGTATTTTTTTGGAATTGGTTGTAATTAAATACAGGGGGATGGTTATCAGTTATTGGAGGTGTGTATGATGGGTTTATTTGTAAAGATGGAATACTTGATTCCTGAAAAATAGAGTTGTTCGTTGAATTGATATATATGTACATTTTGCCTACGACTTGGCATACAAATATATAAGCTGATTGAACAACTTACACTTTTTGCTCCATTAATCGATGCTAAGTTGAGAGTTGGCTTTGGTTTATTTACCAAAGGGTAGTTTACCGGAAGTATACCACTCGGGCGTCGGTTCTTAAATTTATCTTCCAGATTCTTCTGGGAAGTACTAGTCGATGGCACTGCATTTGAGGATTCTCCGAGATTTTGGGAAAATTGTTTCGGTTTATTGATTCCTAGTCGTTCTTCTATGGCATTAGCACTACTGAAAATTCACCCACAACAAATTTTACCCTCATAAAATAAATCTATCTTATCAAGTTAATTTAGGAATAATGAATACCTACTTCGAGTGTGGTGACGCCATTGGCGAAGTAGCTCTCATTTGAACAGTTTTTCTAAAGTCTTCAGCGTCAATGTCACTTCCGGACACTTCTGACAGTCTATCTTCAGAGTCGGCTTCTGAGGCTGTGTCGTTGAATTTACCCCCGTATGCGTAGTCGTAACTGGAATCCTTGGTCGGTCTATAAATATCGGCTGCAACATCCGCACACCTCAGTCGAACAAATCCTCTTGGCACTAAAAAAGACGAAGCTTTTATATATCTAGATCCCTTTATAACTACCATTTCGGTGGTTTAAAAAACAATTACCGTTATTTTTGTCGTCCGGTTCTTCCATGGCAAACCTTAAGATCGGAGGGACTCCTTTGGCCGATGAGTATTGTATCGCTTGTAAGGAATCCCATTCGGAGTTCTGATATACTTCTAAGTTGTCCCATGTCATTGTAAATTCAAGAGGCAGAATTCCTTCACACATGAACGTGTTTCTTGGGTCAGACCCGTAGTAAAAACTCCCGTAGTATTCTTCATCCACAAAATTGTCTGGCGGTTGGTAAATATAATTTTGGGCTAGAACTTGGGGCATTCCATGGAGTAAGTGACATCGACGCTCTCCCAAAATCATCCCTTCGGTTGGGGGTTCCGAAAGTTTGTTATTAATGTTCGACTCTTTGTCCCGCTTGAATTGCGACGCTGAATCCTTTGACCTATGGTTTTAAAACGGCAGATTGATTAAACACGACGATTTGAATTCTTTTAATTATGATTTGCCCATTATGTTTTTAAATCGAATCTTAAAGGCGGCATAAGGTTCTAAGCATGCATTGGCCTGCATTATCGAGAAAATCAGATTTTTCGTCTATAAACTGCAACAGCAGCAGCACTATTAAGGAGTGTTTTAAATGTATGACGATATCCAATATGTATCATGTTTATTTACCAGGTTCGTTTCTAGGAATTTATCATAATGCGTAATGTTTGATGATTACTTGATTACAATTAGTCAGTTGAATAATTGTACATTTGATTGAGGTATTCATTTAAAAACCTTAATGTAAATACTTCACTGATAACGTGATAACAATGACGGCCTTGTTTTTTAATTGAAGAAAAATTAGTATTTCATATTGACCATTTACTGAAATCATTAAGGCATGCATTCGATTCAGATAAAAATATTATCTGTTACTTCTATTTTCCAAATTACAACTCAAATACATTTTAATTTTAAAAAATTGGATTGCTCGAAAAACAGTAAATGAAAACAATGCAAACGACATAAAATAGTCGATAATTTATTTCAACATCTAAAGCGAAAAAGGGAAGCGATACAAGATTTGTGAAACTGCATTACGAAGTATTTACTTATTACTCCCTATGAAATTTTTGGTATATCCAGTATTGTCCGGATCAACCGGGTCATAAAAGCAAGACAACATAATACTCATTCGATCTTGCATATCTATTTAATCTATTAGTACTTACAAAAATGTCATCACCATTTAATAAATAATTTATTGGACTTTGAGCATTCATAATGCATTTGAAAGCATTTTGTTTATAGCTCATATATATCGTGTTAAACTTTTGTACAATAACATCCTTAATAATTAATTGATTAGATTCCCTGTTCGAGTTTATTCGATTCTCAAGTGGTTTCTTGTCTGGACTGGAAATACTTTTAAAGTGGTGAAGGTCCTGCAAGTCTCGCATGCACTTTGTTAACCCAGTTTTGTGTCCCGTTATGAAATGCAAATTTATAATTGGGTTTTTGAGTTTAAACTACTTGAAACCACATTTACCTTTCAAAGTTGTCGAAAAATTGTATGCACATGAGGAGATTGTTAAGGACAAATGTATTAATATCCGTCTCAATTTCTTCCTTCATCCGTTTTAAGTTATGCTCTTGTATATCCTTTAGGAGTTTATCCACTTGCTCATTTGCATTATCTTCCGTCCAGTCGATTTCATCGAGGTCGACCAGAGCCGGAGATTCGATAACTCCAGGGTGGTTTTTACTGGGCTTCGAGAGACAGCCGACACCCATTTTAATTTGTTAAACAAACTTGCAACGGAACTAAATACAAATCCTTAAATAACCGTTTTCTGATACTCCCACAATTTCATCCTTTGATGTAACGAAGATTTATTTTGTGGTTTCAAAATAACTAAATCACTTAGAATTAGGATTGACAAAAAACAAAAAAGGTTTCAGCCATTTATTAGTTTGGAATCCGGATTGCTAAAATGTCCTTGCAATATTTGCACGTTAACACGATTCACCCGTAAACACAAATGAACTGAGGTCGAATCGACTATAAACCGTACCTATGGTGTTTCATATCTTATCTTCTGACTTTAATCTCTGAAAAAGATCGATTGAATTAGCTGTGACAATGGTTGAACCTGAAATGCGTCCGTTACTAAATGTACCATTATACGTATCAATTATGTTAATGTTAGGGAGGGATGTGCTTATACTTTTCCTAACCTTAGAATATCTATTACTGGTACTGGAATCAACTGGATAATATTCTGAAAATTGTGAGATAGACTATATACACTTTTTGCTTCATCCTTGGTTTATGTTTCCAAGTTAGATAACTGATAAGCGTCTGTGACATTTTGCTTCTTGTTTTTAGTTGGTCGGGAATGATATTAAGGGATCGAGTATTTTAAACAACAACTGTGTTACTTTTCTGACGACAGTGTTTCGACATTCTCTGAAACAATATGTAATGGTGAATATGATCCGAAGTTCCATTTTCGATTTCAAACATATGAATATAATGGCGTGTGGGTACGATTCACGAATTGATTTTGTAAACTAAAATAGTATAAAATATAGTTTTGCAATATTGCTGAACAGTCTTAGAAAATGAGCTTTAAAATGCAATTTATGGAATAACAGTTGAGGTCGAGTTATGAATGGTAACTAATTTACAATTTTGTTTTCATTCTCCAAAAACATAAATAAAATATATGTAAAGTACGGTCAGATTCTATTGCATCTACATCAACACGAATAGGATAATACGTATATATAGAAAAAACTAGATAAAATTATCCCACGCTGGGAACTTTGGTAAATGAGATCTGTGCCTAATTATTTTCATGAAAACTTTCAGGAGACATGGATTATTGGTACAAATGTTTCCACCATTAAAGTAATTCGTCTGAAAACAGAACTCCTCTTTCCATACGAACATAGCATGTAATCGTTTTATTTTATTATTTTATTATTGCTTCAAAGAACATTTAATGCATCACTTAATATCTGCCGGGGGGGTTATATTGAGCAACCACATAACAATAAACTTGACATATTATTATTATCTGTTTGTTCGTAATTACGATGGTCTAATCTGGGAAGCGTCATTTTAAAGTGCATTGAATGTGACAAACTGCCTAATCTGGATTAATAATGATTGACTCTTTGATGAAGTTTAGATAGTTTTGGAAGTTTCCAATAACGTCAATAAACATGCAAGTTGCAAGTACGTCTATGTTCCAATTTACCGTTTCGTCATTTGAAACTGAAACAGAACTCAATTTGTGTTCCGCATTTGTTATAAATAATTCAACAACTCATTGTGGGTATTGTAAAAACAAGCAATAATAAAACGTTGTAAACGTTGACAAAGCTCGCAAAAACCAATTTGGCTAATTTTACTGTGCATCAACAACTGACTTGATATTAGCTTACAATACTTGGTAGGGACACCACAAAGTTGGACACATGGTGTCCCACGTTTTGTATTTCTTAGATGTCAAGGCATCTTGCTCGGTATCCTACTTCTACCTACCTCGCATAGCTCGGTATCCTACTGCTACCTACCTCGCATAGCTCGGTATCCTACTCCTACCTACCTCGCATAGCTCGGTATCATAGTCCTATCTACCTCGCATAGCTCGGTATCCAACTCCTAACTACATTAAATAGCTCGGTATTTTACTCCTACCAACCTCGCATAGCTCGGTAGCTTAACATGGCCAATCTCACCATTTTAACCAAAAATATATATTGCAACTAATCACCAATTCCACTTGTCGATACATGTCAATGTTGATGATTGACAACTGATTCAGTCAATTGGATAATACATATAGAAATGACTTTGTAATTTCGTTACATAGGCTGTTGCCAATCATCGTAAATGATCGTCACTGAATCCCCTATATTAGATCGAAAACTTCTGGTTAAACAACAAGTTCTTAAACGCCCTAATTGGAATATGTCATATCATTGTTTCACGATCAGTTCAATTAGCAGTTGAGATGACTTTTAAAAACTAATTGATAAAATCGACGATAACTACACTTCCCAAACACAAAAACTACTTTCAATGAAATTGTATTGCTCTAAATAGTCAATTAACACGGTGAAAGTATGCAAAACATTTTAAAACCTTTAAAATTGGTTTCTTCATCTTTAAGCTGTTGATTAATATCCAATATTTCGGTTTCTAATCGTGTTGATTCCATTGACTATTTAAATTCATGCAATTTCGTTTAAAAAGTTTTGATGTTTCACAATTGTATAATTGGATGTTGATTTATGTTGTTTTGATTTATATTCTATATTCAAAACTTTAAACAATTACAACACTACATCCATGCAGCCACATGCTTAGTGTATTGTTTTATGTTGTATTCAATTTGATTCTGAATTTTTTTGTTAGCAGCAGGCAAATCTTTTGATGATTTCCTTTACATAATGATTTATGTTTAATGAAAATTGTGTTCGTTTATATACCAAATTTACATATATGGTTTTTATCAATTTTTCTTTTTGAGACATTTTTAGGTTTTCTTTACAAATTGTGCAACACGAAAATGACTTTCGAGGATATCGTATTGGTTTATAAACTAAATGAATTTCTATTGCTTTACATAGGTAACGTATCTGGAAACATGAATGATATATATAAATCAACACGATTTGAATCAATAATTTTAAACGTATTTACATATTTGCTACACAAAACAACAATTAAGGATTCATAAAAGCCTTAATTGAGACATTTCAAAATATTGTTTCATGATCTGTTCAAATTGATTCAAAATCAGGATCGATCCATTTAAAACAGTGTTTTAGCTTACAATAAGCCTGTAAGGCTTTCTGTTGGAAGCAAGCTAATTTTCGTATACCTTCTCTTCAATATTGATTTATGTTGAATGGCATTTGATCTAAAAATATTCTGTTGGAAGCAACAAAATTTTCTTATACTTTCTCTTAAATATTGATTTATGATGAATGTCATTTGATCCAAAAATATTCTGTTGGAAGCAACAAAATTTTTTTATGCTTTCTCTTAAATATTGATTTGAGTTGAATGGCATTTGATCCAAAAATATTCTTTTGGAAGCAAGCAAATTTTCTTATTTTTTCTCTTAAATATTGATTTATGTTGAATAGCATTTGATCCAAAAATATTCTGTTGGAAGCAAGGAAATTTTCTTATACTTTCTCTTCAATATTGATTTATGTTGAATGGCATTTGATCCAAAAATATTCTGTTGGAAGCAAGCTAATTTTCTTATACTTTCGCTCAAATATTGATTTATGTTGAATGGCATTTGATCCCGTTGGAAGAAAGCAAATTTTCTTATTCTTTCTCTTGAATGGCATTTGATCCAAAAATATTCTGTTGGAAGCAAGTTAATTTTCTTATACTTTCGCTCAAATATTGATATATGTTGAATGGCATTTGATCCTGTTGGAAGCAAGCAAATTTTCTTATTTTTTCTTTTAAATATTGATTTATGTTGAATGGCATTTGATTCAAAAATATTCTGTTGGAAGCAACAAAATTTTCTTATACTTTCTATTCAATATTGATTTTTGTTGAATGGCATTTGATCCAAAAATATTCTGTTGGAGGCAAGCTAATTTTCTTATACTTTCGCTCAAATATTGATTTATGTTGAATGACATTTGATCCAAAAATATTCTTTTGGAGGTAAACTAATTTTCTTATACTTTCGCTCAAATATTGATTTATGTTGAATGGCATTTGATCCAAAAATATTCTGTTGGAAGCAACCAAATTTTCTTATACTTTCTCTTAAATATTGATTTATGTTGAATGGCATTTGATCCAAAAATATTCTGCTGGAAGCAATAATTTTCTTATGCATTCTCTTAAATATTGATTGATGTTGAATAGCATTTGATCCAAAAATATTCTGTTGGAAGCAAGTTAATTTTCTTATACTTTCTCTTAAATATTGATTTATGTTGAATAGCATTTGATCCAAAAATATTCTGTTGGAAGCAAGCTAATTTTCTTATACTTTCGCTCAAATATTGATATATGTTGAATGGCATTTGATCCTGTTGGAAGCAAGCAAATTTTCTTATTCTTTCTCTTCAATATTGATTTATGTTGAATGGCATTTGATCAAAAAATATTCTGTTGGAAGCAAGCTAATTTTCTTATACTTTCGCTCAAATATTGATATATGTTGAATGGCATTTGATCCTGTTGGAAGCAAGCAAATTTTCTTATTCTTTCTCTTCAATATTGATTTATGTTGAATGGCATTTGATTCAAAAATATTCTGTTGGAAGCAACAAAATTTTCTTATACTTTCTATTCAATATTGATTTTTGTTGAATGGCATTTGATCCAAAAATATTCTGTTGGAGGCAAGCTAATTTTCTTATACTTTCGCTCAAATATTGATTTATGTTGAATGACATTTGATCCAAAAATATTCTTTTGGAGGTAAACTAATTTTCTTATACTTTCGCTCAAATATTGATTTATGTTGAATGGCATTTGATCCAAAAATATTCTGTTGGAAGCAACCAAATTTTCTTATACTTTCTCTTAAATATTGATTTATGTTGAATGGCATTTGATCCAAAAATATTCTGCTGGAAGCAATAATTTTCTTATGCATTCTCTTAAATATTGATATATGTTGAATGGCATTTGATCCTGTTGGAAGCAAGCAAATTTTCTTATTCTTTCTCTTCAATATTGATTTATGTTGAATGGCATTTGATCCAAAAATATTCTGTTGGAAGCAAGCTAATTTTCTTATACTTTCGCTCAAATATTGATTTATGTTGAATGGCATTTGATCCTGTTGGAAGCAACCAAATTTTCTTATTCTTTCTCTTCAATATTGATTTATGTTGAATGGCATTTGATCCAAAAATATTCTGTTGGAAGCAAGCTAATTTTCTTATACTTTCGCTCAAATATTGATATATGTTGAATGGCATTTGATCCTGTTGGAAGCAAGCAAATTTTCTTATTCTTTCTCTTCAATATTGATTTATGTTGAATGGCATTTGATCCAAAAATATTCTGTTGGAAGCAAGCTAATTTTCTTATACTTTCGCTCAAATATTGATTTATGTTGAATGGCATTTGATCCTGTTGGAAGCAACCAAATTTTCTTATTCTTTCTCTTCAATATTGATTTATGTTGAATGGCATTTGATCCAAAAATATTCTGTTGGAAGCAAGCTAATTTTCTTATACTTTCGCTCAAATATTGATTTATGTTGAATGGCATTTGATCCTGTTGGAAGCAACCAAATTTTCTTATTCTTTCTCTTCAATATTGATTTATGTTGAATGGCATTTGATCCAAAAATATTCTGCTGGAAGCAATAATTTTCTTATGCATTCTCTTAAATATTGATTTATGTTGAATAGCATTTGATCCAAAAATATTCTGTTGGAAGCAAGTTAATTTTCTTATACTTTCTCTTAAATATTGATTTATGTTGAATAGCATTTGACCCAAAAATATTCTGTTGGAAGCAAGCTAATTTTCTTATACTTTCGCTCAAATATTGATATATGTTGAATGGCATTTGATCCTGTTGGAAGCAAGCAAATTTTCTTATACTTTCTCTTAAATATTGATTTATGTTGAATGGCATTTGATCCAAAAATATTCTGTTGGAAGCAAGCTAATTTTCTTATACTTTCGCTCAAATATTGATTTATGTTGAATGGCATTTGATCCTGTTGGAAGAAAGCAAATTTTCTTATTCTTTCTCTTAAATATTGATTTATGTTGAATGGCATTTGATCCAAAAATATTCTGTTGGAAGCAAGTTAATTTTCTTATACTTTCGCTCAAATATTGATTTATGTTGAATGGCATTTGATCCAAAAATATTCTGTTGGAAGCAATCAAATTTTCTTATACTTTCTCTTAAATATTGATTTATGTTGAATGGCAATCGATCCAAAAATATTCTGCTGGAAGCAATAATTTTCTGATACTTTCGCTCAAATATTGATTTATGTTGAATGGCATTTGATCCAAAAATATTCTTTTGAAGGTAAACTAATTTTCTTATTCTTTCTCTTAAATATTGATTTATGTTGAATGGCATTTGATCCAAAAATATTCTGTTGGAAGCAAGCTAATTTTCTTATACTTTCGCTCAAATATTGATTTATGTTGAATGGCATTTGATCCAAAAATATTCTGTTGGAAGCAACAAAATTTTCTTATACTTTCTCTTCAATATTGATTTATGTTGAATGGCATTTGATCCAAAAATATTCTGCTGGAAGCAATAATTTTTTTATGCATTCTCTTAGATATTGATTTATGTTGAATAGCATTTGATCCAAAAATATTCTGTTGGAAGCAAGTTAATTTTCTTATACTTTCTCTTAAATATTGATTTATGTTGAATAGCATTTGACCCAAAAATATTCTGTTGGAAGCAAGCTAATTTTCTTATACTTTCGCTCAAATATTGATATATGTTGAATGGCATTTGATCCTGTTGGAAGCAAGCAAATTTTCTTATACTTTCTCTTAAATATTGATTTATGTTGAATGGCATTTGATCCAAAAATATTCTGTTGGAAGCAAGCTAATTTTCTTATACTTTCGCTCAAATATTGATTTATGTTGAATGGCATTGGATCCTGTTGGAAGAAAGCAAATTTTCTTATTCTTTCTCTTAAATATTGATTTATGTTGAATGGCATTTGATCCAAAAATATTCTGTTGGAAGCAAGTTAATTTTCTTATACTTTCGCTCAAATATTGATTTATGTTGAATGGCATTTGATCCAAAAATATTCTGTTGGAAGCAACAAAATTCATTTGCGTTGTCAACTTGTTTTAAATTTCGAAAAGGGATAAAAAACCATCTATATAAATTCCTTATTAAAACCAATACAATTACGTTAAAACTTGTTTTTATGTTGCGCAATTCATATCAAACCTCAAAATCATTAAAAATTATTTATGTTGAATGGATTTAAATTTGTATTTAAAAGACTTTGATGCACTTCGAAAACCTCTTTAGCGTTGCCAAGTTTGCTTATACTACAGGGTTCAAATTAATTGGTATCTTGTTTATTGATGTATGCCATTTGATCCATAAATTTCCTGTCGGAAGCAAGTTAAATTTTTGGTAATTGATATTGTTCGATGTTGTGTTGACCAACACCATGCTTCTATTTGCTGTATCTTGAATGTGTTTTAAAGGAGTCATCGGCTCACACAGACGGACAGGTCGAGATCATAAGCTCGCTGCTTCTATGTACATATGCGAGCTAATAAAAACAGCTTATAAACATTAATATTTGACGGATGGCTTAAAAATAATACAGATACCGTAAAAACGATTAGACTGGACGCTTTGAATTGATTAGAAATATAATGAGTTATGTCAACGGCTCGGTATTTCTTTATCTTGCTACCGAGTAATCGAACACGAATACTTTCATTGAATTAATTTTTGATCGATGATTGATCAATGCAGGTTGAGCCAATAGAGTGGACCTTTGAAAACATTGGAGAAGCAGGAGACCAAGGTGAACTGATCGACTTATCAGATTATTTGGCGAGAAGGCAACTTGATATGGTGATCAACCTACCCATGAGATCGGGTGGTGCTCGTCGAGTCTCCTCATTTTTAACTCATGGCTTTAGGACTCGACGTTTGGCTGTGGACTTTTCTGTTCCACTCGTGACGGATGTTAAATGTGCAAAGCTTCTGGTCGAAGTAATTTCTATCCTGTTTTAATGAAACATGACAATTTTAAATGAATGAATGACAAATTAAAGCATTACATCACACATTCCTCCAGGCATTACGTAGACTTGGGCGAAATCTTCCAAAAATGAAACCTCACATCGATTGCATCACATCTCGAACCACGATTAGACTTCCAGGTTTTATAGACGTCCATGTACACTTAAGGGAGCCGGGTCAAACCCACAAAGAAGACTTCGCAACGGGTACTGCTGCGGCTTTAGCTGGTGGATTTACGATGGTATGCGCAATGCCAAACACACAACCATCGATCGTGGATAAGGCTACTTTGTCCATGGCCAAGGAGGTATAAGCTAATTATTTGTTTGATAGTAAGCTGATGTAAATCTAGGGATCTTTAAATAACATTTACTAATTATGAACATTTCTGAACCCCTAAGCTTGCAAAAAAAAGTGCGAGGTGTGACTACGCTCTTTACATCGGAGGCACCCAAAAGAATTACGAGGAAATTCCAGAGTTATCAAATACCGTGGCTGGATTGAAATTATACCTGAACGACACTTTCACAACCCTGAAAATGAATGACATCACAATGTGGACAAAGGTTGGTTTTGGATTGTTTATTAAGTGCATAGATTTTTGGAAAACATCTTCCATTCAATTAATTATAAATGCTCTGTTGACTTTATTCATTCATTCAGCACTTTGTCAACTGGCCATCAAATGTTCCACTCTGCGTTCATGCTGAAAGTAGCACTTGTGCTGCTGCTATTTTGGTAGCAAGTATATACAATCGACCCGTCCATATTTGTCATGTATCGCTCCGAGAAGAGATTGAGCTTATCAAAGCTGCTAAGCTGAAGGTGAGTCAGTACGACCTTTCCGATAATTTGCTTTTATTTCGGCAAATCTTCTCTATTGTTTACTTTCATGCAGGGTTATCCAATTACATGCGAAGTGACGCCGCATCATCTGTTTATGACAGCTGAGGATTTGGAATGGCTTGGAGATAGACGGGGTCAAGTACGTCCCTGCTTGGCAAATGACGATGACCAGAAAGCCCTTTGGGAAAACATGAACATCATTGATATCATTGCTTCTGATCATGGTAAACCATGCGTTAAGTATTTTTATCAGATTAAAAGGATGAGAGTTAGTTTAAACCCATTGTAATTGTAGCACCTCATACGAACGAAGAGAAAATGTGCGATAAACCATGCCCTGGATTTCCTGGTTTGGAAACTACGGTACCTTTGATGTTAAATGCGGTGCACGAGGGAAGACTCACATTAGAAGATGTTGTGGACAAGCTGTATCACAATCCTAGGCGAATATTCAACTTGCCTGAGCAAGTTAACACTTACGTTGAGGTATATCGTAATGCAAATCCGGTCGTCAATCTTAAAGAGTGTTAGAATATGCTAATCTTAAGTGCAAAACAAATATCATTTAAACCTTTCAGATTGATATGGAACAAGAGCATGTTGTCGATGAAAAGAAAATGTTTACCAAATGTAAGTGGACACCATTCCACGGCCGAAGACTAAAAGGATCGGTGTGTCGGGTTGTACTTCGAGGGGAAGTTGCATACGTTGATGGCCAGGTTTTGGTAGCCCCAGGATTTGGCATTGACTTAAAAGAATGGCAGATAAAGCATCCAACAGTTACGACGGTAATGATAGAAACCTGACAATTACACCTTACCCCTTCCTCACCAACTTTTAAAATCTAAAACGTGTAATTCAATGTTATAGTATCCAACGTCAATTCTGAAAGATGTTCCTGCGGAAGGGAGAACAACTCCTATCCCGCGATCTTTGACACGGGAGCTAACGGTTTCATGCGGGAGCTTTGGAGAAGGACTTGACACTTCCTTTGGTTAGACATAATATTATTTTGGAGTGTAATTAATACGTTTTATTTAAAAAACTTAATTATTAATTGATGGTTCTTTAGAATGCCCTGCCGACCTGATGAGTCCCACAAGACCGCATTCCAGAACATATTATTCTCGACGGTCATGTTCTCCTGTTATAGGCGGATCTAGCATTGAAAATATTGCGGCGCAGCTTGGTTCCCCCGGCCATCCAGCTATTCAACAATACGTTCTTGAAAAAATGTCGTCGGCTTCTGCCGCTTCGAATCTCGTCTCTGTTCCGTCTGTGTCACCGGCTGCCAGTCAGTCTAATGCCGAAGTTCTGAAGAAACTTACGGGAAGACACGTTCTACGTGCTGGTATGTTCAGCAAAAATGAGCTCCATGCAATGTTTAATCTCGCTCAAACCCTGAGGACGGCTGTTCAGAAGGATAGAGCACTGGATCATATTTTGAAGGTACGATACTGTGACATTTTGGTGAAACGATATAAATTAAATACGGTACTCTAAATTAAGCATTACCATAAAAAACTTAAATTGTAGGGTAAAATCATGGCATCCATATTTTACGAAGCAAGTACTCGAACGAGCTGCAGCTTTGCAGCTGCATTTCACCGTCTCGGAGGCAACGTGATTTCAGTTGACGAGTCTACTTCCTCTGCAAAGAAGGGTGAATCCCTTGAAGGTACGCTCTTTCAAGTTTTAAGTTAGTGATGTTTCGCAAAGGGTTTTTACTATTTGTAATTTGAAGACAGGTTCGATGTCGACGTTACAAAGTTAATTTAACTTTAACCCAATTAAATTACTTTAATTTAATTCTTTCACTTTAGATAAAAGATCTTTGAAATGAATGGATTTCTGGAACCATAATTGATCTATTTAATTATTAATAATATTAATTTGTAAATTGAATCAGATACGATTGCTGTTATGAGTGGATACGTTGACATTGTTATATTGAGACATACCGAGCCGGGTGCCGTTAAGGTAAGGCTTCTGTTATGTCTGATTGAACGAGATTATCTAAATTAGGACAGTCAAATAAAATCTATACAATTATGACCACCAACAGAGAGCCGCTTCGAAATCCAGAAAGCCAGTTATCAATGCGGGGGATGGGACAGGAGAACATCCTACGCAAGCTTTGCTTGACATATTTACCATTCGGGAGGAAATTGGAACGGTTAATGGTCTTGTTATCACAATGGTCGGGGACCTCAAAAACGGCAGAACCGTTCATTCCTTGGCTAGGTAATGCATAGCAAACCTTAATTTAATTAATTTTAGTGGTTTATTTGTTTATATTTTTGTTATGCAGTTTGATACAATAATTATTTTTCGTTTTATTGTTTTATGTCTATAGGCTCTTGACGCTATACAAAGTTCATCTTCGATATATAAGCCCCAAAGGACTTGAAATGCCCCAAAGCGTTATTGATTTCGTGTCATCAAAAGGGATTGTTCAAGTGAGTATTTATAATTTCTGTTAAAATTTCGAAAAACACCAACTCAAATGTGTTTAAGTATTTCATCCTCGAAAAAAACGTATGTTTCACAGGTAAAGTATACAAGTTTGGAGGAGGCATTAAAGGATACAGATGTTCTCTATGTAACAAGGATCCAGAGGGAGAGGTTCTCTTCCAACGAGGAATATGATAAGGTAAAATCACTGCTTGCCAATAAAAAAAATTTATAATTTTCTGGAATGCTATATGGTTTGCACATGTTTAATTTAATTATTCTAAAGGCGTGTGGACAGTTTGTAATCACTCCTCAAATAATGACATTCGCAAAGAAGCGAATGATCGTCATGCACCCTTTGCCACGGCTCAATGAAATTAGTCCTGAATTCGACTCGGATCCACGAGCAGCCTATTTTCGACAAGCGGAGTCTGGAATGTACGTTCGAATGGCACTTCTCTCAATTGTTTTGGACCGATACAACAATCTTTGAAGACGTCGTGAATTCATGTATTCACACAGACAAGACACGATTATCTAATAATTGTCAATTGGCACACAACAAATAATGTTATATTTTATGATTATTCACACTTTTTTATTTCTTAACAATTTATTTGTTACAAAATCTTGATTTTTAAGTAGTTGATTATGCTGAATCACATTTCAAAGTACATATAAAGCTTGATACGATGTTCTGACTTTTTTTACAAAATGGATACAAACGACAGAATGGGTGTCAAAATCCTATCCTTTTATTTTTACTCTATATTTTTAATGAGAATCATCTGATGTCTGAAGATTGAACACGGTCCTTCCGTTTTAAATATAGGAAGATCATTTGCTGGGTCACTTTGGTCCCTCTTCAACGTTATGAATTTGTACTTTTTGACTTTATGAGTTGGTTATTAATTAAATCGTTTTTATATCTTAAACTATGTAGCTAATTACGAGGTTTATTTTTCAATCACTTTGATTACCTTCCACTCTGAAGATATCTATATGCAAAGTAAGCATCGATACCATGAACCACTCCAGTAACGAATCCAATTGTCTGAAATAATAATAAAATTATTATTATGTGTTTATTTAATTGTATATCATGGTTAAATGATTTTTATTGACTTACGTAAGCAGCCGTCAAAGCAGGGTAAACTTGAAAGAAAGGTATGATCAAGTATTCCAAATACAGCCTCGTATTTACGGTGTATGCTAAATATGTGGATGAAGACAAGTACAAGATGCATGCAACCAGATTGAAAGTCGTTTCCTGAAAAAAAAATTTAGTACTCTAAATTATCCACGCGCTTTACGAATTAAATCCCCTCAGCAGTTTAATTTAATTTTATCAAACTCAAACATTACTGAATATCCCCCAGAGAATTGTTTGTCAAATCTCCAAAATCTGTGTCGTAATTCAACATTGACATTAAGTGAATTTATAGTTTTATTGTAGTATAAAGGGAAAGACCACTTAGGTCGGCAAAAACTAGTTCACATAGAATCTATCTAAACTGGCCTGTACTACTATTTTGTCAAAACTTGACAAACTCGGAATGTCTTTATCTTCGTCCGGTCTGTGGTGTATATTTTTCTGCTTGTTTTAAGGCAAAGGCTATTCCCCATGAAAAGATGTCTATTTATTATGCCAAACTAATAAAATAAAAATAAATCAATTAGCTCGTACGAATATTGATGATCTGATGAGATGATATGTATTCTTCGACACGATGTAACATGCTAGAAGTAAAACCGTTGTAATAAGGCAACTGGACACCGAAATCAAAAACTCCGTGTAACTTTCTCCCAACTTCGATGCATAGCTAGATCCAAATTCCAGGAGCAGGAATTGGCAAATGATTCCAAATATCTACGGAAATATTGTCGAATGGTATCAATCGCGTTTAATGTTTGTTACATTACTTCAATACAAATCGAAACTACATACGGCTTCAGTCAGTTTCAAAAATCCAGGAGTCCTTTTCATAAAATCCACATGGATACATGAGCAGCATCTGCAAAGTTTTGACGCGATCCCGGTCCCCGGGCTTCGTTGTTGATTATATCGAATGACAGCCGGCGAGGATATAATGTTGGACGGACACGAGCATGACCCCCCTGAATGTACTGCGGTCGGCATGGGCCGGACTGAAACCGTAGCGGGTAATCCTATTCTAGCCATTCTAACTTTATAGTCTATAGGTCCAAGCGTTTGACTGTTAACCCGGTTTCTACCAGCATTTATTTAGGTGTTACGATTACGTGTCCCAGTTCGTATCTTTCAAGGTTTGATTTGATGATTCCTGTTTATTCTGAAGTGACGGGTTGCAGATAATTTCCAAGCACGTTTACAACCTTCGCGATGGTTTCTTTTAAACTTGTTGGAAAATTTAAAAAGCGATAACTCAAGATATTGAACGGTATAACAAACAAGTTATAGATGCAACAAACAAACAAGGGTTGTTATCCCGGAATATATATTTCTCACCAATAATTATCAATTTACTCAACCCCAATCACACACTCCCTCATGGTTCGTTAAAGAAAATATACTAAAACCGAAAATCGGGCAATAAAACCCTCCAATATTTATTCCTTATGTAATCTCAAGTGTTCGAATGCACTTGTGAATTTTTGGAAGTTGAACGTGAGCCGGCCGCTCTGACTTCCTATTCCAAAAGGTTTTCCATTTTGGTCCATATCCAAAAAGTCCATTGGCAAGGATGGAGGGAAGGATATGTATTTTAACCTCTTTCTGAAACTCGTGTGTATTTATCTGTCTCACTTTATTCGGAGGAAAGATAGTTATGTACGGCGGAATATGGGATACGGGCATTCTAAAATTAGATTCGGAATTGACACCATGAGAGAAAAATTCGGGCATCTTCAGAACCCTACAACAGCACATGTGGTCCGTTTCAAAATATAATGTGCATCTGCCTCATCAGATCTCCGAATATTATTATCGTACTTGTTTCTGACTTTGACTTGTCGATACTCATATCGGTTATATCCCTCCCAGCCCGACAGAGTTTTAAATCTTGTTTGGGAAAGTAATAAAATACTTTCGAAGGGCCTGTCTGTTTTTTTGAGGGCTTTACATCATGATTTTGGAAAAATGTAGCTTTTTATAATTCATCAGTGAAAGACATCGATAGACTTGAATATATAAATAGCTACTTTTTGAAGCATATGCAATAGATGCATGATTATTTTAACGGATTTACACGTTGGCTTTGTTACATTTGATACTGCTTCATGAAATGAGGATCTGATTCTCGAAGACTCAATGCAATGAACCGGTTAATTATACTAATTAAAGCAACCAAATATTGTTTTTGGTACTATTTTATTTATTCAAGCAAATAAATAGCTGTTTTATAATAAATCAAATATTTAAATTATGCTGTATATAAGTATATGGGCAAGTTCAATCGAATTGTCGAGGTTCGATATGTGCCAAACACAAGTGTTTCGAACATTAAATAAAATACTGATTAAATTGTCATTCGAATTTTTGAAGGAATCCAACATTTGTCCACACGATTAAGGTTTCAAACTTACAGGAAAGACACTTGGCTACTCCGATTTACTGTTCTAGCTATCTTGATTTAAAATTTGACACAATTCATGATATAATCTGGTCGAATCTAAATGACTAATAGGCATAAAGTATAATTCATATTTGTGAATGCACCAATGCCAATGACTATTACAATTAAAATATTGTACTTTCTTCGATATAAACAAGCACTAATAAGACTTCTATCTTTTCTTAGAATTTCTTATTTACAATTTCTTGTCTTAAAATAGTTGTAAGCTTAGTATGCAGCGTTAACGTTTTGCCAAGTTTTTATTTTACAATGCAGGTTATCATTATTAATATTATCTAAGACTATTTTAAAGAATAAAGAATCTTCAACCCGATCTGAAACTCTTGTACGCAAAAAATCCAGCGACCCCGTAGAGGATGGAGTTGATGATGCCAACAATCTAAAATAATTACAATCCATTAATTCATAAAATTCCAATTACAAATTTTAACAAATTATAAAATAAAAATATATTACTAAGCAAAAGTAAAACAAACAGTCAGTCAAGCAAACCAATCTACAATCTTACCGAAACAAAAATTTTAGCCCCATATGCAAGTTCAGCCGGTGGGGAACCTTCCAAAGTCTTCGTCTTGTATATCGACATGGAACTTCTCGAAGCAATACAACGTAAGTAATGTAATGAAGCAACAAGCAGAAGAAACGATAATGGGGGAAAAACCGTGCTTTCCTATTTATAATTTTTGTAACGTTCCCATCCAACCAAAATTAATATGCCAAAATCCATCACCGAATTAGTACACACAGGGACGACGATGCAAACCAAACATAAAAAATAAAACAAAAAAGTGTTAGAACATTCGATAATAAAAGAAATTCTTACGCCAGCAGCCAATCTCCCATTATATGGCGAGCCCTTATAACGGCCCTTATATTCCCCTTCGATATCAATAATATAAATTATTGAGGCAACAAGGATAAGAGCTGCCGCAGCCGAGTGATAGACAATTTCCTAAATTAAAAGTTGGCATTTTTCTCATTGTCAGTATCACAATTTTCGACTTCGAAGGATGTACCAGTAAAAATTTACAGCGTAATGCTGTTTTAGTTTTAAATAAGAATCACAGGAGAGACATAAGTAATAATTTCGTACCACAACGGTTTTGGGGAGGATAGTAGCCGTTGCAATGGAGATGATGCATGATATAAGAAGAAGGGAAGAAGTTATTAGACAGGTTGTGGCAATCAATAAGAAAAATAACTCCGGTATAAATATCCCATGATCCGGAACATGCGGGTAGTTAGCCCCTACTCTGTACACATATTGGTTCTTGTGGTATGCAATGTAATGACCGACCAATGCCACGCAAATCACTCCCAGGATCTGAAATCATGCAAGATTATGAATTATCCTTTTAATTCAACTCAAACCCGTACTGACATGAACAAATGCTTCAAATGTATGATCGATCTCAAACCCTGTTTTTCACAGACAAAATACTGATCCAAATGCAAACACATTAACATTTTATGGTCCTAATAAAATACATTAGGCTCTCGGCTGGCCCATTTTTTTTTATTTCTCATCCCTTATCCACCCTGCATATTTGTGAAACATTAGATCACCAGGCAGTATTTTCGCATTGTAATTTGGAATAAGAGAGTACCGACAAGATTTTAAATTAAGACTACAATTATAGCATAAAAAATGTTTTTATCATGACATTTTAAAATCAAGATGATCCTAATCTATAAGACATGTTTTCGTCGTTCAAGCCCATCTGAGACGCTTGGCCCGTTTGCCAAGTGAGTCGGTTGGGTTCAGAAAATCAACATGTGCCTTTTTGTAGGTAATTGGGACTGGAAACGAGAGTATTACTGGGTGGAAAAATTAAGATAGTTACATAAGTATAAGGATCTATCTAATAAGAGAAATTTGGAATGGGGATAACTTCTGTAAAGGTTGAGGAATCAATGAGGCATTGTGGGAACGCCTCTTTGGCCATAAACCTACAAAAACAGATGGATTAGTAGATGAAAGAAAAATTGCACTTTGGATGATTTAACTAGACGCACGTTTCTTCGGAGATTCGAATGAGATTCTGAAAATAGACATTAGGTCAACCAGCCGTGGCTTCTGTCAGCTTTCAGCACGCGTCACTTCTGGGTTTGTTCTTCATACTTGAGAATATGGTAGCCTCGTTTAAAATAATATGCCTATTTATAGTTATCAATATACTAGAGAAACATTTACAACAGTAATATTTTTTTTATAAATATTACAGTAGGCAGTTAAAATTTTTATATATTTTCAAAGATTGTTTTACGAAATTTAGAATCTACTATAAAAACCAGGCCATGCCGAAACTGTTTTTGGTATTCAAGAAAAGCGTGTAAATTCTGAGTTATTGGTTAAACTTCAAAATCCTAACTTGCAAAAATCTGTACGCTTTATGAATAGCTTGAACGTTTTCCAATTATAAAAAATTATTACAATACGCTACTAGAATGACATAAAAGTGTATTTTACCAATTCCAACATTTATTTTACATTTTTTTCTTTAAGTGCACTTTCCAAATCCTACCTTCGTTTTGTTATTCAAGTTATGAAGACAGACTACCTATGCACTGTCGTGCCTTGAATACATAGAATACAGTAGGGGATGAGACAAACCCTCAAAATCGCGTAAAATTAAGTTGTTGGTGGTTTGAACTATTTTTGAGAAATGTCCCTCAATCAAAACTGAGTGAGTTAACTCATTTATCTGAGGCTTTGTTGCAAATTGCCATCACTTTGAAAACTTTTTCCATTCTCCACAAAGGATGATAATCTGTTAAAAATTTTACAGTGAGTTTTACCATGTGATCAAAATCTACCAAAAAACGATAAAACTTTGAGATATGGTCCGAAACCAGGACAGAATTAGCTTTATTCGTGTTTTCAGTCGTTAAATGGGCTTCCACTTCCAACCCGATAATTTCTTAGATACACATACTTCAAAACGGGATCAAATTTAGTTTTTTAATGGATATACAACAAAGCATGGTGGTAAAATCGTCTTTCTGAAAACAGTTTGAGGCCCTACCTAATTAGCCGTGGTCCCAGTAAACCCTAGACATACCCGCTATAAATATTAGGCTGAGGGCTGAGGTGGCGAATCTAATTGTTTTAGTATATTTTTAGCAATTAAAATTGAAATGTGATTGTACCAAAAATAAAAAATAACTGAATTGGCTTCGACTAAAAACAATATAGCTTATTACGGGTCTGTCACTAGATATAACATATAACATACGGTTAATAATATTATACATCTATTCATAGTGTACTATTAAATATTGGATAGTAATAATAGTATTACTCAGTTAATTACTTACTATATGAAGGAGTTTTAAAATCCCAGGAATCGTTTTGAAGTACCCTATATTTAATAGGATGGCGGATGTTGTTGTGGTAGTCGTTGTTCTTGTTACTGTCACAGTGTGAGACATTGTCTTGTGGGACCTATGTAAAGGAAGAAGAAACAATTTCACCAATCGGCCAGTAAGTCAATTTGTTGAACCAATATATGTTAGCAATTCTGGTCAACGGACGGAATATAGAATAAAATCGATTCTAAAAAGATTGTACTTTTTGGATGAATCCTGTATATGAAAAAAGAAACAAAGGCTAGATATATTCCGGATTGATTAGATGCCATAATCGTAAAGAAAAGTATATAGTTAGGGCGTTTCTATGAGGTCTCTAAATATACCAGCTAATAAAAAGCTACCACCAGTAACATATTATCATCTTATAAACATGAGTCAGTCCATTTCTGACCCGATAAATTGGTCTTACAAATGTTAGCCCGGAAGTGGGACTCAAACTCCAGCTTGCATCTCATGCGTATTGCCATTCACTCTCGGCAATAAATAAATCCCAAATGTCATCAGCAACTGCTTCTACAATTCTGTACTAACGCACTGCTTCAGTTTTTTCATGTTTTGCAGCTTTAAGGAGAGTACTTTATTATGATTATTCTTCAACAAATTAATTAAAAATCATTGCTAAAAATAAAAAATAAATATAACGGTGTTCATAAATAGGTATAGAAGTTAATGTTAAATTCAGAATCTGTGAGCAGGTAAATGTCATTCTGGAGCTAAGTGTTATCTATATCTTATCTATATGTTAAAAACACAAACCAGTGACACAGGGAATCAAATTAAGAAAATCGACTCACACCACCTTGATAAAGATTATGTTGCCGTTCCAATTTTAGTTTCAAGAACAAGAAATAATTATTAAATTCACCTATTTGACTAGACTACTATTTGACATTAGATGGAATCAAAAACTAACAAAAATATATGGAATCCATTGTCTCACCCGAATTCGGGGATAAAAAATTCGAAATATAGATAGTGGTAATACAGAGCTCTTTTTTCACTATGCACTATTTTATTTAGTTTACTTTTTTGGGGGGTTTTGGTAACGTAAAAAGTGAAAACATCCTGCTTGTTGTGATAGTACTAATAGGGTCCCATTTAATGCTTCCAACCGAAATCTGAAATTTGCCAACCATTCGTGTGCAACCATCTAATATGAACCTTGACAACTTTAATTGGCCATATCCGCGACCGAAATCTGAAAGCGCCCAACCAATATTGGAAAGCCCCAATTCAATTTTAACATTGAATTCCTTGCATAAGCATAACCAAAATCATTTTGTATCGTATTTTTAGATCATTAAAATGTAAAGTGAATGACAGATATGTTGGAGGATATAAGTATTGTGAATAGGTTTGGAAGGGATTGGAGAAAGAGCTGAAAAAGCATGTAGATTAAAAATTAATATCCTCATTGTCTTATTCTTTCTAGTTTTAACCGTTCTAGCATTTGATTTTAAAAAAAATTTGAAACATTCTACACCTTTTAATTTTGAGATTTTATAAATTTTAATTGGCAAGTAATTTATCGCTGCAAATTATCAAATCTGAGGATTCGGATAACGAATTTGACAATCAGCGTCAGAACAAAAAAACACAAAGTATATCCATCTTATGAATTCGAAAAGCAATTTAACAATTTTGAAATAACACCAGCGGAGAAAATTCGCGATTTTATTTTCAGGACAAAAAACAGTCAGAGTGTGAATTCACCATTTTTACGGACAATTGTAAAATGTCTTGTACATTTTCAGCAAAGATGTTTATTGTTAACTCTGTACTTTAATTGTAATTGTACACTATTAACTAGCTATCGAATACCGCGATCCAAGATCTGGATAGTATGAAGGATTTGATAACGACCTTCAAGTACAAATAAATATTAGCCAGGAATAAATGCAGGAATGATAAAACAGGCAATATTCTAAGACCGGAAATCACTTGAGGAATTATTTAAGTGCCTGTTCAAGACGCAACATGACCATGACTGGTCAAAGTACTCCTATGACACCAGATTACGAAATAATTAATCTTAACTTTTTTTATTCCTTTCTCGATCTTTTACGATACGTCGATACTTATCTCCTTCTAAATAGCTGTCATTTGCATTTTAATGATCCAAAAATACGATACAAAATGATTTTGGTTATGCTCATTCAAGGAATTCAATGTTAAAATTGAGTTGGGGCTTTCCAATATTGGTTGGGCGCTTTCAGATTTCGGTCGCGGATATGGCCAATTAAAGTTGTCAAGGTTCAGATTTGATGGTTGCACACGAATGGTTGGCAAATTTCAGATTTCGGTAAGAAGCATTAATAATAACCCGTACTAATAGCTTTTATTACCCTGTACATACAGAGTTCCGAACTTAATTACTCTGGAAATCAATAGTTTCTATTTAAATAGAAAACACAAATAGATGGTCAAACTTACAATAAAATGCTAACGATATTTGCATAAACGAAAAATCAAAAAAAAAAAACGTGGTAGACACACCTTGTAAATCTTCAAGTCGTTCGAAAGAAGGGTACCGGTTTTCGCTATTATATTGGCCACCTAAAAATTCATATTTTGCACGAACCGATTTCTTTGCTTTTTGGCTCATTAAAAGGACAAAGTATTATTGTTTAACATATCAAAAACTCAACCCGAGCGTAATCTTTGTTTTAGAGGTATGAATTTTCTACTAGGGTGACTTTTAACATTGGCTTAAAGGGGGTTTTAAACGGAAATGCTAGCCAAAAGTTCTTGCACGGGCCAAAATTAAAATGCTTGCTTAAGCACATAGTTCAACTATTTAGAAATCATAATAAAAAATTTGAGTCCGAGCGTTAGTCTAGAAATCGAGCTACACCACCCTTAATATTAAAAACTAGCCTTTTTCAAAATCCACCCGGACTTGGGAACCAAGAAGTTCTAAAAAATACCATTTGATCACCATGGACACCAAAAATATGATTACAAATCGCATAGTGGAGAAAATCGAGATTAGAATTCCAAATGTTTGGAAGCACAATTTCTGGAAAATAGATTTTTAGAATCGATATAAAATCAATTCCTTCCACAAAAGAACTTCAGAAACATGGGACACTCAAAATGTTGCATATGCTGTAGAAGAATTGCATCGAACGGGTGGAGTCGGACTCTTGGTGGAAACGTGCTTTGGACCCTAGTTACGAGAAAACTACGCCATACTCGGCGAAGATTTGAAAGCTCGGATTCTGTTTGTTCATCCTGCCACGGAAAATTGAAACTTGATGCAAAGAAAAATGGATTCGGCCCACTTTACATCAGTAGTAAGAAATCTCCACTACAAATAAATCGTCAACGAGTTGAAACGTCTTCCTATCCTCTGAATAGTTCCGAATTTGAAGAGATGGATTCTCAACATCCACTCCAGAACGGTTATATAAACATAAATATAAACATATATATGAATGCGTGAAACAACTATAATAATACAATAAATATTGACTTTTTTGGTTTTCAGATTACTTGAATTCAGAAATAAATCTAGATATGAGCGTTCCTCTATTCAGTGAAACAGCAGTGGGACAACTGGCTGACGTCTTCCGTAACACTAATTCGCAAGTGTCTGCACTCAGTGACTCTCAAGTTGGACTTCACTCTATATCTCAAGCGTCGCTCCAGCTGGAATCCCAAGTGGCTTTAGACTCTCAGATCAGCCAAGCCACGTCGTGTTATTCTCGCCCGTCGTCCTCTGGTTCGCTTGATCTGATTCCTGGATCTCGTCCATCGTCTGCCAGTTCGCGTCCATCGACTGCCGATTCTCGTTCATCGGCTACTGGATCGCAAATAAGCCATAGTTCACTTCAGTCGGTAAGCACACTATTTATGATAACAATACTCCTTTTGTCATCTCTGCGAGCCGACGTTTTCTTTGTTCTACAGAATGCCATCATCGAGATTAAAAATATATTCAAGAGCGAAAGTCGTTGTTTCTTCTGCAAGGCAACCAATGACAGGAGACGTATTCCGGAGACGGCCATCCTACAAGTACTACAGGAGCGGTTTATATATATACCAACCCAGAATCGGTGCTGCTCCAAGCATCTAGTAAATGGAAGGTTTGCAGAAGATGTTCTCGCCCAAATCACTGCGGACCGAGACCACTTTGATCTGTCTGGACCGGAAATAACAGCATGGATATCAACTTTGATTGCACGACTTAATCATAAGACTGCCTTGATGGACTTCGGATCCACCTGCCAGTTCTCAGACAACGAATTTCAGCTTCTTTTGGGTCTGCAGCGGCAAGACTTCTATGAGCTGGTTGCATTATGTCGACATCGTATGAATAATAGCGGAGTGAGGACCGTTGAAAATGCGGTTGCAATGTTCTTCATGAAGTTGAGGCTGAACATCCCTCAAAAGGTTCTGGCTTTGCTTTTCGGCATAGAAAATCAGCAAAGGTACCTATTCCAAAATAAGCTAACTTTCTTAAATTACTTATCATATCTTAACTTAATTTTTCTTAATTTTTTTCAGAGTCAGTGACTGTATCACAGTTGTTGCGAAATGGCTCACAGCCGACTTTGTTCCCAAAAACCTTGGCTTCAACCATTTGACTCGTGAACAAGCCGCCGAACATGATTCGGATTTCTTCCGGCGGGTTTTGGATTCTGAGGAAGGAGCTCTTCATGTGGCGTATGATGCAACTTACCTTAGACACTTCAAGCCAACTAACTTTGAGCTGCAAATGAAAACGTATAGCAATTATAAGCACCAGAACTTGGTGAAACCTATGATTGGATGCTTCTCGGACTGCTACATTTTAGCATCTGCTGGCCCGTATTACTCAGACTCTGCCAATAATGACGCTCAAATCCTCAGGCACATGCTCGATATGGAAGGAGAAGACAGTATTAATAATTTCCATCAAGAAGGGGACGTCTTTATTCTTGATCGTGGCTTCAGAGATGTGACGGGAAAACTCGATGAAATGGGTTATAAATGGAAAATGCCAGCTTTGGCAAAAGGTAAATTAATAAATTATGAACAAATATGAACGCTTAAATAACAAATATAAAATATGCTAATTATAAATGTTTATATTTTAGGAAATAAACCCTTCTCGGCAGAACAAGGAAATTCATCTCGACAAGTTACAATGCTCCGATTAGTAATTGAAATCGTCAACGGGCAAATTAAACAGAGATTCCGGTTCTTCGACGCGATAATACAAGCTACCTATTTGCCTTCTCTTTCATCCTTTTTCAGCATCGCTTGCGCCGTCCACAATAGATTTGGTATTCGATTTCGACAATCACCGGAGGACGAAGATTACATTGTAAATAGAGTTCATCAAGATCTGGAACGTGCAAATGCTTTACAGGACTACATTGAAGTCAACGATTTGCAGAGAAAACGAGTCTGCTGGAAGACTACTTCTGAAGCAGACCTTGCTGGGTTTCCTGTCCTAACAATTGGCGACCTTAAGAAGATCACTTTGGGTACTTTCCAAATTAAGATGGCGGATCGCTATATAAGTCACCACGTTGCCGATGGATTGGAATATCAAATGTTTATTCACAAAGAAGAGCCGACTTTGTATCGGGTTAAATTGCAAAGCCGTTTCTGCAGAAGGTCCAAACATCAAGTCTGGATTAAGGTGGATCCAGATCAAGACGGACAGGCTGGAATAATATCTTACTATTGCATGTGCAAAACGGGGGCCAGAACCCTTGGCTGCTGTAGCCATGTATGCTCTGTGAGTTTTTTTGTAATATGATAAAATATGCTAATATTTCTGTAATGCATTGAGCCTACAACTTATGCAATTGCTTTCTGTAGGTGTTAAAGTACGCTGGATATGACCGGCACCAGCTTCCTGGCCTTAAGAGGAAATCTAGAGCAGTAGAGTTCTTAGATGCAGCGATTAATGCAGCTTCCGATGACGAAGATGAAGAAGCAGGTTGAGGTTACGGCTCTAATCTACTCGTTACGTCTCTACTCTACTCGTTACGTCTCTACTCTACTCGTTACGGCTCTGATCTACTCGTTACGTCTCTACTCTACTCGTTACGGCTCTGATCTACTCGGTACGTCTCTACTCTACTCGTTACGTCTCTACTCGTTACGTCTCTACTCGTTACGTCTCTACTCTACTCGTTACGTCCTTACGTCTCTACTCGTTACGTCTCTACTCGTTACGTCTCTACTCGTTACGTCTCTACTCGTTACGTCTCTACTCGTTACGTCTCTACTCTACTCGTTACGTCTCTACTCTCGTTACGTGTCTACTCTACTCGTTACGTCTCTACTCTACTCGTTTGTTTGAGCTCTCTATTGGTTTTGCTACTTATGCTTATTAATTGACAATTTTTTATATTTCATAGGTTGTTAAATAAAAATATAAGTCATTATAGTGTTATTGTAAAGTTAACATGGTAAAGATGAACAGATGTAACATAGTTGTAAAACAAATCACACGAACATAAACAAAAAATAGATATTAGGGGTATTGTCATATAATGGGCATCGGATGCAAAATATTATTATTTTTTTAACCCATACAAATTAAACATGAATTGAGGGACTTTGGCGTTCCTGCGGTCATGATTTCTTTTCCTAAAAATGAGCCCACCACTAGAGGAACGTTCGCAACCTCTATCTCTAACCTTGCGTTTAGATTGTTGCCAAGCAATTTTCTCCATTGGCCCAATGCTTTCAGGCAAAATTAAATGACCGTGGCCCAAAAAGGCTTGAAATCCGGTACCCTCCTTTATTGAAGAATTTCCTGCAACTTATAAAAACATTCCACGCACGTGTAACTAACAATCTTATGGGAACTTATAAGTGGTCCGGCACATAAACTAGCAGCACTTTATTGATGATTTAATATATGAGTAACTCCTCTGTAACTTGAACAAGCCTAAAAAATAGTATTGAAAGTGAGAGTACTTGTTTAATGTATATGTATTGTAGAGAATATATTTAAGGACAAGTGTATTTGACAGTTGTTAATGCAGCAACAATGGATATTAATTCTCAGCCTTGAGAACTTTATATAATATAGGGTCTCGGACCAAAATTAATAAGAGTCAGAGGCACTCCTTAATTAATATTTCAAGTACTTCAAGACCATTTAAATGCTTTTTCGAGGTTCCGTTTACACAGCCTAAATTTTGATATTATATAATTTTAACACGACAGAACTGAGGAAACTGACCGATTGACTGCAAAAATCCAACTGAGCGATATTAACTCAAGCAAATATTTTGTCCGACTCGGAACAGAACTTCTAAAACTTCCTTGCCAAAATTACATAGAAACTGCTGTTCTGATGCCACTTCCGTTTATATACATTCTTGGGTAGATATCTGGTGCTTTAACATAATAAGTAACTCTGTCGTTCTCTTAAGCCCGTTGATGGTCGATCTGTAGCCGATCTAAGTCCCGAAGAAATTATTTACATCTTTAAATGCGAAGCTTGTAAAAACATTAATGTGATTACATTTTAACTTTTCAAATTGAAATGTTCACATTGTTGTTTTTATTACAATGCAATACATAACCGATTTAAAAAGTCCATTTATATTTTATATGAACAAAGACTCCAAGAGTTTTTTTTTACCAGCAGTCACCGGTAGTAATTTTAGAATGGATAAAAATTAAATAACCAGAATCTAGTCCCATTTTACCGAGAGACTGTTACCCTGTAATTGACTGTATTCATCGAAAAAATTTAATTTATATTTCCATCGAGTCTCAAATGGTAATTTGAATTTAATTTGAAAACAATGAACAATTAAGGATAACAATAATAGGGTCCATAGAGTGAGAATTTAATGGAAGTAAATGAACTAGAATTTCGAGCTATTGTGAGCTGAGTAGGTCGGCATGTTTATAAATAAGTCAACGAATACATGATTTTTAATGCTATATTTATTAGTGTTTGCCATACTCGACAAAGCTTTTGGATGCTCTGACACACATATACGGTGACGGAGATGCGTATTTAATTGTAAACATTCTTTTTATGAGGAGCGTTGTTTGAAACATCTTAATGCAACACTAGATATGTTGATTAAAATTGAAGAGAAATATTAAGTTAGATGGTGAGGTCGTAGCCCTGGAGTTGAAAATATATTTTAATGTACAAGCATTTTGTCTACACGATAACGTAAAAATGTATACAACCCCTTCTTCCAAAAAATAGCTATCAGTTCTAAATAAACCATTCAAATGCATATAGCAAAGTATCGGAGAGTAATCACATAATATTAACAAATCATATTATATATATTTGATATATTCGAATGACGTATCAAATGATTAATCTCAATTTGCCCCAACCATAGAGCAAAATTACATGCGTCATTCGAAAGCCCTTGATCATAGCTTTCGAATGACGTATCACACATATATGTTTGTTTTTTGACCTCTTTGACCCCTCCCCACCCGTCAGGGGGTGACCCCACCCCCAAATCATATACACCATTGAATAGCCCCTGACAATAGCTTTCCATCGATGTATCACACATGGGGGGTTGCTATTTGAAAAAATGTTGACCTTTGACCTTTTCCCCCTTGACCTTTGACCTGCAAGGCCCCCAAACAAACTTGACCTCCGCTTGGATGTCCTATATAGATATCCGAAAGAAAAATTTGAAAAAGTTAAACCATTCTCGAGTTATCGCGATGACGGACAGACGGACGGACGGACGGACGGACGGACACCATCAACGAAAACATAAAGTATCTCCGATACTTAATAACTGCCTTGCTATGCCTCCCTCTTTGGGTATTTGGGGCCTTTAAATTTAATCCAATCTTTAGTTCAGGAATCATGATGTGATGATTTATGCCTAATTGCAGGTTGAATCATCTTAAAACACTATTTACATAGTACACAGTATTTTACAAAATGAGCAGGGTGTCCCACCCAAGAAAACCCAAACCAGGTAAAACCCTGATTAAACGCATAGAAAATCCTTGACAACCTAAAGTACTGCCGTAGAATTTGTGGACTAAATCCCAAGCTACTTTTATGTATTTTTAAGACTTCCAGACATCCTAATCTTCGTTGTGAATCAGTTGGTTGGTTATGGAGCCCAACAATAAAACTAACTGTCCACCGACAGAGGATGAAAATTGTTTTGTTGGAACAACTAATCGCCAATTCCAAGTTCATGGGATGAAAGGCTTGACAAGAGTTCCTCTTCATCCTTATCAGTAACTGACGCATTTGTAAACATAGCTCATCTAATCTATTTATTACAGCTTTTCTCCCATTTTGGCGTTGTTAATTCGGCCTTATATTACTACAAACAATATATATGGGGCAAACATTAGACCATATTGAAATCCTGAAGGCTGTTGAAAATTAGAAAATGTGACACATATCACAGTCTCAACAACTCCTTCCCGAAGCACAGTTTTTTCCACGAATATTATTAAAGTGTAAAAATTCTTTATTGGTTTTTAACTGCTTTCCATATACCACAAAACAAAGCTGAAAAAAATCCTACGTGCCCGTTGCCAACTGGCAGAAGCCTACGATATATAATATACATGGATTCTTAAGCAAAGAGGTTGTAAATTTTCAATATAAGCATTGTAAATTTGAATTTATGTATGTAACTTATTATAATAGTACAAAGGAAGATGCCGTGATTCATTCCAAGGATTTTCAAGACACGACAACTGACGACGAAGTAGAGAGTGTCAGTACAACTGGTGATGGTGGTAGCTTCATCTCGACAGACGAAGATCTTCTGAATAATAAATATTTGCATCCCAAGAAACTCGGGTATCCGGAATCCGACACACGTGGTCGACAATATCTGGATTTGACTCTCGAGCGGTTGAGCTACCTTGCTTTGGAAAATCAGAGGATTCGAAATTACAAGCTTGGCCGACCTCTCGGCCAGTATATTTCCTTTACCGAGCCGGTACCTTCTTTGACAAACGATAAGAAGAGGAGTTGGAAAAAATTGCCGAATCCGGTTCATTTTGAGCTACCACCTTTAATAAGGGAAGTTAAATTGCATAGGAAGTTCGTTGGGAATTCAGCTGCCCACCACTATAACAAAGAGGATCTGTTGGAGAATCCTGGATTGCGAAACGATGGATTCCGTAACTCAGAACTGGGAAGATGTGGACATTTCACGAGCATAACAAGAGGGTTTCGCAACTGGTATTCGTGTAATAGACCTCGAAGCTCCAAGTCCCGTCTTCCTCAATTCATTTGTGAGGAAGGTTAGTAACATTTATTGTCAAAAAATATTATATGCCGAATAAGATAACATAGGATCGGAGAACGATTAAGAGTTTAACTGAATCTAACTATATGTTTTAACAATAACAATAACTTAAAACAATAACAACTATAGTTTATAGTTCAGCATAGTATAGGCTAAACGAGCATTAAATATCCACATTAGATTGTTTGTTAGACAATGTTGGATTGATAATAATATTACTTCAGTTTCGAATAAAAATCGGATACGCGTGATCAGGCATATATTTCTTCAGCCTCTGGCTTAATTACCCGTTTGCCATTCATTGTCGATAAATTCCAGTTAATACTTACAAGAGTACGGCAGTTATTATTGTGTAAGTAATTCTTTCGCTAAACCTCAAAAAGTCACGTATTCATATCCTATAGCCTCCTCCTTACTCTTGAGTAGAATTATATTTCAGTTCAACACACGTTAGTTAGCCTTAGCAGTTATACTCAATTTTTTTTTATCAATTTAGATACAAAATTCAAATCCATGGATTGATTAGAAAATAATAATCCTAGTTTTAAAATTTATAGACATTGTGGGAGCCCAAGCTGCAGAAGGATCCAGGACCTGGAGAAAGGCTGCCACTGCCATTGAGAAGGATCGACTGTTTTTGGAATCACTTAGCGTTTGGCATCTCATAAACTTAAGACCCTCGAATCCGAATTCTTTATATTACTTTTCTGGACGACGGAGGAGATTGGCTTCCGAAATGGGGCTCCTTCAAAACTTTACATCCGTCCCAACACGGCAGTACAGCCATAGGGCTCCCATCTATTCCGACTATATCCAGTCCGACTTCGAGACTAAAACCGACCTCGATGACGACGAAGACATTGCCAACTTTAACTTCATTGACGACGATCCGGCAATCACCGATTTTCAAACTCAGTCCTTTGAGGAAAGACCCTCGTTTATAGACTTTAGAATCTACGTCGGAGACAACAATAACGCTAACAAATACTCTTATAATGAAGTTAAATTCACCTCTGCATCTCATCAGTTCCCACAAGACGAAGAGTGTTCATTTGAATTCAATAGCCCATTCGATTTCACCCACAGTAGGGATTCCGTTGGTGAGAAAAGAGTGACCTTTGCCCCCGAAACCGTTTTTATAGAGAGGGACATGGAGAGTCCCTTTTGGAGAGACTTTACTGAACGCCGGAGACGACGACAAATTATGAGGCAGCAGAGGATCCGGGGAAACCTTCGGAATCGAATGTCACTCTTCGACTTGTTGAAATTACATTTCCGATTTCCTAATAAAAGTAATAGTCCAACGGTTCAGGTTTCTGAACAATCTGATGAAATGGAGGATTGTAACCAGAACACAACTACAGACTCCAGATCTCGTTCATCGCATGATAAGACAGCAAGTCAGTCAAACTCTAAATCCAAGTGCTCAAAAGTCACTAAATTCTTCACTTGTACCTGGTGTTCAAGGGAATCATCTTAAGCCTTAAATACTGACCAGTATTAACACACAGTACTTCCACCAAATTTTGACAATTGTAAAAAACATGATGATGTGATATTTAGGAGTTACACTGTTTCAAAATTTCCACTGTGGATAACGGGAAGAGAGGATAATATGGAAATTTATTCACTGCCCTTTTCGAACAAATATAATAAATTAAAGATGCAAAGAGTTCACTAAAAATCAATGTTACTGGATAAAAAAGTTATTATTCACAAGTTCATTTGTCATATTCATTACATTATGGATCAAGATCCATCCTTAATATTTATATTCGTCATTTACGAAACTTCTAAACTTTATATAATCAACAGTCAAAAAAAGGTTATTGTCAACTTTGCATTATTATAATATAACAAATGGCAACCAAGCTAGAATATAATACTTTTCTTTAAAATTTTAATAAAGCCAACAGCTCTTTGCAAACATTACACGCACCATGATTGATTCAGTTCCAAAGGTTGGAGGTATATTAAAATATACCACCCATTAAATTAGATAAAGTTAATTATTGAATAAACATAGCTTATCTTTACTGCAAGAGTTTGGTTTGGTTTTGTTGTTGAAAATGAATGTTATAGTAAGATTATGGTAGAAATGACATTTAAATGCAAAATATTTACTCGATAAATTACTCTTTTCTTTAAAAGTTAGATCGTGTAAGAACTTTCCTGAGATTTTAGATTATTCACTCTAAAAAAGAAAACATCCAGACAATTAAAAGTTGATTTCAAACCCGAAAAGTCCAAAATCAAATGCATTTTAAACGCTTTTTCTGGTTTAATTGTTTGTACATTTTGATTAATAATTTAGTAAGTCACTATTTAGCTTCTACGTTTTAAAAGTACTTCAATAAGTTCAAGGAGCCGTTGGGGAATTGGATTCAGGGCTCTGTCTCCAGTCTTTGTACAAAAAGAATGTTCCTGCTCCATACGCGATTGTGTTGAATAAGCCGAATACCTGGAGAAAGCGACGAAAGTATTTAATCATAGCCTGTCCCATAATCAATGTAAAACTTCTGTTACAAAAAGTTCTACTTACCCCAGCAGCTACCCCACTGTTGTCATACGTCACGGAGAACTGTACAATCATGGCAATGAAATAGAAGACGGTGGATCCCAAAGTGTAGTAAAATTCCTGCAAAACAAGTATGAAATATTATTATTATCTCTGTCATATCTGTCAGTCATGAAATGAGCGTTTTAAATTCATGTGAAATTAGGATTATACACTTACGAGAACTACCCAAGGGAACTTCATGGTCAGTGCTTCTCGGATGCACAAGAAGTAAATGCAAATCCATAATGCTGTGATCATGAAAGTCAGTACCACAACGAAGAGGAAGAAGTGGGTACCGGCATGTCGGGCGGGTGCGGCAAAGGCCATGCAGAATATTCCGAGGATCTGAAATGAAACCAAACCATAAAAAATTAGCTATATACAACCATCTTTCATAATTATTTATCGTTCTTGTAATCCGGCACATTGTTCTTCGTGAATTCGAAGTCACGACATTAAAATATCGATATATTTAAATAACGTTAAAAATGTTAATCCTTTATTTCGAAGTTTGGATACTGTGATTAAATACGAAGTATGACCTACATTTAGCATGAATATAGTTTCACTAATACTCTGAAATCCAATGAAGGCAATAAGCATATTTCATTCACAATTCATTTGCCGTAAAACATAATATTACTCGAAAAAAAAATTGCCACTCACTTTAGTTTCAAAAATTAAATAGTTTTCAATTCTGCAGCCATGAGCTTAGTCAGTTCATTCTTATAATGGATTTGATTGAGTCGATACTTCTACAAATCCCTTTACGAATCAACTATTAGTTTTATTCTAATTCTGTTGATATATGAACTATATTGTATTTATGCTTTATGATTTGCCAAATGGTAACATTGATCAAAAGAATACATCACCATTAAAATATTGACATCACAGTTTTGATATTTCCCATATTGTTCAAAGTTTTAAGATTAACAATCTAAAAGGTTTTTTAATCTCCTTCATTCCTCACTATTTCAATTTTATTTTATTTAACAAATGAAACACGAATTAGTTGGCTAGTATTTTATCTTGTCAAAAGTCGGCAAATTTATTGTTCGCTTATTACATGTTCGTGGCATACACCTACACCATAATATTGAACTTTTAGTCGTTGTAATATTCAATATTTTTTGACAAAGGGAAAGAATGCTTCTTCTTAAAAAGTTTTAATGATCCTCTTCCTGCCATTATGTTACACATTAGTCTTGCTTTTCTGTCTTTGTAATTTGGCTCTACTACTAACTTTAAGGTCACCCAAACCCACATCATGGTGAAATATATTTTACAATAACATTTGTTTCTCGTCCTAGTTGTAAGGTTAAATATATTTACCGGAAGTAAAACATTAATAAGTTATTTTTCAGCTACTTCTGAGCGATCAGAAAAAGCGCCCAATGCCAAATACTTTATTTAACTCACTAGTATTTTCCTTTTACGGTGATAATTTATCGAGAAAAGGACCGAAAGGCTAAATAAAAATGCATTGGGGTATTATTTTTTTGTGTAAATAAATATTGAGAAATAGGCATGACCATTTAAAGTTTAATTTTCATGTTATTAAAGTACAGAAAGAAAATATACTAAACTACGAGGGTTTTAAAATACGTATCCCATTGCTACGATTTCCCAGATTTCCTACATAGTTTGATCATCATCCATTGGGTTTTGGATAGCCAGAGCATGTTGCTTTTTTGTAGTTAATATTATTAGATTTTAGTACGTTCAAGTAAATGCCAAAATGAGTTCAAATCTCAAATACATTTAGAGTCGTTAAGAGTTATGACGGGTTTCGACTGTTATGAGAGCTTAAGAGATTTAAAGAAAACCTAAAGCGTGTCAACGAGCTATTTGCAATCTTACTGGGGTTTATTTCTTAAGTTTGAAGTCAGAGTTTCCTGTGTTAACAGTCCAAATGATAAGCCAACTAGTATGTTTATAATCAAGGAAAGGTTTCAAGAATACAACAGATTATTATTTACTCTGAGTTGGATTTACTTCACTTCTCCCACGAGATTGTTTACCCATTTTTTTCCTTTTTTGCTTTAAACTATGTCTAGCGTAAAGATTTTTTTTAAATGGGTTATTTTTTGTCAGGAATATTATATTGACACGGCGCGGCGATCTATTCATTTCATATCAGATATCTATTCTTGTTTTGGATTTAATATATGGAACAAAAGTAACTGGATATTTTGTATTTCTCTTTCGAGAACGTTAAATCTAAAGCGAAAATCGGAAAATAAAATACCTTTACGAGAGCTATAAAATAAAAATTGCCATCCACACACACACTGCAGTATAGCTGTATAAAACAAGTGTTTTGGTTACAGCAGTTTATTAAAACGTTAAAATTTAACGTTTGCAGAGTTATACTACTTTAATCTATACACGACTCTCATCAATTTCTAAATTTCAACAGCCCAGAAAACCTTAGCCGTATATTTTATATTTGAAATCAATCTGCAAGTTAATGGGTTCATCCTATCAATTCCATTGATATTTGATGTTATGTAAATGGAGTAAGACGACCTACTGCTGCGATTAATTGAAATATGCATACAAGATCCTTAGAGAAAGGTTATTGGCCACAAATCCAATTGAACAGTAAAAAAGAGACAATGCTTGATGCACCTGTATCTGTGTGGTGGAAATAATAAGCGATCTGATCAATTTATGTGTGCATGAGTTTTGCGGTATCAATAACCTCTCTCGGTTGTTTAGTCACAGAAGTCTCCCCATAAATAGTTCCAGGTTTTTAATGTCTAAAATCGAATATTATAAACTTTTTTCCTTTTATACTGAGCGAAAAACTTACAAATTCTGCCAGTTTAACAATCCCAGGAATCGTTTTGAAGTAATTAAAATCAAATTTAATCCAATCTAATGTAACGGCTGGAGATGTGGTGGTAGTCGTCGTTTGATGGACCTGTTGCTGTTGTTGTGGTAGTGGCCTTACCGGCTCAGTAGGCCTAGGTTGATTTTCCGCTTTCATCATGTTAAAGTAACGTTTGAAACTTCACTTAAAACTTAAACCCCGTAAATGAGGAATTTAATCTTGTCCTTCAACTGTCACGTAATAAGATTTATAAAAATGTATTGTCCTATAAGAAGAAATTTCGGTTTTAGTCCCACATGCTGAATCCTTTTGTGAACTAGAACTGTTCAAAGACAGCGATTTTTGAAGGCTGTGGCTCCCCCGAGTTAACTAAAGCCACCAGACTCTTCTAAGATGACAAGACACGATTTAAATGAATCGTACGTGTGGGTGTCACATCCACTTGTTCAAGTTCTATGAGCTTTTTACAAAGTTTTACCTAACAAGATCTATAAGGAGGTTGAGCGGAGATCAAGTTGGTTTGACACACATCTATTCAACAAAACTCGGCAAACCCTTCTAAAGATTTTAAGAAGACTGAGATGAAGATAGAGGTGCAAATGGGTTTGTAGGCAGTCATGAATATTTTTGTATATTAATGAAATAAATATTTTAGATGAACTGGACTCTCCTACAATTATCTACAGAGGGATATTTTTTCTTAAAAAAAACGGTAACAATAGTGGCACAATTGCTGCAGCCCTAAAAGCTTCCACTCCTTTACCGACGAGAAGGATTTTAGAAACTAAAAGAATTTACGAGAATTTACAAATCGGCACTCAGGAACTGAGGATTCAGTCAGGATGCCTGAGGGTGCTACAGGAGGGATGGAACAGAATATAAGATCTCGCATATATTAGTATGCATACTGGAATGTAGCAGAGATATAGAATTAAATTACCGAAATAATTCTGATCTTCTGCTAAGTATTTTTGGTCCGTGTCCTGACTATCCTGCTAAACCTTCATTCTTTTCATAAGAACAAACATAGCGTGTTTGAATGTACACAGTGAAAATATTATGGCTTTCTTTATTGGCTTAACCCTTTACATCGACAGTTTCATCATGGGTATTATCACCTTCCGGTTAATTGGATTTCAAGGGAAGAAGTTGCGAGATACGCATATATTTATAGCAGTTCACAGGCTTCTGTCTTCATGTTGGCTCATCAGAGCTTCAGGATTTTTAATTATCATTCTTTACCTATCTATATACTTCAGGTATTCGCCAAACTCCTTTTAACGTATTAGTTGCTATTACAGATGCTGCTTATGTTGAAGTGAAATGCAAGACCCGTATGTACTGTATAAATATGCCCCTTGAAAGTTTAAGAGTGCCATTGCTCTGTGAGTTAATTCTATTTCATCCCATTACTATTATCCGTTTGAAAATGCAAATATATTGCCAGATGTATATATGACATGAATAATTATGCACGTGAATCTGAAGTGTACTTTACGGAATAAGTCTTGGGAGTTGTTGTTGCACGGTTCCTGCCTCTAAAGGTTTTAAATTCGGCAGTGGATTTTAAACCGTCTCTCACTCAACGTGTAAAGAAAATCTATAGCTAGGGAATGTAAATTCAGAGTTAAAGCGATGTTATAAGATGATAAATATCTTGAGCAGCAGACCATTCCATTTCATGTTTTTTAAGTCTTGAGGATACTCGAGATATGCAGGGGGTTGGAAAAAGTTTAGGATGGATTTTTTACGAAGACGAATTCAGCTTGATTGTGGATGAAACCTCCTGAGGGAGTTTATCTATCCATCCATCCCCCGTCTACATTACGTCTACATCTTACTGCTGGTGAACTGACTGAGACCTCGCCTCGGTAAAAAACATGTTGCGTGTACGCTTAATGTTTTGAAATTGAAAAATAGTCTTCTTGCTAGAGATAGAAGTGAACATCTGGAAATAAAAGTAGAAATAGGAAGCTATTCAGTTTATACGATAAAATGCACAGAAGTTGATGAAGCATTTCATTTTTCGCATGAAAGTATAATTATCGATTGAATGTAAATTTAACAATAAATAACCTAGCTAGTCTGAAATGCAGACTGAATGGGAAATATGTATTGCCAAACGGTTCAAAACCATTTTCATAAGTCATGACGCGTTTAAAGTTATTGGACAATTTTTGGTCCAATAAATCTGTGTGAATGCAGAACGTAATTTTTTTTAGATTCAGTAACTGAATGTACTCTCAATTTCAATTGATCGCATTCAAAGATGAGAATATAATGTGTCACTATCGCAATTTAGCTATCTCCAGGACCTCATTTAGCTTTCATTCGAATGCTTAAATGAAAAAATGACGTATTTACAAACGGGCTTTGTATATGGTTGAATTTTGGAAATATAACTATAACGAGTGAATCGTAAACTACAATCCCAATTCTAAATAGCATGCAAAGATATGGTATTGTTTATAAAGATTCGTTTATAAATTCAAGCACAATGGACACTATTTATGGTTTTTCAACTAAGTATACATTTCGGCTTTATTTTCTTTAGATTTCGACAAGACAAAATTTGTACATTTTCAGTTTTAGAGAAAGTTACTTCTGTGTCTGTTATTGTTCGCATGAGGATTTTCTTCGAAGAACATGAAGTCCTGGATGAAATATTGAAAGTAGGATTAAATAAAATAAATAAATGGTATGCTAAGGAAAAATATAAGGATACAACTATAGAACATACAATTAAGAACACGGCTCCCAAAAGCAATGCTTTCGCCCGAACGTCCATATACATTGGAAAGCTGACGCCAAAGTTATCGGCATCAGTGAATGCTTCCTTCAGGAAACCGGACCATTTCTTTGTAATTAAGCCAATGCTGGTCCCATCAGTTGCAAACACCGTGAACTTGATGTCACCGCAACAAGCGCCAGAACAGGAACAGCAACAGTCCCCACAAGACTCCCCTTGGATAGTTGCGACTAGATTTCTCATACCATCAAGAACTTCAAGCAGTGGTTGACAGCCGTTGCATTTTTGGATTACTTCTCCAAGAAAGGTACCGTCTCCAAGTTTGATATTTATACTCTGTTCAAAAAAATTAATATCAGACGGTTAGATCTGTGTTTTAAAACAAGACAAAATGCTAAATATTGTATGTGCCTTACTGTTCCAGATGTGCCGCAAAAGTTGAAACAACTCAGTAAGCAAAATTCACAACTCCATGGACGGTCAATAATAAGAACTTGGCGACCGACAAAGTCAACCACTGTTATTTTAAAGGGACGGGTACGTCCCGACGGACTGCATTGCATCGCCAATAAGTTACCGACTTCAGCAGCAAAGTAAATTCGTTGCCCTGCCGTATTCAGAATATCGTAACGATTTGGCGTTTCGAAGCTGATTCCCACTTGGGCCAGTAACACTGCAACCACAGTTTTAAATACTCTTATGGTAATGTCGAATTCACAAGCAAAAAAAACTTTATAAATGATTTAAAGTCTGCCGTTGTTAACCTTCCATCGGTTCTATTTGTTGCTTAACCATCAAGTGTTCAGTTCCTATCAGAAATTCAAGGCCGATTGGACAACCTATGATTGGAGCCACTGAATAAGAAAGATTGGATTGGTAATAATGTCGAACGATTTTAATTTGGATTATTTTATTTAGTTTCTAACTTTACATATCTAATACGGAAATTTATTATAACAAATTACTAGGCGTCGATGGAGGAGGAACAGGACCTAAACCTCCCATGCCCGGAGACATCATTCCCATTCCTGCATTTTGTTGCATTGGCATTCCTCCCATAGGCATAGGCCCAAAGCCCGGTTGTTGAAACTGCTGAGGACCATAAGGTCCCGGCCGCGGTTGCTGCACGTACATTGGTTGAGGGTAACCCCCCTGGTATCCTCCTTGTTGTGGGAACTGATTCATTGGCATCTGTTGTTGTTGAGGAATTGGTCCTGGAACATTGGAAGGTCCACCTTGAGGGAACCGAGGTAATCCTTGTGGTTGTTGGGTTACAACCGACGGAGTTTTTGGAACTTGCGACATTTCAAAATGTCTTTTGTCCAGTATTGTTTAAAATATTGTTAGATAGCGGTCATGCGACCGAATGTGCGGCGGGTTATACACAATGCAACTACAAAATTGAGTAGCCAAGCTCAGGAGTAGTAGATTTATTACAAGGCAATAAAGAAAAATTTAGTACTGGTAACGGAAAACGGAAATCATTCTTTCTTTATACTTAACCTTCTTTGTTTATATGGTTTCCGAAAATGTATGCATAAAAAATAAATAATTACTCGGGTTGTGTACTATAATATGTATATAGTGTCTATCTGCACTTAATTTCATGATCATATCCTACCAATCCTACTTATGACCGGATCGGCACTGATGTGTACCACAGTTTCAAAAATATCAATTTTTTAATTTGAATTGAGTTATCTTAATCAATGCGTTATGTGTAATTGCTTGATAATTATTCATATATTAAAATACGTTTATAATGTAATTTATTTGAGAATTCTCGGTGTATTGTGTTATGAAATATAGAGGGGTTCAAAGTTCTGTTAATGGCATCAACATTTCCTTGCTTTTAAATATCCAGGAGGCTTAAAAGTCTTGAAATATTCAATTTTAGTGAAAATTGCTAAAACTAATTGCTGGGACCAAAACTGCTCCCGTGATCAAAAGTCTCTAGTCACCAACATGGTTCCCATAACCCCAACTGTTCCTGTGACCAAAACTGCTCCCGTGATCAAAAAGGCTCCTGTGACCAAAACTGCTCCCGTGATCAAAAAGGCTCCTGTGACCAAAACTGCTCCCGTGATCAAAAATGCTCCCGTGACCAAAATGGTTCCTGTGACCAAAACTGCTCCCGTGATCAAAAAGGCTCCTGTGACCAAAATGGCTCCCATGACCCCAACTGCTCCCGTGACCAAAATGGCTCCCAAAACTGTTCCTATTGCCAAAGGAGCTCCTATTGTTCAGACCGCTCCAGTTGCTCCTATTGTTCCTCCTCACATTGGGATTTTCCTCAAAGAACATAAAGTCCTGGAATGAAATTTTGTGTCAGCAGATCAATGGATATAAATAAATTGGATGGATTAGAAAAAAGCATTAGAACGCACAATTAAGAATACGGCTCCCAACAGCAATGCTTTCGTCCGAACGTCCATATTCATTAGAAAGCTGACACCAAAGGTATCGGCATCAGTGAATGTTTCCTGCAGGAAACCGGACCACTTCTTTGTAATAAGACCGATGCTGGTCCCATCAGTTGCAAACACAGTGAACTTAATGTCACCGCAACAAGCGCCAGAACAGGAACAGCAACAGTCCCCACAAGACTCCCCTTGGATAGTTGCAATTATATTTCCGGCATTATCAATAACTTGAAACATGGGTTGCCACCCGTTGCTTTTTTGCTTCACTACTCCAAGAAAGCTTCCGTCTCCAAGACTGACAGTTACTTGCTGTTCCAAATACCATATATAAAATATATATACAGTTAAATCTCAGTCAGTTCTAAACCCCAACACAATGATAAATATTACATGCTCTCAACTGTTCCTGATGTGCCGCAAAAGTTGAAACAGCTCAGAAAGCAAAATTCACAACTATATGGTCGCTCAAGAGTAAGAATTTGCCGACCAGAAAAGTCGATAATACTTATTCTAAAGGGTCGGGTGCGTCCCGTTGGACTACATTGCATTAGTAGTACCTCACCAACTTCAGCTGCAAAGTAAATTCGTTGGCCTGCCGTATTCAGGATATCGTAGCGATTTGGGGATTCGAAGCTGGCTCCCAATTGCCCCAGTAACACTGCAACAACGGTTTTAAATATTCATTTTATGGTGATGTCGTAGTCACATTCACGCGAAAATCATTACAGACGATTTAAAATGTGAACTGGCTTCTGCATTTTGTTTACCTCCCATTTTTTCAACTTGTTGTTTGACGAGTAAATGCTCAGTTCCTATCAGAAATTCCAGCCCGTTAGGGCAACCTTCGACTGGAGCCACTACATAAGAGATCGAGATAGTTGAAAATATTGAATTATTTTAATTTAGCTGCCTTCATTTTGCTTCTTTATGAACTATGCATAAAACATAATGAACTATTTAATTTAAAAGTTACTGGGCATCAGCGGAAGAGCAACGGGACTGGAAATTAGGCCTCCGCTAGAATTGATCACAATCGTTGGATTTGGATTGGCAACTCCATTTAAACCCCCAACGACCGGCGACATCATTCCTCCTACTGCATTTTGTTGCTGTATTGGCGTCCCTGCCATAGGCGCGGTTCCAGGTTGTCGAACCTGATGAGGACCGTAAGGTTGCCCATACATTAATTGCTGAGCATCCTGGTTCATTGGCATCTGTTGTGGAATAAATTGACTAGGAAAATTGTGAACTCCGCCTTGGGGATATATTTGGGGCTGTTGAGTTATAACCGATGGAGTCTTTGGATTTTGCGACATTTCAAAGCAGCTAGTTTACGATATTTAAAAAAAATATTGGGTATTGGCTACGACTGATGACCGATTGCGCGGCACCGTCAGGTTTTACTTAAGCCAAAAACTACAAAAAAAAAGATTTGTTAGGTGCACAACTATGCACTAGCTCGCTTGGTTTAGTCAATTTAATCAAATTAAATTTGAGTCTAAAGTCACAAGTTAAAAATCAGCCTAGTCCCTGACAACAAGATTCGCAAAGGTTTCATTTGTAATTTCAATTTGAGAAAGATTTTTTACACATTGCATGTATTTCTTTTGCCATGATTTTTTTGCAGGTTTATTAAGGGGTGAAACCCCTTATTGTTTTTCGGTATTGCATTTACTCACTTTCAGATTCCATATTTGCCAGAAATAAATTTAAATTAATAGGTTCTTTTTAACAATAAGTCGAATTTCAACGTCGAAGTGTATCGTCGTAAAGCGCTCAAAAAATTATCGAAATAATTAATGGCTCCTTCCAAAATAGGCCTCTCGTTTTGATGATTTCTAAACAATATTACCCTAATACATCCACATATTTCCCATTTCATTCTTTTGGGAGGGTTTGAAAGAACAAAATAACTCTAAAATTCGAAAGGATTTAAATGAAGCATCCTTACTTGACAAAGCACAAAGATGAATTTATTTATCTAGGGCATTTAGTAGTAACAGTTGCGTTACAATTAGAACATTCGTTTTTAATCTGCAATTTGCAGTAGATTTCAAACGCTATTCGCCATAATTTTAGCAATGTTTGCTGAATGGGAGTTATGAAAAACGCATACCTACATTTGACTAATCGTAGACAATACAGTTGCAATTTAATGGTAATTATGTCATATCTATAAATCTACAAATCTCCTAATATTATATTTATGGTATTTTTAGCAATTCAAATCCCATGTTTTGAATTTACGAAGACCGACTATTAGAAAACTCTTTCTATGCAAATAGAAACAATAAAAGACAATCTTAAATAATTAGTTTTTAAGGCATTGTAAACATTTATTGCCGTCACAATCCTATGATAAATATTTATGCATCATAATTATATTAAAACTACTACTAATTAAGTACAGATCTAAAATTTGGATTTACTCTTTAGTTGTACGACTTAAAATATCTCGATACAAGAATATCGTCAAATCACAGAATGGTAAATCTCAAACTATAATGTGTAATGAATGGTAATTAAATCTCAACCATCGATAGTAACTTGTGTGAAAGTAGAAAAACAAATGGAAAAATTGGCAGTTGTAAATATACAGTATATACTTATATTTAACTTTTCAAAAGTTTAATGCTGTAATTAGATAGACTGTATAGCCTATAGAACATTTCTAGATATTACATTTAAATTTTATCTCCATTCAGAATAAGCGAAGTTAAACTGGGTTGACCCTTCCATCAATCAGATTTCATTCGAAGAGTTGAAGCGACAGCTCAGCATATTGACCAAGCTGACGGTATTGTATAGTTATAAAATCGAAGTGTAAAACCTGATTGATAGTAAATCACGACCCTTAATTTTAAAACAATTATGCTAAAGATGTTAATTATAGCTAACGTGTTAAAAGTTAAAATATATCGGACACAATTGGCGATTTCTTAACTAAATTATGCATTTCAGCTATGTTTTCGTGAATGTGAATTCCAGCCATTGTATTCCTTAATTGTTATTTGTGTTGGGATTTTGTTCGAAAAACATGAAGTCCTGAAATCAAATTTTGAAGGCCAGATTAATAAAAATCAATAAAAAGATTGTATGAATGGAAAACGTATGAGAACAGAACGTACAATTAAAAATACGGCTCCCAAAAGCATTGCTTTGCCCCGAACATCCAGATCCATTGGAAAGTTGACACCAAAGGTATCGGCATCCGTAAATCCTTCCTTCAGGAAACCGGACCATTTCTTTGTAATCTCGCCGATGCTGGTCCCATCCGTTGCAAACACATTAAACTTAACTTCACAGCCGCAGGAGCCAGGACAAGAACAGCAACAGTCCCCACACGTGCCACCTTGGATCTCAGCAACTAAGTCGCCGGCATCGTCATTAACCTGAAGTAATGGTTTGCACCAGTTGAATTTTTGCTTCACTTCTCCAAGAAACGTACCATCCCCAAGGCTGACTCTTACTTTCTGTTCAAAAACACGTACACAATTTACTTAGAACGCTGCATCTCTCCATAAGCCCCAAAATGCAAAATATTATGTTCTCAACTGTGCCAGTTGTGCCACAGAAGTTGCAACAAGTTAGACAGCAAAATTTGCAACTCCACGGACGTTCAATATTAAGAATTGTACGACCCGCAAAATCAACAACCGTTATTTTGAAGGGGCGGGTGCTTCCCGTTGGACTGCATTGCATGGACATTAAGCCACCGACTTCGGCTGCAAAGTAAATTCGTTGCCCTCCGGAATTAAGAACATCGTAGCGATTCGGGGTTTCAATACTGACTCCGACTTGGGCCAATAAGGCTGGAAATAATAATTTCATTTGCCGATTATATATAGTACTAACAAAGTTGACTTTATAAACGTTTTAAATTTAGCAATCCCAACCTTCCATTTTTTCAATTTGTTGCTTAACCAGTAAGTGTTCAGTGCCTAGGAGAAATTCAAGGCCGATGGGACAACCTTCTACTGGAGCCACTGCAAAGGAGGAATGAGACATTTATTGATGATTATATGATTTTTATTTAAACTGTACATATTTATTACTGCAAAAACTGTTAATCTAAATTACTGGGCATCAAAGGAGGAGCAACAGGACCGGAGAAAAGGCCTCCACCAGAATTCATCCCACTCATCGGATTTACATCGACAACTTCACTTAAAGCTCCCATGACCTGTGACATCATTCCACCTCCTGCATTTTGTTGCTGTATTGGCATTCCTCCCATAGGCCCATAACCTGATTGTTGAAACTGTTGAGGGCCATAAGGTCCCGGTTGCTGCCCGTACATTGGTTGCGGGTAACCACCCTGGGGATAACTCCCTTGCTGAGGAAACTGGTTCATAGGCATCTGCTGTTGAGGAAATTGTCCCGGAACATTGTAACCTTGTTGTTGGAATTGATTAAATCCTTGAGGCTGTTGGGTTACAACCGACGGAGCCGTTGGACCTTGCCACATTTTAAAATGTCTCGTTTACAACTTTACAGTATTTAAAAAATATTTATCTTGCAGTTACGAACGAACATGAGACGAGACAGGTTATAATTTCATACTACTGCCTTTTTGTGCTGCCACGGACATGAACATATCCGTGGTCATTTTAATAATGCCTATTGCTTTTCTTTCGATAATAATCCTTTAATAGACACTTCAGAAAATACAAACACTCAGGATACTTGGGGGGTATTACCCTTTACGTTTTTAAGACTACTTGTAAAAAACGGAATCCCCGCCCGCTCGGCAAAGACATAACCCACATAAATGAAGAAATAAGTTGTATTGGTCCTAGGAAAATTCGGGTATCCCCGATGCCCAGTTCGGGTGAATGTTAACCCTTTACACTTTACGTATAGCCAAAAAACTTGAAGGATTCATGAATAATCCAGTAACTGACAACCCAGATCGTCAAATAAATTGTTTTATTACGTGTTATTTGCATGGTATGATCGTGATATTTTTATCAGCATCACATCTACTGCCTTTTGATGCCGTTTTGATATTTACCGTGTCTCGAAGCTAAAAAGTTAGTTTTTAAAACATTGCAAAGCTTGCATGTATCATGTTATAGAAGATGAATCCAAAAGTTAAGTCGGATAGTAGTGAATAAAATTTAATTATACTGAAGGGTAGAAAAAATGCTTCCCCATCCCTATTAACTCCGACATCCACTTATGTTCCAACTTTAACAGACAAATTTATAATTTATATCTATAGAATTTTTTATCAACGAAGCCGGATTCAGTCATTTTCAAACACACTCAATTGTACATTCTGAACGAACAAGAACAATTAACCACGGTTCTGCAAAACCTTTCATGACTATTTGAAAACTTTAATTTTTGTAAAGTTTTCTTTTTATGTATTTCATTTGATTGGTACGACGTTTAAGATGCTATATAAATCTTTTATACATTTAAAAAATATTTTTTCGACAATTTAAATATTTTAACGGTTTGAAGTTTGGATTGCTTTAAATGGTTGGTTCATGTATAAATATTTTGAACATTCGATTATCTTTACGGTTTACACTGATAAAAATATTTTTCGGTCAATCAAGGATATTCCATATCTTATGTCGCGTTTTAATGAGTCCATTTCACCGTTCACATGAGTAATAGATGATCGATGTAAGTGTAACCCTAACATTAATTGTGATTTATGATTAATACGAACTATGGTAATGCTTATGCTTCGATACCTTTCCTTTTCCATTTCTATTAAAGGTATCAACTACCCTTCCTTCCTCATTGATATTACTGTACTGTGAGAATCATGTAACGACGATAAAATTTGCATTGTCTGGTTAAAACTGGGACAAATCTTGAGGCTAAGTAAGTGTATATATTGTAAAGACCTCTCATATTAATTTGAGTCACGGTATTAGAAGGGGTGAAGTTAATTAAATTGTTCACACATCTGTAAGATAATATTTTGATTGCGTTATGCAAATATTAATTTTTATTTACTTGCAAATTATTGCTGCCTTCGCTTTTATCGTTGCGTCGAATGATATAAGGTATTCCTAGGTTATACAAACCTAGTAACTATGCACTGCTCATGATTTCGTATGAAATTGCATGAATCGGCATGTATTTGGAGAGATGTAATATGTACCCAGTGATTTATGGATGGGAATAGCCTATTTTTCTGAAGTACAAATATAAATTCTGTGGAGTTAATGGGAATTTACCGTCTGAAAGGAAGATATTCAGCCGACGTAGTCAATTAAAGTTTAAGTAAACCGTTGTTCAAACTGAAAAACGAAAGGTAACTTGTTAACTTACGTAACTTTCAGATGGGTCCAACTAAAGTTGACATTGAGACTACTAAAACGATTAGTTAATGAGTAGATCCTAATGGATTAACAACGTGTAACATGAAAACTCATTGAACGATTCTCATTCAACCTTTAATGAGCTAAAAACAATAATAAAAAAGTCCTGCTATAAGGACTAAATACATTACACCAACAAGGTACTTGCAGAGTTGGTTGAACATTCGTTTTCATCGCATTACAAGTAGAACGAAAAATGATTAACTTACGTAAGCTGATGTTAATATTTTAAAGAAAGTCAATTGTCGTATCCTAGTTCATATTTCAGTTAGAAGTAATCTAGCAGTGTTGAAACGTCTGTTCCCAAAATTGGTTGCAGTGGTGTCTCGCCAAACGATTCCGGAAAAATCTTTAAATTGACGAATTCATCATGAAATGGACGAACCTACTACCGTTTTTAGTGCAAGTTATGCTTTTCATTAAGGAATCGGGGCAAGTATCCGTAGCAGAAGATTTGGCGTTAACATATGAACAGAAACTCATTTTGGATAAGGTCAGTTTCGTCAGGTATTTCGAAAAGTCCAAATTTAAGACCCTCAGGGAAGTGCACTACTATAAGTCCATCTAAACTCAGGAGGATTTGTGTTAGGAATTTTCTCACCAATCATCACGAAACTTGCATTTTCCATTAGTAGGCTAATAAATACTATAAAATAACCGAATCAGGGGGAGGGTAGAGTGATTGGACATTTCTGATGACAGGGGTGTAAAATATTAATTGGGCCCAATCTCGAGGGGCTTAAATTGTGATTAATTGTAATTTAATTTTTCCTAACACACACACATCAATAATGTAATAAACTACAAACTTATAAAGAATTGCCTAACAGTTCAAGGCTCTTGTCGGTCCGAGACTTCCTCACTCATACATGAAAGGGGACATCTATTTAATCCGTTGGTTGAGAGGTTTGTAATTTTATATCGCTACTTACCTATTATAAATGAGAGATGGGTTGGTAGAATTAAATATTCATTGAATAAACCCTACATGCATGCATACCTTGCATACAATCCTGTTTGTTAGAAAAAGTTAAAAAAAAACACCCGCATTTTCAAGTATTTAATTTATAATTTCAGCAAAGAATTTTGATATGAATAATGCCGAAACAATGCTGATGGCGGTAAATGTTCTTTATAGTTAATTAATATTATTCTTAAACTTTTGAAGCCAATTTGGTAATTGTTGATTGGGGTCTGTGTAGAACCTTAAATGGCGCAAGGATTTTAAGATGGATGATATCCTGGAAGAGGACTGGTCAGATTTTGAAAAACGATTCCCATATTTTTTCGAAGGATGTGACAAAGAAGGACGACCAGGTTTAATATGATTATGATTATAATTCATTTTCTAATTATTAATGTTATTTTTGTTTAGTTACTTCTATCATCTCGACCAAATTCTAATTTGTGCAGAAACGGATATTAAACGATACTTTACGTACCCTTTGTAGTTGCTTCCGTTAGTGTTGGGGATTGGGACGTTCGAAGTGCAGTCGTTTCTGGTCAACGGGATAAGCTTATCCGGTATCTTGACAAGTTGATTGAAGAAGTCAATAGAATCGTTAGAGTTTTTCAAAACGAAGGTAGAAATGTCACCCAATATACTTTATTATTTGACATGGGTAACTACAATTTAGTACAACAAGGATGCCCATCGTGTAAGCTCAATATTTAAAAAAACATACTAAAAACTTCGGATATTTACTGCATTTTCTAAAAAGCATCTTTTGCTGGTCCTATGTAGGTCTTCCAATATTTCTTAACCTATTTGATTCATATGAGAGTCACTTTCCCGGAGCTGTGCATAAAATGATTTTAGTCAACAGTAAGTAACGTATTTTGGATTTGAACCATCTCCGTTGATGTCGAATATTTAACTTGATTTCTCTTTCAATTTCAGATCCACCAATATTTCAAACCCTACTGACCATTATTAAGCCCCTGATGACTCCTCTGACACAGGAGGCTCTTGTAATTTATGGAAAGGACAAGACAGAATGGCAAGCTGCCATTTTGAATGAGATCCCAAAGGAGCATTTGTCAAAGGGATTTGGAGGCATCAAAGAGACTGGGCTTGAACCTCAGGAAGTTAGGAAATTGAAGATGTTCCCCTGTTAATTATCATGCTAGAACAATTAGTTGCAGAATTTATACTTGAACCAGAACAACAATACTATGCTGTAAATAGTGCAAATCTGATTTAACCAGCATCTTTATTATTATAATAATTATAATAATAATGATGCTTGCAATAATTATTATTGCAAGATGTGATGTACATAGTAAGCCCACGTTGTGGTAACTTTAGCATGCGTATTTTTATAAATTATTAAACTCAGATCATTATAATTTTCTATTTATACTTGTTTGTGCTCATTTTATTTGGCGGTGTTATTTATTTATCAAAGTTGCCCTTCAGTCCCTGAGGGACGTGAGTCCATGTCCATATGTAGCGGGGTTGGGCCATCGTTAAATGTACAAATATTATGTTATATTCTTTCTTGTGTGTTAGCTTAGCTAAGGTTTTATTTACAGGATCAGAATTATACATTCATTCACATATCTAACAGCGTTGTATGAGAATGAAAGTTAAAATATTTATTCTTGTGAAAATACTATATTATGTGAAATGGATTAATTCAGATTACATTAGAAGCTTTTGTTAAGCTACGGTTCCATTGGGGTTAGAGTCCAAGCAGATTGATTCTGGGATTATTAGCAAGAATTCTGATGGATAATAATTTATATGCATAGTGCCTGCAACATGCAGTATGGGAAAGATTGAGATTTGGTTTTGCAAAACAGACTTTATAGATATTCTGATTTCTGTTACCTCAATTGTGCAGTACGTACGATGATTCTGGTCTGATGCCTTAATTCATCCTTGAATGTAGATCTTTGTACAATTCACATTCCATCTTTATCATCTGCGATAAGGAAAATTCATCTTACGATAGATCGATCACACAGTCTAGTTCATTTCATTAGTTGAATGAATTCGCATAAATATCCTTTAAACAGAACAAAGTCCCAAACGGTGAAGGGAGCCGAACGAAAATCTCCGAAATTGCAAGCATTATGATATCAGGAATCTTGTATTAATTCCCGTATTCAGCATCCGTTCTATAGATATCATTTGCTTGGAAAGGTTATAATAGAGTCACTTGTCTCTATAATACGTCTGAAACTCTGACTACTTGGAAAGCTAAGACTATATTATAACTATATAAAGCTGAACCGACGAATAAGTCGAATTCTCACAGATAAGCAAATTAGGGAAAATATAATAGCATGCTTGGTTTCCACTTTCTCATATTTTTAGGGCTATTAATTACGTTATTAGTTTTTTTTTAAGTCAGAAGTTAGAATAGTGGGACGAACGCTGGGAGCGAAATCTCAGTTCTTACAATGAATAACGACGAAGTATCGAAGTTTTTTGAGATGTTTGAGAGGCGACCAACTCGATTGGATTTGCTACCGGGTTGTTACCCCTCCCCGCCTGGGTCAATTCATGACCAAATTCCTGTAAATATTTCCCAAATTTTAAGGGCTTTCGACCAAACCCTACCTCAGCCTTATTGTAATGAAGAATCGTCTGGGTGTCACATTTCACCTCAACCCTCTACTAAAGTCACACCCACTCAGTCTCCTATTCCTTTCCATATGATGAATAGTGGATACTTTCCTGCAAGAGAAACGAGAGAACGGTGCTCAATGGAATCCAAAGAAAATCAGTACGCGAAAATGCTCAACAAAATTAGTACGCTTTTACATGATCTATGTAAATATTTTTCTGATTTTAGTTTTTGTACCGTTGACCGTGGAATTACTGATTAATTTTATTTTTTTTATTTCTGTCTGTAAAGGTGAATTGGAAAGAGAACTTTGTCAAACGCAGGCGGATCTAGTCGAGTCTCAAACCATAATATCCAGATTGGAACAACAAAATGTGTCGTTGTTGAAAAGTAAGAACAACGAAAAACGTATTGATTTGAATAAATCACAAACTGAAATGAGGGAGAAATGCCAAGAAGCAGTTGAGAAGGTAAATGGGGTGTTTAACCTTTATATTGCATGACAATTTGCTGGGTTTGTAACGGTATCGAAAGTTGTTTATTTGAGTGCTTAGTGGACTTTTGCAAGAAGTCCTTCCGATTCTATTTTTCACACGTTTTCGATTTTATTGTTAGGCGGAACAGTTGCAGAAGCTGTTGGACAAGTCAGTAATGAAACAAAACGAAATGCAGTTGCAAATCAATAAACAAACTACTGCATATGCTGAACAAATGTCAGCGATGGAGGAAAAACTGACAAATGCTGAACTAAAGCGGAAATACGAAGAGGTAACTGCCATAATGACACCAACTCATTTAATTTTGAATCGTTGGATGTATGAGTAGAATAAAACGATGTGTATGGGATCATTGTTGTACAATTTATTAAGGAGGAGCTAAAACATGAAGACTCAATTAAAAAGGCGTCGATTAACAAAAGGTTGGAACAAATTGCAGAAACCAAGATTATGGACCGTCATGTTCCAACAGATCAATTTACATTGACAGATGAACAATTGACCAAACACAAAGACAAAGATTTAAGGGAAGGTCATCCTAATTGTAAGATATTCAAGCATGATGAAGAAATGCAACAAATGACGATGCTGGGCAGGGAAACTTGCAAGTACAGATCCCAACAAATCCCAAGACACAATACCGTTTCTCGTTCGAGTAAAAATAATAAAAAAATAAAAGAAGGTTCGAAAAAACCAGTAAGCACTTTTTGTATCCGATTTACTTTTCGTGTGGGATGAATTATCGAGTGTCTAGCAGTTTAATCTAATTAGATGCATTTTATTTGTATTTAAACAGATGGGTTGGAAAGACTACTTTGGCAAACCAAGGAGGACCTTATAAAAAATCGAGCCGTAGCGTCAGCGTCCAAATTGGATCACCGAAGGTTGTTATTAAATATAAGTCGCACAGATAAATGTAAACAGTTGGACATATCACAGAATGAAATCCGGTTTAACGGTAGGGACAGTGTCCAAACGGTAAATGATACATCCATTACAAAAAAGTAGAATCGAATGGATTAATTAAAATTGAAATGTAATACTCAACATTTTTTTCAATTTAGACAGAGGAATTCCAAAAGCAGTTAGACAACACAACCAAGGTCCAAGATGAAATCCAGCTTATTGAAGTAGAAGTTCCTAACGACACGGTGTGTGACGATATCTTGTCTCCCCATCATGCAAAATCACTTCGTATGCTTGAAACTCTTCCAATTCCTCGGATTGAATTATCTCGCAAAGATAATATTATGGCGACTGTCCCTTTTAATCAAGCCGAACAAGCTGACACTAAGGTCAAGAATCAAACTTCTAAATATGACATAGGGAATTTAGTCACAATTCGAGTGGGTAAAAACCGACGAAATTATGCAAAAAAGATGTGCCTTTTAAAGAACAGGAAACAGAAGAACAAAGAGAGAGTTAGTCAAGGTCTGGAGCCTATTAATTTTCGACCCAAAAAAAGACGTCTGCAAATTGTCTAAGTACTTAAATCTGGAATAAAAAGTTTAAAATGACTTAATTTATTATTTATCAAAAACAAGCAAAGATTGGGAATTTAAATATGTAGCATCTCTGTATATTTAACTATGAAATAATGTAATGTCTGTCCGACTTAGGAAGGAAAAAAGCAACATGTTAAAATATTTAAAAAATATTGCATATGTGACTAAAACGTCATTTTAAATTCAATTTATTTACGTCAAAAATAACAATACAAATACAGCGTTACAAAATTTATAATTTAATTTTTAGATTATATACATTAGGAAACTAGTCCGATGGAGTTTAGTTTAAAATGTTCGAAATAGTATAACTAAAATACATACAGCCACTGTTTGTTTTAAAAGTTAAAAGTTAATTAAAATAAAGGATAATAACTGAATCAACAACAATTCTCAAGAACAAACCCTTGAAGGCGCATCGCGAATTGCCATTTGCCATTAATAATTTAATATCCCGATATCCTCATTTTGTCATTTGTACATACATGCCTGTGCATTAGCATTGAAGAAATGAAATTCCAATCTTGATTTCGAATCAGAGATTGTTTCCAAACTCCCAAAATAAGTTGGTGCAGCTGCAATATCCAGAGGAAGTAAAGACCGTCCAAGCATACATTTAAAATGCACATATACTTAACCATAATTAGATCGTTATCGTTGTGTTATCCAAGTAATGAAGATAGACTAACTACTAACTACTTTAACCGGACCCTGCTGCATATGCATCTCATGTTTTGTTAATTTCGTTTACACCTTACGAGTTTAAATTTTCCCATATTAATACGAAAATTTTAAATTCCGATAGCTTATTATGGGACGCAGCTTACAGGCTCTTTCTTTGAAGACTGCTTTTTAAACAAAATAGTACTCTTGAATTTTGCACATCAATCATTGAATCATTTGAATATTATATATATGCATTATATTTATATGGTAGCTCAAAATAGACGAAAGTTATTTTAACCACAAAAAATCGGTATAGGGTCTGCAGAACGCTGGCAGCTGCTGTCAGTAAAGTCCCTGACGCTGTATTTTACTGAACAGGCCTAAAAAAACGTTTAAATCTTATAATATACCATATCATTTTACCCCTAATATTCGGATAAAATCTGTCACTCTTTCGTAAACTACATACTACATATGAGCTGATTTCCTTACTCCGATGTTTAAAAGTTGTGTAGTTCAAGTTTAATCAATTTAAGCAATTTAATCAAGTGCCTCATGGGTTAAGAGGGGGGGGGGAATAAAACCGGTTCGGTGTATACTGTATGATCTAACATCTCACTCATGTATATGAACCACCCCTTAAAACGTAGAATAAGGAAACGCCATGAAACGCGGGTAAAGCTATCGATGCCCTCAACACCTAACAGGGTGAACAGCTCTGCCATACTCTGCACTCTGCAACTGCAACCTTCAAGGCTTCAAGCTGCAACATAATACCTAATGCCATTCTTTAAAATTAGATTACAATAAACTATATAGTTGTACAAAATATTTGAAAACTATTTGAATTTTTCAAATATATTGGGATTGAATTAATTAGCATTTCACATTTATTGGCCATATGAAGCCATGCTGTTTTTATTTAAAATTTGACAATAAAATAATTTCTGTAATTTTGAATTTGTAATCGATTGTAAAATTTTGGGATTGATAATGGATAAAGAGACGCCTGTGACTAAGTATCTGGCGATGTTGGAGAGGCGACAGAATCGAATGGACATGTTGCTGGGCTCCCCCTCACCAGGGTCATCACCCAGAACTCCAGTGAACATTCGACAAAAACTAAGGTTCGATGACCAAACCTTCCTCCAACCGCACAATGATGATCAGTCAGTCTTTCACTTCACACCTCCACCTCCTGTTACAGACACACCCACTCAGCCTCTGATTCCATCCTTCATTTCCACGTACTCCAACCCCAACCAGCCCTCGAGAGCGGAGATGGACGCTGGATACTTTCCAATGTCGAGCCAGAAGCGAAAACGCTACTCATTCGAATACAAAGCAGAAGAAGACGAGGAAGTGTTCAAAAAAATAAGTACGAACGCCCTTAGTATTAAATATGCGTCGTGATCTCGTGATTGAAATATATGTTGTATTGATTGATTGTATTCATATTTAATATTTATTTATATTAATAGGTGACTTGGAACGACTGCTACGGCAAACACAGGCTGACCTCGTAGAGTCTAGAGCAATAACCTCCAGATTGGAACACCAAAAGATGCTGTTAAATAGGAACCACACAGAGAAACTTATCCATTTAGAAAAATCACAGAATGAAATGAGGGGGAAATGTAGAGAGGCAGTAGAAAAGGTAACTTTACACTAAATTATTAAATCAAGAAACATAAATGTCGAAAGATCTCTACAATCCATCGTTAATTTGATTCTTTATCTATGCATTAGAATATAATTTTGTATTTAAAACTATTTTGTATTTGAAAACGTAGGCAGAAGAATTCCAGAAGCAGTTAGAAAAATCAATGAAGAAACAAAATGAAATGCAAGTGCAAATCAATAAACAGACTGATGCATATGCTGAGAAAACGTCAGCACTAGAAGCCAAACTCTCAAAGGTCAACTCGGAAAATGCTGAACTAAAACAAAAATATGAAGAGGTACGTTTCATAATTGATATAATATCGCACAATATAATTCTGAACGATAATTCTTAAAAAATCGTGTATATACAAAGTCATTGTTTTACAATTTTTAAGGAGAAATTGAGTCAAACAGACTCTAATAGAAAGGCGTCTTTTAATGTTGAAGAGTTAGAACGAGGAGCCGAAAAATGGATTATTGATTGTCAAATACTTAAGGATCAATTGACACTGAAAGAAGAACAGTTAACCAAATATCAAGAAGATTTAAGGGAAGCCCATGCTAAGGCGTTCAAATATGAAGAAATGCAGCAGAAATTTATGGAACCAACTTCACCCGAGTCACAATCTCGATGTCAAGAAGCGAAACTTAAAAATTTTGAAAATTTATATGTCAGAACTCAGAATGAAAACAACAAAATTGCGAAGGTTAATGAGAGACTAATTGAGGAAAACAATTTGTTAAAATCATCAATGAAGAAAGAAATGCTTTTGGAAGAGCAAATCACCACATTGGAAAACGAAGTAAAGTTTCTTCGAGACACTTTGAAAAACAAGACTGAAGCGGAAGCACAGAGAGACTCGTTTAAAGAAAAGTTATTTGAGTGGACAAAGGTTGCTGAAAAAATTGGTCCAGATTGTACAACTCCGCATAAATTTGAATCATTCATTCGATTGACACAAAACACATTATTTGAAATGAAACATGAGAATACCAATTTAAAATGCGCGTAAGTTGTCATTTTAGTACTATAATCTATAAGACAATACAATATCAAATTATCGTAAACTCCAACGTGTTTGGTTTATTTGGTAAACGTTCCTCTTACCTTTATGTGAAGATCACAGGGAATACCTTGATTATCACTAAATTAAAGGAAAGATTTTAGTTTACCGAAAATTAATCGGAATTCTTCACGCGTGCAAGTAAAAGTTAATATTTGTGGGATTTTGCGGATTTCGACAGCCTTACTCTAAAAAATGAACTGGAAACTTTTTTAGATGCTTTTTGTTCTGATCTCATATTGCATGATTTTGTTTTCAGAATGGAAGGCAACAATCGAAATCTTGAAAAACTTGAATCCCAGATTTCAATTTTAAAAGATCATGAAACGAAGGAGAAAGTCGATAAGGATAAACTTAGCTTGGAATTAAAGCAGATGACTAGAAAATTATTTCTTTTGACGAAGGTTAGTAAAATACTGTTGCTGCATATGTTTATCATAATTCATAATTTCCAATCATTGTTCTAATACTGTGGTATTAATTATTATAATATATGAAAAATGTGTTAATTTAGGATCGGGATGGACTTAAAGCGTTGAAAGAATCATATGAACAAGAAATGGAAGGTATTATCTCGGTTGCATTGAAAAACCGAGTACAAGAGCTAGAAGAACTGGTAGCAGAGTATGAAAAAATAATCAATGATCGTCCTTCTAAAGGGTTTTGTGAAGAGTGTGACAAACGAATGTCATTGATATCTAATCTACGATCTGAGTAAGTTTTGTTCTTGCAGTAATAATAGGTTACCATGTCACATGTGTTTAACGAATTGTATTTAGTACACACTAGAATGCTAAATCTATTATATACATAATTTATTGCATCTACAGGCTAGATAAAGTCAATATGCAGATTGTTTCATCACAAGGTAGTAATAATAGTACTATAAGCGGTGATGGCAATACCACAGGGATCAAAGTTGTTTCGTTTGGAATGAATCCTTCTACGCTTTCTACAGAAGCTAGAATTCAAGAATTGCGAACTGAAAACGATGCCCTAAAAACGAAATTAAAACAGTACGACGAACAGTCCTTATGTCTTCGAGGAGATTCTGAAATCATAGAAGAAAAATCAAGTAACTCATTTACAACAATAGATGTACTTGCCGAGTTGCAAAAACTTGAAATGATTTACTATTATAATGATTATTTTAGAACTCGAAGCACAGTTACGAACGTTGGACAGAAAGCACCAAATTTTAACTGAAGCGTATGACTATGAAACTCAGCAGCTACAAACGGCACTAACGAAGTTATTTGGTTTTCATGTCACTCTAGCTCGGGAACCACAATCGCAATTACGATTGCAGAGCGTGTATTCTCAAAATTCAGACGAGTTATTTATATTTCAAGTAAGTTTCAATTTTTTGTTTGGAATTTATTTGATCATTGTTGACGTTGACGGAATGCTCTTTGTAATTTTTAGGAAGCGGAAAATAATGACATGATGCTTTTAGAAACACCTATTCTCGACCACTTTCGAGACGATATTCATAGATTCCTTATACGGGAAGGTTCGATTCCTGCTTTTCTGTCATCAGTGACTATTAGTTTTGCTCAAACTCAAGCTCAGCCGTCTGCGGAAACCAGTCAGATACCAAGCAGTCAGCAAAGTAATCCTGATTCGGGTGAAGGAGAAACCGTTTCAGTCAACGAGCCTCGAATGGTTCAAGTCGAAATTGAAGGAGAGAGTGACAATGAAGACTCAGAAGAAGAACAAGATGAAGAGGAAGTAGAGGAAGAGGAAGAGGCGGAGCCTGAAGAAGAGTACGATGAATCAGAAGAAGAATCCGAAAACGAGAAGGAAAGTGATTTTGTTCGTCGTCAGGATGATAGTGAAAATGACGTGGTCACACTAGACAGTGATTAATCTACAATCTACAACCTACATCAAGACCTTGACCCGTTCATTTCTAAAATAGTTTTAGATGCAGCCTTTTGAATGTCGTTGAAATATAATCACAAATTTATAATTTGATTACAACTATTCAAGGAGTCAATATTTTTATTCAAGAAATAGCAGTTTTCATCAATGAATACAAATGTATATATCGTAAAAAGAGTCTAAAACGATTTTGAAAAGAAGTCAGTCATAAAACAGTCCACATTCCACTTATTCAAACGCATTTATGCTTTCATTCATCTCATTCGTACAGGGTTGTCCTTGAATTGTATTTTATACTTAATGAAGTTTCTTCATGGCAAGCATTGGTTTTTAATTCTCTTCTCAAATTAAACTCTAAAAAAGTCAATACCATTTATTCCTTTGCATCTTATAGCTAAATGACCCCTCAAGAAATTACATAAGGTTCTATTGGTTGAAGTAGGCTTTCATTAGTTAGTGGAGCAACGTCCTTGGTTCTGAAGACACCATTCGGGTTGCAGTCTATCAGCGTTGATTCCTCGTTTCACCAGTCGCTCACGATGATGAATAAGACGGTCGGCAGCGTCTCTCCAGGATGAGAAGGGATTTGCCCACAATCGTTCAGCTAGAGCGGCTCCACGTGGCCACACCTTAGCTTCAAGACCCATTTCATCAACCTGCTCGGTCCACAAGGAAGCTTCTCCTCCGATGATTTGACCGGGCTGCAAGTCGATTTCTTCAGTTGTGTTCAATTGAGCAATTACACGGAGCGGATTGTTGTCATAAACTCTTTGCCAAGTCTTGTAACCTCCACATGATCCTCGACCTTCTCCCATCTATAAGAAATATGATAAATTAAACTCCATCTCAATTTGCACTGGTATTTTTCTGTGAATGGATAACTAAGCAAAAATCCGGCTTTTACCCAATCTCCAAATCCACAATCGAATTGCCAGGCATCCCTGTTCGAGAAAACGATTCGGTAACCTTTGTCAAGCATGGCAGCCAAAGAACGATCTCGACCACTGTTTCGGAACTGAATGATGTATCGTTCAGGATCAAGAATGTTTTCAATGTTTTCTTGGACCATGAGGTTGGAAGCCCAGACAATGGGTGTCAATTCTGTACCACGTGCAGCTCGGACCAACTCAACATAAGCTCGACGTTGGAAGGTAGCCCAAAGTTGAAGGAATTCTCGTTCAGTTCGGTTACGTCGCTGAGCGCCCAAGAAATCCGTAATTTCCTTACTCGAGTTCCAGCAGTTAAAGTTGACATCGTCACCTCCCATATGGAAAGCGTCCGTGTCAAATACACCAAGAAGATCCCGGTAAAGCTTGCCGAGGACAAGGTAGGTCTGCTCGTTTACGGGGTTCAATTGACCGCATGGGGGCTCGCTACAGAACTGGTTCCATGGTTCAGCATTGACACATACAGCCATTGGTCCGCCACTGGTAACCGAGACGGGGGCAGGCTGGATTGTGTTTGGTCCTAAAAATTCATAAAAAATTTTGAACTCCATACTTGTAAATCTTCAAGCAAATTGCATTCAATTAGCGTTCCGGACATACCTGGTTGAACAGCATTGCTCCTTTCAAGACCCTGCCATCCACCGCTAATGTGGGAAGGAGCATCAAGTTCAGGAATGACACGTACACCTCTAAAAAAATAAACAAGTTCGCAAATGTGTTTTATGATTCTTGTTGTAGAAATATGCAAGGCGTGAATTAAATCCTCCTCTATCAAAACCGTACCTGACACGAGAGTATTCAACAAAGTCTTTGATATCCTCTGGGAAGTAGATTTTCTCTGGAGTATATGCTCCGTAGAGAGTGAGCTGAGGTACTCGTTGAGAGTAGAAGGGGAAAGAATGCGAGTCCGTAATATGCCAATGCAGAGTGTTGAGTTTGTTGTAAGCCATTCCATCGACAAGTTTCTTCATAGCTTTCATGGAGATGAAGTTCCTTGAAGTGTCCAACATGAGACCTCGGTAGGCGAAGAGGGGTCGGTCAATGACAGCTCCGGCAGAGATGATCTGAATCGTATCCCGTTGCTCATCGAAAGCAATGAGTTGACTCAAAGTTTCCAAACCGTGACGAGCTCCGAAGAACGTATCTCCCCGAACTTCGGCCGTAACAACATTTCCTTGAGTCTCAATGTCAATCCTGTAGCCCTCAGAGGTTTCCAGAGTCAGTCGCTCTTCTGGGTCATCGACTACAACCTAAACGTTTTGGAAACAATGAGAAAAATTAATTACCTCGACAATCTCAAATTGGTTCATTGGGGTAAAGTAGGATAACGTACTTGAACTTGAACAACCGTTCCTTCAATAACGTTGTCATATTGTTTGTCGAAGGGATTCTTGCCACCTTCTTCGTAGTTCGGATGCATGCGAAGAACATTGGTCTGGAAGTCTTGGACAACTCGGTTGAGGAGTTCTCGGATCCGATCGGTTGGAGCTGTGACGGGCAAGATTCGGAGATTTTGGGGTTTGAATGGAACTACCACGCGACTGAGTTCGACATCCCCTAAAAAATAGATTTAATTGAAATATGAAATTAGTTTCTGATTACAGTCTTTGGATTATTATACGGTTCAATGACGTATACTGATCATATTCTCCTAGTGCCATCATTATTAACATGGGAAAAGTAAGTATTCACTACAGACGGTGTATGTTACGTTACGATGTATGAATGAATGCCATATGATTCATCTATAAGATAGGTAAACGCCTGGAAAAACCGGTATTTGAGAAGTCATTGACTTTTCCAGAACTAGAAGTTACGTATAATAAGAAGGCGTTGAGATTAAAAACGATAAAAACAAGCTTTTTAATCTTTTTTAACTTGTAAGTTATTAAGCGAAATTTCTCATCACAAAACAAAAAATATTGGTGGCATTTTTAGTGATTATATGTTAATTTGTAATTTTATAACTCAAGAAAACTGATTCATAAATTACAAGAAGCTGCAAAAAACTACTTCAGAGTTCAGAGCGTTAGGAAGAACAGACGAAGATACGTAGAGAGTAATTAACATTCAGAGCAGGTTTTTTGGAAGGGAAAGATTTGCCTTAAAGTTGCAGTTCAACGCACGAATTTGCATATCAACCTGAAGCGGTTTGACTGACGACATTCATATTTCGTAAAACTTATAGCCTAGCCTATTAATGTTTCAAATTGATTTTATTTAAAGAAATTGACTTACCAGTTGGTCGTGGCCAAATAGCCCTGAATCGTCCACATCTCAATCGGCAAGTGTCCAAGGATTGAATGACAGTTGAATCTGATCTCAATTTCTTTGTACAGGTACCGTTCTTGCAAACGTAAGTCCAAGGGGAGGGCATCCTGTTACAAAAGCATACGCATAAAAAATCAAGAATTAGGACTTTCACCCGTACTTTCACCAAATAATATATTATGTACATTTCAGAAACTTGTAGAATTTTCGATTTTTAATTTCTAAATTTTAACTTTAACTTGAGATAAAATTCTTACCGGAAATATGACTGTCCTTCTGATTCAGCCGGGAAGTACACTAAGGCGAAGGCAGCCACAGTGGCCACCAGTAAAAAGAACTTAAACTTATCCATTTTGTGACTAAAAAATATTTTCTAAATTTTTCGAAACGACTCGAAGTATTGAGTAAAGCCAAAGACCACTGGCTCTGGCCGCTGAGAAAGTAGAAGTGAATGGATTAAAAGAACAGGTTCTGATAAATCCCTGTCCACCGGTTAGAAAAGATAAGGTCATGCACTTCGGGCAAGTATATACTGAAACAATGCGTCCAGGAGTGGTGGAAGACGACGAACTTGCAGAAAATGATCTTAACAACAAGCGAACAACTTCTCAGATCAACTTAACATTTTAACATAGATTCCACTATAGGAACGATAGACCGACGGACTGGACTTGGTTAGTTAGTTTTGGTCTGGCTTCGCTGTATATTATAGGCATAGGTTTCAAAGCCATTAAATATGCGGGTGCGGGTTATGCCAATGCATCATCTTCAGATTCATTCTCCTCTTATGCGGTATCCTGTTTTTTCCTACATACCGGTCTTGCGGCTCATCAATTATATTATTTTGCTGGGAATAATTTACCTCCCTGTCTGATATAGTGAAAAATTTGAGATAGAGGTAATAATGCTACACAGGGATCAAAACTAAACTCTTCTTCATCGTAGTCTATATTATCCCTGGTATCAAAAGATGCTAATCTTCTACGTTCTATCCCGTCCAGTTTTTTTTAAGTTTAGCTTCAAGCCCTTTTGTTTTCAGATTTACTAAATCCACGTAAAAGACTCGCAGACTGGGAGTGTCGATCTGTCGATATAATCAAAAATATATTAAATCCCTATTACCATTTTATCATCCCTTTTCTACAATCTCCTGAGACGATCATGAACATAGCGTTGAGTGACCTCTAAAAATGATAGCACGGTTTTGAAGATAAGCTGTAATGTCTTATTTAGCCATGATTGACAGTTCAATACTGCACGGATGCGTTTTTGCAGACTGGAAAATAAAAGATTAACTATTAAAATCAACATTAAAATCTAGTCCATGAAAATGGTTCTACAATGCATGACATTCAAAATAAGTTTCGTAACGTCAAAAAGGACACTTTAGGGATCAAGACAGATAAGAAAACGAAATATGTGGCTGCAGTGGATTCCTTGTGATGTCCAAAATCCAAGATTATCAACATTCTGCTAAAGAACCTTTTGTAATGAGGATAATAAATGAGTGTATAACATTGTGTGGAGAATGTAATGGTATCATGAAGAATTATTGAAGAGAAGAAGAAGATTTGGCCATCGACCTGGTGATGAAGATGGTCATCGGAGTCAGTTTCTTGGATTCCACACACTCGCGAGAGGCAACAGTTGTTCACCCTGACGACTCTGCCTGAGAAATCATACGGACAGTGACCCTCCGCCGGAGAATTCAAGGCAATCCACTAATTGCAAATTGGCCGAACATCACCTTTACTTTTACTAAAACTACATTTTCCCCGTCTCCTTCTCATTCCGATGCTTTTTCTGCTCAAATTCATTAATTCACTTAATCCTTTGCCCTTTTGTTGTTCTCTTAAAGGGCAATTCCTTAAAAATGTTTAACTCTTGGGGCTCATCTTTGAATAAAAGGGCTTGGCTATACTGAATTAAACTGAGGAATAGATCTATTCGGCCTGCCTACTTATTTAAGACACGGACTATAAAATGAATAGTATTTTTGAAAAGTGTTTCATTCTTTAAAAAAAAAATGCTGAAATAAGTCCCCTTGAGGAGTCATTGTTTCAAACCCTACAAATCTGTTGGATTCAACATTTATTTATAACAGCTTAATAATAATGAAATAAAAGGAATTCCTTTAGTATATTCGGCATATGTTTTTTAAATTGTCAATTTAAATTGTTTAATTTGGTTGGAGATTAATTTTTTGCCATATTGCATATATATAATAATATTATCAGAAAATGACAGTCTACAGACATAATTTAGTATAGAAGTATTCATTTAACAATCACTTAGAATTTTACTGAAAGAAATATCGTTTCCAGATTCCTCAGAGGGGAGGATAATAATATAGTAAATTTATAATTCATATTTGTTCAGTAGATTAGACGATTAAAAACGATTTGTATAAATAACTCACAACAATGTCATGCATTACATTTAAATATAATTATTTGTAGCAGAAGACATTGGTATTTGTGACTTTCCGGGTGGTGATATTCGATGTAAGTATAATTGACCTAACGAGCATCTTTATCTTAAAAAAAATATAGCATTATGCACGTGGAGATTCCGATGATCTTGTCTTTCTAAAACATTATAAACTACCAATAGAAGTGTCGTTAGAGCATATATAGAAACTTCATTTTCCAAATAATTAACATATACAAATCAGACCATATGTTGAACCGTATGGAAAAGTACTACGGGAAGTTGAGATTGTGCACTAATTTATCTTAAATTTGGAAACTCATATTCTTCGTAAGCCGTGAAAGTAAACGTCATTTATATATGCACAATTGAACATTATTTTCGATGCATGTAAATTTTTCGTCAACATTAGTACAATCACCGTATGATTTTAACTAAGAAGCGTTATCTTATGAAAACCAAAACTCATCCTCTAGACAGATTAAAATAGAAACGAAAACAGAATAAGCATTATAATGATAATATAAATATCTGCAATGAATATCAAATGCTATGACTGAAAAACTGTGGAAATAACAAACGAATTAGGCAAAGACGAAGCAACAAACTGCCCTTCTATTTGTCGTTTCTCTAGCTTCATACTTATTCTTCTCCTGCTTCCTTCTCGGCATGCCATGAACTCAATTTAACCGTATACAATTTTTCTTGATTGACATAAGAATACTTGAAGATGATCCGATAGGGAGTACAAAATTAGATCAACAAAGGCTTGGGGCATGTAATCTGTAAACCAGTTAAGCACCCAAGTGGGTTCCGTTTTCTAACTATTTTCTTTCCTAAGTTCGTCCTTCAGTCAACTGTAAAGATTCTTTAAAGTTGAAACTAAAGTTTATTCATTTTGATTCTAATGTTAGCTCGGGTTCTACACGGATTTCGGCTCTCTGCAGCTTTGTAAAGAAAATTTGTAGCTATCTGCATTGATTTTTACCATTAAAACCACCAATCGCGTCGCAGTCAGGAAAATGAAGCTGTCGATATCTTTAGTAACTTGTTTGACATTCAGTTTAGTAAGCTTGATCTGTGCCGATAATCAACTTAGGTAATAGATGTGTCTAATTACTTTAAAACTATAAAATCGTTTGTAAAAGCAAATGACATTATTGGAATAAACATAGTATCTAACATTGGTCAACCAAATTAATTTTTTCTTTTGTAAACAGTTACGTGCAATCGTCGCCGTGGGCTTGGGTATGTCGAGAAGATGTGTGTGTCAAAGTCGATAAGGACGAAGTTGGACATTTAGAAGTGTCAAATCCTCTTGGAGTCTGTAAACTGAATTGTGGAAGCTATGGGGCATTGTGGCCCAAGCCTTCCGGCAAGGTACGTGTACCGAAAGAAGAATACATTTTCATTGAAACGTGCCGTAAATACTGAAATAACTCCCCTCGCCGGTATAATTTATCCACTTATTAAGTATAGTATATAAAATTTGTTGTATAGTATATGTTGTATAGATTGTATAGTATGCAAATATATCTTGCAATCAATGTCAAACTACGAAGGTTATGGGGTCTGATTTGAAACAGTATCGCGAGACGTATTTCAGAATTAATGAAATATTCTGTAATTAATTTTCTACGAAATTACTGTAATACCATTACACTTCACATGATCATGCATTTCATTGTAAATAACCCGAAGTTGATAACATTTTCTGATCGGTACATGTATAATTTTGTAATAGGTGGAAATCAGTAAAACCCTTCTTCCATTGTATCCACAAAATATTGAATTCGAGAAAATTCAAGGTCCAACTCCGAGAACGAGTTTTTTGTTGTCCAATGCTACGAAGATTTTCCAATCTTACCTGATGAAAGTAAGTTAGAGGTTGCTGTCGAAAATTATAACGCTCTTGTATTCATTCGAATCAAATTCATGAAATTTTTTAGAGTCATCCGGATAATGTGAATGGAGAATCTGCCCCGTTTCCAAAAAATTCAGAAGCAGATTCGATTTCAAAGAATAAGTTAAAAATTATTATAGCAGTTGTACATCCCTTTGACAAAATTTCATTGGAAATTGACGAAGGGTATCTTTTATCGATACAAAAGCAGGATGATGAGGTATTTTAAGTTAAACAATAATTTATAAACCACTTAGTAAAGTCATCTCAATTTTATTAAAAATAATTAAATTATTTTCATACTGAATCTTTGAACAAAACAGACAACCGTCACAGTAAACATTCAGGCTAATACATACTTCGGAGCGAGACACGCTTTGGAAACGCTAAGTCAGCTAATGGCCTATGACGAAGAGTTGAACGCTCTTCAGGTATATATACTTTTACTTACAAATTTAAAATGAGTACTAAAATGATGCAACAGTATAGATGCAATTTTAAATTATACAAAATTCTGGGCGGATTGAATACAGATTGTTGACCGCGCCGTAATCCAGGATCGTCCGATATTCCGATACCGTGGCATTTTACTTGACACTTCTCGAAATTTTATTCCTATCACAAAACTTCGAAAACTGATCGATGGAATGTCGTACAACAAATTAAACATGTTCCATTGGCACCTCACTGACACCCATTCTTTCCCGTTCTACTCCAAAAGCGTTCCTCTGGTTAGACCTTCTCTTAAAATGAGCAATTCGGTGTTTAATCTTTTAATTAACAATTGTGGACTGATTAACATTTAGTTAACCAAATACGGGGCATATTCACCTAAGAAAATCTATAAAATTGAGGAAATTAAAGATCTAATTGAATATGCAACGGTTCGAGGGGTTAAAATTATCCCAGAATTTGACGCACCAGCACATGTTGGTAAGGTCGTATTTCCATCGTGTAGAATTTCATCATATTTTGTACTGCAATTTCGGAAGTTGGGATATTGTGTAATTGTAGGTAATGGATGGCAGTGGGGACCTACGGAGGGCAAAGGCGATCTTGCGGTTTGCGTAAACCAAGAGCCGTGGCAGAAATATTGCGTGGAACCTCCTTGTGGTCAATTGAACCCTGTTAATGAGGATATGTACAAGATATTGGGTAAATCTGAAAAATAGCATCGAGAATTTAATGTTTTGTATAATATGTTATTAACGTCAATTAATGCTTAACCTCTTTCCCAATTTCAGGTGAATTGTACAAGGATTTACTTGACGTGTTCGATAATGACATGTTCCACATGGGAGGTGACGAAGTGAACATGAACTGCTGGAACAGTTCTTCGCAAATTACAGAGCATCTTCTTAATAGTGGCAAAGATTTATCACATGAAAGTTTTTTGGGACTATGGAATGACTTCCAAGCTAGAGGTATAACGAAGAGAAAGCAAATTGTGCTAAAATGTCGTCGAATTTGTATTTCTAATCACCTGAAACGCTTTTTATAGCCTTGAAAATGCTAAAAGAGAGAAGTAGTGACAAGAATATTTCCACTGTTCTATGGACATCAGATTTGACAAAAAAGGAACACGTTGCTGACTTCCTTTCCAATAAAGACTATATTATTCAGATTTGGGCTGAGGGTTGATCTTTACTTCATTCACAATTTGTAACCATCCCATTAGGTTTGAATGAATTTGAAACTTGACATTTTATTTCTTGTAGGAAGCGATCCCCTAATACCATTCCTTGTTAAGGAAGGTTACCGAGTAATTTTTTCGAATTATGACGCTTGGTATTTCGATTGTGGCTATGGAGCTTGGGTTGGTGGTGGGCCAACAAATTGGTGCTCACCCTACAAAGGATGGCAGGTAAATAAAAAAAATATCCTTGTATCGTAATCTAATCTAAATCTAAATCAAATTTTTTACGCCTGTAACCATAAAATCCTTTTTAAAAACTCCGAATTCTAGCAAGTTTATGGGAATAGTCCGATAGAGATTTATCGGAACGCAACCAGTTCTCAAGACGTTGAGGTGGCTTTAAAAAATGGCCTGATTCTTGGTGGTGAAGCTGCTATGTGGAGCGAACAGGTACGTTTGATTCCAAAATTACTAAAATTACTTATTCGTATCTAATCATACATTCCATATTTTTACACAATAATTCTTTGCTAGGTTGATGGAGCATCATTAGAAAGCAAAATATGGCCACGAGCGTCTGCATTGGCAGAAAGATTGTGGTCGAACCCCGAGACAAAATGGGGGCTTGCAGAAACCCGTATGATTCACAACCGAAACCGATTTGTTGAACGAGGGATTGATGCTGACAGACTGCAGCCCGAATGGTGTTATCAAAACGAAGGCCATTGCTATGCTTAATCGAGTTGTTAACAAGGTTTTTTTTATCGTTTGTACTGTAATAACTCGATTCAATATGGATCGAGGACCGACGAATGACTACTAAATGTACTGATTTTAATTTTGTTAATGACGGAAACCATATAAAATCACTTTGCCCCCATAAACGAAACTAATAAATTGAAAGTTACTAGAACCTATTAGAAGTATTCTTATTTCTTTGTTCCATAAATGATATTTTTAATTACATACTCCGACGCAATAACTAAAAAGTTCCTGGTGAAAACAAAGTGAAACCATTGAAGAGTGATAAAACAATAAATTGAAACAAGAAGTAGTCAATAACATGTACAATATGAATGGTCGCACACTGGCAGAACAAAAGGCCGATGGAAGGGTGAAAAAATAATAGATCTAAAAAATAAGAGATTTCTATATAAAAGATTCTTTGTTTTTTAATCAATTTATACTTGGGCAATGCTTTCTGCAATACAATTTTTTGTCAGCCTGATATTTATTTTTAAATCAAAGCTCATCGGGATAAATGTAGTTTAGTTTTTTATTGTTAGTATTTCAACTTTACTTCATGAAATTCTGACTCAAATTCTTGGTTTTTTAGAATACAATTACAGTAGATTTAAATAAAAATCTTTAGTTTACAATGTACAAAAATAACAATGATATAAACCGGGGTTATAGTTATATGGTACATAATACAGTGTAGGGTAAGAATGAACCACATTTACTCCAAGCATTTACTATTTCCAGGGATGAAAGAGAAGTGACAAGGGCCCTATTATCTGATGGCTCCTAGGGCGAACGCATTAGTGTAAAATTCTATAGTATTTTCAATTGTAATGCACACCAACCAACCTGCCTTCATAAATGCCAGTAAAATTTGGGTTGACTGGGGTTGACCTCTTAGTCACGGCAAACTGTCAATAACTTTCCCTTACTTTAATGAAGTCATTGCATCGTTCTAAAATAAACACTTTCTGATGGATTTGAGATTGGAACACCCAAATAGCCTTAAAATCTTATCAAATGTTCAACTCTCGTTTGTAGTCCGGTTAGCCTAGATATAGAAGATATATTTACAACACCGAGGGATACAGCTTTAGAAACGGTCCCTTAAATAATATTGTGCATTGTGGGCTTGTGCACTTTACAATCATAATACTGTTTGAATGAGTACTCTTACAAAATCGTTAAACCTTGAAAACTATGTAAGATAATCGGGATAGTTGTCTATACAGTACAAATAGGAATAAACAGGAGACAAGTAAAGCTTTATCGTATACGTGATTTAAAAGTTTCTGATTCTCTTAACCTAACTCATGGACATTATGATATCATTTGGAAAGGCATAGGACACGGACGAATGATGGGGATGAGTCGGATGATAGTTATAGGGTAAAATGTTATTGTTGTTAATGCAAATATTGGAGCTGGAGAGGTTAGCAGGATCATCGTCTTGAAGGGGCTTATGCCCGTGTTCCAGTTGCATGTTCATGTGGCGATTGGCCAATAAATCAGGTTGGTTAGGGACGTCCAGGTGGACGCAGTCCTTGGTTGGAGACTCGGGCTCCCAGCAGCCTGAACTGCCATCGATACTTTCTTCAGCATCACTTCCCCCTCCGACCGAACTTCCGTTTCCTTCCAGAAGGGCAGTAGGACGATTAAACCCAAATGGCCATGTCTAAGGTTTCACGAAAGAAGGGGAAAAAATTAATTCTTCAATAATTTATTGATGAGTCCCATCATTTTAATTTGTACATATCTTAAAACTACAACACAGTCAACAGATCAAATCAAAGATCAGTCTTAAATGTGAAGAGGATGTGTCTATTTTCATTTCAACAGTCAAACTGTTTGGATAATAAAACCTCAAACGTTCCGTCAAAACCCGTCTGTGATGATTAAACTTACTGATCATTAGAATGAAACTATTTTTTAACTCCTCATGTGTGATGGGTTCACCGAGTTTATTTTTATGACCATTCTTTCATACAAGCCCCTTTGGGTCTTGTTTCCGAGGGTTATACTTCGGTTATTTAAGAATTGGAATAAGAACAAAAAATAAGGCAGTTCCAGATACATCATCTTCGATTTATGGCTACTTAACAACTTTGTTGAATACTGGTACGACAAAGCCTTAATCACCAGTCACCAGATCACCACCAGTATCTAATATTTTCTGTTTTCACAAGAGTATGTCTTTGATCGAAAGGCGTCAGTTCTGTAAAACGGTCTGCTTTGTCTTTTAAATTCAATCATGGTTTACGATGATGGGAACTCTTGGGGTCTTGGGGTGAAGAAAGCCTTACCAAACCTTTGATTTAAAATACGCATTAAGGCATTCATATAGGTGGCTTAGGTGCATCTAATGTGTTTTGTATCCGTTTATGTACAATAAAATGTGGCCAATAAAAGTTTAATTCAATAACCTTCGAAATGTCCTTTCAGTAACCACAAAATTATTATCTTAGGTCAAGAGAGAAATGGATTTACGATATTTGATTAATAAATTGTCAATCCTACTTAACACAAACGGTTCCAAACCAAACCGAAGGTAATACGTTGACTGGTTGATAATGATGCTTATATGAGTTGTTGTAAAACTTAAAAAAAACCTTCTTGTAGGTAATTGTAGCCAATCTGTTGAATTAAATTATGAATTGTAATATTGTAAAGCAGCCTACAATATTCTTATTTAAAAATGACTTTAATCTACTGTCTACTGTAAATATGTATATTTTTGTAAACTGGATTTCTGACTATAGACTAATACTATATGGGGTTTCCAATTTTAAATTATTACCGACGTTGTACATACATCAAGCGTATAATAATAAACCGTACAACGAATGTACTGATGTATCGTAGATGTGACGTTTTATAACGTTTCATACACATATAAACTGTTTTTGAACATGTTCAATGTGAAAACTGTGTTTTAAAATGTTCAAAATACATGAAATATCAAGAATCTCAATTTGCCCCAGTCATAGAGCAAAATTGCATACGTCGTTCGAAAGTACTTGATCATAGCTTTCGAATGACGTATCACACATATATGTTTGTAATTTGACCTCTTTGACCCCTCTCCACCGGTCAAGGGGTGACCCCACCCCCAAATCATATACACCATTGAATAGCCCCTGACTGTAGCTTTCTATCGATGTATCACACATGGGAGGTTGCTATTTGAAAAAATGTTGACCTTTGACATTCCCCCCCTTGACCTTTGACCTACAGGGCCTCCAAACGAACTTGACCTCCGTTTGGATGTCCTAAGTAGATAACCGAAAGAAAAATTCCAAAAAGTTAAGCCGTTCTCGAGTTATCGTGTTTACAGACGGACGGACAGACAGACACCGAGGCATAAACAATATGTATCTACGATACATAATAATTGTCAAGAGTTACAATTTAGTTTTTGTATGAATCATATTGAGAAATCCAGGAAACCAACTAAAAACTAACGTATTCTAATAATTCAAATTCTTTCAATATACAAATATCCATACATGCATGCATGGATGTGATTTTCAACCACGGTCAACGGTGTATCAAAGAATATGATTTCAAGATTTATTCCTTTAAAACATTGAAAATGCCCTAAATTCAGACACTAAAGTGGAATAAAGTATCTCAAATCCGAAATCTATTTGTTGCCGTACTTTCGTGCTTTATAAAACAAACAAACATTCGTTTCATTTTAAAAGCAAGCCGAATCCCATCTTTCACTCAAAATAAAAAGATCTTCCTGCTTTTTTAACGCCATTGCATTGCATTAGGTCTTGTGCCACACTCTTCAACAACAAACCCGTCCGGGGTTTATTGAGTGTTCATGTAATTCAATATTTTATGCCTGATGACTGAAAGATAAATCCTTATAGTTATACTTTATATCCGCATTACTAGACTAGGCAACAGCAAGAAAAGACGAAACAAGTCCACGATTACCCACGAACGTTTTTCTGGTCCATTGTAGTTGTAGCATTTAGTGATATCTATAATCTAAACTGGCATGCATTTCTAACGTCTAAAGCTTTTTTTTAAATTCTGTACATCAGATTATCTAAAAATTAACTTACCAAACTCATTGATGGGTGAGACGTTGGCTCATCCGAAGAGCTGTAAGGGTCATCACTGAGAATTCCTTTGAGGTGGGCAATGTAAGACGCAGCCAATCGAAGTGTATCCAGTTTACTAAGCTTTGTATCTGCAGGGACCCACGGTAATGTGGTCTTGAGTCTACAGAATGCCCTGTATCCAATGTCATTCAAAACGTATTATAAATCCGAATTTTACAAGAGAACGGGTTAAGCTATAACGACATCCATAAACCGTATATGGGGATTTTTTAAGTCTCCCCACCTAAAGCGTGGCATCCTGGTTAAAAAAACTTCCCCTGAATTAACCAACTGCGCTACATAATCTTGAATCAAGATTAATGGTAAATGATTCTAACATACGTCGTGCCATTCAAATTATAATAAATTGCGAGTTTTAAGTTTAAACTTTTGAACTTTAAAAAAACCAGGAAAGATTTTGCAAATCCATAATATCGCCAGTATTACCCCAGAAAAACTCACCCCTTTTCATTGTAACTTACAATTTACCAAGAGTAGAAAAAAAAGGATTTTAAATCCTATTTTACGATGATGGGTACATTGAAACCGCTGAAGTGGGAACTGGGATATCAGAATCAGAGAGATTAAAAACTAGGAAAAATGTGCCAAAGCTCCTAATTTCTTAATTATCCTCTCAAATTAGCTCTCAAATCAAAGTGGATTAGCTGAAAGATTTTTTCTATGTTTGTTTATTGGTCGCCGAGGATGAATGAAAAAATGGCATTTACTGCGAGACTTGCCACATCAAATCGGGGACGGAGTGGCAGAAAAGTGGGCAAGTGACGGATGATAAGACTCACCTGCTGAGGACTCTCATTCTGGCTCTTTCTCGAGCATTTGCAGCATTCCGTTGTTGAGGTTTACCCTTGTTTATTGACAGACTGGATCCGGATTTTCCCATTCCTCTGGCATCCGAAGATCCTTTCTTTCGTCTCGGCATCTTCAAAAAATTATGATGATTTCTCCCTTCCCCGATTTATTACCCTATTAAAAATCAGTTGAACATTCCTCTTAGAAAACCGACATCTCGAACCGAATCTCAGGGAAAAGATTAGAAGCCAAGAACAGTTGGGTCCGATCGGATACCGTTTTTTATATGCAAATTCCTCCACTTCAAACAATAAAACTCTTGATATAATAAACACGGATAAAGTTTGTTTACATTTGTTTCTTGTCAGAATTCTTCGGATTTTATGTAGCGGAGGCAATAATTCGTCTCATACTTTTTCCGTTCAATCTATGTATGAAAGGGATGGAGAATATTTTTTCGAACTGGATTTTTTATCTAGCTTGCGATTGCGATAATCAGAAAGAATTTTCTCTGGGTCATCTTTTAAATTTTATAAATTCAACTGAATTACAAGTAGTCCAAAAATGTTTATGATTATCTGTATAGTATTAAAATCCTGAATGAATTTTAAGGGTGTAAATTTCAATAAAAATTCGTATTACATTTCAAATGAGTCAGAATTTCATTCTGACTTCTGATCACTTTAAATAGAATGAAATGGTATGAATTCAATGATCGAAAAATGATACAGTTGTAAACAAAATATCTGCATAAAATGTAATACAATTCTGTAATGAATGCTTGATTGATTAGCTTCCAATTTCAAAATTTAACTGAAATTTACATGGGTGGTAAAATTTGGCATTTGAATCAATCAAACGATACATTTGATATGTACTCAGTTTCAAACTTATAATCATAAAAAATATCTTCTACAATTTCTCAACAAATCAACAATTAAAGAAAGTCTGCTATGTAAAAGTCTTTATACGTGTATCAAAAAACAAGAATGAATTTTCAAGAATTTTGAACTCATTTCGTGGAAATCTAGTAACTTCTTAATTTAAGACGTTAAATGTAAAGTTTGAAATACCTTAGTACAATTCCAGTTGAATCCCAAATGGAAATCTTGACGTACAAGCCTGATTGATACAGTTTAAAATATAATATGTTTTGTATGACAAAAAATGTTCTTCCAACGAATGAATTAAAATTTAATCCAAACTTCGGCAAGAGGAAAACTTGAAATAAGGTAAAATGAAGTTAATATTTGGAAAGACTTAGTTCTGTTATCAAAGCTTAACGTCAGCGAGGAGTCACAAACTGTTTTTAAACGGACGGACCGAAGTAGTCAAATGAAAATCGGTCCAACTCAAATCTTTCAATAAGTATCATCGACATTATTTTTTTAAGAAGCTGCCGAGGTTTCAGTTTTCCCGAATATCAGAATGGTTTTAAGTGTGTTTAAGTAACAGAGGATAATGGGCCAGCCTCCAATAAAACCTTTCCGGAGATCTCCGCCTTGAGGAAATGTTTACAGAGAAGCCGGGTAGTCCAACCTCCGAAATCTTCAAAGATCACGCCTCAAATCCATTTTTAGCATCTCCGATCCCTTATTTCTTCATTTCTTGTCATATTGGGAATCTCCTCATTTCAAGTTGGTAAGAGTTTAGTTAGAATATTACGTTTTTCTTTCTCGTCTGACAAATACGGAAGGAAAACGCAAAACCGATTAGACGTAGAGTCAGTGGTCATTTTCATTCAAGCGTTTTAAAACTCTTGTTCCCACAGAACACCAGACCGAGTAATGGTCTTCTTTCCGGGGAAACTGCAGAGTAATTAAATGAATGAATTATTAATCATCCTTCGGTGGTCCTTGTAGTTGTGGCAGAGGAGCATGTCCATACATGAATGAGGAGGATACTCCGCAATTTAATACTGAATGGCGACTTAAATTGCGGTTTGCAGACAGATTAATGATTATCATTTCCACAAACAGATTAATGTAAATTTTCTTGACCTTTTCTCTGAGAAATTCCGGAAATTCTAGAAGAGAAAAGGTTGGTTTATCCTTATAGTTAGATCTTGACTCTAATAGCCCTTCCTTCCAATGCACTTTTTTATATTGCATCCTTAAGATTGAGTCGGAAACATGAGAATTTTGGGAGCTTTTGGTGTGGTTTATGAAGACAAGAGTAATATTATTAGGGATGGACTTCTCTCGCTCGTATATTAACACGCGCTACAAAGTTGTCAGCGGGCCACAGGATATTGGGCTCCAATTAACCATGAACTCTTAACGACCTGTCAAAGATACGCATCACCGACAACCCTCAATATATACTACTAACACTCATCCCTCCTTTTAATTTCTCATCAAAACTTAAGGCCATTTTTTGGAACGAAACTGTCAGAAAGGGATCGTTGAGTTCAAATTGAGCTGTAAATAGTGGTGGTGGTTATTGGCTTTTACATTCCCACTATGTATTTTGTAAATCGGATTCATAGTCAGGGTGGAGTTTCAACTTGAGTTTGTAAGTTGATAGCCATTCATGATTCGGATATTTATTACGGAGATGTGGATTTTTTTGGTTCTCATGAAATTGGATTATAATACACAGTAAGTCAGCAAGGGCCAATTGCTTTCATTTACTGTACGGAACACTAGTTTTCAGTAAGGTTTAAAACATTTTATTCAATTCGTCACATTTTATAATTAAAGTAATGGAAGAATAGTTATACGTCAATTCATCAATGCGTTTGGCAGACAATAATGGAACCATCTAAATCTAAACCATTTTATATATTCAATATTACGATATACATTCAAAATTTCTAATTTATTTCTAACAAAACAATTAAAAAATACATGTCCAGAATAAAATATTGAATCAATATTTTTCAGTCCACCCCATCTTCCATTGTCAGCCTTCACCGAATCAAAACAACACATACAGGTTTTAAAAATAACCGTGGTCATTAGTAAACTACTAATATTTAATTGGAATATGTACATGAGTATGTTTATTTAATTAATACTAACGGAAGAAATGAAAAAAATAAACTAGAGTTTCGGGTACACGGTGAGTGAAATATTTCAACGGAAACTAACATAACAAATGTAAACTTTTGATCTATTGGATTTTCTTTGTTTTCATACATTCCTAGAATCCTTTCATCTTACCATTGCATTGGTACAATTGCGTCAAATCAAATGATAGTTAGATTCCACAACAGTCTCCATTGATTCATTCGAGTTTGAATCTTCTTCGCCATTACAGGCATTGTAATATTCTTCGACTTCTTCGTCATCAATATCTTGTGATTGGATTTCGTCAGTCGTTTCAGAAAATTTTAAATGGGGTTCTTCGCAAACAACAAGATCCTTATTGCAATTCCCATCCGTAACTTTTTTCAACGGTTCAATTTCAGGAAGCAGATTTTTATTAAAACGGATTGACGGCAAATTCCATTTCATAAGCTGTGTTGAATCCATATTTTTCTGCGTTGTATATTCCAAATAATAGGATTTAATTCTTAGCTTAGGTGTAGCCTATAAGTTTAACGTAATAAAATCTGGTTACCGGCATAAAGAGTCCAACAGTCCAATAAAAACTTTTATTGTGCCGATTCAAGTGCCGCTCTTCCAACACGTTCCCTTTAATTGTGAAACTTTCATCAGGGATATCAATCAATTGAGTTTTATTGTGATTCGGTAATTCCCTGCTTTTGCCTGTCCACTCCGAGTGAAAGTTCTGCTTTAAAAATACAGCGTCTTTATAATCAACAAATCTCTTATTGGTTTCCATAATACATAGCAGTTTCAGTATGTCTTACAGAGATAGTCTTTCCATGAATGAGAAGTCGGTATGGAATGCAACGGATATTATTGACATCATCACTGAAATGCCACAACCCGAACTTCACGTTGCTTTCAACCTCCTCCACGATTACCAGAAAAAACGTTGAGAGAATCTGGAATAACTGTGGAAATTGTTTCCCTATTGCACCTGGGTTGGAATTTGGCATGCAGTTAAAGCTTTAGATATAATTCAACAATGAATAATAAACAATTTAATTTATGTTTACATAGACACCCACCTTTTGCGACGTAATTGTATTGGTTATACGAAATATGAAAGGTCTTCATGGTTGTCCGACTAAATGGGATTTCATGACTTCGTCGAAGGTGTAGACACAGATTCGCAGCTGAATCCGTTCTAGCACCGCAGTTTGGAACGGGACAAGGGTGGTTTGGCCTTAAAAGCACAAAATAATTGAATAATTACAACGATCCTATGATCCTAATACCCGGTTTCGGAATTACAAATAGTCGTTCAGGATATCAACTCACCGATAGTCGCAATATTTCGTGTGACCAATTACGCTGTTGCCCAAGAACGTTTGATTGCAGCCGTTCTGAAAGTATGGGCAACTAAATGCACCTTCTTTGTAAATGGACTCGTAAAGATGCATAGGAGCGTTGACGGCCTTGATTACTCTTCGGCACAAACGCCTATTCTTATGATGCTTATCACGCTTTTCCGGGCATAATTTCTTCTGCGCTGCACACAGACTGCAAAAAATGTGACCCTTTGCACAAAGAAATATTTGGGTTGGAAATGGTATCATCCTACAAGAGCTGCAACGAATAAACTCCAGCTTGTCATCCTTAGGAATTAATTGTACAATTGGGCGTGATGGTTCTATTAGCTCGGTCTCCATTCCCCTATAATTAATATTTTGTTATCAATCCGTAAAATTTAAGGTTTTTAATGCATATATTTATCTAACTTCAAATTATATACGCAATCAAAGCCTGAAAATGTCTAAATATGTCACCGTTTTTTAAATTGTCTGTACCAAAAATACTAAGCCGACCCAACTTTACCCAAGGCTCTAGCTCCAAATTTGAGAGTACTTCAATGGGCATTAAGTGTTAGCTAGCTATCCACCTAACACAAGATGACTGACTTTTTTTTTTACTTATCGGAAACAGTCATATTTTGTATTTAGTTTAGACCACTGAACTGGAACTGGAACTCGACATACCGAAACCGAGCCATTGTAATCAGCAGGCAGGTTTTTCCGGACCTTAACGTCCTTAACCTGTAGCCAATACACAATATGCACATTAAAAACATTTTTTAAGCACAAGAACGCCAAACGTAAACGTTTAAAAAAATTAATTTAAACTATATTTAAAAGCCAAGCATGTAAAAGCAGGTGATAGTGTTACGATGACCGGATTCAATCAATACCAAATCGACAAACGATAAAAACTAACAAATCATTTTGCATTTGTCGTTGTTATCGACCTAATACATAATAGCAAACACAACATAACATGCATTTTCGAATAATGAAATTTGACCATATGTAAATTTAAAGTTAGCTTTTCATTTCGACTCTTAACAGTAACTGCGAACTGTCTAAAATCTTCAAGATTTAAATTCTAGAATCACTTAAGATCAAATTCAAATAATATGTGAAACGAACGTCATTACGTCGTGAGTACCTGTGACCCGTACCAGTTCTCTATGTGGTATGTATTCAAATTTTCTAATTTGAGTTTCGTTTAATTCATAATTGTAAATGTAATATTTCCTATCCGATGATAATACAATATACAATACACAAAAAATACGTTGAATATTTAGAAATTTAAATAAATCGATACATCTATTTATACCATGATCGCCACGATTCCACGAACCGCATTATACTGCTGAGGAAAAAGAATAGCAGCAGCATTATTATTGCTATTTCAATCATTAGATCCAGTTCCATTCCATCCAATGCAAAGTATTGCGTTTCCAAGTTTCCAGAAATAAATCGGTTCAAATGCCGTACACCATACGTAACGTGGCGTGGGGTGTGTGTGTGTTGTAGAGAACTTTGTTTTGGATGGACGTTGGACAGTTTTGAGTTGACTGCTCGCCCGCCGGTTGCGGTTTGACTCTCAATCCACAATCAGAGCCATAACCTTCGACTTCATATTCATACCTCCTCTCTCTGCTCTGGTGTCTTTGTCAGAACTTGTGAGTTTGTGAGTGTCCGGAAACTGAAAAGGTTTCATTCAGTTTAGGTTTTTTAAGGCTTTCAGACATTTCAATCAAGGACATTTATTTGAGGCATAATGATACTTTCCTGTCAAAGGATTCTCTTTTCACCCCAAAAAACATTATGTTCATTTTCAATTTTCACAAGAAAGAGTGAGGAACTAAACGATTATACGAAAAGTACGTTCACTGGGCCATCTATGCCGGCTTTTTAATAAAAGTCAACTTCGGTGAATGGGCATGCTATCTGTATAATAGAATTTCCCGTATTCAATAATATTCACATACACAAATTCATTGTAAATTGTTCCTTCATTGCAATCTGCTCTGCTGACTGCTTGTCACCTAACTTTGAAGTTGAACTTTCACTCGTCGATAAGCTTATAATTACAGCTGAATAAATAATATCATCAAAGATCGAGGGAAAAGACAGCAGTTCCATAACACATACCAGACCAGATTACAGATAAGATCATATTCTGAATTTGCAATTTTGAATTTGTATTTTTACAAGGAGGTGAAGAAGTAAATAGAGAATGGAGTCCGTGAAAAGTCAACCGGCCCAACTTGCACGATGGGCCGACGAAATCGAAGACGATGATTTCGCTCCTACAATTTCGGAAACCAAGCCGAAAGAAAGTGCGAAAGTAGCACCGAAGCCCAAAGATGGAGAACGAATTGTGACAGAAATTAAGGTTGACCCCGAGTCTGGGAAAAGGACCAAGATATTTAAGACCTTCCGGCTCGAGAAACAATTGGGTAGGATATTCAATATTATTAAACGAATAAGCTATTTGTTGTGAATTTCTGATATTGATATTGATTTGAAATTGAATTTGCAATATCAAATATTGAATATGTAATATGAATAATAATTTATTTGCTATGTTGTATATGCAGTGAGTAGAGGAGTTGTGGAGCGCAAGAACTGGACAAAATTCGGATCGTCAAAAAAAGATCCTCCGGGCCCGAACTCTTACACTACAGTGGTTGCTGATGATGTTCAGATGCAATTTTTGTCCAGCAAAGATGCTGCTAATGAGATGCAGCCGAAGGAAAAGAATCCATTCGAAGAAGGAAAGGGAATCGTTCGGTGCCGATATTGTCAAGATGCTCATTTCAGTGCAAAATGTCCGTACAAAGATGTTGCGTCACTTACGCCCATGGATAACATTACCAGTAGGATTAATGTTGATGACTCTGGAATGGATGGCAAGAAGGTTAGTATCAATTTAACTGCGGACTGTTAATCTTCATTTATGGTTTACAGTTAGTTTCCAGATATTTTAAATTCGATCTTTACTTCAGGATACCGACAACAAACCCGGCATCTTTGTTCCTCCTGCTATGCGGGGTGGAAACAGAAGAGGTGAGACCATGATGAGCCAATCCAACCGTAAAGACGAGACGACCATCCGTGTTTCAAATCTCCCTGAATCCATGTCTGAAACAGACATGCAGGAACTCTGCGCTCCCTTTGGAAAAGTCGAAAGGATCTTCCTTGCAAAAGACAGGTTCGCACAATTTTAAATAGGACTATTCTTCGAATAGTGAATATGGAAATTTGTCAATGCTAAATGTTTAAAACAATTTTAGGACGACTGGTGTTTGCAAAGGATTTGCCTTCGTCACCTATCAATCCAGGGAAACAGCCGCACGAGCCCTCCATGCACTTAACGGTTATGGTTATGATCATCTTATCCTCAATGTAGAATGGAGTGTGAAGAGAGTAGATTAAAATCTGTCTATTCTTTGACTAATAGAATTTTAATGTGGTTATTTTGTTTCGTAATAACTTGTGTATCAATAAAGTCTGGTGAGATTTGATAAACACTCATAAACAGATGTGTCAAAAAAGGCTCTGCTTTGTACAATTGTGCATCGCTGCAATGCAATTTGAAGTTATTTCGCATTTAAAGGGATAACTAAAGTGTAAGACTTACAATGGACACTATTTAAGTGACAAACGAGTTAAGGGTTGTAATATATGCAAATAGACTAATTCGACCATGCTGATTACGAAAATCATAATTTTAGCTCTGCGAATTTACTCCTTGGGGGTCAAAAGTAGGCGGTAAGGTCAAAAAACGGGCGTGAGTTTAGACTTTCCTATAGTATTCTCCCGTTCCCTTTTCGTGAAAATGCTAATACCAGCGCAATGTTATTTTCCCGATCCTTCCAATGTTAGCGCCCTATCTTCTGTTCGGTTTCGCGAGAAAAAGGAAGGAAAAGTGGAAAACTCGACTTTCTCGTTCTTTCCCCCTTCTCACCACTGCTAACTTTTAGTTGAAACTGCGCGGTCTCTGACCTTCCCACCTACTTTTGACCCCCAAGGAGTAAATTCGCAGAGCTAAAATTATGATTTTCGTAATCAGCATGGTCGAATTAGTCTATTTGCATATATTACAACCCTTAACTCGTTTGTCACTTAAATAGTGTCCATTGTTAGATTAGTGTCGATTTGTGAGAATAAACTAAGCTCAATATATTGTGAGAGTACACTTCTGTTTATAGTTGAAAGAGATCAAGAGATCATCATGAATCATGATGTATGACAATAGTTTAATACACACGCATTCACAATAAGTAACACAATTGGCAATACTTTAAGCTCATAAGAACAAGTTCGTGGTATTAAAAGTATTTTTGGTGGTCCTGATTTTTCGGACCGATCCAAAAAAGTCCGTAATTCGTACTTTGCGAGGATCTCGACCAAACAAGTCTTTTCGAACACCAACGGTGGAAATACAAGCCCACTTTGGACATACCCCCAACTGAAAAGTAAAATATACTTAATAAAAAATGCACTGCCATTTACTTTTAATTGGTTTTAATACAAAACATTTAGTCGAGCACTTACAAACTGACCCATCGTCTTATCGCTATCAGGATTTACTTTTTCGAGAAATTCCAGTGCATAGTAAGTATAACGATCGATTATATACACTCCAATACTGGAATCAACGTGATGCTGTAACAATTGAAATCGTGGTTCATTCGTACAATATGAATACATCTTTTTAAATGGGTATCATATTTATCTACACTACACTAATTCTAACGTACCGAAAGCGAGTCTTCTCCAACAAGACTACTTGCAACTGCCAAAATATTTGGTGAATAAAATTTATCGTACATTGAAGCAGCCTGACAAGTATCTACCATGAAAAATATTTCATTGTATCTGTAAGACAAGAAATGACATTCATAGTTACGCCTTCTTGAGCATAACAGACCCGTACTTTAATAATGCTATTAAAATTGAATAACGTCTGTACTTCTTTTTCTGCCACATTTGCTCGAAAGCATCGGCTAATTCTACATTCGTGATTTCTTCGGAATCTTGAAATTTGAGAAACCCATCCCCTCCATGTCCAGTCATATAAATTAGAATATTGCTTCTTTCATCCGAGAGTAATCGTTTTGAACGTGGTGTGTCAGGTGCTACTCGGCCGGTTAATAAACGAACAAAGTTTTCAACAGTTACCTCGTAACCTCTGTAAAAAAAATGATTTAAATACAGCCTCTAATTAAAACCACTCAAGTACATTGCTCTTTACTTGAGAAGTAATTTACTTGCAGTTTACCTATAATCGACTTCTACGTCGTCCCCATAAACATCGATATTTTGATTAGCATTATTGAAAACGGTTGCTGGAGTTGGATTTCTTGGATTACAAGCCATATCATCAGCCACCATGAGAATTATCTGACTATCTGGTATTCCCAATCTCTTCACACTTCTGTATATAGAGAGAACGTTAGCGACGTGTCGATAATTGAACCAAAATCTTGAAGTATCTACCAGCACGGCCCAGTTATTCGTATGATTTGACTGAAATACAAAATAAATCGAATGATAATCAAGTGCCAACCCAAAGGATATAGATATTTTCCCCAAATTAGCCTTACCGAAGCAAAGTCAGTGGAATTTGTTGAACCAGCCATATATGTCATGGAAAGGAAAATGGTGCACAAAGCTGCCGAGATGGACCATTTTATGTCTACACTTTGAACCATGATGGGTTTAAATTCTGAAATAAAAGAAGTTTAGTTAGAATAAAGGATTTGTCAATCAAGTAGGTTAACAGGTTCCCGTCAAACCCAAATAAGCAGTGTCAGTGCGTCACTGTTAGTCCACTCTGTCCAACTGTTCACAACCGTATTTGTAATTATTCGTATAACGGGTTGGCCCAGGTCGCCGCGGCACTAAAATTCCAAGTCTAGAGAACTGCTCGGCTAGGCGCCTGTTATCAATGCGTTGCTACTGTTGAATGAGTATCTGCTTGAAGCTTAGGTAAGTTAGGTACATATGGTATGGGTGACTAGAAGTACTTGCCCATCTCATTCGAGCTTTCACTGTGAATCCACTGCAAAAATTTAAAACCACTCAATGTCAAATAAATATAAATATTCCCGAGTTAGAGTCACTCGATCGCGCTAAACAAAGTCCTCATCTAATATTATAATACAAGACCTTCCTAAATCCCTTTGGTCTCCTTACGCAGCAAAGGGGGGCGTTCATAAATTTCGTAGCCAAGGAAGGGAAAGGAACATTTTGTTACACACACCCGATAAGAATTTTGTCAGGTTTTTCGTTACGAGGGGAAAAGGGTCAGAATAATCGTGATTTTTCGTTACGCAGCATGTGAACGCTCCCCTACTCTTCTATCCTGGACCTTCCACTCCAATCTACTCTCTGCGTTTGCGGCAGGCAGGCACTTTACTTCTAATTCCTACAACTTTACATTTCATACATTTGGCTCCCTCTTCCTCCTAATCTAAGTATTATGTTCTGTAGCATTCCCTCTTCAATTCAACTGAGATTTTCATCATCTGTCTCTCACTCTTTTGTCATCCAATTTTGAATATTTATTATTTACTAGGCCACCACAGGCCCGATCGGGCCTTAGAAAACGTCGTCGATAAGCGATAGCAATAGTTGTCTTGAATTAAAAATTCTCAGAAGCGTGTACCAAATCACTTTCACCCAGCCAGAGACCTACCTCGCTGTTTTTCTGTAGACTTAATTTGTAAACGTATTGACTGATGATTGAATGTTGAATGTGTTCTGATCACCCCATAAATGAGTGATCACGGTTATCCATCCATTTCTAATAATAACCAACAATCCTCTTTGACCGAACCTAATAATAAATCGATGTGTTTGTCCTCGAAACGATGTCACTCGTAAGTTGTAAGTATTACACAATAATGTCGAAGATTTGACCTTTTCAAGGCCATAATTCAGGAGGCCAATATTTGACAATTCCAAAACAGCTGTTTTTAAATTACATTTCTAACATTCATAGCCAAAGATATTCTCGAGACGTTCCTCCTCTCAATTGATATGTCACACGATATTTTAAAAAAATCTACCGTATTGACGGTTATTAAGGTCAGGGGCCAAAATTTATAAATTTTAAAATGACCACAGAATTTCTCTACGGAAGTAGTTGCAAATCGATGTCACACAATAGTTTGGAAAATTCGACCTTTTTTGACCGTTATTGAGGTCAGGAACCAAAATTTCGAAATTCCAAGATAGCCAAAGTATTTTTCAAAGTACAACAGTGTAAATCGATATGTCGCACGACCGTTTACGTACAATATTAGGTTAGGTCAGGTTAGCCCAGGTCACAGGTCATTTAATTTCGCAACGTCATTAAGCCTACGCCAGTTCAAAATTTTTTAAAGAATTTTTTGCTATTTCAGTTTTTCGATAGGTTGACTCACTAAAAAACGTATAGCTGGAACATCAGTTACAAACAAACAAACAAATGGCCAATTTTATGTATATGGATTATAATTATAAAAGAACTGTGACCATCTGAAAAGGTCTTTCCGGCCAAATATTTCCTCGAAGGGCCAAAAAATATTTCATCCTCCCCGACGTGCACATCAGACCCTTAATCCATCATTGAGAGCAACCACAAAGGATATCGTGAAGGCCACATTATATATTCAACCCGTCTCCTGATCCACTCCTCATTCCGGTGAAACTTTTTTCCTTCCAGTTATATTTCATTCCAAGTACTACAACTTCAACAACGCATCCGGTAGAAACTTCATCGAAGGGCCCCAACTAGCAACTTGAAAATGTCGAAGTGCAAACTCGGGATTTCACTTCAAGAATACGTAAGTAAATTCCAAAATTCAAGGCTGTGTAAATCACTGCCAGATCGTTATGTAGATACGATTCACAACAGATCGTAGCTTTTCGAATCTTTGTTCTTTATTGATTGATTTTAAATGTGGAATAGGGATATATGTGGTGGTTCGCAAACGTACTGCAACAATTGCAACCCTTTGTTTCTGAGTTTGGAGTTGTTGTTGCTGTTATATTGTCTGCAAGGGACCACCGTTCCCTGATGGGCCCTCTCCCGTTTATAGCTATTGAGCCACAGAACATTATCGTAAGTTCTTAAATTAATGTATTTAGATTAAGAGAGTCCGAAGATTCGCTCCAGTCCAGTGACACTGATTTATTTTATTAACCATTTTAGAAGTTTGTAATTGCATTTCTAAAGAAACTTTTTGACTATAATCATGAGGACCTTCCATTTTAACAATCAAAAAATTAGATTATCTTTGTCCTTATCATTCTGTTGAACACCGTTTCGGGTTATCCGAACGAAAAAGCAAGTACTCTTCTAAAACACCGGAAATCAAGAAAGCATATTTGGTATTTGCAGGGTAGTGTTATCGTGGGCTCAAAAATTAAGCGTTGTAGATGGAAAACGATCGGAGCTGACGGAGTTTTTCCGAAGAGTGGTCCAGGACTTGGATTTGTTGGACGGCGAACGCGATCTGCTGTTCAACCGGGTTCAAAATGAAAGGGCCAAGTGCTTCCCGGAGTTCAAATGGAAGTTGGAGATAATCGGAAAACTAAAAAAAATTGAGAAGATTACAACGTCTCAACTCTATTCTTGGGCCGACAAACTTGGAAAGGCAGAAATTGTAATTCCAGACTTAATTTTGATTGAGATTTTTTAAAATATTGAGACTTTTTCATTTGTTCTTTACAAGTATGCAAATTTTTAATGAATGACTAATACTTAAGACAAATGAGATGAGGTGGCAAAAATTCTCAAATGGGCCAACCCTGATCACTGCGACATCCACCTTCAGTTCGAACGTCCAAGGAGTTAAAGGAAAATCGACCTCCAAACCGGGAAGAATTGTTGACATCTCTAAAGCCAGCGCTTCAAAAGCTTCGAGATGTTCACAGAAGGTAATGTAAACTGGTACATGTTACACGTAAAATGTTCTAACGTGTAATCAAGTTCAAAATGGTCAATGCGCAGGACGGCGTTTCCTTAATTTCCCCCCGTCGAACATACCGAAAACTGGACCTTCCTGACTGGAGTTTGAAATCTTTTCAGGCCGACGGAAAAGATGTGCTTAAAGCCACGCTATACTACCACCCTGATAAACAGGTAGATGAAGACATGGAATGGCGTCTGCTTTGTGACGAAGTTATTAAGTGTCTAAATGATCATGTATAGCATGCATACAAAATAAAATTCCCTTCGGGGCCCAAATTGTAAGAAATCTACATAATTAATTAATTAAATCCCATTGTATCATTTTGCCTCTTTGATTTTGTGTGCAGGTTCATCATATGAACTACGCTTCAGTACTCACAAAAAAGACTAGGAAAAAGGCCTGTCGCTGACAGGCACAAGTTTCAAAACCTAACATCCTAGAAACGGTGAACCCCGACGATTCTCCTACACCGTTTCGTGGATGTTAGGTTTTGAAACTTGTGCCTGTCAGCGACAGGCCTTTTTCCTAGTAACAAATAAAACATGACACATATGGTGTGGTCGCCGAACGTGTGATGTGATAAAATGATGGAATGGACACAATACACAATCTAAATCTAATCCTCAATTCACAAATAAATTGTATAAAAAGAAATTTTCAAAGAACAATCAAGAAGAATGTATAACGTAACTCTGAAGTCTGAACTCATGTATCAACTTGTGGCTCATGGCTTGTTTGTTTTTATGGTGTTAAAAGTTAAACACAACAAATTCATTACATTCATTCGCATTCATTGGCATTGATTGATTGTGACTCCATTCACCATTGTTGCTTGTGTATTCAGTGTATTGATTCATTCATTATTCATTCATCATTGATTGATTGTGTTCAGTGTTTGCTAGTTTGTAGTTTGATTAATTAATTTATCTTTCTGTTCACTCGTTCAGCGGTCCAGCCTTGTGCCTTGACTCGCCTTTCTACTTTGATGTGTAACGTCTAATTAATTAATATGATTAAAAAAATAATAATTTAAATTCTGCTTACCGAAACTAAGATTACAGATTGAATAATGACAATGACAAGAATGACTCCCGGAATGATGATGGTGACAATGTTCATTGATTTGTGACTTTGGACTTTATTATTCACAAAACTAAAAGAGCCATGGAGTGCGAGTAGAGATGAGATACGAATGTTCTTACGAATCTTCTTCCCGGCATCTTAAATCTCCTGAAAATAGCGCGAGTTCCTGGTCGGAGTCTGTCTGCTTTGGTATCCGTATCCGTCCGGTGTTGTTTTGAATGAGAGCAAGAGCAGCCGAGTTTGAGCTATACGTATCTTGTGAATGAGGAGAGAGAGGAGAGTTTAGTCTGAGACTGAACTGAGAAAGTGGAAAGACGCAACAGGACGAGAACACAGAATAACCGGAAAAGATTGATTTTAAAATTTGAATTTTAATTGACGAAGGAAACCAACTTCAACACACAATATTATTGAACACTGGAAAGGGTAAGTCATAAGTAGAAGTAAAACCGTAATATCCGTTAATCCGTATCTTGTATCTTGTTGCAACTTACATTACATACACATTTACAAGTTACAAGATTCTTGTATCTAATCAAATTTCCAATTATACATTATAGTTCATAGTTAGGTTTGGTTATTGAATTTCATTAATTTGTTCCTTTGTCCTTCAACAAATGTTAAAGGACATAGAATGGCATCAGATGTGAAGGGTTTGCTTCCTACGGACCTTCAAGACCTGGTCAATAACTCAAAGGTTTTCGTTGTTGGGGCAGGAGGTATTGGATGCGAGCTGTTGAAGAACCTCGTCCTTTTTGGGTTTAAGAATATCGACATTGTAAGTTTAACACTGTGTACAGAGACTACATGACTACAATACTATTACTATTGTGGTTGTAATTTTGTATCTGATTACCTTTTGCCTTTATAGATGCATTATAAAAGCACTATATCGAAATTCAGACTTTAAGGCTTTGATTGTACTTATAAAAACTGTATAAGCTATAACTTGTTTGCATTGTTATTTCCATTTCGTGTTTTACAGATTGATTTAGACACTATTGATGTCAGCAATTTAAATCGCCAGTTTCTTTTTCGGCGAGAACATGTGGGTCGCCCGAAGTGTGTTGTGGCAAGAGAGACAGCCCTCTCGTTCAATCCGAATGTGAACATTACGGCTTATCACGACAGTATTACTGAGTAAGTACCAAATTACACATTGGCCTGTAATATAATATCGGCTGTGGGCCCTTAACTTATTCCAACAGGTATGGATCAAAGTATAATATGTTTTATACTTTGAATTTAGATCAAAGTACGATGTCAATTTTTATAAAAAGTTCACGATGGTTCTCAATGCATTGGATAATCGTGCAGCTCGGAGTCATGTAAATAGAATGTGTTTGGCTGCTGACATTCCCCTTGTAGAATCGGGATCGTCAGGATACAATGGGCATGTTTCGGTGTGTTTCAGCATTTGAATCATTCTTGAAATTAGATCTCTTGCTTGAAAATATTCGGGATCGGGTGGGATACATAAATTTGGATTGTAAAATTGTATTATTTAATATACTTCACAGCTGCATAAGAAAGGAGTGAGTGAGTGTTACGACTGCACTACAAGAGCTCATCAAAAAACGTTCCCAGGTTGCACTATCAGAAACACTCCATCGGAGCCAATACATTGTATTGTCTGGGCTAAGCACTTATTTAAGTAATACAGTCATCACAGTTTCTAAACACTATTCAACGACTAATTGGGAAAGTAGTTTATGATTCGATATTTCATATTTTAATAGTCAAATGTTTGGAGCTGCTGATCCGGATGAGGATGTTTCACCCGATTCAAGTGATCCTGAAGCAGTAGGTACATACGAAGGATGAATTTATATTGTTTAATTTGCAAATTAGGAAGTTGTAAGGAGGTTTTCAAGTTAACAATTTTTTTTTAACAATAATCACAGGAGATGTTGGAAAATCAGCACTGGAAGCATCACTTAATAATGACATAAAAGAGAAAGTCTCAACTAGACAATGGGCTCAAAGCCACGACTATGATCCTCAGAAGTTGTTCCTTAAAATGTTTAACGACGATATTAAATATTTACTGTCGATGGAAAATTTGTGGCAAAAGCGAAGGGCTCCAACTCCTCTCGACTGGAATGATTTACCTGATGCAGTTGCTTCAAGTAGTACTTCTACACCAAACACGGGTCTGAAAGACCAACGAATTTGGAGTATGAAAGAGTGTGCTGAAATATTTAAAGAAAGTGTCATATCATTAAAGGATAAATTGGCAGTAAGTTCTAGAATTTTACTAATTTTAAGAAGATTTAAAAACGCAGAGAAGGTTTATGAATTTTTTAAATTTCCACAGAAAGAGAAAGAAGGTGAATGTTTGATCTGGGATAAAGACGATGATCCGGCAATGGACTTCGTGACAGCCTGTTCAAACATCAGGGCTTTCATTTTTGGCATTCAGCAAAAAAGTCGCTTCGATACGAAATGTACGTATGTTTTTGAATACCTAGTAATAATGGTTGTGACAACACCACATATACGCATATGACATATTGTGTGTACTAGATTTGACACGTTGCAACTAATTGTTTTATTTTAGCAATGGCAGGGAATATCATTCCAGCAATCGCATCCACTAACGCTATTGTGGCTGGATTTATTGTAACAATTGCCTGCAAGGTTCTTCGGAAGGATTTTTACAGCTGCAATACAGTATGTAACTTTGGACATTAATTTGACCTTAATTGCCTCGTGGTTCACATTTTACTGGATATTTAGGTGTATGTTTTGCCACGTCCGAACGTAAGAAAGGAACTTTTTCCTCTGGACGAGATTGTAGGCCCAAATCCGAAATGTTATGTGTGCGCTGATAAACCGGAGGTAACGTCTAAAGTTTTTTTTAACATAGGTAAATAGGTATTTGAATTGAAAAAACTATTAACTATTCAATTAAACCTAGATTGTTGTGAGAGTGGATTTGGAGAAGATGACTCTCCGATTACTCGGGGATAAAGTACTAAAGAACGAGTTATGCATGATTGCTCCAGATGTGGAAATCGATGATGGCCAAGGAACACTTTTGATCTCCAGCGAGGAAGGTGAAACTGATGATATTGCAGACAAGTTGTTAAAGGTTTGGTTTGTTGTGTCCTTTTTTGCCATACCATTTCAAAAACAAAAAAAAATTGCCTAGCTCTTAAATGGGAAATGCATTTTTTTAGGATTTCAAAATTGTAGATGGTTCAAGACTGAAATGTGATGATTTCCTGCAGAACTACCAAATAAATATAACTATTTCAGCAATGAAAGATACAGAAGTTAAAGAACGAGAAAAAAGCGGAGAATTGTTCGAAATTATTGGCGATAGATCAAAGCTGAATCCCCAAGAAGTGACTGTTGATGTCAAGGAGAAAGATGCTTCAGATGGGCCGTCCACTTCTTCCGCGGCTGCTCTGAAAGGTTTGAATTTGTTTTTATGATGTAATGACACGACGAGTCCAAGAAATGTGAAGACGTTTGACTTACACATGCATTCGTCACTATTTTAGCAAACGTTGTGGATGACGATGATGATCTTGTCATAATTGAGCCAGCAGAACCTGAAGTTCAGTTACTTGCTACAAAACGTCAACTTGAAGATGTTGATGATCAAGAAACTCCAACCAAAAAACGACGTGTGGAACAGCTTCAGACTTCTTGTGATACAGTGGAAGTAATTGATATTGACTAATGAGACATCTCAACAATCCAACTCTGCCTGTTTTCTATTATATACTTGAAAAACTTAAAGAAAACAAATAAATTTATCTGAATTTATTAAATTGTATTTCGGTTTCAATGTCAATTTTAAATGTATTTCATACCAATGATGTCAGATGTATGCGTAAAACTTAAAATAAAATAATAACAAAAAATTCCATAAAACCATTTGCACGTTTGCTAACTTTTTAGTAAAAAAACAGATTTTTACATGAAACGATTCAAAGAGGAATATCGAATGGTGTGTCTCCTTTTCTTTACATATTATGCTATATATGAATTTAGTTACATGCTATCATACATTTCATCCACTAGTAATAACTTACTGATTAATCCTTAAGAAAATACATGTATTGAGCACCACGGTCCAAGATATTTTATAATATCTGTTTTATATCACACTACACAATAACTGACGACAAAACAACGCAATGCCAAAGTGAATCAGCATTCAGCGTATATAGATTAAATTATAATTCTTCCTGGTAATAGTATTTATTATTTATAAACTAAAAACTTGGAAGCCTTTACCAATCAAGGGTTCTTAGACTTAGTTTCATTGTTGAATAGATTTAAATATCAAGAAAACAAGTTAATATATATCCACATTACAATATGTACAAATTCCGAGAACGGAGAACTTATACGATACAATTTTAAAGGCTGAAGTAATTTTCCGCATTTGGATTCAGTTTTAATGTTCGATAAAAACCTATCGAGTTCACGGCCTCACTAAAGTAGTACATCAATAGTAGTTAGTTACTTAATGAGAGCAATTTGCAGAGTATCTTTACATGATTTTTGAAAGTGATGGATTTACGATTCATTCCATTTAAGTTAAAATATATTATTCATTGCCCTTAAATTCCGTAACAAAGCAATTTGCAAGTTCATTCTTCAAAAGTTTTGAAAGCCCTTATTTTCATTGACTTGTTCTAGTTGTATTTCCTAAATTATTGGGTGTACAATTTAAACCGAATTACTTGTAATAAACTTGGAGAAATCGCGTAAATCTCACAGGCCTCATAAGATGGTGACCATCATATGAAGTATCTGTTTTTTAATAGAATTGGAAATATTTCGTTGTTTTAGACTTTGACGACATTGAAACGTTCTTGTCACCTATAAACAACATAAATTTAATTATATTCATAGGTTAGACCAATTGGCATAAACCATTGCATTATGCATATATTTTCGATAACTAGTCATATATATTCTCTGAATAAATAGGTACATACAGGTTTGTTGTGTTGTAGGGGCTCCTATCTTTAACTGGTTGAAGACAGAGAAAAGCGTTAACCATTTTCACATCGGACTGAATCACAATTCGAACTCCAAAAAAGACAGTTACCAAGCCCTGAATAGCAAAGGAGGGCGACCGCAATTATAAATACGAGCGAACATATTGTGCACGGCTTTCTCTCTAGGAAGAATCCAGTTAAATATAAAACCATAAACATGACATGATTATGGAGAAGCGCTGGATTAACTGGCTTTGGAAGTAATAGAACTGGAATAAGCCATTGTAAGCAATACATCGTCTCGCCGTCTGTACCAAAATCAAAAAAATAGTTAGCGTTTTAACAAAATTTGCAATTGTTAAGTCATTATTTTCTCATTAAACTTCATCCTCATACGAAGCTTACTCGTTAATGTCGATAACTATCTCACTATTCTGCGATCCACCCGTCCGGTGGAATATAGCTTAGATGCTTATAGATATAATACGGTACAATCATCAAAGAGATTATTGCTTCATCGAAACTCGAAAGGTTGATCTCTTATTATTGCACATTCGATATAAATTCTCATTCGTAAAACTCCTAGTTCGGCTCAGCTCAACCTTTGATTTTGATCTTGATCTGTTGTTATCACTGGTGCCTGTCAAAATCACAAATTAAAAAAAAACTTTCGGCATAAACATGCAAGTTACTTTTAACTTAGTTAATAATGATATACTCGAATTTGAAAAATTCATGGGTTTTGCGTTACTAATGAAGAAGACGTCCATTTTTATCATACAATATTATTATACAGCCTTGTGCCTAGTTTTTTGAGAACACGTCTGAAACTCCTGACTAATGTGTTTTGGTACATATAAACTGTTAATCAGTTAATCAATCTTTATAATTATCCTTTATCCTTACTGTTCTAACATGACCTCATGACACTGTTATGGTGTATGGATTATTTATTAAGGGGTGAAACCCCTTAATGTGAACACCTTGTCTGTCTGTCCGTCCGTCCGTTAACACTCTTAACTTTCGAACGGTTGAAGTTTTTTTAAAACGGTTTTCGGATTTGAAACCTACATTTACTTGGCTTTAAGCCAAATAGAAATTCGAAATAGTCGGTCACGGTCAAGAACAAAGGCAAGAACTGAAACTTGAAACGTTGAAGCTACTAACAGACTGAGCCTGGCAGATTGTAAGACTTGCTGTCGCTTCCTTAGACCCTTTTTACCTTACCCGTAGCCGTACCCACGCAAACGAATCCAATTATCAAATCACAATGTTTGCAATATCAAAAATCAAGGAATGCCAATAAATAACAAACTTAGTATGCCGTATGCGTGTTTGTATTTTGGTATTTGTGACTAAATTGTAAGTGTATCTCATAGAAAATAATAGAAATGGATAATTTATTTACGTGCATCTTGATTGGATATTGTTGATAATAGTCAAGTACAAAATCAAAAGTAGTGTATGGTATAGTAGAGCAAAAAGAGATGCAAGATTTAATTTCTTTCTTACTTTGCTTTGATTGAATTGAAGGCAGAAGGAAATGAAAATGGGTATTGAAAAAACCCATTAGTAGGGATTTCTATTTTCTTCCAACTTTCTCCAATTTCACCTTCGCATTTGATTGAACTTCAACTAACTCGAATTATACCTTTGACATTACAATTAATTTCCTTCATTGTCATATATTAGAAGAGCTATACTTGTTAGAGAACCTTTGACCTTTATCGTTAATATATGAATTTCCTTTATAGTGTTTATAGTTAGTTTGTACTGTTTGTAGCTCGAGTATCGAGTTCCGCCTCCTCCCCCACCCACCCTCACAATCGGAATTCACAAATTCACACATGACTGGTGCTACTACATTGTACATCATAAAAAGAGGTATTTCCAATTCCCACCAGGCCGCAGATAGACAGGATAGACTTACAAGGGAAGTACCCGGGAATTGAATTCCTGAATCGCTTGATTTTTTGGTGATGAATCTTTTTGCTATATATATATGAACAGATGGAAAAATTATCGGCCCAAATTAATAATAAGTGTGAAGTGTGCGAAAAAAAATTGGGAAAATAGGAGCTTCTGAAATTCAACTCCCGGGTACTTCCCTTTGCCCTTAGATGATTTCACATATCAAACAATCACACAAACACAAACATATACTATGATGTACTTAATTAGTACTTTGTACTTGTACTTTCAATAATACAACTATATAATATAATGAATAATGAAATGTAAATGAAAATGATAAAAATACAAAGTTTGAAGTTACAACTAACTAACTACAAACTACAACTCAACAACTGTACAAGCAGTTTTACCTCAAACCTTAACCTTACTATGTGCTTTGCAGTCGCGTGAACCTTGAAATTGTATGTGTCATAATCGTATCAACTGATTATTCAAATGACTACAAACTCTTCCTTCACTGATGTTGGATGTACCGATGTTGGGTGATTGGGTGTGTACGTAAAAGATAGAAGATATTCAATGCCCGCAATGATGAATGAATACAAAATGGAAAGGATTTATTTGTATTAGAAGTTAAAAATTGCAAACGCAAAGCAGTAAGGTAGAAGAGATTAATCTTTGATCTTGCAAAATCGCAACGCTTTCCCACAACTTGTTTGTACTACTGGGTATTTCTTTCAATAATTGTGCAGCCTGCTTAGCTCTACACTCGTAATGTGTAAAATGCAATGTCTAAATTCAAAAACATTTGAATAACAATGCGTTCTCTGCTGGGCAGCCTATCAACTCTGCTGATATGGAAGTATAGAACTCAATGGAAGAGTGAGTTTTAAGTTGTTGAGTAGTCGAGTAGAGTGAAAGTCAGTATGGATTATGGATAGAGTATGATGGGCTCCGGGCTGGATTTCTCGGATATAATATAGCGGGTAAATTTTTCACAACATCTGAATGATTTGGAGTAGAAGACACACAAGAAGGTCGTACGTACTGTTGACTGTCAACTTGCGGAGTACCCAGTTACCCAGTACCCGTATTTTTTAATACAATACCAAACCCATTGTCAAATTGGTATATATACTTGAACTTGAGATAAAAGGAAAAGAGAAAGCCACAAAAAAGTAAATATTTCAAATTGTCTTGAACTATTCTTTCTTGAACTCTACTATTATAGATAAATTAACTTGAAAACCCCAAAATCACTATTTTTGAATTTATGACATTTTTTCACACTTAAATTGTAAGAGTTTATATACAAACTATTATACTATACAATTCTATGTATACAATATAGCTTTCTCCGTGTAAGACTAGAAGACTACGGTGTGGGAAACGTAATGGCACTGGTATAAAGTTTACAAGCGTTTACTCCAGAAAGTAAATTTTTAATCTGGGTAACTAAAAGACTCAAGGTTGATAATGGAGATTCCATACAATAATAAGACAATTAATACATTATAGTTTTAGTTTAGACTGGACTTTCACCCCCTCCATTAAAAATTGTATAACTGCATTACCGCAAATATGTGTTATTGTGTCTTTATTATTGTAGTTATTCTTTTTTGTTCGCAAGTTCACATTTTAATAAGTTTAATTTGAACTCTATCATAGTTTAAAGTTATAATACAATATTAATATTAAAATAAAATAAGCAAATTTGGGTTTGCTTTTTTATAATGATACTTTCATGTACTTCATTAGGCATATTCATTTTCCTTACTTAGTAATTATTTCATTATTTGATAGAATTCAACACTAATATCATATACGCTTAATACAGAACCATGGACCAAACAATCTATAAAAGGGGCCGTGGCCCTTGCTTGTTAGTTGTTGTACGAGTTAAAATAAATTTATGATTCGTTTATATACTTCGTTTATTCATACCCAACTTACAACCCGTAATTGTTTGTTCTTTTCTTGTATTCGACGACCGATGAAAATAAGTGGATGGAAGTAATAATGCATTCTATTAATAATTATTGTAATTGCAGCTGAGTTGTTTAATGGGTGTTCAAGTCGGATTAAAATTCATTTCAATCAAGGGGAATAAAAAAGGTACAAAACTGAAGTGCATTCCTGTTTGATTATGATTAATAATTACAAGTTAACGAATGTTTTTTGTCTTGCTTTTTTAAGTAGCAGTGGATGGATATACTATATAAATGGAATTAGGAACTTTTAAAAACATATTTTTCACTAATCCTCCTTCCCTTTACATTTTGCAAAAATGAGAGACGATATTTTACCCAGAGAAAACAATCAGAGGGATTCGTCGTCTTCGTCGTCCTCAGACGAAAATGTTTATGTACCAAGTATAAGAAAACGAAAAGTTCAGAAAAGGATGTCACCCAAGAAAAAAGGAATGACTTTAGCCTTAACTTCCGGCATTTTTGCTTCTCTGGCTGGAACATTTGGGAAATTTGCAATGAATCAAACCGAAACGTTACTGATCTGCGAACAAGTGTCCAGTTCCCAATTGAACTATTCTTTGCAAGAATCTTATGTTTTTTGCGACAAGGTAAGGGTCCCAGGACTTTCTACTATATAACTCGATTTTGGAATCCAATACTGATTTTCGACGTATATTTAAGGCCGCTTTGTATATTCGAATCGTGGCTTTCATTACTATGATCCTGTTAAATACAATCATGTGGACAACTTTCGTCAAGGCTCTTCGTTATTGCAAGACGTCATTGGAGGCAACCGTTACCAATACTGCCGCTAACTTTTTCTCATCGGTGAGTTTCGAGTTTTAAATCGTCATTTATTATAATTACCTTCTAAATGAACTTACAGGCTTAAATATAAAAAAAACTATTAATACAGGCAATTGTGGGGCAGTTAATATTTGATGAGTCTGTAAGCTTAATGTGGTGGATGGGGACATTGCTGATCATTTTTGGACTAGTACTGATGAACTATGGAGGTCAGATGGGGTCTCGTAAAGGAGACCCAGTTCGCCGGAAGAAATTTAAAATACGATAGTAGTTTACTATTTAGTCATGTTGTTGTAGCATTACTAGTGATTGCTGCTCTTGAATGAGGATCATTTGAACAACTCGGAATTGTTTTAAAGTAGTTGAAGTTTAAAAGTTTGCATTCCATCCGGATTTTGTATGGGATTTGTACGAAAAATGATTTTACTACAAACTCGGTATTAAAGATTTCGTTGCAAATTACAATACAAATCTGTCCACATGAAAAATGAATACATTAGTCAATTTTTAATGTTTTACACGCAATTTTCTAATGAAAATAAATTTAGAGACTAAAAAGTAGTTTTAATAGTTTGTTTAGCTTAGGTTAATGTACATCTTGTGTCTGAGTTCAGTAAATATCCGAGATAATTTTTAATACGAGGATACATATTACGTAGTCAAACCGAAAAAAAACATTAAATTGTAATACTAGGAAATGGTGTGAACTGTGAAATGCAATGCCAATGCCGATCAATTTAATTACATTTGTACAAGCAGAGAACCAGATTTTATACTACTCATAGTTATGATTTATGTAAAGAATTTTTATACATTCCAGAATTGTGTTCATTATACATCAAATTTGATTCCTAGTTTTTTATTTGATGACATTTGTATTTGGACCTTCTAACATTCCATAAATTTGCGTATTATTGATTTGTGGTCTTCTATCTCTTGTTCTGTTGTCTGTGTGATATTTTTATATTACTGATTTCTGAAAACCATTTAAACAAATAAAATCATATATTATTGTTCTAAACTCGATTTAAAATTCATTTTATTTTGAGATATACAAAAATGCTTACAGGATACGTTTAGAGTAGATAAAAAGGTTACATATTACATTATACTTTTTATTGAATATTTCTTATTTTTAGGAATTTTGCAAACTTTATTAGTTAGACTAGTTAGCCTTCCATTTAATTTCCTAAGCCCTTGAATTCTTTTGTCAAAAAGTAAATCTCAAAGATCGAGGGTCAGTCCACATTCGCATCTGTTTTTTGGTTAAAACCTTTGGTTTACTATTACCGCTTTCCATTTCCGGTTCGTCTTTGTTCGAACGCACATATTCATGCAATGTTCTCGACCTTGACCTCGCGGACAAAGTTCAGCATTTTTAAATTTTAACATTGTGATAAAAGTGATTGTATTCTTAAAAAATAATACATATACTCTGAGGTACCGTTTTAAGTTATTATTAAATTAAAGCAGGTAAATATGGCAATTTAGCCAACATTTAAAATGTTAACTAATTTACATTATCAAACATTAATATGTCGTTATTTTTTTACAAACCTGGACGCTTTAGATTTGATTTAATCTGATAGTTTCAGTTCAACGATACAGTTAAAAAATCCATTCAATTTTGTAAGTATCAGTTTGCGTCAAACAAGGATTTTAAACGTAAAATTGAAACCTGCAAATAAAATTTATAGTTGAAATATATGAATTAAGAATACCAAGACCCAATAAATTATTCTTTTTAATCGTGAATTTAGAATCGGAAGAAATCTCTGTTTATTTGTTCGCGACCTTCCTGATAATCCTGAAGCCACTGCATCTATTTTATTCTCTAAAAAACTAGTTCTATGTTCTATCGCATTTAATGTTTAATCCTAGCCTTGAGGAATATATGAAAAAATGTACAATATATTAGAGGCTTAAATAAAAACATCAATTCCATTAAGCAACTTGGAGAATTATTTAAATAAATAGTTTTTGGCAAAAATGACAGAATTTAGATTTAGAAATGAAATTAGATTTAGATTAGAAATAGAAACACTCTTGGCTAAGAGAGGACACGAGCTTGATTAGGATTTAAGATGCATTTCATTTCATATGATTAAATTTTAGTTTTTTAGTACTGTGTATATATTAGGCCAATAACATTCATTGACATTTTAATAAAAGTATATAAGGACAAATTCTTAATCTCATAGATTGTATATTTATTTATTCGTCGTCTTCATCGCTGCTCATGCAAATTTAACAGTCTAAATGGTTGCCTTTTACGGATTTCTGTCAATCACCAAATACAAATGTCGGTTAGTGTTACATCAGGGGATCGGTGATGAGTATATTATCGTCGCCTCACAAAAAATAGGGTGATGGAGATATTCTAGCATTGGTAGCCAATTCCGCACTACTTGTTGATACAATATTTATATATAAGGCTTTCGTTACTCGTTGTATGCATAATGCATCCATTGTCAGATAGGGTTAAATTCTCCGATGATTAGAGTCAAGTCGAGCTACAGGTGGATTGCTTATACTTTAGACAAGGATCCAGTCAGGTATGTAGCATGCTAATGTAACTATACTCTCCTGTCCTGTGAATCTAAATGGGATTTCTGGGAGGACAGCGACAGGAGAGAAGACCTTTTTTCACATTGACTTTCCTTCATCTCTAGATTATATTACGTAAAAGCAAAGGGAGTCCAAACAACATTAGTCTGCTAATGTAATTCAGGTAGAATTCGAAAGAGGATGGAACTTGTTATCCCCTGATGAAAAGCAGGTAAAAAATAGTTGCGAGTAGAGAGGGTCGAAAATGAAATATACGGAGGGCACAATGATTGTATAATCCATCCTCGTCATGTTCGTTATATGCTTTACTTACTAGAGAAGCCGTTTTGAAGATAGCCTGTACATTTTCATGCTTGTTCATTTGATATCCCATTTATATTGTAATATTGTATATGAAATGCACACAGGTAAGTCAATACTATTTTTCCAAAGTCTGTTAACTATGGTTGGATCGTTGGATATATTGTAATTCTAATGCAAGTTCAGTAGGGGACCAAGTTACCAAGTAAAGTATTTGATGATTTTATTTTTACAGTTCACGATACAAAGGCAACAGAGCTTGGTTCAGTTTTCGTTGAGTTAGCGGCACTGACACAATACGTTGTCCGTGGCATGTACAGGCTAGGACCTTCGTAACTGTGGTACCTTATTCTGATAATAATCGGACGACTTTTTACGTTTTCATCCAGGGGGTATGGATATGGACGGATTTTTTGTTAATATTTCAACACCCGAAGTCTCTAAGAATACAGGACCACGCTGTTAGATCGTTTTAATCAACATAGACATTTTTAAGAAAGAAACAAGTGTTGGAGTTGGAACTGACATTCATAGTAGGATTGATTTAAAACATGTTTGAGTGATAAACCATATGCAATGCAATGGTTATAGATGGTTTTATTGTTATGTGCAAACCTTAAGTGTTGTTATTATAATAGGATAACATTAATGTTATATTTGTGCAAGCTTAATTTGGAATTGGAATCAAATGAAATAACTATTGGATAAAATATTACTGGGATTCAATTTGAATGAAGGTTTGTTAAGAATCTGCTTTTTATTTAGTTAAGCTAAAACTTATGACACCTATTTTGTATTTCAATCGCTCCTTGTCAAACTCGCAAGACGCGACCAAAAAATATTACTAGGGAATTTGACTAGAATGGAAAAAAAATTTAAAGTAGAAAAGTGTACAATTTGACCTTCTAGTTCTGAATTGAAATCAAATGAAGTTCAGAAAAATTGTCATTAAGTGACAATTAAAAGCAGTTTCTTAATATGCTATCTAAATTTCTAAGTTGCTTCAGCTCAATGTATGTGAAAAAAGGAAAATTCTACTCGATGTACATCCGGTGCGTTAGTTAGCTCGTGGTTTTTAACAAACAAGTCTTCGTTCGTTGACATTTGTACATATATATCTGCAATATGCTACCGGACGAAATTACGCTAAAAGTTAAAAAGCATGCTAATGAAATATAAAAATCATTGCATGAATGCGCTGATGATTTACAAAAGTACGATTGGCAATTTCAAAACGTTTCAATGAAATAGAGTTCTTACTTCAAAAATCCATCTTTTGTTCCATGCTAATTATGTGACATTTTAAACTCGCTCAGCTATCTTTGATTATGATTTATCATACGCTGGATGACTGAGTCATACTCTACTACGATCGAATTCTTTCAGTATCGGTTTGTTTTGCTGTGTTTTTGCTACCTCGAATAATTAAACTAACTCGAATTATACTTCGAAACTAAACAACATTAAACTTTTATACGGATCCAGACATTTTGTAAGGGAAGAGAACATGTTCCAGTTTAAAATACCTTTCTTTCAAATTAAAACTCCCATCGATCGATTTTTTTAAGTTTTTGAAACTTCTCCAAAAAAAATTGAAACCCATATTACCAAACGGTGAAACAGGCTGTGATTCTGATTAGTTATCGTATATGTTTCTGTTGAACTCCCTTATACTTCTACTAAGGGAATCACAATTATCTTGATAATCCTAATCCCCGCAACAACGTTGAAATACATTTAAGGTTGAGTTTGCAAAAAGCCAAGCATGTCAAATTGTTATTACACTTAAAAAAGTATCATTCTACGATTCAGTAACGGCTCACTCGATAACAATTTACGTGTAACGTACAACGGTACAATGTTTGCGTTATAAGTAATTTAATTAGTTTTTTTAAACGGATTACAGTCTATCTAAATCTATTAATCTATATCTTTATGTCCTGCATAACAAAGAATGATAATGCTGAACATATCAGGAGGTAGGATGATCAGAATTGTATGTTTTATATCATTAAACGGCCATTTTAACCCGTTGCCCGTTTAGTTTTAGAATTTAAAACGTTGAATATAATGAGCTAGTTAAAATCTAGTTATATACGGCAACAATTTCATCTTATCAAGGAGTCACCTTTGCAATTGCAGGAATTTTTGTCAACTCAACATTTTTGTGCTAGAAATGAATGCAAAAGCTTGTTAAAATGCAAAAATTATTATAATTTGTGCAAAACCGTTGAACTCGTCAGGGCTTGTCACAAACATCCCAAGCGGCTTCTCTCCCGTAAATTCTATAAAGTATCATTAACTTCTCATTACCATAAATATCTAGCTTTAAAGAAGCAGCATAGAGTCATAAAAAGCATCATCTTGAAGTACGACGATTTTTTATGTTTCCTTTGTAAATGTGGAGAGTTTCTCCAAAATGCGCTCATCTTTAATACCATCCCCATTTTATAGTAGCTACTTATTCTCTGCAATTCATCAAACAAACATCTCATGCAATCATTAACAACGGAAAATTTCAGAAGTAGTAGTAATAAAAGAGCCATTTCGCTTTGCTAATTTACCTTGTTCGCATCGAATCAAATTAAAAAGGAAGAGTTTTTTTTTCTATTATTAGATAAATAATTGTTTTCTATAATCATGAAAACAGCAATACTATAACTATGTTTTCTAGCTTAATTTCTAAGCATTTAACTGTGTATGGTTTGTCACCAAGGTTCAAAGAATAGATGTCTTTAGAAAATACATTTCAAACAAAATATTTTTTACAAGTTCTGATTTCTGATATAATATAATGAATACAAAGTCTTAATACCTAATGCATAGTTGAATTTTGATGTGATACAAAATCAAAAAGTAAAAGTTTATTTTCTTAGAAAATCTCTACTATTTGCTATTGCAGTATAATGCTTCAATTTTTTACCGTCGCTTACATGCTATGGGAAACTCGCACCGTAAAATATTATACATTTCAAAATGTATAGATCAATTCGGGTAGCTTCAAGAAGGAATACAAATTTTCCTATTTAAATTTCGATGATTTTTATTTAAAGACAATTTTTGCAATTGAAAATACTGAAAACAATTAAATACGGTAAATAGAAATACCCTTTACGATTTTACAAAAATTATCATCCTCTGATTGTCTACAGCGAGTAAAGCTTAACTGTAGTATTGAATGTTTTCATAACAGGAAAATAATTAATCATGAGCTCAAAAAATTCGAAAGGTATTCAATGCCAATCTGCACATACAGTCTCTTCTTTATCTACTGAGATTAGGAATACCAAATTAATTGAGGGACGCTTAGTTGTCAAATCCAACTGCTGGGCCATATCACGAATTCACTGAAGTTTAGCCAGTTGGTCAATTGGTGAATAATTTAAATGGAAACCCCAAGAGTGACATATGCATGTTTTGAATTCCATTCCCATTGATGTTTTACAACTTACGCAGAAGTACATAATAAGTACATTAGATCGTGATGTTTGTATGTAACGCTTTTATAATTAAATTTACTTCTATGCGAGACTAGCTCATCAATAAAAAGATCCACAAAGTAGCATGAGATCATTTTTGGTATTGGTATAGTATATATTTTAGCGAAGGCTGAAACCTAATCGGGTTGACTTTGGTTTGTAAGTATTTACCCTTTTACAAATTATACCGAGTTGTTCTGAAAATGTAATTGAATTCGTTTTGTGATTTCATAAAAAACACATTTCCAAGCTTCAGTTTACCAATTTGAATACAATGCGTGGGGAAACTTGGCAAAGGACATGGTCATAAACTAATGATGGAGTAATTGAAACAATGGAGTTTAACAACAGGATATGTGAAATGTAGTGATTAAATGTATTTATATCAAAAGGTAGCAATTATTCTAGAATGACTCACCAATAAAATTGAAAATTCTTCATTTATTACTTGATAAAGTTCATCAAAAGATTTAGCTCGTATACTGACTGACACAGGTGTAAATTAGAAGATGCTTGCATGAGGATTAGCATACGGTAAGCATAGCATAAGTGTGTTGAAATCAACAATACTATGCACTATGCACTAGGTGCATTTACTGAAGTCCAAAAATAAATTTTGCATACAAGAATAACATCCTTGTAAGTCTGTGTGAGGAATCAAATTTCCACAGATCTTAAGCTGCGGAGTGATGATCATAAATATGCATGAATTTACCAGCGCCTGTCATCCCGCGATGATTCAGACAAGAGTTCTGATTCAATTAAAAGGAAGACAACTAAAGGATCCTTAGAAAATTAGAATATTATGATATACCCCGCCTGATCTTATTTAGGATGTATTTTTATAGAATTTAGCTATATGATGTGATATAGCTCCGGTCCTCGTAATCTTAAAAATTCCTGAGGATTATCAAGTCAACTTAAGTGCGAGAGTTGAAGCAGAAAAACTAAAGTTGAAGTTGGTTGCTGTTAAAAGTCAAGAAGTTTTAATGCTATTCATTTTTGTGGTAGAAGTTAAGTCGTAGACGTTTCAGATCCGAGAAGTAATGAGATTGGACAAGTTTTCTGCATGAATTAGTTCCAGATGAAGTTGACTTGAAAATTACTTGGATAGAGGATAGTGGAATCTTGCCTCGTACATTTCAGACTCAGCTCAACGGTAGAACCAAGACAGCCCAAAATTCCAGTAAAAATAAATCTGGAAGCAAATCTGTAGTGATAATATCATATTCATGTTTTTCCAGAGTGTGTAAAAATTCCTTTCTGTCTTTTGTATGTCGATGTAACATTTTACCCGAAAACGAGGAACCATCGCCAGTATTAGGCATTGTTAAGGTCAATGGGCGCATTATCGATTTGATAGTTTATCGTTAACAATTTAATATTGTAGATTGCAGCTCAATTGAGCAATCTGGTATTATATGAATGTAGACAGATATTTGCCAAACGGAGAGTGAGTCTATGCAATCGATGCGTAAGTCCCATTGTCAAAATTCAGACTTCGATCTTCATGATAGTCAATGTTGCAAGAACTAACTGACCCTTATCGTATTGGTTTTCATCTCGTTATTCAACTCACAGTTGCAATAAGTTAGCTACTCATGACTCCAATGTCAAATAAAAAAATTGCTCTAATAACGATAAAGCGAAATACGGGTACAATTTATTGATTTACGAAGTAAAATTCCTTCTGATCCTGACCTCATAAAACATGATATCATAATATATTGCTTGCAATTTAAAATAGCTACCGATCCTTCTTATATCTCGTTAAAACGATTAAACAGATTTCAGTAAGAAGGATTAATGACTAATTGAAAAAAATTCTGTTGGGCTCTACTTGACACCTCTGACCGATTTATTATATTATAAACTGGAAACATTCAAATTTGATTGCAATGAAACTATGAACGACGTTTATAACCAAATGGAAAAGAGTCTTATAATTGAAGAATCTACTGCAGAAGTGTACTGGGCTAAAGAGCATTTAAAAGCCTTGGAAATCATAGTGCTAATTTTAATGGCAAATTTTCGATTTCAATAATGTGTGTGAGTTGCACAATTGCTTATATTAAAACCTAAACGGGGATACCGGCTATTGATGTGTATATTGTGTATTGGAGCTAAACACCTCTTCGAAAGTCGGTTTCGAAACTCTGCACTGGTATTACACAGTAAGAGATCCATATTTTTGCAATTTCAATAAATAGCAACTGTCGCTTTCTTTATTCTAGTCCTGAGAACTAGGTTGGAAGACGTGAGAATGTCTTCATAAACCCTCTGCCCTTTACATCAACTTAACTCTGATATTGATTTTTAAATGAGAAATTGCCTTGTTGTTGGGATATTATTACAATATGCATCAACAGTCAACAGAATTAATGTAGCACTGGCGAGGCGAGGGTTATAACGTATCAAATTGCAATATAGGAATGTTGCCAATTGTTTTATGGAAATGAAAATGCAGGTCAAATCATTCATAAACATAAATTAAGCCAACTCTCTTGTACTAACAACGTACACAATTTAATATTTAATTGTATGTAAATACTTTAATTTTTAATTACGATCTTTTCCAACGCAACGTACTACGCTAGTCGCCCCCTCAAACTAGCCTACCTACATTTCAATAAAACCAAGAAACCTCTCTGTAAATCAAATTCTACCCTATCAAAACACATGTTTTGTAGCGGTCCAATCTCTAAATCATCTTATCATATCAAATTATTCCTAAACACTAAATACTTGCCCGTGCTTTATTAACTTGACAGTCAGGAATTAAATACTGAATTTCTGTTAAATCCTTCACTTGAGCGATCTCAACTGGCATGAAACTGCTAAAATTGGAGATAAGATTCGCCGATTACATTTTTAAAGTGTTATATCGATGTATTCTAATAGTTAAGTACCTGTCCGAGTCTGTATGTCTACACTTGTTGCCATTTCCTATCTATAGGTATGATATGATCTGTGGTTTTGGAATTTGGACTGCAAAAGTGGCTAGAATGTTTTGAGGTGCTGTCCGTGCCTTACCAAGTAATCATATAATCATAATATGATTAAGAGCATTAAGTCTGTAAATTGTAAATCTTACTTGAAGATGCACAGCAGGGGGGTTATTAATTTCAGCATTTTTGATGCTCTTCAAGTGAAAATGTTTTTATTACAAGAAGTCCCAGTAATTTATTCTGAAGATTCTCAAATATTTACTCCCAGCTATTCTTTGCACAAGTCAGTTTGATTATCCATGGAATTCTAGTTAGACCTCTTCTTGGGGAAGGCACTCTGAGGCAGAAATTCATATGATTTAGAAAAGAAACGTGTCAATAGGCAAGGCACGAAAAGATGTAAGTTTCTGTGGATTGCGTATTGTTAGAATTTATACAGCGTGCTATATTGTCACTGTTCTTCAAAAGGATACTATCCTTGAGAATCAGAATTATTGACGTGAGCTAACACGAAATCCATCTAAAGATTTTCAAAATATATTTAACTGTAAACTCACATTTATAGCTTAAAAGCACATGCTTACATTCTACTCCTACTTCGTAAATTTGCTTCTAATTCGCGTAAGCTTGCATACGAATATATAAATGTAAACAAAGGAATCAGGTTGAAAGATTTTTAAGTAAAGAGTCTGAATTACGACCTGCTTCAGCTTTACTTGTCTTCGTAAATCAATACAATTAACGGAAGAAAGTGAGAGTTTCTATTTTGTAAAAACGGTCTTTCAGCAGCTCAGCCGCTTGAATACCGCTTTCTTTAATTACACTTTCAAGCTTTGCGTTATTTACTTAAAAATCCATAAAGGTGTACTTTAGTACTTTATGTGCATTAAATAGTATCCGTCTGTCACTCGACAAGACTGGTACTGGTGCATTTTCTGTCAGCCCATTGTTCATTCTAAAATGGGATATGGTAAGTTCAATGGTAATTTTCTTTTTATTCAATGACACTCAACTTTGGCCAACTAACCCTACAAAACGATGAAGTTCTTGCGATGGGTTTCTTGAGTAACTATTTGTAATATATTAAGACAAAGGAAATGACATTGTTTGAAACTATTTCTTCTGTGTTTTGAAGATAAGATTTCTCATAGAGGTTCAACAAACTTTTCAACTTTGCTGAAATGAAACGAAACCTTTCTTCTGTTTTCGATTAAAACAGTATAAAAATAATTTAGTCTAAAAAATGAATAATTTAAACATGATTAATGCTAAGAAATAATTCTAGCGATATGTGTAACGAAATTCGTTTATAGTAACAAATTGGACCGTACATCATTTAATAAAATATTAGCGTACAATACAGTATTTCGATTTGGTGAAAAGATTGAGAAGTGATTGTATCCAGTTTGACCTTGTCTTGTCAGCTACACAAATGTATCCGCAAACCTTATTCCAAGGAAAGGAGTTTCATATGATTTTTCAGTTAAGACTGTAAGAGTTAAGAATCAACCTGATTCCGTTTCAATCGATCGGGCACTTGAAATAAGTAGGCTTTGTCAAGTAATCGGATTTTCTCAACCCACTCACATCATCCCATCAAATTCGGAGTTGAATTGGATAGGAGATGAGATCCATAAATAAGGGGCCTTGGGTAGTAGTTGATTTAGTCGAGTGTGAAAATGAAAGTCTCAACTCTCCAGAATCCAAACTAATTTTTCTGGGATGAAATTCCAAGAACTTACGTCATGCTCAAAATCATCCCCGCTCACCGGCAGGAGTAACATTTTTAGTAAATCGTAACCTGTCTGCTTATTGTAATAAAAACAGGAGGGTCTTGGTCTGACATATTGCACATTTTGTACTGGAAAAGTTTGCTATGAAGTTCTCGAAATTAGCAAGAAAAATACATCCGTTTCAGACTCATGAAGTTTAGCTCCGGAGTATTCTGTAGATGGTTTACAAACAAGAAGGAGCTGAGTAATCGAAAGATTGCCTAAAGAAGTAGTAGCGATTGTAACGAATTCGTGAATGTCTGAACCTCATCGACTATACATTATATAGGTTCATCCTATATCACGCAATGTCGTCTTCTAGGATAATTGAATTACGTCACGGATTTAGCGGAAGAACATCAATCTCTACGAACCTTGCATTTGTCTCTATGTTTTATATATTCGGGCTGACAAAATGCCTCTTCAGTTTTAATCCCCTTTGGAATTTGGGTAAGCTGAAACGTAGGAAATTTAACCTCAGAGTGATTGCATTGAACTATTCCCGGAAAGGAATGGCTTTGTGTCCCCCTTCTTTGATTTCTACTCTAGATTCTAGAAGAATGAAGTTTTAAACCTCCGACTCTATACGTTCGTCGCGTTTGTACTCTCTCAGAATTGGGTTGAAAACCAAAACTTCATTCACCCAAAACCTCGTTGAGTGAGTGAATGATTGGCCCTAAAGGGATAGGGATATTTTGTAGTTTCTGTACGTGTTTACAGATTACAAATTACAACTGTGAATCGCCCATGCATAGATTTGTTTTAGATAATTCCTTTTGGAAAAGGGTATTCACCTTCGTACAATATTTAATAATAATATCTAGAGGGACTATGAAGGACCGGTAATTTAGAGTATGCTTTTACCGATCCTCGAACTTGCCATAATATTATATCGCTCTAAATATATCAAAGGGGGGTGCGGTTTTTTAATTCTTTTCAACAGTTGCTGATAGATCTTTGGCTATGGGTAAAGTCCAAGGGCTATTACTTGTCAAAAACTTAAAATTTTGATCCAGGTTTCTACAAAAACTTTAATGAAATTAATATCAAGTTGCTTTAATTGAAGTATGTTGAATAACCAGTCGCCAATTTGCGCAAGTTTTCAAGAAACTTCTTCAGATTTACCGATAGATATGGAATGAGTTTGATGAAGTGCTGTGTTTCGGAAGTATCTATTTCGAGATTTATACAGTTGTCTATTTTAATCTGAAACCTCATCACATTCAACAATTCTGTTAAGTGGAGCATTGCTCGATTAATGCGATCATTTGAACATTTCATGTACAAGGACATTATCGGTAGTGTTAGATTATTAGTGCTCTACCACAACTATATAGTCGTCGATTGAAGACTTCAAAGGAAAGGGCAGTTGCATTGCTCAGAAGTTCACGAGGGCTTTGAATAGAAATTAGAGTCCCATGATTGACGGAAAGCAGAGAACTGGGTGGAAATATCGAAATAGAATGTAGTTTATAATTGAAGAGGAGGTGTTCTGTTGCACAAGAGTTGAGCTGTTGAGTTTCGTATCAACATAATGAAATTGAATTGCCACCGACCGACGATCTATAGTTGGATAGAACGTCAATTTGCCTGATCCTGACCACACCTCTTCATTATTTTGATTATTAGTTCGATATTCATCGTCCCCTATTAAATATAGACCGTCGGACGGAATGCAGTCCTCCTACCTGATTCATGATTGTCCTCCTATTTGGAGAGAAAGAATTAAGTACTGTCCAATATGTACTCTAATCATTTTGATTTCTAATCAACTAATCTTGAAAGCCCTACTGGACTTTAGAGGACAAATTTATGCCGTAGACAACCTTCTATTCCTGTATAGTTACCTTCCAATCAATAGCTATGCTTTTCTTAAATTAACCTTTGTGCGATATGAAATATAGCAGAAGAGAACGTCGGAGAGTGCTTATTGCTGAGGGTTTGAGCTACGTTCATATAATAATGATGACTATCAAGTGTCAATAAACGGCAGTGTCCGCGTTGGAGTGTAAATTTTTTATTTGTAGCATGGCATATACGCTTAATCAGGGTCTAGATTTTATTGATTGGGGGTTATTCATATTATATCAGGGATCGATTTCCAATAGGTCACTGATTTGCCAACATTTATTTTACGTCTGCTTGTCACCACCTGCTCCTTCATGTGACAAGTCGAGGTGGATTGTACTCAAGTCCTTTATTATGAGAGTCAGACCTTGTCCCTCCATTATACTTTTTCTTCCGTATTGATGGAAAATGTGTCATAAAGAGAGTCGATTCTGGAATTAGTGGACACTTTGGGTGGCTAATGCATTGTTGTGCTCTTTATAAGCCTGTGACATGAAAATGACATCCCTTGTCCCAAAATTCTCGGCAACATTTTCCTTTTTGCTCATAAAAAATGCTTAGCTTCAATGGAAAGGAATGGGATACGCTCATGTGTTATCACATTGATATTTGATATTGGTTATTTATTTTTCTGGTGATATCATGAATTGTGAGTCGTGTTTTGTGCTGGTTAAGAAAGCGCAAAACCATATCTCTGACACATGAATTGAAGTTGTGCTACTTTTATACTTTTATATTGACTTTACTCTCATTTCAATTCTCAAAGTGCGTTCAGAGCATTTTTAAAATATTGGAAAAGAGAGTCTGGCTTTGCAAACTTGTTACTTTTTTAGCTTCCAAATCTTCCAATCCAGAAAAACATTTTAAAACCGTTTTTGTTGAGTTAATTTACTTAAATTACCGAAAGAGAGGTCTATCATATCAACCATAGTACAAGTTCACATAATTAAAGCCCCCCAGCCTATGCATATTTACAAAGTAATTCGGCTTGCCCAAATCCCATAAAAGGACTTAAACTTGCAAAATTGCCCATAATCCTCTCGTCTTCATATACCCGGATATATAAGCCTGTCAACAACAGGGCATTAATGCAATTAAGGTGGAAACCAAATGCAATAATACTATAAATTGAGGAGAGACAAGGTTTTAGGAAAGGTGAAATTATGAATAATATGAATTGCAAGTGGTCGAACTTCATTTGCCTATTTCAATTAGGTAAAGCACATGCCCATCATATTGTCGGCTCCGCTCTTTATTCATTTACGAATTTATGTAAAATTAATGTCCACTCGGCATGCGAGGTTGAAGGCCAATAAAACAGGTATGTATACCCTGCAATCAAGTCGAATACATGTAAAGACCCAGTCAATATAAAGTAATTGTAAAAAATTGTACCAATATTATTCCGTAAATTGACGGCGATTTCCCCTTAAAATTCGCCTGCCCGTGAATACTTGCATCGTTGCATATTTGTTTCGAACTCTGCCCTTCCAACTTCATATTCCTCCTTCCAATTGAGCCTCGAGTTGTTGACAGTTTCTTTTGCAAGCGGTGCGAAACTTGTGTTTTTTTTGCAAACTGTCGTTTCTGCAAGAAATCACACACAAGAACTTCGATCCTTCTGTTTGTTCGTCAAGTTTCAATTTCGTCTTTACGCCAGGGTCCGAGGGGAATAAGCTTCGTCACAGAATTGCAAAATCTTGTTTTCCGGAGTCAAAATTGTTGTTTATTCCTTCTCGTTACAGACTAGTGTAAACATCAAGTGGAGATTTTATATTGTTATTCTTTGACTGCCTGGTGACATGACTATGCCGGCGTGACAGGTGAAAAAATATGCAGATTATTTGTAAACCCTTTTTGTGATGGCATGGAATAAAACAGTAGAATAAAGTAAAATTGTGATCTTTCCTACTGGATTGTGCTTTGGTTTTGACACTGTACATTTTGTTTAATCCAAGCCGATTTTGTTCAATTATGGTTCCCAGTGTCATATTTTCTATCGCAATTTGTCTGGAAAATTTATTATAGTATCCATATCTATGGCTGTGTCTTAAGTCTTATAATAGGAAGCTATTTTAGGGGACTTTTACTGGAATCCAAATAAATCCAAGTTTTATCAATTTTTGCTGGTAGCTTTATATGAATGAAAAGAATCTTCCTCAAGTCTTTGTGTCTTTGACGTTGAGTTGTAGGACTTTGCAGGCTCGCACTTCTAAATCCCTCGAGGTATTTCTGATTGAGAGACAAGCATGAAGAAGGGGATTACCAAAAAAGCCAGTCAACCGTTTATTTACAATTTCTCAGCAAAGCGAAAAATAAATATGAGTTGCAGTTCTTCCTATTGACTTTTTCAAAGGTATTGTATCGTTGTCTATTTGCGATCACTGATTTCGAGCAACTGTTTGCACTCTTCTGGAACAGATTTCTTTCGACTTATTGAATAGACGCCCTTACCTTGTAGAATATATATATACGTGTTTTCAATTTAGTCTCCCTAGTCTTAATTGCTTACCTACTTAAATTGATAGTATCAGCGGAGAAAATATTTTAGGTGTGGTGGATCCAATCGATAATTGATTTCTGATCCGGTTCAATATACCCATTCATTTTCCAAATTATGCGGCGGATCGTGATTTAAATGTAACTGTATTGTTACATACTAGAATCATTCCGGTTTCCAAAAATTTGGTGGTTGTTATTATCATGCTTTTTTTTCTGTATGGAAGCCAAAGAGATTCGGCAGTTTGAAAGGGAACTATTTTTCAATTTTTAAAGTTGATGATATGATAGGGGCACAAACCGTGAACAGATATATCAGCCCAAATTACGATCATGATTTAGACTGCCCACATCAGCTATCAACGATTTGCTCGAAGAACATGAACCAAGATTGATTGGTATTGCAGGATACGTCAGTAATTACCAACTGGTTTCTGTCACAATATTGTTGACACCAACAGCGATAATTTATGTTTGCGTGAGTGATAAAAATTTAAACTGTTGTTAAACTCACTAAGCTTGACTTGTATTGATTTTTGTTAAAAGTTTTTAAAAGGATAAATAATGTAGAAATGGCTGTAAAAGGAGGAAGCGAAACTGTACGAGGAATTTTTTGCATGGCGTGAACATGAAACGTAGTTCTCATGATTCGAAATGTGTGAATAAAACGACGGTTTTCATAAAATTCATTACCAGTGCAATGTATTGAATTGAAACCCGCAAAACTTTTAAAAGAAACATGTATATTTTAAAAAAAAAACTGAATGGAGACCAATATGCTTATCCTTTTGACAGAAAATGCTTACTTCAATTTTTCAAGACGGACATTTTATTAAGACAAATTCTTATTATTTATTAAACATGAAAGCAAATATTATAAGCTTGTGAGATTTTAAAGATCCCGAATCTACTAGATTACCAAGCAGTTTACTTAAAAAATATGTTTTTTTACCTCGCATAAATCCCACGAACTGTAAATTGATATGGATTTACTGGGTATGAATAAATAAGAAATTAACTAATTTCAAATGTAATGACGAGAACAAAAACATTACCATCTTACGTGGGCTGTAAACTGTACATGTCATCAAGCCCCTAACAGACTGTCATGTCATTCCGAATACCAGGTTTAACGAAAATTTATTGAACTCCTAGCAAACTTCATTTCCATATCTGTGGGATAACTCATATACAATAACAGAACTTAATTAATGAGGGAAAACCCACCTCGGACTCGTCCTGCTTGTTTTGCAGTCGCCAGAATTACAAGTAGTATGCGACAACGTGATAAATTGGCATATTCAGTAGGTCATGCAAGTCACTATACGGGTGACCAGAGAGTAGAGAGTCAGAATTGTCAGGGTCGGATATAGGCACATATTCTGTTGTGTTGAGAATCTCATGACACTTCGAATTTTGAAACTTACTCATAGTATTCGTGGTCGGGGTGCATGTTAGTTCGTTTCTTGTTAGGATTGCAAGTTCCGTACTTGTCGAAGGAGATTAGTTTGAGCAACCTTCTCCCTCAAAGTCTAACTTTACAGTTTCACTAAACGAAACCGGGGAATAGTTTTTGGGTTGTAAATCTCGAATGAGATTCCAAGACCAAGAACTTGCGACACATTTACTCTCCCTGTCCCCACACCACAACCGAACCCTTATAAAATCTAAAAAGTTAGATCCTCTAGAAGAAATAGTTCTTCACTTTATGATTAATGCCTTGTGAAAATTGACAATGCCGAGATCCTTTTAACAAAACGAACTTCCAACTTACCCTACAACGAGAAAAAAAACATTCCGTTTATTTCCCCTTCTCCTACTCGTTACAGTTTGGAAAAGAGTGTGTCAAATTCAAGACAACTGTACATCTTCCTGCTTCATCTAAACTGAACGCATTGCAATCCTATAGTTGGCTTACTGGTGAGAAGCGATATGGGTTTAAAATCAAGATATCCAACGGTTTCCTATTTTCCAATTGAAACATAAGGGAAATGTACGCTTCCATCAAAATTCATGAATCTATTCTGTTCTGCCTTCCTGAGCAAGAGATCCTGAGATGTATAGAGTTTTTGCTTTGTTAGACACCAGCCAATTTCTCAGCTTTTTGTACAAATCTTTTATATCGGAACAGCATATGGAATATTCTTTTCTATATTCAACCTTACAAAATATTGGGTGAAGGATTGTTAAATTTTTAGCGCCTGGTAGTTTTTCCGATGTGGCTAGAAAAGGGAAGTAGGTTAGTGGTACCTATAGCATGATCCTTTCGAACTTCGGTTGGAGTCACACATGGGCATCGAGGAATCGTACGATTCTTTAGTATCGTAAAAGTTAAAAAACAGCGATTCCGCTACCGATTCCGATACCACACTAATCGGTATCGGAATCGGTATCGTATGTTAGTCAAGTATCGGTATTTGGAATCGGTATCGGAATCGGTATCGGAATCGGTATCGTATGTTTTCCAAGTATCGGGTTTTGGAATCGGTATCGTAAAATAGCCAACAACTATTCCGATTGCTTGGAAGACTAAAGCCAGACAGCTGCCACGAACTGGTTGGCGTTCCTGTTCTCTTTATATATGATACAATGCAATAACTTACTCTACCCCCGAGTTTCAAGGATTTTGTATTCTATATATTATTCAATGATCACATGTTGGAATCGGTATCGGTATCGGAATCGTATGTTTTCCAAGTATCGGTTATTGGAATCGGTATCGGTATCGTATAATATGGGAATCGGTATCGGGATCGGTATCGTATGTTACCCAAGTATCGGTTATTGGTATCGGTATCGGAATCGTAAAACTTGGGAATCGGTATCGGAGTCGGTATCGTTGAAACTTAGCAAGTATCGGTATCGGTAAAAAGAATCGTACGATTCCTCGATGCCCATGTGTGGTTGGAGTAGTTCAATCGAAATTCGGAATCGGAGTTCAATCCGCATGTCGGATTTAAATTTAGAAGAACGGCTGGTTTATAAAAGCCTTTTTATCTAAAAGAAACATTTGGATAGGGAAGTTAAAGAGATTGATGAAAAGTTCAAAAAATATGGAAATCTTCAAATCTCTTCCGAGACATGCTGGGAATTACACAAAAGACGGAGATTAAAGTTAGGCTTGTGGATGTCACCTTCCTTCCTTTCTCTGTGACCAAATCGCTCGACTGAACACCCAGTATATGTATATATGTATGGGCTTTCGTCTCAAGATGCTTGACTTGACTTAAAAATACTAGGATATATAAAGCACTGAACCAAGTTCAATTTCGTTAGTCTATTAAATCTTACAATAAGAGAGAGAGGGTGGAGGGGAAGATAAAAGTCTTTCGATCCGACATCCCTCCAAGCCATAATTTCTTAAACTACCTTGAAATTAAATTTTATTTTAAGTATTTTCCAAACGAGTTATTTGTCGAATTACCTACTTCTAGGGGGCTTGGTCCTTTTAAGTTCGGGAATTGGAACACAACTGATCCGACGGTCTTTCGTAACTCTTGTCTTCAGATTGATGGTTTGAAGGGTTTTCTTTCGCTATTCATGAATGAGTAAAGAGTTTTTATGATTTCGGTAGACTAGGGACGGAATTGCCTGTTATCTCTTCCAATTTTCAGTCCAGAATATACCTACTTCGGGAGGTTAAAAATATATTGGGTCGAAAACGCCAATGTCGCTATAAATTACATTTCCCGATTCCCCGTCATATTATCAGGTACCGTTCCGAATGGATACCGAATCCATGTAGATTTGACGAGCTGATACCGTGGTTTAATGCAATAAACTTGGTTGGGTTTTGATTACCTCCGGGCGTAACCGAAATCGAACTTGTGACCTTCTACTTCGCCGTTTCAAAGTCGAGAACAAAATGGTCTGTCATTTCATTCCGAATAACGATAGCTTTATTTATTCCGGAACGGTAAAAGGATGTCATGCTAGATTTATTCTCTATTTAGATGTAAATCTTAGTCCGGGTTTGAGTTCAGCACTGATATTTTTTGAAGGAATATATCGATATCATTGTGAAGTTGCGAAGTATTGCAAAGGAATTTTTTGCCAATCCTGGAATTATATTTTTCGAAAGTATTAGATATTAAAGGAAAATGTCCGTTAAGGTTATGATTTGTTTAGTACACCATACATTATTTTAATTCACCACTAAAACTAACTCGCCATTTTTATGAATTTCAGGACTGGGAGTCCGTCCACGGCTTTTCGACACTCAGAATATCGAAGGGATTGTGACTCTGTACTTCATCGGACAAGCGAATACAATTACATTTATTGCCGTTATAATCCGTTTTTGTGAACCATTATTGTGTTATCCCATATAATACAATAGTAAGCCACACCACCATACCACAATTATGTTACGAGCATGGGAACGTGTCTGAATCCTGTTCCTACACAAAAAGAGTATTTGTTGTGTCCCAGGGAATGGAATATACATAAATCCCTCATCCCTAAAAGGTAGTGCAGTAGATTAAGCACCTCAAAACACGGAGATTGGATAACAAGATAACATCCCTCGACGCCTTCCCGATCATTATAACGGGGAGAGATAGTTTGATTCTTTCGTCACCCCGTGTGACAACGGAAATTGCAGTTTACAATCACGGAGACAACAGCTCAGAACATTACACGTTGATCCCCTCTGAATATTTCCTACTCCGGGATCATTGAGATGGATTAGGTCTAATTAACCCAGGAAGAGCGCCTGCCAGAGGACACGGGCATGCAATATTGGTCCAACCTAAAATCAACAATACAAAGAGCACTTGCAAATTTTCCTGGAAAGCATATTGAAGGGAAAAGTAGCGGAAGTGAATCCGACAATAAGAATCATTTGCTTCTCCCCTCACCTTCAGTTCTCCCTTTGTGCCCATCAAGCTGTAAAAATAAGGATGTCAAAAACGTAAATGTTTGGAGTAGACATAGCGAAGAGGACATCGTTAGCACTAATAGCATCCAGCCCTTATTCAAAGTCCGATTCGGTGGACATCTTGCCAAAAATCAAAGCCTTGAGAGAGAAATCCTCCAGAAAGTTGAAGAACCCCTCAGCAGTTCTGTGGAGTGCAGATTGGGAACTTCGGCAGAGGATCTTCTAAAAAAGGAAGGAAATACCCGGGACTCGGAGGAACAGATTATCAGTTACAGTTCAGGCAGCTTAGGGGAAGGTAGTTGCAATAGTGCTGGAAACCCAGCAAGTGTTACCAAATCTTCTACATCCTTGGTATCCACTGACTCCTCAGGCAATCCCCCACCAGCCAAGCATCGAAGCCTGATAAGCTCTTCCATAAGTATTTTTAAAACTCTGACTATCTCCTCACCCCTACTGAGTAGAAGTATCAAAGCGATAGCAGCAATAATGGATCACGAAGACTTGATATCCGAACTTCCTCAAATCGAGAAACTGAGCAATCAGGAGCGGTTGCGGTTGGCTCACAAGCGGCGAATGCTCCAGTTGAAGAAGTTCCAGCAGTACGATAAGGAGATTATGTCCAGAAAGCATAAAGTGGCTGTAAATGAGTCAAGGAAATCTGGGGGCAAAGGGCTCTCTAATGGGAAACCGGGAGGGAAGCATGGTGGCAAGCGGATCCGGTTTCGAAACAGCATAATGCTCCTGGAAGCGGCCGGAAGGAACGATGTTGATGAAGGTATGTTTATGTAAAGATGATTGTTCTCTTGTTTTTTAAGTTTGTCATTTGTTACTGATCCTTGAGAAGATCTGCAGTTGAAATAACTTGGGGTTGGGAATGAATGAACTATTTTAAGGGTAAGGGTGGATATAGATGAAACTTATGCGTTTGTTTGGTTTCTAAACAACAAGAAGACGAGCTTCTGTACTATATTCAACTTAAAGAGTGGGGCGGAATGAAGAATGAATGGAATTGTAGCTACTTGTAGCTATAAATAACTATATCCGTTAAAAAATCCAGGCTTCAAAGAAAGTGAAAGGCACGGTCTGTAAAATATAATTTGCTACAAAATAGTTTCATACATAAAAGGGCATTTTTCTGTCTGCCGGTGGTATGTTACTGAACTTTGGAGTTACCCGAGAACTTAGCAAAAAGTAGTGCATCAAGGAACCGTCAAGAGACATGAGCAATTTATATGAATAGTCTGTTTGATGCTGGATATAACAGACATATGTACGTTTGTGTAATGATCATAGCAAAAATTCAGAGATAAAATTCAAGTTTATTAATATTCCGAGCCAAGGAGAAAGCAATATGTTAGCTCGAGTTTACATCATTACAGCAGTCAAATAAAGGAGTCTAACTAAATCTCTTTTTTGTTCGTGAAAAGAATGCAGGATCAGGATTTAAAAAATATTTGGAATTTGGAATTATTGCTGGTTTTGCATGAAGTACACTTGTTAGGAGGACAACGAAATACTTGAGAAATGGAAGAAAGCAGGAAAGAAGCTATATAAGTTAGCACTTATCAGGATAAATTCATATATTAGTACAGATTCTTGTAATATCATGACTATTGAAACTTCCTGAAAAGTTAGTAATCCTATTTCTGATGTCTGCAAGAATTTCTCGAATGACTTTCTTCATATAATATAAGGATCTCTTGGGAAATTGTATAAATCTCGTCTAAGAAATATTACTGTCCCAGAAAGCCCCTTTCATATCTTTTACGTTTTTATCTGTTATGCATCCCACTTTGTTCGCCAACTTCTGAGATTTCTAGCTTCCACGTCTGTGGGAATGGGTTGCTGAGGATCATTGATTAATTGATTATGTGTGACTTGGAGAGGAAATGAGGTTCCAGTTGTTACATTTCTATATATGGCACCTTGTGGTTATATTATCAGTTCTCAAACTTCAGAATTCAATTACATTTTATTCCCGTACATTTAAACTTTTTAAACTTTCTCTATTCATTAAAAATTATACTTGATTTCCTTCGTTCTCTGATGAAGTGATGAGCTACGAACGAAAAGTACCTCTTGCTTGGTCTTCACAATTTGATGTCGATGCTGCGATCAGTGCTGGCAGACCAGGTTTTTAGCATTAGGTCAAAATTTGTATAAAAGGTTTTTTAAAATTAAGACAGTAGCAGTTCATTAGTCTGTCTCTACTAGTCAAGTTTATTTTCCAATGTGAAAACCGAATTGATAGTTTAGTGGGTCGAAAAGTAAACCAGTTTGAGTTCTTTCTGTAGCGTTTACTCCAGAAATATGGTACGTAATCCGCTAGAAATTACTTTTACCTTGAAAAGCAACATTTTCTGAAGGAGAAACCTTGGTCTTTCTAAAGAATGTCATTATTTTACACTGTTTGAGGTTTGAACACAATACAGCTAGCATTTCTGATATGGTAGAATTCAAGGGTTCAAAAGATATTGAAAGCACGATTTTTTTATTGTAAACTAAAGGCTATTTCTTATTCGATATTTCTTCAGCTTAAACTGTGCATAATATATTGAAAGGAAATGCAGAAATAAAACATTCATATTATATTGATTTTCGATAATCCCGAACAAATTATACTCTTTCATAACAGTCATACTTGCGAAATAGGAACGGATTACCGGTAGCATTATCCGTATTTTTGGGAAACAGGGATAGTGTATATACTCATGTAATTGCCTTTTGAAGACGTTTTTCACTTTATTCTGGACCCATCAAGTGTCTGCAATGTTATAGGGAGTCAACACTTGCTAATAAAATGTTGTAATAATGAGATTTTGCTGTATTTTTTTAATCAGAAAAATTCTATCTGCGAATGTGTTCTCCGTGACCTTATTGCACCTCTTTCGCCCTTGTTACAAGTCCTAATGACAGTAAAAAAGCTCTTGTCATAATACTTATTTTTATGGTGCGTGATTTGAGCCCGTGGTGTTGGAAAGATAGCAAGTTAACCGAAGATTGGTTTTTCTTCCCCTTTATATTGGATAGTTCCTAAAAGTGTTCTATTTATTTTTCAGTGAGAAAGTTATTGAGCTCCGGTGTCTCCCCCGATGTTTGTAACGAAGATGGACTCACAGCTTTACATCAGGTAACGTTTGTAAATCTTTTTCTAGAGAGTTTCTCATACAGCATCAGCTTTCTTGACAAGCGGTTTTATGTTATATGTCATATTTTCTGAGTGCTTAGTCACTAGTGTTTTACTGACAACCACGAACCGAAGTAGATGGTTATTTGTTTTGTTATTGTCGTTTGTACCTGTGGGTTTACAGCTAATCTTAAGGCATCAGGAGATTTACTAACTCGACTTTATCCGAAATTGATGTTGATTCACGGCGAACTGCAATTAAAGGTCAGGGTGACGCTGGCCGATATTTTCAAGTTGACACTTGACAATGTCCAGGGAATTATATTTAATTAAACTCCTTGCTCCGTAAACAAGTTACTGCGGTCATTTGTTTATAATCTGTATAAGGTGTTTGGGAGTTCCACTTCAAGTCGTTATAAACCTTTCAGAGAGATGCTACGTTAATTTTTTTTGAAAAATCCTGAGTTTAGTGGGATTCTGTTTGCGAGTGTATGGCTTATAGATGAGATGATTTTGGAGATCTGAAAATAAATGAATTCCGCATTTCTTGAACGACATTTATTTAGCACTTAAAAATACAAAATACAAACGCAAAATTCGTTGTTGAGGGCGGTTTGCACCGTATGATTGTACATGATAGAACTAACTCCATTGTTGCAGGGAAGAGATCTTAGAGTATGCTTGAGTGGCCTGTCATGTTGTCATTTGCAGAGAACTTGAATTAGAGTGTGGTCCTAATTGACGTCAACGGTTGACGACTCCCGGTACGGTAGGTTGGCCAGAGTTAAATTCGCTCTCCCTGGGCATAAGGGATATAATAAAATCCGTATAATTTTGAAAGTATCAGAGCTTAGTGTAAAAATAAGACAGATCGCCGAGTCCATGATGTTGAAGGGGGAAAGGTGAATGGCTGGGTAAATAGCTTAATTACAGTGTGTCTATTCGAATTAAGCTATAGCTATTAGGTTTAGGTGTCTCAACTAAAGACAATGATTTTATTTCACGAAGAGGAAACTTGGCTTTAGACTCATGCAGATAAACTTTAGGCCGAATATATGTATGTAGATATTGATTAATTTTAATTCCCTTCGTTCTACTAATTTTCCTCAACTAGCAACTGTTACTGGAATTTAATTTAAATCGATTGATGTTCACGGCGCGGAAAGGATTTTCTAAAAATCGTAGTTTCGTAACTTTATTATAATACCGGAGTAAAAGAAGTACCATCCTGCTCTTATTGATCACTTCCGGTTTCTTGGCTCTTGCTGATACTTCAACTTTCAGGGATACTCAGTCAAGTGGCATGGTCTAGTAAAATTAATTTAATCTGTGAAGAGGCTCCTTGAACGGAGTACTGCACTCAAGATCCCAGGAATTAATTACTTTCCCCTCCGATTTGAAAGCCTGATTTCAGGAGCTGGGCCCACTTGTTGACAATTTATGACTTTCCATTATGGGCCTTTCAGGAGTTGGGAAAAGTAATCAAGAAGTAGTACTAGCGTGTATTAGATGATAATACTGGTGACTCGATGTTTTTAAAGAGCAGGTTGAAAATATTATGAACGAAAGAAAGTAGAAAAGTTAGCTATAGGGCGAGTAACATATATTTTGAGCCGCATTGATGCAAGCTATACATGCAATTAATATAGTGACTTAATGACTGCCAGTTTTTAAAAGCATTTTTAGCTTTCACTATTTAAAATAACAGTTCCAACTGTTCCAAGCTTCATTTGAGACAGGAAAGAGTATACACACCACAGAAGGCAGAAGTTTTCGTGTCATTTACGATGGCGATCTAAACAAATAAACGAAGTTCCGTAAACTATAGTTCCAATCCAACAGTACATCTACAAGGCACTATTTCACAAAGTTGTACCACCACTATAGTGGTGCAACTTTGACATTTCATTTCTCTTGGGACTTGGGGTAGTTTGGTACGTTAGTGAGGTAACATTATCATTGTCCTGTTGTTCATCGAACGTACATAAGGTCGCCAGATTGGATCCTATAGGGTCGGGCGTTAGTTACATGCACAAAATCATAAATGATGATGCAAGTTAAGCATGAATTAGGTGGGTCTGTCTGGTAGCTGTAAAGTCTTGAATATAAATAAAGCATAATATTTCAACCGAATTTTATGATCTTCCCTCATATGAAACATTTCCAGACTGACTTTCATTTTAATTGACTAACCTATTCCCCCAATTTTGAAATTGATATTTGTTGATCAAATTTAACAGCAGGCTTCAGGCAAGAACTCTAAATAACAGCCATGTTTGCAACCACATCTTACAACAATTACTTCCCTAACAATTGTTTTCCCAAATATATATTCACTGGTGACTGGTTCGATGAACAGTTGTCGATAACAACTTTGTATGATGTCTGTCGATGTTTTGGAGTAATTGTTGTTCGCTTCCATACATTATTGGATTTCTGAGAAATCCTTAACTGGTACAAGAATTCGAAAAATGGATATCAAATGAAAATGAAGTATAGTCAGAAAAACATTTGAATTGCTTCACGGTAAATGCCGTTGCAACAAGGCTGGGTCAAATTTCCAATTAGAGGAAAATAACGCATGGGGAAAAGAACGGAGAAGGCACTGTTTTCCCATAACGTAACTTGTAAATGCAATAACGATCATCCCACTCAGGACTGTTTAGCTAACGGTAGGAATTTGTTTGATTTTGGGCAACCAACGAACTACGAAGTCCACTACAATTACAAAGTACAAAGCAACCCATTGTTCGATGAACACTGAATATTCTTCTGCAGAAATGTGCTCAAGTTCTAAATATGGGAATGCAAGTTATCTGCCTTCTTAAATAACAGACCTTTGAAAGGCGAGGAATGTTTGCCCAAGGAATGGCGTGGGTGCTTATTTGCTCGTCAACTATTGACCTTGCTCAATGTATTCGCCCTCTTTCTTTGGTAAAGTTATACGGTTCATTTCATGCTTTTCATTAACGGTTGGATTGGTCGGATGGAACCCGACTCTTGGCTAGTTCGTCCTTACTTATAATGATATTAAACGACCTATAATGCCCAACTAAAACGATAAATCAATTTGGCTTTTCCCAAACTTAACCACGGTCATTTCCATTCTCAACCAAATCTCTACACCACTGTTAACAAGGGTAAATTCTTGAATCGATGCACTTCCACCTGTATAAACCCATTGCCGTATGTAACGCCTGCGAATTAGTTCGAGTTCATGGGGTTTCAGGATAATGGACACTTTTCCGAACAATTACTAATTGTATGAGGACAGTCTAAGGAAGGGAGAAAGTAATAAAACTTTAAATGGGCTTACATTAATAGGCTTAACTTTGGAAATCGTAAGTAGTTTGTGCAGTAAATCTCTTCCTGAAAAAGCGACTAAACTTTTCTATAAATAAAACGTGGAGAAAATGTTATATTATGGACTCTAATTGATCTAATCTGTTGATTACACAGTGCTGTATAGACGACAACGAAGAAATGATGAAAGTGTTACTGGACTATGGATCAAACGTGAATTCGGAGGACAGTGAAAGATGGACACCTTTACATGCGGCAGCTACTTGTGGGCACCTGCATCTTGTCAAATACCTGATTGCCAAGTGAGTTTATCCGTTAACGTGTCTGCTTTTCTTCTTCCTACCTTAATTGCCCTATCTTTCAGTATAATTCGCCTGAGAGGAAGGTATAGAGAAATCAGTTCTCTCCCCGGAATAACTCCCCACAAGGAACGACAAAAGTCATGAATACATTGATTGTTTTAAAGGGGAAAGCCAATATTTAATATTTTTCCTTAGTACAATTTGGCGAAAATACTATCGCTAAATACCCACCTACTTGTTAAAATTAGATGCGTTTCCAAAATTTACAACATAAATGTCATTGTAATAAGTTTCCTCTGCAATTCCCCAGTGGGTTTACACCGAAATTAACGTTAGTCCTGTTAATTTTACTGGCGCATTTTAGTCTAGAAAATAAGAGACAGAGAAGACTAAATTGGAAAGGAAAGCTAGCACTTTATCTAACGGAGCAGGCAGACTTTCACAGGGTTGTTGTCTTCCCCAAGGCACAAAGAAATCTCAGGCTCCCCTAATCAACTAATAGAAAATTAATCTAAATTCACTGTGGACAGGCAGAATAGGCTTGTGGATAGCTGTACGCTACAAATTACATTTAGCAAGCCATTCCGGTTTCCTACCTAGAGACCTGTTTACTTCCTCTACCCGTGGAAATGGTGAGATAGTTTGTCCTTGGTTTAATAAAGCAACGGGACTCAATGATTGCGAAGAAGATATAAAATATATAAATGAAGATTCAAATCACAATTGACATTCCATGGATAAATAGATTGGGAATCAGTGGTGGTTCTCAATTATACACACACCCACGAGTTTAGATTGTCTCGCATGTAGGTCATTTTATGGCTATTTCTCCCTGTAGGAAATGTATTGTGCGAATGAGGTGCCGAAGTTAATTACGTACTTGGAATTTGTTTTTGATTCCACGCCTAGTTTATCAAGGCACATAATATAGTGAAATCCTTTCTGAATTAGTTCTTGATAAAGGGAGAAGATTTCTATGAAACTTTTGTTGTTGAATGCCATTATGCCAAAGATAGGTTTAATTTTACGGTATTCTTCAAGGAAGATTCCTAGATTCACTCATTAGCTATAGGAAAAGGTAGATTAGGGGATTTGATAGAACAATTCGTGATGATGAGGCCAGAAGATTCAAGGCAGTGTTTTAGCTAATTAAGCTGATAGAGGATCAGGCAGATGAATAAAATTACTTTGGAAATATCGCAATGAAAACTAATGTTTCTCGCTTTTCTACAGGGGAGCCAACCTGCTTGCAGTCAATGCCGAAGGAAATATGCCGTACGACATTTGTGATGAAGGTAATAAATCCATTATATTCCTCGAATGATGTTTATAATTAAATTTCTTGTAAAATCGGAGCTCAGAAATATCGATACACTTTGAAATAAGTTCGAATAAGAACAGTTCTTAATAAATACCAATAAAATATGTGTATCTGTGTTCTGCAGTCCTGAATTTGGATTTCATGAACCCTTTTTGGCAATGGAGCCATTTAAACGGGCATAAAAAGTAAATTATTCCAACTAAATGTAAACAGGATCCTGCAATGATGTAAAAATTGATGGATGAAATGTTTCGGCATATAATAATGTTTTTTTGCAGTATTTATGCTAAAAACTGCCTTGTCCTATAATGTAGAAGCAACGTTGGATTACATCGAGTCGGAAATGGCGAAGCGAGGTGTAACCCAAGAACTTATTGAAGAGACGAGAGCCCTGCCAGAAACTCAGATGCTACAAGACATTCAAAATATTTTGGTGAAGGGTGGAGATTTGGAAAGCCGAGATGTCGACGCTGCTACACCCGTTAGTACTACTTTCAGCCTCCTTTTATCTCTCATATAAAATCCCATAATGTTATTATCTCTCTTACACATGCACGTCCATCCATTTACATGGTCCTCTAGTCAAAATGTTAATTTGCATATCTATAACCTCTCCCATAAAATTACGATGTAGGCATTTTCCTGCTCCTTGGTCCATGAGGACCGCCTAATCTTATGACTACCACTTCCAAGTAAATTTAAGTAATGTTTCTGAGTAACAATTCATGCCTATCTCTCATTTTCCTACTCTCCGGGGTTAGCATTCTAAAATTTGTATTATTATATTATAACTCAGAATTCGGCCGTCAATCCAACTTCTGCCATTCCTGTTTTCCTTGCGAATGTTAGGAAATCAGTTTAAGCCGGAAGGGAAGTAGTTTTACGGTACATTTCGTACGAATTAGCAGAGTCCCATCGTCGGTATGTAAATTTTCCTGACTTGCGACTGAAGTAAGGGGATGCCTTCCAGTTCTCATCTTCAGTAGGAGATTTAACCCGACTGAAAATGAACTAAATTAAACGGACGTGGAAAGCTAATCTCTTCCTGTAGCAAAGGGAGTTTCAGTTATGATACATTATTCAAGTAGGGAAAGTGTACTTTCTCCCGGAATGTAATAAGCAGTTTCAGTAATACGTACCTAACGGACGCGGATAGTAAAAATACATGGCTTAAAGACCAAGTCACGCAAAAAGCATTCCTTTCCATGTAGATTTGACCTGTATTCTTTCTTAAAAAATCCAGCCTGTTCTTCACTTTAATAAACAATTAAGATAGAAGCATGCATTCCTGAATTGTTATTGAAAATTTCAAAGGAAGGTTTGGCTCTTATCTTTTATTGGAGAAAGTAAAAAAGTAGTTTAATTCTCTATGAATGAGGCACATCTGGTTTCATAGGAAGTTATATGAGAATTGTAATGGAGACTGAGCATAAAATACTCATATTATGCATGGGTTTGAAATTCGGATCCTCCGTTTTTCCTAAGTAAAATGTATGAAAGTGGAGGGTAGATTTCCCTACAATAATATTGTTTGATGGTGATTACTCCAGCTCCATATTGCCGCAGCGAATGGGTACTACCGGGTGGTCGAGCTTCTTCTGGATAACCATGTGGCAACTGATGTTCAGGATAAAGACAACTGGCAACCAATTCACGCCGCAGCCTGCTGGGGTCACGTAAGTTTTTTTATGCCCCATCTTTTTATAAGCTCTGTAGTAGCTGTCCTGCTTTCACGAGGATTTACTTTCTCCCTATGATTTAATGGAAGTGACAGATAAATTGCAGAAAAGCCTTTCAGTATTCACTTTCACTCTCTGTGTACTTTGTAAGTTATAAGTAGGATCGTATCATCCTGCAGAATTATTGCTCTTTTACGAGTCAATGCGCAATATGGATAGTAAAAAGTGAAAGTACGGAAAATCTCCATGATTTTAGCATTTAGAGCAGTCAACATTTGGTGGATTTTAAGGAGCTTTGCCAACGGCGAAATAAACTGCTCCAGGATTGCTTTCTACAACGGTTTTTTTCTGTCTTACCTAAAGGACATTTTAAAGGATTTTCTAAAAGTCTACGACTTAGATTCAGGGTTTTCTGATATCTTTTTAATGTGTAAAAATTTCAAGGCCGAACTTACGCATGTGAAACAAGGGTGACCTTAAAACCTTGTGAAAAAACGTTGCATAATTCACAAATTTTATTTTGCAATATATATGCTTCAAGGTTTTCTGCGGTGGTATGTGTGCCATACTAAATGATTCAGAACCCGCAAAGAATGTCATAAGAAATCAATGAAAATTTAACGCTTGGTTTCCTTTGACTTGTCCTCGTAATTTAGGGGCTATAAATATTCTTTACATCCACACGTAGAGAACCTCAAAGCTGATCGAATTAAATAGACTAATGCTACTGGTTTGCTTGGAGTAATGAAATGTGTGATATTTTATATCGTCAGAAAATTGATTGTCTTTTTTGGATTACTTACAGTTGGATGTACTGGAACTTCTCGTTCAGAATGGAGCGGATCTAAATGCTCGGACGCGTAATAATGAGACCCCATATGGTACAGTATAATGATATATTATTATGAGCGTAATCAATCATTTTCTCAAGTTTTCAAGTCCGGAGACACAATCACTCATTTGAAAATAAATGGGGAACAGTTAAGGCCAATAGAGTGAAATGATCTGAGCCGTTGGATTGTTCTTGAACGGTCTGGCCTAAAGTGTCTCAGGAACTGTGGGGGTTGTCTGTCATAAAAAAGTAGATGTAAGAGAAGTGACAGACATTGCTCACGCCGAAAGATTATAGGCCATAAGATCAATCAATCAAGGTTTCCTAAATGCAATTTCCGACTCATATGACAACCCACCGGAACCTGACCAACCACCAAGCCAACTGACGCAACCTCCTTCCCAGTATTCGGACTTGAGAGAAAGTTGCGGAGCTGTTGGATCAATATTGACACAAGAGTCTAATACACTTACCACGTTTTTTTCTCTCATAGCCATTTGTGAGGATCCAGAGATAAAGGAAAGAATAATTCAGTTGCGAAGCGAACAGGAAACTAAACAACAAGAAGCGGCCCGTCAGAAACGACTTCGTAGAACTCAGTCCTCGAATTCAAGAACGCAGAGCATCCGTCGAACTTCCCAAAGAGACAAGGGCCTCACGTCGAAACGGGACACTGCCAACGAGGCTCAGATGCTTATGACCCGAGAAGATAGTTTGAAGGTAACCATGTCCTTATTTGTTGGATATTTGCTGGCATCTGGCATTTCCAGATTTCATAAAGGAGATTTCGTACACAATTCTGAATTCCCTGATCTCTTTAAAGAAAATCACATTAATTGTCAAGCTAGTGAGAAGAAAGTTTGGGGAACTTTCTCTTCTATCCCACAGAAGTAATGCTATCGACGCAGAAGTTGGGAGGCAGACTGGGATCGGATTAGTAAAATACGAGCTTTTGGCAAATAAATAGCATCATCTAGAGCTTCCCTCGAATAATGTATATATTTTTGTAGAATGTAGTCTTCAAATCGTATGAGAATTTTTTTGATGATTCCGTAGCTTCCTTGGCCTGAAATGTAACTAATTTTTTAATCGATCGTATACCAATATCTGTGTTAGCCTAATTAATAAATTCTTGAGATTTTTTCTAAAACTACGAAAATAGATAAATACTACGAATACTATTAAATCTTCTTCACGTTCATAGCAAGTCAAATTTGATTATGAAAATATAAAAGTATCTACAGAAATAAAATAAATGTCTGTAGATTAAAATATGAATATGCTATTTTAAAGAAATATAACCGAATCTTAGCATTGTCGACATAATACGTTCAAATGACTAAAAAGTATTGCTTCAATCCGATTTCCAGAACAATTCCCCATCCCCAACGGCCGACATGAACAACGTAGTTCCAGTCAATAACCACACTCCTCACGCAGAAACCAGCTCTGAAGAAGACCCCGAAGACGTTAGAACGTTACCACCTGCCGCCTTCGGAAGGGACTCCATCCCTCAGATCAAAGTAGCTTCGAACGAAATGGAAAGACTGCAATCAATTGCTTCGAAAGGTGGATCAAATAACTCTGACTCCGTCGTTAACAATAACCTAAAATCCAATAATATCAAAAACAACAACAAAAACTCGAATATCAATAATCAAAACAAACAGTTTACGAATCCGATTTCCATCCCTGTGACAGACACGAACGCAAACCTACCCAAGCCAGAGATAAATCCACCAATCGACAACAAAGTTCAAATCGGTAAGTTTATCAGGAAATGCATTTATCTCTATTTTAAATCAATCAAATCACACAAATGTGCTTTCATTGTCGCGATTAAATATTTTACGTTGAAACTGTTAAAGGTTTTGTCACTTTTTAAAGTCCTCTAGCTACACTTAGTAAAACCCAAATGTGGCTTTGTTTTTATTTTTGTTTTGTATGTGCTGTGAACTCGTCCTGACGACACTGTCCCGTTACCCCCGATCTCTCGCTAAAATGAACTAGGTGCCAGTGGCATATCTCTGAGGGGAAGTAGAGATAGTCTGGTAGGAGTCGGAAATACGGGCAATAGTACAATCGACATCCATGTCTCGGTAACAATCAACACCAACAGTCCCTCGTCAACTTTAACAAACGGTGGGACGACGCCTTACATAACTTCGGGTATCACTCCCGGAAGTACTCTCCTATCTCCTCCCGGAACTCTTGCAGATTTAAAGAAACACCGGTCCCTCATTCGTACATCATCAAACCCTCCAAATGGTACATCTAAACCCGTCACTGCTGCTTATGGCAAAGACTTAGTCTCCTATCCTAGTCTCAGATATCCGTCTGAATTTCAGATAGAACATAACCCATCTGTTGCTTATGAACAAGCCTTCTGTAGTAGTTGGAATATGCAGTACTCGCAGTCGGAATTCGACAGTTCGGCTTTTGCTTATTCTGGAGGTGGTGCGGTTGCTAACTCTCACCTTACTAACTATGACAATAATATGCTTTCAATTTATCCATACGGGCCTGGGGGTGTCATGCACACAACTAACCAACTGAATAACCAAGTTTACATTAATAATTTAACAGGAGTCATGAATGACCTGCCACATAAGTATGATCCTCCTCCTAGTCCTACCGTGTCCCTCAGGCGATTTGCCGGAAGTCCGACTGAGATTGTTGGAGATTATGCGGATGGAGGCAAAAAATGCTGCATGATTGTGTGAAATCGACAAACTGGACCTCGACAAACCTCTAGATACCTAAATAATATTCTATCTACCTGGACAGTCCGGGTTGGACTCATATGATTTAATATATATATTCCAATGCGGTCAACACTAACAAACTAATAATATTGAATAAGGATCGTCCATCCATCCATTTTAACCCTCCTTCCGTTATGTACATTATTCTTTAAAGATATAACCTGATACTTACCTCCCATTTAATTTTATTACGGTATAAGGGACGAGGAGGATAAGATTTCCCTAAGGTTTCGTCGTTAGCTTGCTTTTACTTCTGTATGTATTATTACGAGTTGTGATCCCCTTCCATAGACTGTAAACACGTACTTTCCATATTCCATTAAAGTAGTTAGATTCTTAGATTGCTCCTGATTTGTTAATTACAATGGATGAATATCTAATTAACGACGTATTGAAAACACTTTTGATGCAGTCAGCTTCCAATAAGTATATATTATAAAAACCATTCATCCGGTGCCAAAGTATAGCTGTATTTGTAAAAATTGACATCGTCGAGGCATCTGAGCTTAGGGCTAACGAATGTATTAATTTTATTTCGCTGTGACTACCTTTTGATTTTTAATTGTTTCACTTTACTAAAAAAACCATTGTGTTCAGTATTATGATTTCGGAACTGATTTTTAAACTAATTCGTATAGTAATTGTACCGTAATTTTTGTACTTAAATGACGAAAGACACTTACGCCTTCCTGTATTTTTGGAAAATTCCCGGAAGTCAAAGCACTGATTGCTACCTGACGCTTTCCAGATAGAAATAAATATTTAGAGGGCATATTTATAGTTGTGAATAAAATTAAGATATATACATATATAAATATATATATCAATTTATGCGAATGTTCCAATCATCAATGACCAGCAACGCAGTTAGACTTCCTGCATTCCTGTATGAAAATAAATCGATTCCTTGAAATATGCTGTTCTATTGTTTATTTCATCACCTATAGCTGTATGACTAAATGAAGATTTTTCATGCGATGACTTGTCCAAGATGCTGGAAAAATTAAGGGCTTGTGATTTATATTTGGAAATGTTTATTTATTAAATCATCGAGTTAAATGTTTAATTTAATGACAGATTTTTTCATAAAAACTTTCGTATATATTTTACACTAGTGTTATCGAGATTAATTGTAGTTATTATTGGAAAGATTATACTTGGCTAAATTAGTTAACAAAAAAACTTTACCAGTCTTTTGATTCACGAAGAAATAACGGCAATGAGAAATTTAATCACAGCAAGAGTGTACATTAAATATGGAACTGTAATCCCCAATCATTCAAAAAAAAATCTAAATCACCAACATTAAGTATTCAACGAAACTACTAGCAAATGCTAAAAATCAAACTTGTAGAATTTTTTTTCTACCCGCGACTGTATAGGTATAAAGGTAAGGATCGATGTTAAATTCAAACATTTTAAAGTACATTAATAATATATTATATGGAGACTACGCACAATCTTCTCATAAACTATTGCAAATATTTTTTCAAACAAGTTTTAAAATTTATCAAATTAGTTGATACGCTGTACCTGGATTATCTACTTAATTCAGTCATGGTTTATACTCATAAACTTTCTGTCATTAATATGAATGTTCAATAGCACAAAAAACTAGGAACTTTTACCTATTAAATTTTATTTTACAAATGTGTTTAATTGTAAGTAATAGTAATAGGTAAATTCTTAGTTCTTTAATTAGATATTATATTTTATGTAATTGGTCTATAGTATAGGTCCATTAGATAGTTATTTTAAGAACAAAAAGTTTCATGCGTTAACTAACAACGTTACAACAGTCCAGATTGAGATTCTATTGTCGTTTCACATTACTTCAACATTAGTAAACTTTGATTTACTATGGATAAATACTTTAATGTTATACTTTTTAGAGTTGTATTTACAACGCAAAACCTGTTAAACCAAACTCCTCCGGTTAAAATTCTCTGCTAAACTTTGTACCAATAACATCTCTCGAGTATCGTTTCAAAATAGGAGATTCTAAAATGGTATACATAAAATTATACGTACATCTCCATAGATTAACAAATATGCGGATTTTTCTTACATCAAAATTATTTTAAGAATTTTAAGAATAGCTGCTAAAATTGATTTGAAAGTAAACTTTCACCAAACCTCATAGATTAACGGTTTCCTCGACGCTTAAGTCCATCTTCCCAATCTGCTCCATTGAAATCTTCCTCCGTTTTGACAGATCCGTAATCTCGTTCGACTTTCAAGAATGTAACTTCTTCTTTGGTTGCACTACGGCGACGGCCCATTGACTATATATTATAGTACATTCAATACTATTAAACTGTGCACCAACATTTATACAATTTCTGTACTTTAGAACCATTTTAATTTCCTTACATCCGTTTTTCTCTCATATTGCTCCCCGAAGGGTTTCCCATCGACATCAGAGCAGTGACCATTTCCATTGGTATGGCTTTGTCCACTTCGAGGACGTTCTCCAGTTCCCCCAATATATCCATACGCGTTTCCATTTGACAACTTTCTTGCCCTCAACTCAGATAAAAACTTGGCATCCTCTTCCTGTTGAAGTCTTGCATCCATTTCTTGCTTCCAACGAACCGCCCTCTTAAAATCTTCAGAACTTTCAAAATCTATATGTACCAAACTACTCAATTGTACGCCTGTTAAGATGTTTTTAATAAAATAAATATTCTAAGGAATTTTCAAATAAAAATTGACCTAGTGGCTTCATGATGCGCCCTTCCATGTTGTCCTCGTCAGAATTGAGTTCCTTAACTAAACTGGACATCGCATTTGTAACAGAATCAGCGGCTAGAAGAAGATCATTCCTCAAACAGCGGCCGTTATTGCTTTCAGCCATACTACCGTGTTCTGCATCTGCAAAGGTAGCGGATTGAAAATCTTCTGAATTGCTGAAAGCCGAACGAAGTTCTCCAGTAAGCGACGAGTAAGTATCCGAATGGTGTGGGGTTACTGGAGCTGACCGATGGAGTGACCCAGTATGACTGTAAATTGGCATGGGCGGAGTCTTCCCACTTCTTGGCGATGATTCGGGAGTTCCATCGAAGCTAATTTGCTGAGCCTAGTGTAAATAGATTGTGGAATTTTAGACTTTATAGTTAGTTGGGGGTTCATTTAGATGGAGATATATTTTTGACGTAATTTCTTCATGTCATATTTTTTATGTTCAAACTGACCTTCAGAAGTCTCATCAACCCTTCAAGTTGACCCATTAAATGCTTTCTCGAATCTTGAAGTCCATTTAGTTTATCTTCTAAATCCATTTTGTGCTCACGTAAAATTTGCAACTCGTCAATTACGAAAGGATCATGAGGGTCGCCGTTTAAAAAATCCATTTCTTGTTGTGCCCTGAAACAGTTAAATTGCTTTGATTTTAAACTATTTTGATTCTGAGATAATTAAACAAATGCAATTACTTGTCATACTACCAACCTTAAACGTGAAATTTCTTGCATAATTTCACGATTCTTCGCTTCCAACTGAGAAATCATTTCCCTTTGAGTTTGAGTTGTGTCACAGAAACTCATGCTCATACTTGTCTGTGACATCGTTCGGCTATGCTGTAAAAAAAGAATAAAAACAATTGTTGAAGAATCAGGATAGGTCACAAGTTCAGTTTCAAAAACCAACAGTTAACGCCAACAACGATTGTAACTAAAAATTAAACAAATAACAAAAACACAACGAAGCTATAAAACACAATCATAGACGAAACGGTGAAAGTTACCAACCTGCATTGTATGGTACACTGGGGTTGGCTAATAAACACAAAGCACATCACCATGAACTAACATTTAACTATATCAACACACGCGATTGGCCCACCTTGCCTCGTAGTTGTAATCCCACCAAAAATAGTGCAATCGTTAAATTTTTAAAAGGCTCAAACTTACTGGATACTTTCCATCCGACGCAAGACGTGCGGTATATCTTGCAATCAATCGGTGTTCTTCATCGCTTTCACTCACACTCTCGGGATAGTTAGCCATTCTGCTAGGGCTTCACAAAAAGTTTAAACACTTCAAATTCACACATGTTAACGCTATTTGATTAGTACATTCAAGCTTTCAAACTAGCAATCGTTCTTTACGAATGTTAACGGGCATAGAGAAAGTAGACAATCCGTTCAAAATTATTAAATCAAGGGAAGGCATGATATATCCCTAGAGATCTATACTGATGAGAATATAATATTCCCCACAGTTTATTGACTTAAGTGTTTGGACAAACGCATAGAGGAAAAGACACTCACCCTGAACCTTGACCAAGCTCCAAAGCAAACATTTTTTGATCGTTATATGCATCCAAAGGTTGCTCATATCCAGAAAACCCGTTGTGGACAGGCAAAGGTGAAGGAGGGCTATATATAGAAGATTTGGAGATTTTTGTTAGTAAGCAAATTTAGAACCATAGCAAGTGGCAATACGATGACCAGCCAGTGAGCCAGTATTTAGTACGAGAAAAAACCGCATTTATTGTTAAAAGTCTTTAAAAATTTAGCCAAAGTTGCAAATTGCAACTTTGGCTAAATTTTTGTTGCAATTGATTTTATTTTGCATATAATGGAACGCATACGATAAGAACACAATGAAGCAGGAACTCTGAGAACATGAAGGCCATTTGATTGGAAGTAAATGAGCTATTATTCTTTAGTAGTCATTTATGTTTTCTGAACAGAGTCCAAAACTTACACAATGTGAGAAAGGTTTAGACATCGTTCAGGTTCATCTGGGAATCGGGGAACTGCCTTCTTTGATTTTTCCGGTACACATCGTAAAGACTTCCTAAACGAGTTTCGGAAACTCTTTCCACCTGTCTTCTAATACCAATTTACACAATTTATCAGCATTTATAGGAGGAGTAGCATCATGCGGAACTTCAAAGACATTACTTAAAAACTGTTGAAGGTAACAGAACACAAGAAAGTAAAGTTTGGATAAAAGATAAAAGAAAGCCCTGGAATTTCGTTTGGTAACATGGTGGATTAATAGTTGGTAGATAAACTTACGCTGGTAGCATACTCCTTGACTTCGTGATCTGTACGATGGTTTTCAGTGGTTTTCCCTTGCCAGAAGCAGTTTTGGCACATGTTAAAATTGGAGCATTTCTGGCATTTGTACCGGAATCCTTGAATATTTCCAACCTTGCAAACACTACATTGCACACCGTGGCTTACGTCTTCTACTGCAGCCATGGAATGTAGCAAAGGCAACCACATCAAGCAAGGCGGTCCTGGATCGCTCAATAAAGCATCTAAAAATCCATTCACAGAAACTTTTGTGGTCTGAAACAACAATAGGCAATTAAAGAGTTTTCACATTTTAATAATTAAGATCTTGAAATTAGTAACAATGCGTGAAGTCGAATATCTTACCCCGTCAAATATTGTCATCGCCAGTCCATCAGTGTAACCAAATGTTGGAGACTCTAGCACCATCGCCGACAGAGCTAGTACTTCTTGAAGGTACTCAGAGAATCGTGCCAGAACAAGACAACCACTCGCATCAGAAATCAACGAAAAAATGTCTAAGATACCACATTCATTATCATATCATATTTTAACAATTCATAAATGATTGTACAAATGTATTTGAATCTACTTACATCGTAATTTATCTACCAGCTTTCCACTGCAAAGTGTCACTAATCCAACTTTTACAGAGAAAACTCGAACTCTTCCACTGCCTTCACTAAAAACGGCATAATAAAATAAAATATTAAAACAATTTACAGACAATACAAATATATACCTCAACCAACCTGTCGTATGCTATAAGGAACCACGATAGCAAATATCGAGCGCAATTGAGCACATCTACTTGCTGACCAAGTGGAAGTCGTTTGTTCAGGTTAGCATATAATGAGGTTACTACGGATTCCAATTTTGGCACAGTGATTATAGAATACGGGTCAAGTCCATTGAGACCGTTTTCTCGAAACCCTTCAATTACGTTCCACAAGTCTACCAGTAGAACTGTAAAAACAATTACATGGTGGTAAAGTTAGTAATACAATCAATGCATTCAAAATGTTAGGCAGACACACACACGTATGTATGGTGACTGTTTTAAATCAGCAGGCTACACTTACAATTAGACTTTTTTTCAATGTAACGCAATTTGGCTGCTGTTCGATAAGAAGCAAATCGAATTGCATCGAAACCCAGCTCTCTTAGTTCATGTACAAGTAAATTCAAGGATTCGCTATCTACAGAACTATTTGTCGGGAGGTTCATAGTACCGGAAGTCGTACTTGATGACATAAATTTAAATTCCATTGTGACTCTAATTCCAGATGTTCGATTTTCGATTAAGTCCACAAAACTGTAAAACAAAATACAACGGTTAAAAAATGAATTCAGTTTATTTAATGGATATAGAATAATTAATTGTGTCATAAACTTTGTAAAATGATTGATTATCTGAAGGTCTAACATACGGATACCAGACTGACGACTGACTGTTACATAGGGTTTTTATACGATAAGTAAAGTGATTGCGGACACCTAATAATAAACCAATAAGAATGCCATTCTATTAAAATGAAAATGTAAATCAATTAAAAAATGAAAAATAAATCGATTAACGCTTCCAACGTCAATCTGCAGTCTATTACGGGTGAAGCGATTCACAGAATAATCAAATAATCAAATTTTAGTTCTCAAAACCCTAATTTTGAATTTCTGCTGAAGCTGCTAAAAAGATCCCGTCTAGATTCTGGATAATGCTTGTTGATTCTCGGCACCACAGAGGCACGTAATTATGCAAAGTGGTTACTCTGTAATTAAATTTGATACGGGTGGATTGACAAGACAGGATTCACAGGATGTTGCTTATAATGAAATGATGGGTTTGTCAAGGAAATGGTTCCAATCGCGAATGGATAGACAATTCTGTCCCGTTTTCCATATTATGTTTCTGTTTGGTGACTTTGATGGGCCTTATTTCATATTTTATACTTTGCCGAAGAGCTGCTTAAAAAAACGAAACCACACTGGATACAAATTGCGACCGAAGAAAGCAGAAGAAGCCGAAGCAAAGGCAGAGGAACAACTGAACCGACTGCCAAATGGGAAATACCCGAATTCGGGTATTAAGGAAGGGGGAGGCAAGAATAGTTCCAATCCCCAATATCCCTTGTTCTTGTATTAAAAACCCGGAGGATGGATGAAGGAGAGTGGAGACTTGGAGAGTGTCGTACCCGTACCTATGATGAATTGATCTTCTCCAGAATTCAGAAGAAGTGAAAGTCCATATACGTGAGTAGGAGGGGATAGATATAGGACATCTGGATATTGGATCCTCTGCTCTTCCTTTTGCTGGAGAACATAGAAATAAAATATATACGGAGACACGGACACGGAGGAATAATAATGATATTGAATAGGAAGATGTGCAGTCGTTGCCTTTTATCTCTTGGCTTGGAAATTTGAACAGATGATGACTTACGGAAAATATATGACAGTCCCTGCTGTCGTGCAATCATACAATCAGCATCAACCCCGATTTTGCTTGTCTCCGAATTCTCCTATGATGTTTGTAGGATCTCGACGCGAACAGGCACCAAACCAAAACAATAATAAAACTTGAGCTGCAGAGAGAGAAGATGCAGTACTTTCACAACGACAAACGATGCAGCGTATCCGACAGCCGACAGCCCAGTGCCTAGTAGAGACGGGCTTCAGCCTTCAGCCTTTAACAAAATAATGAGACAACATTATTTTGCACCTTATAAAAGCTTTCCATTATATGAGTATAGGAGTTGTATTAAACTAAATGTTCAATTAAATTTACCTAAATTTGCATGATGCCATTCAGGACAGGATTTGTGATAGCCGGTAGGAGGTAGGTAAGGTATGGTGTTGTTGTACCGCGCATAAATCTTATGGCGCGAATCGCGAATAGCGCAAAGAAACGGTATCAGCTCACAGCCAGTTTCCATAATGAATCCATCAATCGAGTCACTTGTCTCTATAATACGTCTGAAACTCTGACTACCATCAATCCTAATCCAAGATTCAAGCCCTCTTTGCTCTTAAACCTAGATTAAATCACGAAACATCAAAGTTATTGTCAATATTTAGATATAATATTGTATGTATTATGCATATATATTATAAATATTGCATATTGCACAATATATATGTTGTATCTTGTAATGTCTTGTATCCTTCTTGTGTCTTGTATGTATAGAAGGAATAACGAATAAGGAAAGGAGTCATTCAAATCAAACCTCTATGTGCTATCGTAGTATTGAGTATCGTGCTATGAATTTAATATTTAATTCAATGCAGTTATTCAATGCATTGTAAATTGCAATTAATGCAATTCAAATTCAAATACCATTTTATACTCATACCAAAGCTAAAGCATCAAGCGAAACGGTGACGCCAATGTAGAGTAGCAATTAGCTTAGCGCCTGCTTCTCTATCTAACACTGACTTGGAGGGAGTTCGACTGTTAGACTTGAAAATGCCGGTGAGACGATGAGATGCGAGTTGGGGAAAAACATCACTCAAGTACAGTAGCAGAAAGGCAAAAGGAGGTAGATACTTCGGTTTTTGCCTACTAACTCTCATCGCGCACCGGCGGGGTATTGTGGTATCGAATTGCCTTGAAATGGAAAAACAAGAAAAGACCCCTGTTAGGATCATAGAAGTAGATACTATTATCTTTATATATATATCTATGGTTAGGCAGGCAGGTTAGGATTATCTCTTGCTCTTGCTATGTGCTAGTTTCGACGGTTTTAGAAATTTTGATTTAATTAATTAATAGACGGTCTATTGTTCGTTTGTTTGCCGCATATTATGAGTGATGATGATGACTGATACACGGCCGCGTTCCGCGTTTCAATTCAATCAAGTCCGACATATCTGGACGCGTCTCGCGCAGCCACCGCGGTGATCGGGCGGCCGTGCCGGTGTCAGAGCTGAAGAATGTCATGCATAGGTGGTGAATGGGGTGAGCGCTATCGAACGCTAAATCTATTACCATCTATCAGAGTCCGATTCTTCGCCATCTTGTTTTCAGCCCCAAAGAACAGTAAAGAATCGATGTCTTGATTGAAGTCACACCCGCCTAATTAATTATGAATTATGAATTTAATGGAACCAAATATTCGATTTAATTTGAATGGAAATTGTTTTTATATATTTACAGGTGATCGGGCGGGGGTTTCTTCGACCACGCGGTCTGGAGCTTGACGGATATGTATTGCAGGCCGAGGCCGAAAAAATACGGCTTGTTCGATAATATCAAGCGGCTCAGTCCAGGTCTACAATATCTTGTACTTAACCCGTTAACCCAAATATTTCCTTAATTTTAATTATGGCGATCAAATTATATCGATTTGTTTTATTGGTTTTAAATGCAATTTTAATACATCGTCGTATTCGTCGTCAACATCCGGCGTGTTCCCGTCAGATAATAAATGCACAGCGATCGTTGAATTTGTTTCAGGCTTTAAGGGGTAAGGAAATAAATACTCTGAAGCAACACATCATTTATATCGCCTTGAAGCTTATCTTGAAATTTATGATGGTTAACCATTTACTTTGTTTGCAGACATCACAAATGATTAAAAAACTGATATCAGTTCATTCGGTGCGTGCCGTCGGTTATCATATCGGTTGGACTTCGAGTTGGAGCCGATGAAGGACGACTAACCAAGGAAACTTCACCAAAATGAAGCTTAGATGGCGAGTGGGACTCTGAATTTGGAGTTAGTCGAAAATACTTCATTCATTGCATGTGTATTTATAAGGAATCCTTCACGATTCAATAATACTAAACAAACTGTTTCTGCTTGTTACAGAAAAGAGCTTCAAGAACATGAACAGGTGAAGGTGTGAAACCTGATTAATTTGATTGAATTCATTCAGCTGATAAGAAAAGAGCATCTCGCAATTACCAGGTTTACTGGAATTACTGGAAAATGTGATTCCTTTCCGTAAATTTGGTGGAGCCGAACCTGCTAGATACGATATAAAATCGGATCGTTGGAATCTTCCCCAAATTAAGACATAAGAGTTCTACATTATTTAATCAACCGAAGTAATAAATATATGTTCGGGTAGGATCAGATTTTCCTCTGCAAAATTAGTATAGGCTTTGTTAATGTGCAATTAAGGCTGAAAAGTTGTATATTGTTCCTCTTACTAGTACTGGCTACTAGGTTCAAATAAATTATGTGAACTATCGAAAAAGACATTTTTTCTGAAAAACTTTACCCGTGTCGAATTTCGAATTGAGCAACAATCCATCATTCTCAGAAAAATTACGGACAATTAAAAATATATCAAATATAAAGTACTGACAGTTGACAGCCAACATATAGTACCTATTCGTTTTGATTCTGTATCTGTAATTAGTCATTTAATTGCAAATCCCGAATGGTGAATGAATGGAGAATGGACCATCAATGTGTAAAATGGATTGCATATCGTAAAAACTGACAATCATCTTGTAAGTATAAATTACCTTCAAATTGAAAGGAATTCCATTGCGTCAAATTAAAAAACTTCATTGATTGCATCGGATCCGAATATCAACCACGGACAAGGTGAGTAATTTATTATATTTTTTCAATGTAATTATGAATTAAATAAATCTACAAATTGTATTTATTTTGAAGTTCTTCATCTTTGCTTTGCTCATCAGTTGTGCCTTATATTTCTACAACATGTCGATTTAAAAAAGGTAGAATTTAAAATCTTTATGGCCTTATTGACCATTATAAATTCAACATTCATTAATTTTAGCATTGTCAAATGGCAAGTACAATCAAATTTATATTATATTTATATTAATTTTCATTGTTGCAGATTCTTAAAACAATTTGAACATAAATAGAAAATACGATAGGGAAATTTTCTGATGCATATGAAGTTATGAACATCTTACATTACAAATTGTATTTTACAATTTAATAGATAACAAAGTATTCCAATCATTAGCCATAAAGCAATAACTCATAATTTTTTAGTTCAAAGTTAAGCAAGTAAACTCGTCGAGTTCTGTAGTCCGCATCCGGTATGACCTTAGGGGTTATACAACAACTGATTTTATAACTTAACTTGTGCCTTGCTGTTTACCGGATAACCTAATGCAGTTTTTACTTCGAAATTTCTAAATCGTCATTTTAAATCAAGCGGATAGGGTATTAATGACTAAGTAAGAGATTTTGGAAAAGCCAACATTTCCAATTAAAAAGTTGGTTAGTTTCATTTATTTATTAAGTTCACTGTTCAAGTCGACATCAAAGTTAATCATTGCATATATAGATAAAAAGGGTAGATAATGACAATAATGATATAATGAACGATTCTGAATTTTCATTGATATATTCGGTACGTTTGATTTTGATAAGATAATTATCATTAAAACGATCTGACTAATATCCTGGAAAGGTCTCGTATTCGTTCAGGGAAGAATTAGCGAATAAAGCGGCAGAAGTGACAGTCGCCGATAATCAAGGACAGGAATAGGGATGCGTGGACGACGAAGGATGATGTACTATCGGTTCTGTTTGACTTGTATCGGGTAACCAGCCATTAAATTTAGTTTTTTAAGTTTGGGGATTTGTTTTTGTATTTATTTCCGTAATCGTTTTCCCGTTTGTCCAGTTCTGGGTTAATTGGTGTAGTTAATCGTTAATTATGTTGTTTGTTTAACTGGATTTGCATTACTCGAGTTTTATATCCGTATTTGTTAATTATAATTCTAATGTCTGATGTGGTGAGACGTATTTGCAAATGGGGTTACTAAACAAATATTGCAAGTATGATATAATAACATTTTATGGTTTTAAACAAGCCAAATATAAATGCATATTGAAAAACGAAAATTTAGATTTTTATAGAATATTTCATCCTATGTACTTCATACAATATAATAAATTATATTATTTATCATTTATGTTCACTTCTATATATTAAGAATTTTCTTTTAAGAGTTCTTTGCCATTTTTTGACCCCGACTTCTGCTGCGTTAATATAACTACCAATAGTACCAATACAAAGGTTGCACGATAAGTTAAAAACCGTAAGGATGTATCACCCCATCAATTCCATAATTGCCCATTTCCGTTGCTTGCGATACCTCCAGTTAATCATCCACATCTCATACTTTATTGTAATAACTAAAGTAACGATTACATCTACACACGTTACAGTAATGACTAGGAAATAACTTTTTGTGGTTTCCAGGTTTTTCTTTCGGTACTTGTAAAGATAAAAATTATATGAGTATGACAGATGCCATATGTAAGTATGTTATTATTGATGATGATGGTCATTGTCGGGGTTATTATTTAAAAACATTATAGCTTTGCAACTTGCAACGACGATAAATTTGCAAACTTCCAAGTTTAGGGATTCCGAATTCTTCGAAACTGAACCTGTGTGTACAGAAAGTTCAGCACACAAACCAATATAAAACAATGCTCAAAACGCTATATATTATTTCCTACAAGGCTTCTCCAAGTAAATTCGAGACTGAAAATAGAAGTTTTGCCAAAACATCATAATTTTCATACAAGAATATAAAGAGTCAATTGTGTTAAAATCCAACTTGTATGTACTATCATCTCTTGCCAAAAATCATTCATTGCAGATATGATTAATTGTAGGCCTCGCCATGTTTAGTCAAGCAATATATGCAATTTGGCTGATGTGAAATTATAATTTTATTCTCTATATTCTGAAGACCCTTTGGGCATATGAAATATAAACTCATGTTATGTATATAACGTTTGGCAACAATTACTTCATAATTGTAAGTCTGCAAATAGGATATAAAAAACGGCAATATAATCCAATCAGAGGTGGGATCGGATATAAGAAATAAAAACATGTGTGTGGTTTCCCATGTTGAGATTTGTCAAAGTTGTGTACAAAGTAAAACACCGAAATGTGTCAGGACAAGACAATAATAGAATCTACATTTATTTTTTAAGTAGGCCAAGAGAGCACACTTAAACAAGTTATGGAATCATCACCACAGAATAAATGCCAAACATTCACGGGTTTTGTCATTCAATGTTAACATTGTCTGGTACGCGTACGGTTGTTCCCGTACTCAACCTATTAGATGGGTTATTACGATGAACATGAAACCTAAGATTAGGCAGGAAAATCATACCTCTATCGTCTGGGACGCTTTAACTTGTTAAAACAAAGATAAGCTGATCCATCCATTTCAACAACGGGAAAATAAGAAGGGTAGGAAAGTACGGAGAATGGAGTCATTATTACCATCCGTCAGCTAAAGTGGAGGGTTGGGTTACCCGGAGACTGAAAAATGTCCGAATCGGAGTGTTCCTTTCCATCTTTCCTCCGTCTGGTTCCAAAACCATCTCAAGAGTTGCTCCGTTTGCTAAGGGAAAACAACTCAGAATATTCAAATGTTCGTTTTCATGCTGGAGATATGTACATTTTCTTAGGCTGCAACTGCATTAATTTCATTAATATTTTTAACATCTCATTATATCATTACTAATTTAATTCCAATTGCAAGTGTAAAAAAGTAAGATTACAATTTCGAAAAACATCTACATCCTAAAAGCTTTTATTTTTAGTTTTCTTTGGATACCCCGTCTATGTGTATGAAATTAATACAGTTTGCAGTCGGTGCCTCGGTGGTAATGAAATTCGGTGCCACCGTATTCTGTTGTCATCCTGGAAGCATTTCCAAATTTCTTTGTCGCTGTCTCTTGGGTTTTTATAAATTCGACAACTGAGTGGATATTTACGAAACCACGTCGGTTTAAATGCAAAGAGTTGTCTGCAATCCGATAGTTACTACCTACAGTTTACTAGTGTCAGTCTTCAGAAACTCCGAAATTCGTTACATTTTGGTTCATCTGTATGCTTAAATCCAGGACTGTGAGTTTATATCGATGGAACTTGCTTTCGACTTTATCTATTATCCGTTTTTATTATTTCGTCTTTCCGTCTTCTTTGTATGTACAGTTGTGTCGAAATCATGATCAGTCTGACAATCTGCTTGAAGATGGGGATTCTGTGAATCGATAAACTTCCATGATTCCAGGTCGTAAAGTTCCAACTGGAATTTTTTTTTGTTTTTCCGCTCGACGGCAGGGTTAATTTGAAATTTCCGAAAGAAGTTGGTGGAGCCAGGAAGGGCCTGTTTAGGTTTTACTGGCATGTTTGATGTTTTTCGGGGTTCTTACTCCTCTTCTGCTTTCACCCCAATCCAAACATAATGATTTCTGGCTGGGTACTAACGATGTTATGGAAAGACATTAGCTTACTCAAGCTTGAATGCAATTTCACCGTCTTGAGTGGAGGCGTGATTTCCTCCTCTTGCCCTTGCCGAATCCACATAATTTTGATTTAGTTTTAGGACTCAAACTAATAAAGTATCATTCCATAATGCCTTTTGGCCGGTCAGAGTTGAATTGGACAATGACATCCAACCACAACGACGACAGAGTCGAGACCAAGCAAATGCTCACTCTGGACTTGATCTCCAAATCCAAAGATTAGACAAACCGTAGCCTCTTTCGCTTGCGTATTGATCTTGAATTGTCCCTATACTTGACGTTATGACATTGATGATACGGACATGTTGAAGCCAATGGTAAGGGCGAAAGTTCCATTGAATCTGGCCAAATATTGCGGGGTGCACTTGTATTTCATTACGAGAGGGAGATGATCTCCCGGAGATCACATTATAATAATGCACCTAATGGTGGGTAGTTTTTCGCTTTCCCTTTCATATATTCCTCAGCAATCCACGAGATTCGTTTCAGTTTTTTGTTTAGGGCAGACCCGGTGTGTTCATTTGCTCAGCTTAATCAGAAGATCGGCGAGTTGGATAGTAAAAGTTGATATAACAAGAATGGTCGGAGTATCTCATGTGTTCAGTTTTCCTCTGAGGATGGTTGCAGAAGGAGCGTTGTCGCCGGTTCCCGTCTTCTTTATTAGTAGTCAGTGCAAGGCTTCTGAATCTCATCGCGGGTTGTGAGTGTGACTAGGCTCCCTAAAACTGATCTACTATCTACACAGTGATTTACTAGAAACAGTTGAGGATGTTAAACTGATAAGACCAAACATCATTTTTACATCTTGAGCAAATAGCCTGTAGATCCGAGTTTTGTCTCGAAGCCAAGACCAACGTCTCTTCTTTCTGATTCACAAGTCAGAAAGGTAATCTATCTCCTCTCCGAAGTGTCACAAGGACTCGTACCATTTAGGTACAGAAATGAGATAAGCGTAAAAAACAGATTGGTAGCCGGCAACCAAAATATTTTTAAGAAACGAAATTACGCCAAGGCCAAGGTTTTCCCCAGAAAATCATCATCATTAAAAAAAAAATTGGGAAATCCTCTTAAAATTTTGGGAGCCAATTTTGGTGTACCGCAACTTGAACAAGCATGCAGACAGGAATTGAACTCAATTAAACCACATATAACACACTCAATCAGTATGAACTGAATGTAAAGACACTCGAGTTTTACTTCATACGTTGGAATTGGTAATTTCCATAAGTTCATTACTCGTGCAGTTGCTGCAATGCATCCACCAATTACAAATTAGTTCGATCACGCTGGATAATCGCAAGCATGAGTTTCATGAATGGAATTTATATCCTGGAAAAAATTCGGTTATATATCTACACTAAAGACAGGAAATCAAATGCGTGTCAGTGTTCTAAAGTTTTCAACTGCTACAACTATTCAGAAGACCTATTGATTCGTATGCCAGTCTGTCTGGTCTGGCTTGTGGACAATAACAACCAGCAAACTCATGAATATACCTTCCCCATGTATAAGTCGAGGAAGTGTTGAATTAATAAAAAATAAACTTGTGGCAATTGTGGATTAGGAATATTAGGATAACTATAATGGAATAGCTGCATTATACATTACACGAGTCAGAAATAGTTTCATGATAGAATATTAAATATATAGAATTCTACAATGTTGTTTTAGAGTATCGCGAGCGATTTCCGTGCTCGATAAGACGTCTGTGAATCCATCACGGTGATGGATTCACATAGATGGGCACTCCGTTCAGGCTTCCGCTCCAAATGATCGGATAATGATCGGAGACCCTCCCAATATATAGTAAACCACCCCCACTGATCGGTACAACCCCCGATCAACAGTAACCACCCCTACTGATCGGGACAACCCCCGATCATCAAAAACCCCATTCAAAAATAGTAAACCACGCCCACTGATCGTGAACCAGCCCCAATCGTCAGAAACCACGCCCATTGATTTAAAACCACACCCACTGATTGTGAACGAACCCCAATCATCAAGAACTACTTGCACTGATACAAGTTAGTTTAGTGTAAAATTCAATCGGTCACGCCCCTCTCAGTTTCTACTCGATTTTAAAACTTCTTGATCCCAATTGTCAAGGTTAAGGTGTTGTACCTAGAATTTACGGGCGCAATGAATCCGATGACTCTAAGTATTTCAAATAAATTCCTAAGTTTTACTATATAAGTTAGTTAAGAGCAAGTTTCAATCGGCCACGCCCCTCTCAGTTTCTACTCGATTTTAAAACTTCTTGATCCCACTTGTCAAGGTGAAGGTGTAGTACCTAGAATTTACGGGCGCAATGAATCCGATGACTCTAAGTATTTAAAATAAATTCCTAAGTTTTGCTATATAAGTTAGTTACGAGCAAGTTTCAATCGGCCACGCCCCTCTCAGTTTCAAAATGATCTCAACAAATCTTGATCCCAATTGTCAAGGTGAAGGTGTAGTACCTAGAATTTACAGGCGCAATGAATCCAGTGCCCCTAAGTATTTAATATAAATTCCTAAGTTTTACTATATAAGTTAGTTAAGAGCAAGTTTCAATCGGCCACGCCCCTCTCAGTTTCTACTCGATTTTAAAACTTCTTGATCCGACTTGTTGAGGATGAGGTGTAGAACTTAGAATTTACGGGCGCAATGAATCCGATGACCCTAAGTATTTAGTATAAATTCCTAAGTTTTGCTATATAAGTTAGTTACGAGCAAGTTTCAATCGGCCACGCCCCTCTCAGTTTCTACTCGATTTTAAAACTTCTTGGTCCGACTTGTTGAGGATGAGGTGTAGAACTTAGAATTTACGGGCGCAATGAATCCGATGACTAAGTATTTAAAATAAATTCCTAAGTTTTGCTGTATAAGTTCGTTACGAGCAAATTTCAAATGACCACGCCCCTCTCAGTTTTAAAATGATCTCAACAAATCTTGATCCCAATTGTCAAGGTGAAGATGTAGTACCTAGAATTTACAGGCGCAATGAATCCAGTGCCCCTAAGTATTTAATATAAATTCCTAAGTTTTACTATATAACTTAGTTAAGAGCAAGTTTCAATCGGCCACGCCCCTCTCAGTTTTTACTCGATTTTAAAACTTCTTGATCCGACTTGTTGAGGATGAGGTGTAGAACTTAGAATTTACGGGCGCAATGAATCCGATGACTCTAAGTATTTAAAATAAATTCCTAAGTTTTGCTATATAAGTTAGTTACGAGCAAATTTCAAATGACCACGCCCCTCTCAGTTTTAAAATGATCTCAACAAATCTTGATCCCAATTGTCAAGGTGAAGATGTAGTACCTAGAATTTACAGGCGCAATGAATCCAGTGCCCCTAAGTATTTAATATAAATTCCTAAGTTTTACTATATAAGTTAGTTAAGAGCAAGTTTCAATCGGCCACGCCCCTCTCAGTTTCTACTCGATTTTAAAACTTCTTGATCCCAATTGTCAAGGTGAAGGTGTAGTACCTAGAATTTACGGGCGCAATGAATCCGATGACCCTAAGTATTTCAAATAAATTCCTAAGTTTTACTATATAAGTTAGTTATGAGCAAGATTCAAATGACCACGCCCCTCTCAGTTTCTACTCGATTTTAAAACTTCTTGATCCTAATTGTCAAGGTGAAGGTGTAGTACCTAGAATTTACGGGCGCAATGAATCCGATGACTCTAAGTATTTAAAATAAATTCCTAAGTTTTGCTGTATAAGTTAGTTACGAGCAAATTTCAAATGACCACGCCCATCTCAGTTTCAAAATGATCTCAACAAATCTTGATCCCAATTGTCAAGGTGAAGGTGTAGTACCTAGAATTTACAGGCGCAATGAATCCAGTGCCCCTAAGTATTTAATATAAATTCCTAAGTTTTACTATATAAGTTAGTTAAGAGCAAGTTTCAATCGGCCACGCCCCTCTCAGTTTCTACTCGATTTTAAAACTTCTTGATCCGACTTGTTGAAGATGAGGTGTAGAACTTAGAATTTACGGGCGCAATGAATCCGATGACCCTAAGTATTTAGTATAAATTCCTTAGTTTTGCTATATAAGTTAGTTACGAGCAAATTTCAAATGACCACGCCCCTCTCAGTTTCTACTCGATTTTAAAACTTTTGATCGTAATTGTCAAGGTGAAGGTGTAGTACCTAGAATTTACGGGCGCAATGAATCCGATGACTTTAAGTATTTAAAATAAATTCCTAAGTTTTACTATATAAGTTAGTTACGAGCAAGTTTCAATCGGCCACGCCCCTCTCCGTTTCAAAATGATCTCAACAAATCTTGATCCCACTTGTTGAGAATGAGGTGTAGAACCTAGAATTTTCGGGCGCAATAAATCCGATGACTCTAAGTATTTGAAATAAATTCCTAAGTTTTGCTATATAAGTTAGTTACGAGCAAATTTCAAATGACCACGCCCCTCTCAGTTTCTACTTGATTTTATAACTTCTTGATCCAACTGGTTGAGGATGAGCTGTAGAACCTAGAATTTACGGGCGCAATGAATCCGATGACCCTAAGTATTTCAAATAAATTCCTAGGTTTTACTATATAAGTTAGTTATGAGCAAGATTCAATCGCCCACGCCCCTCTCAGTTTCAAAATGATCTCAACAAATCTTGATCCCAATTGTCAAGGTGATGGTCTAGAACCTAGAATTTACGGGCGCAATGAATCCGATGACCCTAAGTATTTAATATAAATTCCTAAGTTTTACTATATAAGTTAGTTAAGAGCAAGTTTCAATCGGCCACGCCCCTCTCCGTTTCAAAATGATCTCAACAAATCTTAATCCCACTTGTTGAGGATGAGGTGTAGAACCTAGAATTTACGGGCGCAATGAATCCGATGACTCTAAGTATTTAAAATAAATTCCTAAGTTTTGCTATATAAGTTAGTTACGAGCAAATTTCAAATGACCACGCCCCTCTCAGTTTCTACTCGATTTGAAAACTTCTTGATCCCACTTGTTGAAGATGAGGTGTAGTACCTAGAATTTAAGGGCGCAATGAATCTGATGACCCTAAGTATTTAAAATAAATTCCTAAGTTTTACTATATAAGTTAGTTATGAGCAAATTTCAAATGACCACGCCCCTCTCAGTTTCAAAATGATCTCAACAAATGTTGATCCCAATTGTCAAGGTGATGGTCTAGAACCTAGAATTTACGGGCGCAATGAATCCGATGACCCTAAGTATTTAATATAAATTCCTAAGTTTTACTAGACAAACCCTGTTCGATATTGTATTTGCAGAAGGCCGGCGAGGGAAAGAGATGGTCCAATGGTGAACTGCGATACGTAAGAACAGAATTTTAATCTAGCCAGAAATTAATATTAACAGTAGAACTACATTTTTTTCATTGTAAACATTGTATTAATGTTTTTTAGATGCAAGGACTGGTTTCATTATGGAGATGAAAATAAACACTGTGACTACATCGACGATGGTGAAAAGGCCGAATGGCACTGTGAGGCTTGTAGAAAGAAATGTAAAAGTAATAACCCACAGGTAGGAAGCCAGACACCAGAAACTGTCTCTAATACTGACTCTCAAAAACAAACTAATGTTCCTTCAGAACCCCAATGCCAACCCGCTCCAGATTTCAATGGCCAAATGGAAGATTTAACCGATTCGGAAGATAATGAAATAGCATCCCAGTCAGTAAACAGCACACAAGCCCCTTCTAGCATTGTATCATCGCCAAACGGATCCGGAAGATCAACTCTGTGCCTTGAAAGAACCAACAATATAGAAGTATCTACAGAAACAGAATCAGGAAATAACACTGAATCTAACCCTGATGAACAAAGTGATCAAAGCATCCGTTCGGAAACCGACACTGTAGAAATAGAAGCTAATGACAATCAAAGCTTAGAAATGGAACAAAATTTAGATCTAAGCGTTGATGATATCGAACTGGACAGAAAAACAATTTGCACTGTTCTGAAACTAATGCCGGAGGACCTGGAATTTACCCCACCCATGCAGTTTGAGATTATCTTCTCAGCTGAAGAAGTTAACACCATGTTTGATTTCAACCAGAACAAGTTTACATCCAACAGGGGTAGCACAATCAGTAAAAAAATCACGAAATGCCAAGGGGTATGTTCGTTCAATAGTTCTCGTGTTCCATCGTATTATCAAACACAAAACAAGTTTGCCAGATTAGATGGATATTGTGCGGGTAGCTGTCAAATGCAATTTATACTGATGTTTCCAAATCAACCTGAACATGGGAAGCCGTTAACGGCTCAAGTGACAACTCGTGGAGGTTTTGTTTTGGTTCAGTCAAAACCAACAGGACGGCAAATTCGCAACTTTGATAGAAAAGTTGTAGCTGAAAAATTAAAGTCCCAGAAGAGCAATCGTCTGTATTTGGAGAATTATAAACATGTCGAGGGACTTCGGGTGTTGCATAATAATTTATTACAGCGGAGTCAAGGTGCTCTTCGAAAATTGAGATCAGAGATTAAGGCTGCTCGTCGGATTTCTAAAATTTCTCCAATGGAGGACCTATTAGAATTGGAGAAGCAATACAAAGCCGAGCACTATCCTAGCTACAGAATTACAGGATATCTGCAAAATGTTAATCCATCACCCTCCAATCTGCATTTTCATATGTACGATGCCGCTTCCATTGGACTTCTGGCAGCCAAACTGCAGTCAGGCATTGTAAGATTAGGAATTGATGCTTCGGGATCCTTTATTCGCTCCCTTGCCACAGAACACGGAGAGAAAAGACAAAAAAATAACATCTTTCTATATACCATCGTCGCGGAATGTGAAGATGGAACAACCTTTGTACCAGCAGAGATGGTCACCAGACCTCAATCCAACGTGGAAGTGAATTTTTTTCTTGACAAAGTATCTGATGCTGTGAAAAAAACCAATCAATACATTGGTAAAGCAATTGCAGACTACGTTGTTGTGGACATGTCATGGAGTTTACTACATGGTATATGTAGAGGCATTAACAACGAGCTAATAACTGATTACTTTCGCCGGTCTTATGATTTTTGGCAAGATAAATGCGATTGGCCAAAAGATAAAGCTTGCATATTTAGTTGTACTAGCCACCTAATGAAAGCATTTCAAACCAATCTCTCCAGAAAACTAGGAACAAGCAGAAAGGTAAAGCCAATAAAGGACATTGCAATGAAATGTTTGGCTAGGTTGCACGAGAATACAACCATTCAAGAATTCGACGAGGTTTCGTCCGATATTTGTTATATATTTGCAAAGCAAGATGTCGATGAACAATTGCTAAATCAAGCAGTGGAAAGAATTCAAACACCCGAATCCACTCAGTTAGTACAAGATGTATTACTCGAGAAAGAATGTATCGACAACATTAACCGAGAAATTGACGACGTGGGAAATACTTCATTAAAGCTACTAAGAGAGAAATCTCCCATGCATAATCGGTTTGTCAAGATTCTTCAGAAAGTACAAGAAATTAACACTGGCGACAGTGCAGTAAATCCGTATTACAATGACTGTATACTCAATATATTGAAGGATACATATATTCCGCTTCACCCACTGTTCTCGCGGGGTACAATTAAAAAGGCTAAAGATCCAAACTTTTTGAGAGCGACCAATGGCTGCGTTGAAAGCAAATATAGAAATTACAAACACGAATTACATCCGCAAAGAAATGAGCACGTTGGAGACTTTATTAGAGATCATTTCGATTTTCATACTGGACAAGATGTTGATTTCATTAGAAAATCAATTCAACGCTGCCACACAAAGAAATTATCAAAAACAAGTTGTAGCCAGCCGGATCCAATTTTGGTAAATACTGAATGTACTATTGTCGCAAATAAAAAAACGCAGAAGCGAAAATCTCGACGAAGTAAATCAGAATCTGAAGATCCAACCGAATCGGCAAATGCAATGGAGATATGGTCCAGACGAGGAAAATCGACCAAACACCCAAAGCACGTACTTCCAAGATTGGCTTTAACCTATTTAGATCGACAAAGGTATCAAGCTAACAGGTAAACTATGGGAAATAACTATTATTTGTAACGTTTTATTTACTATATGAAGACCACAGCCGAATAACCACCCATCTCGGAGGAGAATTTTACAACTTTTTAAAAATAATTGAAAGTTGAAGTTGCCATGACAACTTACAGAAATATATTTTAAATCTCATATTTAAAACCCTTAGCAACGCTACTTTCAAAAACCCTAGAGGGTCAACCGTTACCGATAGTACAAAATAAATACAAGAAGCGTTTAATCTAACTAATTGTCTAAATTTTGTGGCTATTAACTTAAATTAAAATTGATTTGCTGAAATCGAACTATCTCCGTCTTTACTCGGCCTAAAATTGTACAATTAGGCTCAAATTTTAGAAAATTAGTTGGGCTATACCTTAAGTGAGTTTTTTTTATAAACGCACAAGATTCCCCCCTTTGTGAAATTAAATGCGACATTTTCATTCGTTGCTAAGGAATCTAAGGGTGATCTTTTTTTAAAGTTTCGAAAGTTGTCATGGCTTCATTTGCTCGTAACTAACTTATACAGCAAAACTTAGGAATTTATTTTAAATACTTAGAGTCATCGGATTCATTGCGCCCGTAAATTCTAGGTTCTACACCTCATCCTCAACAAGTGGGATTAAGAAGTTTTGAAATCGAGTAGAAACTGAGAGGGGCGTGGGCGATTGAATCTTGCTCATAACTAACTTATATAGTAAAACTTAGGAATTTATTTGAAATACTTAGGGTCATCGGATTCATTGCGCCCGTAAATTCTAGGTACTACACCTTCACCTTGACAATTGGGATCAAGAAGTTTTAAAATCGAGTAGAAACTGAGAGGGGCGTGGTCATTTGAAATTCGCTCGTAACTAACTTATATAGTAAAACTTAGGAATTTATATTAAATACTTAGGGTCATCGGATTCATTGCGCCCGTAAATTCTAGGTACTACACCTTCACCTTGACAATTGGGATCAAGAAGTTTTAAAATCGAGTAGAAACTGAGAGGGGCGTGGTCATTTGAAATTCGCTCGTAACTAACTTATATAGTAAAACTTAGGAATTTATATTAAATACTTAGGGTCATCGGATTCATTGCGCCCGTAAATTCTAGGTTCTACACCTTCACCTTGACAATTGGGATCAAGAAGTTTTAAAATCGAGTAGAAACTGAGAAGGGCGTGACCGATTGAATTTTACACTTAACTAACTTGTATCAGTGCAAGTAGTTCTTGATGATTGGGGTTCGTTCACAATCAGTGGGTGTGGTTTTAAATCAATGGGCGTGGTTTCTGACGATTGGGGCTGGTTCACGATCAGTGGGCGTGGTTTACTATTTTTGAATGGGGTTTTTGATGATCGGGGGTTGTCCCGATCAGTAGGGGTGGTTACTGTTGATCGGGGGTTGTACCGATCAGTGGGGGTGGTTTACTATATATTGGGAGGGTCTCCGATCATTATCCGATCATTTGGAGCGGAAGCCTGAACGGAGTTCCCATCTATGTGAGTCCATCACCGTGATGGATTCACACACGTCTCGATAAGGACACTTCCATGCTCATTGTAAATCGAATGGACCAGAAGGCTAGTTGTCTATTAGTTTGCTCTCTCACTCTCCTCTCCAATGAATCCCATCAACTCGAGTAACATTGCATAACATTACAAGTTACCATTTACAGCCGCAAAGTTTTTGAACGTTTGTTCGTTGAAGGGTCCGGAACCTGTAAACGAATTCATTTGTCTGTCTGTCTGACATTGTATTTAACCAACAATTGTGCAAGTAACGGACTTTAACCTTAATTCCCTGTCCCCGGTGTATTACTCACTGAGTATTATCGAGTTGACTTGTTAAAAGTCATAATAATAAACAAAATAAAACCTTTTCATCGCGAGATTGCTTAACAGAGCTAGTGAGTCGTTTTAAACACATCTAACCATTATTGGACTCCTAGCAAATAATAAGAGCAAGTTGATAAATTCCTTAAAGAAAGTAGGAGGAAAGGAGCCTGATTACTCCCATTGTTATCATAATTCTAGTTGAATCCGAAGTGTAAGCTGCCCAAGCTGGACAAGTGTTTCATTTTTTTTTGGAAGGTGTGTCCGTGGACGTGTTCGAATCTTTCATAGTAGACTCCAGGGGGGCTCATCAAATCTTGTCTTTATTACGCCTAAAGTGATACATGATCTTAATTTCACGTTCCACTCTGAAGTGTTTATGTGAAGTCCCAGATTTGTGGCCTAGTGCGTGGAAGGAACTAGTAAATAGTTTAGGAAGAAAAAGTTCTCATCCTTCCTCCCTACTCTCTGAGTTTTGTTGTAACTTTAGCTGTAACAACCTACACTACAAAACTATCATTCTTGTTAACTGCCGACACTTGTTCAAGTATTCAAGAAAAGGGTTGTTCCTTTTTCGGAGACTTCAAGAAAACGAAGTCATCTTCTCTGGACTGAAGCTGGTTACTTCTTTAGGGTGGATAGGAGTGTAGATGATGATGATGATGTTTACATTTATGTATTCCTATCCAGAAGAGGCATCTTCGACTCGTTAAGGAGGAAAAAAGTGTATCAGTTTGGAGAAGTGCTAATTACTCGGCTGAGAATAACAAGGGGTTCCGTCAGTTTCGGTTACTACATTAGGCGAGTCGAGGGAGATACCTAATCGCTCCAGTACGTGTTTAGTGCTGAATATGACTTAGTGCAGTATTCTCGTCTCAATTGTTCCTACTTTCCTTCGTCGGTCTGGAAGTAATTATTTCGACTTAGGAAAGGGACAGAGAGCTACTTAATTGAGTTTTAAAATGGAACGAGTGGACGGAGTGATGTTCATTTTCAAAAAGCCCGTTTATCGGGGATTCCAGTACTTGGAAATGTAAGTAATTACGACATAAACCCCAGTTTGGAATGCTCGGTTTTATTTATAGTATTATAGTTGTATAGTTTGTAATTGTATAAAAATGAAAGCCAGGAAACGGAACCTAAACCTACTTCTGCAGTGTATGCTTCTTTGATTTGATATACTATACGTCATACGTGTTTTAAGCTATGTGTACATAATAATGGTTTTGTTTAAACATCGACGTTCATTTTACAGAAAAAATCTCATTCTCTACAAATCTATAATTGAATTTAGTTTGTTTTGTTATTTGATTTAAATCGTTTTGAATGGTTTGCATTTCTGAGCGATGGGCTTTGTTTGTTCAGTTGAAAATCAATTAAAAGTTTTTTCATTCCCATTTCCACTAGATATTCCCAGGCTCTGAGAGCTGTGTCTGGTTTGGTTGATAATATCCCACTGAGCCAACAGAAACAATGTTTTATTCTGGAAGTAACTTGTTTTTCTATGTAACTTGATACAAATGGGAATAGGAGTTGAGTAGAATTGGAAATTTACATTATTATGTATCGTAGATACATAATGCGAATGGCTCGGTGTCTGTCTGTCTGTCCGTCCGTCTGTAAACACGATAACTCGAGAACGGTTTAACTTTTTGAAATTTTTCTTTCGGATATCTATTTGGGACATCCAAACGGAGGTCAAGTTCGTTTGGGGGCCCTGTAGGTCAAAGGTCAAGGGGGTAAAGGTCAAAGGTCAACATTTTTTCAAATAGTAACCCCCCATGTGTTATACATCGTTTTAACGCTACGGTCAAGGGCTATTCAATGAGGTATATGATTTAATGGTGAGCCACCCCCTGACCGGTGGGGAGGGGTCAAATAGGTCAAATTTCAAACATTTATGTGTGATACGTCATTCGAAAGCTATGATCAAGTACTTTCGAATGACGTATGTAATTTTGCTCTATGGTTGGGGCAATTTGATATTTTTGATATTTTGTGTGTTTTAAACATTTTAAAACACGTTTTCACTTTGAACATGTTTCAATGTGTATGAAACGTTATAAAAACGTCACATCTACGATACATCAGTATATTCGTTGTACGGTTTATTTCATAAGACCTTTTTGTCGTTTTTGTGCCTGTTCCATATTCTCTGAATATCGGGGTGATGGGAGTCTTATCTTGGATTGGGAATTGGATAACGTATAAAATAAGGCTATCCGTTTAACATTGTTCCAATGCCTAAATAGGAAATGATAGAACGTTAATGGTAACTGGAAACTATAACATAACTATTACAGAGTAGATCCAGAAACAACGGGATGAGTAAATATAAAATAAATGACTGTCCCAGGCAAAGTGTGATTTATTGACTCAGACAACCAAGTGTCAGTGAAGTTACAGAAACAGAAACTGACTTCTCCGTATATATTCTATATATTATTTACAAGGCAAGGGTGTTTTTCAGTCGTATTGCGTATTGATTGTACATTTAAATTTAATGTGAATCTGGTTTTAAAAGAGCATTCAATTTTGAATGAATTTTTCCAATTAATACGGAAATTCCAAGTCTAGATTACGCATAATACTTCACATTTTATACTGCAACTTCCTCAACATCTACTAAATCTGCCTCTAAAATTAAATACATGAATTATTTATAGTTTAGTTGTTGTCGAATGTCTGCAGTACCATTTCTATCAATAAATACACAGAAATTAAAAAAAAAAAAATAGAAATGGATCGGAATGCAAATGGAGATAACGGATAAGCCATATAATCAGATATTATTGCTTTCACAACAAAATAAAATAACTTGTAACTATGATGTGCTCGATTTAAAATAAATCTGGAAGTCTAATCGCCTCAAGTAATAAAACCTGAACATGACCTCTGAAGTGACTGATAAACTGATCCTACAAATATACTGTATCGATTTGAATGATTAAATACCAAAATAATACAAGTCAATTGTCAATAGTCGAAGCTGTAAAAACTATTTATTTACAACTGAGTTTGCAGTGGATTTTTCAACCCTACAAATTCAACGTATTGAATTCGTAAACACTGTAAAACTAGGAAGTACGTGTGTCTTAATATTTGCTCACAACTACAACTGTGACACTAACTGCTTAGTAGGATTGTGCAATGCCACATATGACACAAACCCAAATGTAATTTTGTTCAAATATGCTGTATATATAGAATGGTTTGTTGAAATGGAAAGAATGACAGCCTAATCTTAGAAAAATCTCCTCACCTTTACCTCTAAATAAAGTAACAACGGTTCGGGCTTGCTTTCATAAGCTACAAATAGCATACAAACAGGGAAGAAAGGAAAAGAAAGTCAGGAACTTTTGGAAGTCATTAGAACAGGATTTAAGGTTGTCGACCTGGGAGTGAAATATGGGAAAGTTATGCCAATTTGCCCGAAGTGCCTGACTTCGTTCCGCTACCTTTTCACATCCCAACCTAATGCGTATTTCAAAAAGTGTGAAGGGTAAATTCGATCAGATCACGTAAAGGTCTGAGTTCATTTCATAGGAGTTCGACATCCCAGTCTCTATAAACCCTCCTGTTCAGACACTAAAGGAATATAAAGGGAAAGTTAGAAATATATGGATTTTGATAAAATCCAATGATCTTTTCGGTGTTGAAATCTATCTATAGTCCATACTGACCGAACTCATTGTATTTGCCGTGTGACTCGTGTGAAAGTTAGTTCGTGTGAGAGGAGAGTCATTTTGCACCATCACCAGATCGTTATTATTGTCATTTTTGCCCTCTATTATACCTCTCACCGGAATGACACCCTGCCGTCAATCCCCGAATTTATTGCGGAGCATTGAACATTCGGTCTCGGTGTCCTCCCCGGCTGTTGCATCACTTTCAATTCAAGGGGACTTTGAAAAGGTACCATTCGTCTCCCGTTACGGCCTTTCGTCCTCTCGGAATATCTATATCAGGAGTATGATCGGGTATTGGGGTCCATGAAAAATGTAACCTGTCCCTGTTCCTGCCTCCCATTATCATTTTCTCCAAATCACTCCGGTCGATAATATATCCGGATAGGGTAAAGTGCGTATGTTGTTTAGGTTTATGTTATCTGAACTCTGGATACCCGGGCATTATTTAGCGAGCTTAGAATCACCCTGGAATTCATTGGCATAGGCCAGTGCGTAAATCTAATTTCCGACAATGTGCCAGGCTTTGTTGTCATACAGCCTTCCGCTTTTGTGGGCGAGGTTCCCATGATGATTCCGAACCGACGTCTCTTATACCAGGAAGAAGGGGGGGAAACAGGGATTTTCGGAGAGATCCGATTCAGACGTTCTTGGATTTAGACGTACGGACGGAAGGAATTTTGTTCTCAGATCCAGGATTCTTGGAGCCAAACTTGCTTTGTATAACTGCCCTTAGTAGCGAGTGAGTCTTTTTTACGAGTTCTTGGGTTAAGGACGGAACATTTGGGTATATTTTTAGATCAGTATTCAGCATTATATTGGCCCTTATATTGGGGTTATGAGATTGAGGATATGGTTCCCGATACGGCTGAGTTGTTCTCTTCATAGAAAGGAAGGTTGCACAGGTCGGTACGTCCTTTACGTTGGGAATCTCTTACTTTTCATCTCCGTTCTTCCTCTTCGTCGAGATAATTTGAGTTTAAGCATCTCATAATTTCTGACATTTCTGAGTTCGTACTGCATCCAGAAGGCAGTTTTCGGTTATCAGGAGTTCTTTCCAGTTTGATTCCTAAGCGGACGACAAACTGAAAGTACAATTGAGCCTTAAGCCTTAATATAGGAATGTCATTCTATTTTTGGTGAAAGCATTTGACCTTTTACCTTTTGATTTTTTATTACTCAAATAGACTTTCTTAATGCTTGCCAACTCACTTCTTTGACGCAAAAACTTTATCTTGTGAAGAGGCGATAACAATGCTTCATTCCATTGTTTGAAAAATAGTTTTCAAAAGCCCCAGATCTGATGATGGGTTTACAATTCTCATACTTAAATTAAATTTCCATTAAAATTATCTGGCAATCCAGAATCGTTCAATGTAGCGAGTGGCACCCGGTAGTTTGGTCCAGGAGTAGTTTTTTTGTAGTAAAAGCGGAGAGTTCACCCTCACCCCAAAAGGAAGGTAGTCTGAAATGGGGTCCAAGATTTATGTAACCTCTTGAACTTGAGCTGAAGAGAGTTGTGATAGTTCCGTTCTTAATTAGGAAGTTTGAGTTCCCTTGCTCTTTCTTCTTCTTTCAAGGGAAGGAAGCATGTCATCTTCAGAAAATGGAATTAAAGTCAGTTTCTCCCTTTCTTGTGCAGTAATTGTCCCCCAAGTACAATTCAGTAAAATCTAAGCCTCCAATATGTCTTTCTTTAACCAGTCCCAAGGGGAAGAGGGATTACTGTGCTAGATCGTTCTATTATTTGAGCATTTACTTGCATAATAATCTCGTAAATTCTCCTCCTTCTTCTTCCATCAGCCTTAAGTGGAAACATAGGAACTTACAAAACAACCAAGGATCTTGGCTGATTCCTTCGTTACAACTTAGAACTAACAATACATAAGGACAGTAAAGATAATGAGCTTTGTGTATAGCTGCACTTATTGTTAAAGACCAGCAACTCTCTTGGATTAGAGGCTGCATTCAGTTCAGAAGGATTCGGGGTTTAGGGTTTAGCAGTTTAGAATTCATGTGGATTTTGTGATGTTATTAAAACTGCATAATGCATAATCCTGTTGTTATCCATTTTTATCAAATTGGCTCCTGGTGTCCACAAAGAAATTCAAAGAATAAATTGAAAGACCTCTGCTCCCTTCTTGCATTGAATTGAAAGGCTCAAAGGGCAAGATGTCAAGTTCAGAAAAAGATGGTTTCGGCTTTACATTTTTTTTATACTGAGAACGAGGTTGCTTGATCTTGTGGAAGGAAGAAAAGTCCGTTATGGAGTTTATGTACTGTACCTAACAGCATTTAAATCTGTTTTTCGTATTCTTCTTATACAGCTGCTGGTTGGTAGGTCAGAGGCATGGTCATTACTTTGTGTATTGTGTTGACTATTATAGGCAAGAACAACTTGTTCCTAAATGGACATGAAAAATTGTTTTATAATGTCTGCACGAAAAAAAATTATAGGGTTTAGCCTGGACTAGATAGATGCTGAAATTATTTTGCAATTGTTTTCAGGAACATTATATGTGGTCCAAAAAAGATTGATTTTAACCGCTATTTGTCATGTCACATTCATTTGTGTAATTACAAACGTGTCAGCGAATTTGTCAAATTGAATGTGAATGTGAAACGCACCTCATATTTATACTAACAGGACTTTCTAGGAGGGGGCCAACAGAAAATTGGCCAGTGTCCCACGCAGTATTAGATCGAACCGAAAAAAGGATATGATTTTTAAATTTCAAGTTTTTACAGATCCCCAAATTCCTACCGCGACAACGGAGAAATATGGTTATAGATTGAATCATTAAAATCATACATTAGAAAAAATACTTAAAAGCACCCATTTTATCTGGTTTTCGTGGATTATCGAAAAACAATCCTTACATACAGTCTTTTTCGAGAATTAGAATGCTTCGAAAAATGTATGTATAACGTATAAGTATAATATGTCGGATTTAAAAAATCACCAATTCATATGTAATCATATAGCATACCAACGATGAGTTTACAACAAGCAAGTTTTACCTATGTCTTCAGGAATTCAGGATTCCCTGTCCTGTTTATTGAACAGATTTCTAGACAAGCTGTCATCAATTATGCTACCTGTCAGCAGGGAATGGTTTGTTGTGATTTTCTTGGGTTAACAAATCCAGTACAGCCGTGGAATGCACCCTGGAGTTTATGGTGCTATGAGATTTGCAAACCTATAACTGGTGCCAATTCTTAAGACGAGTCTTGTCTCTACCCATTATGTACTGCATCGTCTTTGCCCTAGTGGTTTCGATCCAATAAAAAATAAAGCTTAGCTTGATGTCTTGTTAGCTTTTCATTGAAATGAGAAAACTCAAAGGGTGTTTTCGCAAATCCTGTCAAGTAAAAAAGTAGATGAATGTGAGATGTTTTCCTGAGAAAATATTTCGCTTAAATTCTCTATTCACTGAGAATAGCCGAAAGCATTGAAATTTCACTGGTTTGAATAGAGTATGATTTGTCAAAGTTAAATGAAGATGTTTGCATTTTTTGTGAGACTGAAATTGATGTTTGGCTTTATTGAAGATTAGGATACAAAAGCTGTGAATTTCTCTTTAGGGGATCGTCCAAAGTCGGGTATATTTTAAGCTTCTGTATGCATATCCTTTGAACTCTAAATGATTAGGATTTGAACAAAAACAAAAATTCTAAAGATGAATTCTGCAGGATGTAGAGACAACGATTGGGTGCAGTTCTCATAAAAGGGCATATTATCATTTAATAGCATGTGTTGGATAAAAAATTGCTGTTTTGTGATATCCCTGTCCTGACACACCCTTCGTTTAGAGGTGAATATTTTCAATTATGATGGAAATGAGATTTGTCAACTTGTTCCATCGCTTCAGAATTACCTTCCTGTTCCGAAAGGTTCACCTTTTGGTCAATTGCAAGTCAAAAACTGGTGTATGACAGTGACCGTTTACAAACAATTTGGACAATGCCAAACTTTGAATAGGTTTTAGGAACTAGGGGCTGGCCTATAGTTTTGTATGCAATCTACATGTTTGTTTATTCAATTGAATTTCTTCAATGCATTTTAGAAGGAGAGGAGTGTCGAATTGAGAAACTGGTGCTAATATAGCAATGCAATGCATACTTTAAGGGGCAAGAGATTCATCAGAATTATAACAGATTATTTTAAACTTATTTTAAACACTTGGAGCAGGGTAAATCTCATATCTTTTGAATCTCAGGCAGGGTGATTTTGAGCCTCTTTTTCCCTTCAACAATATTATACGTCCAGTCAGATATTCACTTCAATTTTTAACCAGGAAAGACAAGTGATGTCCAAACAAGTACTACAAATTTATACAATTCAAATGAATAAATTCTGAACCGATCATATTAGACTCCGCGCATTTAAACAAATCTTAAATAATTTTTAAAAGATAATTAGCCTTAATATCATCGATCTCGTGAGCTAGGTTTTCTAACTATATGTAATTTGTGAAGAAAGCAATAAAACCTTATTCGAAATGCAATCACTGCCGATTAATGGAATAATAGAATTTCAGACTAGATATTTTTAGGAATTTTAAGAATGCATTTTGAGAGGAAGGAAATCCTATGGCATGCATAGCCCAGTGGTTTTGTAAAAGAATTCTGGATCCGCTGGAAGCTGGGTGTGCTGGTTCCACTGAATAAATAAACAATAGGTTTTTTAAACAAGTTTTTTCTAGTAATGAATTTGCCATGTACTTGTAGTTTCGTACGGTTGATGTCTTGTGAATAACATACTAACTGCGGGTATCGTTACACGATATACAAAAATGTACAGAGCGCTATAAAGTATTCTACAATCATGTTTGATTATTACACAGGATCCGGAATGATAATACTTTTCAAAAAATTTAAATGATCTTGATCTCTAATATAAAATCCAGTCCGGTAAGTTGCATTGTCGTCCGGTTGTGGTACTTGAGCGAGTAATACTAATTAATAATTTATAATGTCGCATGTACGTCTTCTAACTGCATGCATAATTCAATTCCAACTACTAACTTTAATTGGCATTGTATTTTCTCTTATTTCAGAGAGGATGAACCTCAGAAACTACCATCAGGCATGAATTCCAAAGACAGAACGGCTAGTCCAGCCAGAAAGGGCTCGATCCCTTCGGCGCGGCTTCAGAGTAGTAAACTTCCAGATATCAGCAATTTAGTCAACAATGGGACCATTTTAAATAACCGACCCGTGAGTGAGTTCCATCCCCCGAGTTCTATAGCTATTGGGGAAAATAATGGAACTGAAAACAAAACCACCCTAAAGATCCATTTGGTTGACGGAGGATTCAACGTAGTCAAATGTAGTGATACAAATGATATTAAGGTAAGTTTATAACTTGTTTCATTTTGATGACTTATGTTCGCCATGCTGACTATAGACAAAAAATGACCACAATTTTAAAGGTTCTTCTCGTTTTTTAAAAGAAATTATGCCATAAATCTTAAACCTCCTTGTAGTTTGGAGGCAATCAAAATTGCAGCAAAAAGTTGCTGGAAAGGAAATGCGTAACGCAATTCAGGATATTAAGTTCACTTTTGTTTATCCGTTTTTTCTCAGAAGGTCAGCAGTTATGATATGATCTAGGGGCTATGTAGCATGTGGATACGATTTATGAGCAATGTGAGTATTGTGAGTAAAGCAATAAAAAGGTTTTTACATCAGATGAAACTGGTTGTAAGGAAACTTTAAGTGGGTGGAACCTACAGGAGTTTGATACTGAAATTAAGCTGTTTCGTTAAAGTTACAGTTTATAAGTTTTTAAACATTTCACGATATAAGGGACAGAATTAGCAAAAAAAATCGAAGGGAAAGTCTTTGTATTGTACTATTTTCACCGACTTATCCTGATCGCATACAAACAATTCAAATATTATACTTGGAAACGCACAAACTTGTCAGTTTAAGGGTAAAGAACTTATGATCTGTAGAATCATGTTCTTTGTGTCCGTGTAAGGGTGAAAATATACAGTTGCTCAATGGGAAGAATGATTTGGTCAATTGGATTTATTCCTGGAGGTTTAATGTGGGGAGAAAATCGAAAATATTTCCCCTCTTTGAACCGATATACACAAGAAAGAGGCCGGGCGATCTCATCTTGAACTTCAGGCTGGACGGTTGGATACGATATCATTTCCAGAAACGTTGGATGTAAAAATCTGGAAGGGGCGTTTAGAAGGACTGATCAACGTTATGTAGTTGGAGTAGAAAGAGAGCATATCTAAAGAAATAGGACTTTCGAGTCGCTGTAAGCTGAATTATTTACTATATGTGACTTGCTGTGGTTAGAGCTTGAAGCCCTCTTCTCTGTCAATTGGCTTACGAAAACTTACAAAGATAAGAAAGAGAGTAGACCCTTCTTTATTCAGAACACGTCAAGCATCGGAGAAAGGGGAGATAATACAGAAAATTTGAAAATCAAATGTTGAATTTTCGATTCAGATTCGGAGATAGAGAAAGATGCACCTGGCTTTGTTGGAAAATCAAGCTCTCTAGGAAGGAAGAACTGTGACAGGCAGTCGAAAAACGCATAAGGCTTACAGTTTTCTATAGTTAGGACTTACGGATGAAATACTTTCTTGAAATATCCTTTTGGGATTTGGAAATTTTTCGGGTTTTGAATGAATTGTAAGAAAGAAAGGATTGCCAAATCCAGGACTAACAAACCATGCAGGGTTGAGGGATGATACGATCGACTATATTCGCTTCAGAAACAGAGTAAGGGTTGGATGTTGAATCTGAATGAAAAGGATGCATTTCACTCCAAACGGGGTTACATAGACTCAAGAGGACATAATAATATATTATTTTCTCGAATAAAAATATGCAACTTATGTACTGATTTATTTTACAATCCAACGGTTTATTTAAAGTCTATAGTCATGTATGATAATGATTTGAATGTAAATTCTGAGAGTCTACTACAATCGTGTTTTATTTGTTTCATTTAACAGAGTATTATCCAGCTCCTGACAACCAGACTAGCTCCAACTAGTACCCGGGCCTATCAGCACTTGTTCACGTTACGATTGAAGCATCAGAGTTCCAATGAAGTTTATTGGCTTCATCCTGACATGACCGTTCACCAAGTAAATTTTTACATACTTATATAACTCCTCCTGGCATAGCTTGAAGATGATATTCTTTGCTGTTATGATATTGTGTGTAGTTAATCGTGCTTCTGTTTAAAGGCTAAAAGACCTCAACTATCTCCTAGCATTGTTGTTGATTATTGACTTGCCTTTCTCTTCAAGCTGAAGAGGAAGGACATTCGATATGTTTGCACAATCCTGTGTGGGTGATATCAAAACACGCGATGAATTAGGCATACCATAGAAGTGAATGCCTTAGATCCGGTTCTACGGTTTTATTTCCTTGTTATAAAAGCGGTTCACTATTTTGTCCCCTCGATCTGTATTCAGAGACCTAACCGAAATGCAGTATGAGATGAGAAAACTCATTTTTTATAAGGACGCAACGAATGTGCAGTAGCAGTAGCCCTATTTTCAGGAAGGGGATCCGTTCAAATTCGATGCATAAGTTGATGGGATATGATATTTCTGTGATAATAAGCTGGCCATTATTTTTCTATAATGCAATTCACTTTTGAATCCATTCACTCTGTATGCACACTCTATATGCTTTAAGCCTACGCAAGTATTCGCCTGCATCCTGGGACTCCTGGTTTAAGTGTCCAATTCTAACCACATGCTCCATTTTCCATGAAAAAACGAGCTAGTTTGGAGGGTGACGAAGAGCATGGAATAAAAAAATAACCGATGATAGGAACGGAAGATAAAAAACAAATAGGAAGCTGAGTAATTTATTGAAGTGGCTCTACTTTATTACTTTCATCGTTTAATACTGTTTTGATAAGCACTTATGCCGAGCCGAGCGCATTGAGTTGATTTGACGAGGACATTAGTTTAAGGATAACCCCTGATTATAGACCTTTTGTGAGAATGGGTCACACATCAGGCTACTCGGATAAAATTGTCACATCATTCTATTTCCAAAAGCTATAGCTTCACAAAAGATAATTTCCTCAGAAAAATCTATGCAGTTGGGCTTAGCATTTATGGCTTATGATATGATATTCAACGGAATTCTGCCTTGCTTTTAACTTCCAAATCTCCCTCTGGGTTATTGAATTCGGATATTTTGTTTATTTTTCTAACCATGGGATGTTATTGTTGTCCTAGGTTCGGGAAAAGTACGACAAGAAGCACCCCAGTCCAGAATGGAGATACGAACTTCGGATCCGATACTTCATTACCGACCTGAAAACTCTTCACGAGAAAGACACAGTAACGTTCCACTATCTATATGATCAGGTAAGGATCAACTCAACGGTCTATTTACAGATTTCTTCCCCTCGTTAGTATCGTTACAGTAAATCATGCCGTCTGGTCTGATCTGCTTATCTTGTTATCTCTCCTCTCAAGTAGAGTAGTTGCATTAAATAAATAAATACAAGGAGAGGTTTCAACTGGAGAAAGACAGCCATTTCTGGACTTCGTTAAGATTATGTAGATTAAAACTGGAGTGTAAAAAAAATCTGCCTGAAACTGAAAAGTCTTGAACTTGAAGTCTTTATGCTTCTTTCCAACCCCGTTCCAGTCGAGAAAGGAAACGATAAGTTTAGTCAGGATAGGATGTCTTTAAAATTCTTCCTACGCTTTTAATAGAATAATAAAAAGAAGCGTTAATATTTCCGTAATTACTCCATATTTCAGCTTGAACGGCATGTCGTAAGATTTACTTATTGCATAATTTCTTAGGTGAAGGATGATTATCTGAATCGGGAACACGCAACCCTGAATCATGAAGTGGGACTTCAACTTTGCTGCCTCGCTATGCGTCATTACTTTAAGGATATGCAACAACTAGCTTTAGACAAGAAAAGCAATTTAGATTATATTGAAAAGGAAATCGGACTTCAAAAGTTTCTTCCAAAAGTCATCTTGACTTCTATGAAACAAAAGGCGCTGAGGAAGTTAATTCAAGCCAATTTCAAGAAGTTTACGAATTTAAGTGATAAGGACTGTATGATTCAGTTTCTGGAGGTTGTGAAAAGTGTTTGCAGATACGACCAGGAAAAATTCCGCTGTGCTCTTGGGGTAAGTTTAGATTTTTTTTCTTCATTAAAATATATCCCATAGTGTTGATAAGTATTACAAAAACCTACACGTTTGGAAACTATAATTGCTTCAACTTTGGCATTTATATTTACGATGGATTTAAACAATTGGAATTCGATTTAAAGAAATATCGATTGTCTTACTTTACCTTGTCAAGCAGAGATTACGTATGCCCAATAAAGACCTTGCAGAATCCATTCACGCCCAACCAAGGTTCATGAATTTTGCAGGTTGACAATCATATCATACAACATAGGAAGGTCGAGGTCATAATTTTTTTCTCATCTTTTATTGACCCTGCTCATTCTAGTTTGGTAGGCGTTGTTTAAACCAACAGTGCTAATTTACATGTGTATTTCTGATTGGTCATTGTTCTCTTACAAATTAGATTTTGCGATCAAATCAAAAGGTGTTAGCAGATACTCAATTGAGATCGACATGTAGACATCATCATTTGTCCATTGATTCCGATTTCTTATTTATGTGTCTCATAATATTACTGTGTAGGAGGAACTACTTTTTTGTAGCCATATTCTAGAAAACTGTTGATTCGTAATCTCATGCATAATGAAAAATACATATTATATGTGGATAAATTGATATACTACTACTTTCTCTATAATCCGTTTTTTACTTATATTCTGAGATTAGGGTGTAGGATAGGGCACTAGTCAGCCGAACCAGATGAAACCATTACAGGATATTGCACATTGCACAAAGCAAAATAAATAAGATACTAGCATTACTAGCTTCATCATCCTCATCATGAGGGAACAGATTGAGAAGATGAGATGTCAGATCTGTCAGGCAGACTCAAATAAAATTGGGACAAAAAAGTCTCGAAATTTCACACAATTCCTTTGTGTTTTCATCTTCATTAATTCTTGTAGAAGATGTGGTAATTCTTTCTTCCACTTGTCTTTCGTGGCTTCTTTCCAGTTGCTTGCATCCTGCTAAAACAATGTTCTCCGGGATGTTAAAGTCTGTTGAATTATAAAATCTCGGATGGAGAACAAGACGGGATGGAATTTTTCTTATTTTACGCCCTTCACACCCAACTCGGCTTTACTTTGTTCGGTCTTCAAGTTGGGTTACAATGTTTGGCATAACATTTGTCAGTAATTCACCGAGATACATCTGTTCTCAAAAGAATGAATGGGACTTTTATAAAATGGCGAAGTGACTTGGCACTTCTTCATAATAAGGCATGGCTAAATAGTAATAGAATCCAGTAGGGCGCTTTATTATGTATCGTAGATACATAATGCGAATGGTCTGGTGTCCGTCCGTCCGTCCGTCCGTCCGTCCGTCCGTCCGTCCGTCCGTCCGTCCGTCCGTCCGTCCGTCCGTCTGTCCGTCCGTAAACACGATAACTCGAGAACGGCTTAACTTTTTGAAATTTTTCTTTCGGATATTTATATAAGACATCCAAGCGGAGGTCAAGTTCGTTTGGGGGACCTTAAGGTCAAAGGTCAAGGGGGGAAAGGTCAAAGGTCAACATTTTTTCAAATAGCAACCCCCCATGTGTGATACATCGATGGAAAGCTATGATCAAGGGCTATTCAATGGTGTATATGATTTGGGGGTGGGGTCACCCCCTGACGGGTGGGGAGGGGCCAAAGAGGTCAAATTACAAACATATATGTGTGATACGTCATTCGAAAGCTACGATCAAGGGCTTTCGAATGACGTATATGATTTGGGGGTGGGGTCACCCCCTGACCTGTGGGGAGGGGTCAAAGAGGTCAAATTACAAACATATATGTGTGATACGTCTTTCGAAAGCTATGATCAAGGGCTTTCGAATGACGTATATGATTTGGGAGTGGGGTCACCCCCTGACCTGTGGGGAGGGGTCAAAGAGGTCAAATTACAAACATATATGTGTGATACGTCATTCGAAAGCTATGATCAAGGGCTTTCGAATGACGTCAATGATTTTGGGGTGGGGTCACCCCCTGACCTGTGGGGAGGGGTCAAAGAGGTCAAATTACAAACATATATGTGTGATACGTCATTCGAAAGCTATGATCAAGGGCTTTCGGATGACGTATGTAATTTTGCTCTATGGTTGGGGCAAATTGAGATTAATCATTTGATACGTCATTCGAAAGCTATAATCAAGTGCTTTTGAATGACGTATGTAATTTTGCTCTATGGTTGGGGCAATTTGAGATTTTTGATATTTCATGCATTTTTAATATTTTAAAACACAGTTTTCATTGTGAACATGTTTCGATGTGTATGAAACGGTATAAAAACGTTATATCTACGATACATCAGTACATTCGTTGGACGGTTTATTATGTATCGTAGATACATAATGCGAATGGGTCGGTGTCTGTCTGTCTGTCTGTCTGTCCGTAAACACGATAACTCGAGAACAGCTTAACTTTTTGAAATTTTTCTTTCGGATATCTATATAATACAACCAAACGGAGGTCCAGTTCGTTTGGGGTCCCTGCAGGTCAAAGGTCAAGGAGGGAAAGGTCAAAGGTCAACATTTTTTCAAATAGCAACCCCCCATGTGTGATACATCGATGGAAAGCTATGATCAAGGGCTTTCAAATGACGTATATGATTTGGGGGTGGGGTCACCCCCTGACGGGTGGGGAGGGGTCAAAGAGTTCAAATTACAAACATATATGTGTGATACGTCATTCGAAAGCTATGATCAAGGGCTTTCGAATGACGTATGTAATTTTGCTCTATGACTGGGGCAATTTGAGATTAATCATTTGATACGTCATTTGAAAGCTATGATCAAGGGCTTTAGAATGACGCATGTAATTTAGCTCTATGGTTGGGGCACTTTGAGATTTTTGATATTTTGTGTGTTTTAATCGTTTGATACGTCATTCGAAAGTTATGATCAAGGGCTTTCGAATGACGTATGTAATTTTGCTCTATGGTTGGGGCAATTTGAGATTTTCGATATTTCATGCATTTTTAATATTTTAAAACACAGTTTTCACTGTGAACATGGTCTGATGTGTATGAAACGGTATAAAAACGTTATATCTACGATACATCAGTACATTCGTTGGACGGTTTATTTACTAGGACATAAATGCGATCACTACTGCCATCGCAAAGGTTTTAGACAGTCACCACGGACTCCCTAAACTAGGGAAGAAATTGGGATAATGAAAAATGCAAAATCTAATGATGTTTTGTGTACCAATGACTATATTTGTTGTGACAAAAGGAAAAGGAATTTTAAGGAAAACGTTGTATTTTCCGACTTATAAATACCATGTGGACCATTGTGAGTGGCACAGCATCATACACGTACAACACACATCTAAAACTTTTCCAATTTCAGCACTTCCACAAATTGAATTGATAGAAATTGAATGTTGGATTACATCATTTTGTAATACTTGTACTTATACCAGACTAGTATTCAATCCTCCCAAAGAATTGTTTGCACACAATTAAGATGCGGTGGTTATAGAAGCATTATTGCATTTTTTTTTACAAATTTTGCCGAAATGATTCGTCTTTTCCATGTCTCCATTTTCCATTACGAGTGTATTTCCTTGCATTTTTCAATGGACAACTTATGGTGGTGGAATCGTTTGGCTTACAATTAGAACAAAACATCGGCAAGAATCTTAAGCTTTGTAGTTTCCGATCGTTAGGGAATAGTTTGGGGTTTGGATTGGCATCTTAAGCTGAAACTGAAAGACACTCTCATTGTGACAAATTGGATGAGAACGCGAGTGTTCACACCTTCGGCACTGTCATTTTTCTAATGATGCTTGTTAAAAGTACATGTTTTGGAATTTACGTAGATCCGGCTATCATTCAACAGTCTTAGAAATACGCGGTTATATCTAACAATAAGATGCATAGCTTCCTTGCAGCAGAATTTTAAAATGGACATTTAATCGTCTTAAGAAGCACATGTACGTTTTTCCGGATGTAAAAATTCAAGTCCAAAAATGACTATTTACTAACATATGGCGTTTAACCAGCCAGATTTTCAAGTTTGTAACACAATCAAAAGGTATTTTTGGCCTCAGTCTGGATAATTATAAAAATAATTTAATTTGCATAAATGTAAGCATTTTCGGCGTGTTTGGCCCTTGACACTTGGAGAAAGTAAAAGCTCATTGAACCTTACTGGGTGCTATTAAATGCAGTTCAACTAAAAGCATTGCCAGAAAAATAATGGTTACGCAATGATATTACCAAATTAATGAAGTCAATTATCAGGCAGACTTCCTCATGGTCATATCACAAAGTGTAGAGTCAGCATTATTGACTCAATTACACATTCTGATACGAAGCTAGCATTTTAATTTTAATAATCTCTGCCAGTGTTGATGGAACCAACCAGGGCAGGGTTCCTTTCCTAAAAAGTTGAATTAATAATCTACAAACTCAATCTTCCTGTTACGTTAGTTTCACATGGACAGAAGAGATTCCATAATTAAGGCAGAATTTAATACGAACGCCTACAATCAAGTAAAAACAGGGAAATTAAATTAGGTAGCCATATGAAGCTAAACTGTTGAAATTCTGTTTAGGAAACGTGAGTTGCACCTACAACTAAAGATTTTGCAAACACATGTGGCTTCTATTGTAATTTGATGCCAGACTTCCAGAGAAAGACTGATATGCGATGGGATTTGGGAACCTCGTGTACGTTGTACTTATTCACAACTGCAGCAACGTTGAGATCATGTTTGGCCATTAAAAAATTATAATGAGTCAGAACCCCTAATGATTTGTTTTGATGAATGCCTATGGAATTTAATCAATCTTCGGTTAGAGATGTGAGACTGGTATACGTGCTTGCAGATTTTGCATTTGTCATTGAAATTTATTGATTCACGTACAGCAAACTACTCAGGAGTACGAAGTCAGCTTTTAGAAATCAAAAGCATGCGACTTCACTTTTGTCAGAGTGGAAATAAGACTTGGATGAAGCATCTTGCATTGTGCACGTGTGTCGTCCTCTCCTATTCATCTTTTCAAAATGTGAAGGATGGGCTTTTTAATTTAAGAAATGATTTACTTTTCTTCAAGCATTGCCACAAGTTTGATAGGCTTAGCTATCCCTACCGATTGGAATTAAATATTAAATGGCACTGTAGGCCTGGAGAATGTGGAGTTAGATAATGTATGTGCAGTATGCGTTATTAATTTCCCTGTCAGAACGACTAAAGTATTAGATACACAACGGCACGCATGATTTGACGCCGAAACCATCTTTGTGCGTAAGTAAATTAATCGAGATGGCAAAAGTGTCATTAGGGAGCCTGACTTTTACATGGGAATCAAGGAACTGACCGCTGAGCGGAGATGGTGGAATTATGTTAAATACGCTTTTGGTGTAGTTATGCTATAGAGTATTTTGCCGACTTCTGTCACGCATCCCTGACAAAGTTGTAAAAAAAACTGCTGAAGATCCTCGGAATATTAATCTCCACAGTCTCCTCGCGAATAATAGTTTATACAAACTCTTAATTCATTTCCAGAGAGATTGATCATGTCTTCTTGTTTTTATAGGACCGTAAAATATAAAGAAGATAAATGGTGTCCATTTCAAAGATTTAATAGTTATTGATTGCTTACAAGACAGGCAGTGATCTCTGACACTCCTTTTGGCCTGTTTTTTTTTAAAGAGGCACTCTCCTGAACTACTTTACTGTGGAATCGAACGCGCTTCTCTGTGTACTTTTGGTGAATGGTGGGGAAAAAGACAAGATGAATGACCTATCCAAATTCTGAATTTTGTTTAGCTAGTTATTAAGAGGTGAAACCTCTTATTAAAAAGACTTTGTCCGTCCGTCCGTCCGTCCGTCTGTCTGTCCTCGTCGACGATAACTCGTGAACGGTTGTAGTTTTTCAAATTTTTTTTTCGAATACATGTTCCCTGTGTCCATACGCAGCGGGAGTTCAAAATTGGGCGAAAACGACCACACCCCCTGGGGTTTGCCCATCTACCCCAATGTTGAAAAACCACCACCATCACACACTACAACAGTATTACATGCCCCTATACACAATACCTTCAGGCCACACGTACATATTGATATATATGAACCGTGTAACCGTGCACACACATACGGGATCACCCCAACTCGCCCCGGGGCGCGCCCCACGGGGCATTTTGGGGCAAAATGAGATTTCAACGCTATATTGTAGCCACATACCGTGCAATGTGTAAACACATACGGGATCACCCCAACTCGCCCCGGGGCGCGCCCCACCGATCATTTTGGGGCAAAATGAGATTTCAACGCTATATTGTAGCCACATACCGTGCAATGTGTAAAAACATACGGGATCACCCCAACTCGCCCCGGGGCGCGCCCCACGGGGCATTTTGGGGCAAAATGAGATTTCAACGCTATATTGTAGCCACATACCGTGCAATGTGTAAACACATACGGGATCACCCCAACTCGCCCCGGGGCGCGCCCCACGGGGCATTTTTGGGACAAAATGAGATTTCAACGCAATATTGTAGCCACATACCGTGCAATGTATACAGAACATGTATTTGTACAACATGTACAACGGGTACTTGTACAACATGTACAACGGGGACTTGTACAACATGTACAACGGGTACTTGTACAACAAGTACAACGGGTACTTGTACAACATGAACAGCGTGTACTTGTACAACATGTACAACGGGTACTTGTAGAACATGTACAACGGGTACTTGTACAACATGTATCACGTGAAGTTAACCTCTGTTTAAATCGTTCGTGTATCGGAGAGGTTTCACCTCTTTCGTATGTGCGTTTGCAACGGTTTATTCTCGCTACTGAGATGATATTTATGAGAGTATTTTAAAGGCAAGCGTGAGTGTAAGGACCCCTAAGACGCTGGGGTCATGTTTGTCCAACTAGTACTCATATGATTGTGATGTTTTGTTGTTGGTAGCTCACTTGAGTGTTGTGCATTTGTTGGTCTATGCAAATTTGTTATCCATGGACAAAAAATAAGCAGGGATGGGCCAGGAAGCTTGTTCTGTTTTGCATTTCCAAGGAATGATGTATCAACGTGTTTGCATCCAGTGAAGTATGGCATATAAGTGTGTATGTACTGCTGAACAGTAACTTTGACACGATAACTATTATTTATTTTTATTTTGTATATTGTATGTGTGATATGTAAATTATTATTATTTATTCGAATGAAGACAGGTAATTTTGCCTCCCAGATTTGCAGTTTTGTTGCACATTTATTTTAATCGCGTGTAATTCTGTAAGGTTTATAGGTGCTTGTTTGACTTCAGTGTGTGAATTTGAATTGCTTTATTCAGTTTCCTGTTAAGTGACGATGTTGGTGGTCTTGTGGGTATGAAATAATAATTAATGAAAGAGCTCATCCCCCTTTCCCTTGGACCTCTCGAGGTGGTCTTCGTGAACTCTGAATTTCATGAGTGTAGGGATGTACTTGAGTTTTATTTTTAGATCGCAGCCTTATCATTTCTGGATTATTCTTACAATATTCGAATATTTGTCCTTATAACGCGCTAATCATCATTCATCATTACGCAATTTTGTTTGCTAATCGGTTTTTACAATTCCAAAATGAATCAAGGACGCTAGCGTTGGTTGGCCATAAAAGTTGGTAATCAGTTGTCCTCAATATTGAATAAGGTCTCAAATCTTAATACAAGATCTGTATTTTATTGTAAACTCAAAGCCGTCCTTATTTTATAGCTGGGCGCATTCATTACATGCGATTGATGAGTGTAATTTCGTGTGTAATAAGACTTTGTCGGGATGTGGTTAAGTATGGTAATGTATTTAAATTGCTTCGTCTACTCGTAAAATTATACCCAGTCCATCATTTTGAGGTCTTCGGGGACGTCCATTGAATGGACTGCTTATAATGATATTTCATCTCATTAGCCTTCACCATTAATAATGATCTAATGTACTAATTCATCAGCGTCCTTGTTTATTGCAAGATCAATTTTAATTTCTTCCACACTTCTACTTTCCACAAGGTCTGTAATTATTCCAAAGGAAATTTAACTCCCATCTTTCACTGTCTTTTACCACACTCGGCTCAGTAACAATTTTTTTTAACTTTATCTGCTAATTTCTGGCTGTTGACTGTTAAAATTTGTGGAATTTTTGTAATTGCCAATTTAATATGCCGACAAATATATATTGATAAAAATCTTGAAGTTAGTGCAGTTATTCAAAGATTCATAGGAACAAAATCAAGTGTTTCCTCTTTCTTAGTGCCGACATAATAAAACCATTTCAGGGAGTGTAAAATAACATGGAAATACTAAATGCCTGAGCAGTTAGAAATAAAATATATTCGTATTTGATATGATTGTGCATTGGGGCTGAAATGAATTTATGGATTAAGTCTTAAATACTAAAATGGAAAGTAACAAGGGTTCGGAAAATACAATAAATCTCTTAATCCTGCCCTTTTTAGTCATTAATATTTTAAGAGACCAGTTTAACCTTTTTTGGAAGGTTGAGTATATTGGATTAAGAATTATGGAATTAAAGATTGCCCAATGGAGTTGTCAAGTTCCATGAGCATCTTATTATTACTGTCGTAAACGATGGTATCTTCAAAATACAATAACCCATAAATAAGGTGAAGAATGGGTTGATGAATTGAGATATTATTACCAAATATAATTTATTAATCTGTAATATGTTTTATATTCTAGTCGGGGTGGTCTGTTCCTATCGAGCTTTTGGTTGGTCCTGAAGATGGTATAGCCTACTTAACGGAAAGAGCGATTGAGGTAAGAAAAATGACTGAAACTATAATGAACTGTGTCCATTGCTTTGATAATATTAAAAAATCTCTGAAAATAAGTTACAATTTGTATTTGTAGTTATTCCATGTTTGTAATTCCAACAAATCTAATACGTATATGTATTGTAAACCATGGAATATTATTTCAACTTACGAACAACAGCTAAAACAATTATAAAAACTTTACAAAGCATAGAATGGGCTATTCTGCACAACCAACCCCTGCGATTATCGATTTGCACAATGTATTTACTGGACTTCCCTTAGCTAAAAGCTTTTTCGTTTAAAGTATATCACGGTCTAAGGTCTAAGTTTCGACTTTGTTATAATTATTCTATAAACTTTACTGAATCAATTTGTGATAATTAAATTGGTTAGCTGGCATAAATGAAAGGACGTGTCAAATACGAACGCATCTTGGCCTTTAAAATGAGGTTTTTATCTTCTGACTTACCTCCATTCCATTGTGCTTGATGCACATTCTAAAGATATCCCGACGCATTTAACGAATTCATTATAGAAATAGCCAAGTTATGCTTTAGACTTCAAAGTTAAGTTAGTACCCATCAAATTCAACACCTTTATATTACGAAGTGAAAGCCGGCTAAAGATAAGCCATTGTTTGGGTAAACGGGAAATGTTTTATCACCATCGGTGAGGAAGATAATCTGTTTGAAGGCACAAGAAATACAAAGCACCTAGTAGATTTCAAAACCCCCTTCCTACAGAAATTGAATTTAAATGGAGATTGATTTTTAAGCATTCGCAGTCTTCTTAAATAGAAGTTATTACTCCATCATAAAAACGACTTCATGGCTCATTTCTAAGCTTAGAATTGCGGATTTGAGAAATTGAAGCGTAGAGACTGTTCCTTAAAACTACTGTTCTTAAATTTATGGACATGTGGATGGATAAAGAAAAAAGTGCGAAGGATTTCTTAAATCTAAACCAAAGCTGTATAAGGGATTTTTTCGAAAAACTGGTATATCGTTCCAAGTTCCGACCTTCTCTTTTAGAAGCGATAGGAATTACTCGGATGCATTATTGCATGGAGGGGGGACAAAATGACATTTTATCCGCCGAATCATAACATGACATCTTCATCTCCAATAAGTTGATGGTGCGAAGACACTACCGGAAGATGAAATGTCTTCACTTATTTCTCGTAAGAATATCTGTGGAGGGGGAGGCGAAAAGATATTGTAATATAAATGCCTCCCTCGTTTAATGCTATCTTTATGTGATCCACTCCTTAAATCCGAAAAAGTGATTTAGATAGCCTTAATGTCACATTGTGTGTCGGTATCAAGAAAGTCGGTATACAACTCCTGCCAGTGCAGTCCTGCCATTACATTTCTCCCAATAATCCGTCTTGAGAACCTGCTTGCAGGCAGTGCAGTGTTGCTTTCAGACCCCATTCAACTCGTATATATTTTTGGTGTAGATGAACTCCGTTAGAACCTTTGCATGGAGATAGAAAACTGATGAGGTTTCAATAAAAGTAAAGTCTGAAAAGTATCGTTTTGCAGAGGAAGCAGGTTCAGTCTCCGTGGTTCTTTGATATGAACGGGCCCTTTCATTCAACAGACGCACGAGGAGTTTACTTGCGTAGAGCTCTCGAAGAATGCGTACACTTAAGATAGAAACAACCGTTTATGTTTGTAAGTAAGTTTAGGTTATCCAGAAATAGAATTGCCCAATCCGATCCATTGAAGACACACAGCGTAGGAACATCCATTAAATACCGTCATGCCATCATCGCCGGAACTCTCGAGCAAATAAACCTCTTTCCGAACGCAACTTTTTCGAGTATAAATTGTGCGTGTTCAGTCCAACCCGTATAAACGGAGAGAAGAAGAGTTGACTTGAAAAAATCTTGACATTATATTCTGTTCCTGTCAGTTCTGTCTATCAAAAGAGCTAGTTTTCACTCAGATCGTCAATTTTAAAAACTTACCAACTTTATTGAGATAAAGTGAATGTGAAGCTTGGGTTTTCGGAAAGAAAACAAAGAGATTTTTCTCCCTTTCCAAGTAAGTACCCGAGATTCGAGAAAAGAAAATAATAGGAAAGGAAGTATTTTTCCAACCTTATTTATTGAATTCAATAGTAGCATTGTATCCCTATATATAAGGTTTAAGGATTCCTTGTAACGTCGGCAGATTTCCTGAAGTTTATTGTGGCTATTCAACATTATTATGCTCTTCTCAAGAAGTTTGAATCAATGGTCAGGTTTGTAAAGTATTCCTTACAAGGTGATTCAACCCTAACCTCGGGAGATATTGGTTCCTACCCTGTGAATTTATTTGGAGAAGATGGGTTTCGTTTCCGTCTTCTAAAAAGTTTTGAAGCCGTTCATGAAAATGTATCTGACGGTAGCTTGTATGCTTTTCTATTTCTCCATCGAATAGATGAATGAAACTTGTGTTTCAAGATCTGGTTGAACTAAATTAATACTGGAGTTTCCCTTGTGGTTTGATTTCAACTCAAAGTTTGGAAGATTCGAGTTGAATAGATAGAGGTAGACGATCATAATAAGAATTTCAAGAGCCTTTGCATTAGAACAGAGAATACAAAAAGTGAAAAGTGTGTCTGCCAAGCTGTCTATTTGGTAGAAAGATGGTCTGAAGAGTTTTCATGATATCAAGTCACGAAAATCATTAGAGTCTTGTCCACCTCGTTGAGATCAGAATATACTGCTGGTTGATTGTCGACGTAAGTTGAAGTTAATCTTGAAAGATATAATATCACTCTTCTTCCTCTGCAGTCTAGAATATCAAAAGTATATAAACATGAACATAGAACCTTGCGAGAGGGCTAAGGTTAATAAAATGTTACCACATGTGATGTCAAGTATGAATGGATATGTATAAGTTAAGTACGGCCTGTCTTCTGGCTTGTCGGCATCTTGAGATGGGATTTTTTAATATTACTGCATTATTGACATGCGATTAAGTCGACATAACATGGTGAAATGGTGAATGCGGCTGGAGCGTAATTATGTATGTTAGAGGGTTTTAACTTTCGTCGGGGTTCAACTTAAAAAATGTCAGTGTCAAATGTCAAACCAACTCTTTTGAATTGATAGGCATGGAATGGAGTCCCTGTCCTTAAATATACTTAAACGCCAGGAACGAGTGCCTTGGGACTTTATTATCACACTCTTTGTGTGTCCAGGATGTTTAAATAATGATACACGTACTTTTATTGAGGTGTTTCATAATCACGCAATATTGCCTATTTAGAATTGTCGTTGAAAAACAATTTTAATCGGAGGCTGTGCGAGGAAGAGAATATTTTTTATGCGAAAAGATCCAAAAGGAGCCTGATGATTTACATTTACGTTATTATTTCTCTAGAATTTTAATAGTTCGTATCAGTTGATCATGGGTTTCAATCATACGAATACCTATTTGTATTAAAAGTGGTTGTAGATTGTGAACCCAGAAGATTTTGGAATCGGGTTCTTTAATCGATTCATATCTGATATCGATGCGATCCAATCGTGAGGCTGAGACTACAATAATCTGAACTGTCAGGCGAACCAATCTACCATTTTCTCATCTTTGCTTTTGATCAGAATAATTTGTTGTTGATATTGATATGTAAGGGATTTTACAAGCCTTGCGTAAGCTTTTATCTGCAGCCCACATGTTTTTGTCTTAGATTTTGGTATTTGAATTAGCGTTTGTTGTATCGGCTTTCGCTGAAGGTGGGTTGTTTCATTTTCCAATTTTTGTAACAATGCCCTTGAGGTACTACAAGAACCTAGAATTACATTAGCAGTATTGCAATTAGGCATTCCGGGGTGTAAAACTATAACTATACAGCGCTGGCTGGGAAACACGAAAATTGTGGCTAAAGAGTTTGTGCACAAAATTTGTAAACAATTTTGTTAGATTCGGGAGTTTCAGTTGATGAAAAGCATTGTATCATGATCAAACGATGTTGAATTAATCCTGTGGGGATTTCGTTATGTGGATAGAGGACCCATTTAAATATTTATATTCATCGGTTATGTAAAACTTATGATAAGTCAGGATTTACCTGCAAGAGTAATAATTATATATATTCCTTTTAGGTATATTTAAATTTTTGTAGTATCTTAAAATTCTAACGTTATCTACAATATATTTACTTATGCATTGGTTTAAAACCAATCATACAGCCCAAGCAGAAGGATTTAATTTTCATATGATTTGATATATATATTTTTTTATAAATCTAATCGGGTCGGAATCCAACTAAAATTTAAAGTGTTAACAATAAGCATTGGTTGGTAAAATGTTCAGGTATGTCGGCTAGCTATCTTTTGCATCTGTAGTCAGTGCAAAATCATAATCTATCATATCGTGTTAGATCTACAGATTGGCTCAGTCCGCTTTGAATTTGAATCTAATTGTAGGTCCTATGCATATCCATATAGATATTGATCGCATAATAACTATATACGAATGATGATATTCTATCAACCAAACAACTGGATGGGTCTTGTTTGAAGTTGTTTGTAGCGCTAGGCTATAGTTGCTGCAAGCTGATCTACTATGCTAATTTCCAAAAAACAACGTGGTCGTTTGTCAGAAAATTAGTGAGAAGGCTTTTTAAGTTCATCCCGGGGCCCTTTTCCAACTTATTTGCAAATCAGGTCATTACCATTTAATTGACGGCATGTTTATTTTTCTTGAGTCTCGGGATAACTGTGCAGTATTTTTAATCTCGACGGCGATGGTGTTGCAAGATAAAAATTTGGAGCAGTTTGTTAAGCCCGAAATAGCCAAGCAGGCGTTTGTAATGCAAGCGCAGATGAGGTATTTCATATTTGTGCTAGTTATATTTGTTTAAAATACGATTTAAAAGCCATTTTTACATTTACTTAGATTGAAATAGGCCAGGCCCTGGATAAAAAGTATTACTGATGTCCACATTCACTATGAAAAATTTGTATGATTGCGTACTCGCGTGAGTATTGCATATTGAAAACCCTGAGACCTGTCCTTTAGGTCATCAATCACATCCAAAATAATGTGGATCATAATTTGTCTTGTCCCAACCCGGAGTTTAATATTATGTCCAGGAAATTGATATCGCGTGAGAGGGTTGAAAAGTTTCCCCTTCCTATTCTCTTAGTGTAGTTACTAGTGTGTAGGCACACATCGCCTTAATTAACTCGGTGAATATTTACTTCAATCATACAGGCCATATGCACTCGGCCAACCTTATTCCATATGCAATAAGCTGTATGATCACAGCTCGTTTGCAAACGAGATTGTTGGCTTATTTCAAAGGAAACCAAGATGTTTATGAAGATTTATTTTTAAAAAGGGAGATGAACTCCGTATAAAAACACCTGGAGTGATAGGAGGATAGAATGTTTACTTTAGTATAGGTCCTTAACTCCTCTGATATCCTGAGAGATACTCTTTTCAATCGACAATCGACGGGGTTGCTCCCAAAATTTCTATGGTCCTATATTCTCTTGAACGAAATAGGTGACTCCAAAATCTAAGAAAAAACGAGGTCGAATAAAGAAGGAATAATTACTTTCAAAATGCTATTTTAAGATCTTAATGTCAAAATACATTAACCCAAGATCGAAATGAGGGCACGGACAACTCGCACTCTCATCAGTCTCATCACGCCCAAATTTATATCTGGCAATAACAACTGCAACCAACGGCACGGCACTGCATTTCCCATCAAACCTGATGGTCCAAAAGGAACAAACTCTATATTTCTCTTTCCAAAGTTTTCTCTGCCCAATCTCTCTCGAGTGCTAATGGATCCAAGTAATTATTGCTAGTCTGCGGTCTATATCAAGGGATAACTAACATCAGTTTTGTATTGTTTTCGCCTTTTCGGCTCTATACTATAATACTATATATATACTCTCTAACCGGTTCAATTATCCTTCATTTCAGCCGACGAAAGCAGCGGACTTTGGTGCAGTGAAAAGTATTCATACCCTCGTGTCGGAGTGTGAAGCGCATAAGAAAGCAGTGCTGCAGTTGAGGATTTCTGGAGCGTCGGAGTGTCTCACAATAACGTGTCCCTCATTGACGGAAGCGGAGAGCATGGCTGACCTTATAGACGGCTACTGCCGGATCCTCTCCCCCTCCCATTCATCCCTCTGGACTCGAAAAGGTAATTCTTTATTCATTCCATCGACTCAATTTCATCTCTTCTCGGAAAAGAAAGATCACAGATGAGGAACTTCTGCTTCCTATGCATTTCCCATACGAAAAACACAAACTTCTACAACTACAACGTTGCGGGGTTATGGTATGGTGAGTTAGGGTGACTCTGGACTCTGGAGTGTGAAGACGAAGGAAAGTGTGATGGCATGTGAGTTTATTTTTTTCTTGGATGAAGCCAACCACATATTATAGGAATTCGTGTCTTTCATGTGGAGGATTCCGCTTGTCTCTGCTGTATATCGTAGTACTTTCACTTTCCTAAATTCCTTTCCGATTGGCAACCTTAGAGAAGCAACGGGAAGTAGGATCTGTCCTGTCCATTGCATTAGTTTGTTGGAATTGCGTGAGAAAAATATCATTCCTACGCCTAGAGTTTTTATTGCGTACTTTTACGGGCACGGAGGGGTCGTTTCGATGTTCAAGAAACATTAGGTCCTAACTAAGTAAACAATAAAATTTTCCGGCTATGTTCCACTAGTACTAGTACTAGTAATTGTCACCCGACGAAAAACCCGATCTTTTTGAAAGAGCCTGACAATTACCAAAGTGGACGAAGACCACGTTGGAGAATCATACGTTGTACGTTGTATACGTGTGGTGTGGATGTGGAATTGTAACCGTCGACGGTGATGAAACCAGTCGAATCGACTCGTGCCGTTGGATATAAACGGCAAAATGATTTCTTCTGGTAAAGATGCTGAATATAGGAAATAGACACGTGTTATACCCGGTTTGTTCATGGTCATAGAAGTCGACAAGATTCTTTAGCTGAAATATTAATGGGACTTTGATGAATGTCTTGCTTTGGGAACCACCGGCAGGCTACGTGAGGTCGCAGTTTCATCGAACTTTAAAACAAAACAAGATTTACAAGTGAGAAGCCCGACAATCCAGGTCTTAAATTCCCAGTTCATTCATACCTAAATAAATGTTCTGATGCATTTTAAATCAGGAAGAATAAGCTTTGTAATAAAGTTTACTGTTGAATTGTTGATATCCAGCAGTTCTAGCGTCTTATAAGGAAATCCTAAGATTTAGACGGAAGGTGAATTTAAGCAATAAATTTCGGATTTTGAAATATTAATCTAGTACTACAGATTGTGGCACATCCCTTCCTAGAAGCTAGTACCAGGGAAGGGAACATTTACATGAAACAATGTAAACCGCACGTGTTTGCATTATAGCCAGGGAGTTGTAAAGTATAATCCAGCAATAACCGAGATTATCCCTCACGTAAAATATTAAAAACGTTATGGCCTTCCTTACCTTTCTTTTCTTTCGGCACTTCTCAGCTGGAGTCATAATCATATCCGTTTTTGCACCTTCTTCTTCGGTGATGGGGAAGACGATGATGATGATGTTGATGATACTGACTGACGAAGATGATGAAAACCGCATACCGTGTAATAAAATCACTGAGCCAGGTAGCTAGATGAATAACCTGGGTGCTTAAATTGATGGTTTGATGGTGATATGATGCCATAGACAAAGAATATTTTTTTCGAGAATCCGATACAATGCAGAAGTAGAAGAGTTTAGACATAAAAACAAAACCTGGTTTCATCTTCATCTTTTTGTTGGGTGGCTACTGGGCTGTCGTAAATGAAGGTTGAAAGATCATTAAATGGTAGATTTACATTCAAATTACTTCTCTAATATGAATATTTTATGTTCACCTGTTCACCTGTGCGCTTCAAAATTAAACAACTGAAGATGAGACAGTACGTTACTTAGCATTCGTAAAGAAAGACTCAGTTTTTTTTCTTCATAAAAATTGGTAAAAAAGCATGTGGCTTCAGATATTTCTCCTTCGTATATAATGCATATTTTTATTCTATGGATGATTACATTGTCAGTTAAAAAACATAAAATGATGGGATGATAGCTGAGTAAGCTCGTTAAGAAGTAAGAACAAGAACCAAGACTTAGAAGCATGTATCACGAGATCACGACATAGTTATAATATATTTTATTTGTACCTTTAAATGGTTTTAAATTGTTAAGGTATGTATATAATACAGAGATTCGTTTGGATTTAAGAAATTTGGCTTTTAATTCACCTTAAAACAGGATTTTTTACACTCAATAATATTCGATTGTTTTAGTTAGGTAGATTTCTTTGACGTTTCATGAATGAATCATAAACCCATGCCTCTTTGTAAGTATGTTCTGAATCTGCCTTGCAGAATTGCAGATGCATTCACAGTAACTTTAATACAGCGACTGTGTATGACAAACGCCATTCTTTTGCACTCATTGTACCTAACGATAACTAATCTTAAGTCCAAATATTATGAATTTCAAGCCGCTACATTGAGGACTTGTCCGTGTCTCAAAGGTTCGACCGCATTATATATTATATATATCATAAAACCCATTTTTTTAATTCGAAACTTCTAGGATTGGATTATTTTTATTTATAATTTATTTAGTCCCGTAATTTATGTCACGATTTTTTTTTATTTGAGGAACACTTGGATTTTGAATCTAGATATTGCCAGTAGCATTAATTCTCTGAATTTTTTTTAGATACTCATCTACCAAGAGGTCGAAGCCTGAGTCGCAACGCAAGTGGATCTAATAGTCCGGTCGATTTTAACGGCCGCTTAATGTTGGACGACTATGCTGAAATCGTCGATGAAGATGGAGACTACTCAATTCCTGCCAGTATGCAATTCATTTTTTGTGGGCACTTATCTGCAATTATCAATCGCAAAAATGATGTTTAACATAAAATACTGAGGCTCGACTTTAAAAAACGCTTGTACAAGGTACAACGAACGGAGCCATTGAACTTTTAAGCGATTATTGATGGAAATCAATATTTCCGTTACCGATATATGCGATGGATTTGTCTTGATTAATAAATGTGGATTTATGTGTATTGAATTTAATATAGTATATAGAATATTAGTGCCTTAAAAATTATTAATGGATTGAATTGGCCCTTCTTTAGCACACGACTACGAGCTGAACAGGACGAGTGTTGAGCTTGGAGAAATCATCGGACAGGGACAGTTCGGAGATGTTCATCAAGGAGTTTATCATACCAAAGATAACGAGCAGCTTCCGGTTGCCGTAAAAACATGTAAAATGGACGCGGATTCTGCTATGACTGATCGGTTTCTTGAAGAAGCATGTAAGTTCAAACCCATGCCATGCTGTTGTTTCTCTAGAACATAGAATGGATTTTAGATTTATGTAAATGAAAGTACAATTTAAGATCTCAGCTCATATCCTGGAATATCTTGAACATGTTACACATTTTCCAACCAACTATAATTAGGTCAGCCTCACCCTCCAGGGCGGAATGATATCTCCATCAGAGATCTCGTCAAAATTGTGACGTCTCTGGAAATGAGAAAAGGGGTTTGTACAATGAGTTGTCCATGTAAATTTAGGTGTGTAAGTTTTGAACATTCGGGTCTGCAGTTAGGAAACTGTTTTGGTTTGGTTTAGGCACATGTAGACAAATTAGCATATCTATAAATTGAGCAGTGGATAGAGATTACATGAACCAAACAAAATGGTAATAATAATTTGAGATGTGTATACAAGCAATTTATATGCATCACCCTGATCAGGATATATACTTTGCAAGGCCATTTTTGTATTCGTCGGATTTTTATATAATTGTAACAATACGAAAAACTCAAGTTGGTTGTTCAATGTTAGTGGTGATGGTGAGTCATTCATTAGCATCAAAATATGGAGGTCCAAACAAAGCACATGCTATAAAATTGTGAAGATCTCATGAGCCTATTGGGCCTACAGATATAGATATACGTTTGGGATAAGGGAGACTTGGTACCGTTTCAGTACGAATAAAATGCTGCAAGCCAAGTGCAGGCTTTAAATAAGTTTGTTTAAAGTTCAATTGACTTCGTAAGTAGGATAATACGGTAGTTAACGGATAGTATGAAAATGGAAGATGGAAGTTGACAATCCTATTAACTGAACGAGGCTATGCCGATAAATTCAAAATGCAATTCAAGTGATTTAATTAAAATTCCCTTTACAGATATCATGCAACAGTTTGACCACCCCCATATTGTTAAGCTGATAGGGATTTGCTCAGCGGCACCGATCTGGATTGTGATGGAATTGGCCGAATATGGTGAAATGAGAGCTTTTCTTCAGAAAAATCGACAAGTTTTGGACTTGTCTACTCTTATCTTACACTGCTATCAACTTTCCACTGCCCTTTCATATCTAGAGTCGAAGAAATTCGTTCACAGGTCTGTTAGAACTGAGGATCATTCTAAATTACGATTCTTAGTTTGGCTTCTAAAAGATATGCTAATTTTTGTTTTTATTACAGGGACATCGCGGCAAGGAATGTTCTCGTTTCTGCCCAGGACTGTGTTAAATTAAGTGATTTTGGACTAAGCAGGTATGTCAAATCATAACAATTTAAAATTACAGGCTACAACGGGAAATGGAACCATCAGTTCGATTCTTACAATTGCGCTTATTGTAATGCTAGTTGGTACAAACAAGAAGCTCTAGGAAATGTTCATATATAATGAATGGGTAAAATGAATGATTACAGGTGGGTGTCTGAAGATCAGTGTTATTACAAAGCCTCAAAAGGAAAGCTGCCCATCAAGTGGATGGCCCCAGAGTCTATCAATTTCCGGAGATTCAGCTGTGCAAGTGATGTTTGGATGTTTGGTAAGGAACATGATGTTCTCGTTTAACTATGTCAAGATCAGTTGCATACGGTTTTGGCCGTATAAGTAAAAATAAAATGATTCGCTGTAAAATTTAATTCGTATTGAAGACTACTCAAACGTCTGTAAGCTGTCGGTATTTGACGTTTATTATGCATTGATAGAATGATATACGACTTTTGATCACCCGATAGTGCAATGAAATCAAGTTTTATCAATATGAATCTTGGTTCTCTCTGAGTGTTCTTGATGCTTATATGAATATTATATGTATGATATTGTCTAAGTTTATTATTTGTGCTTGAGGGTGGTATTCCAAAGATTTAAAGATTTGGTTTTGGAATTGACATGTAGGTGTGTGCATGTGGGAGATTTTGATGTTTGGTGTGAAGCCCTTCGCCGGTGTTCAAAATAATGATGTGATAGGGAAGATTGAAAATGGAGAGAGGCTACCACTTCCCCCCAATTGTCCCCCAAGGCTTTATGCTCTTATGTCACAGTGCTGGTAAGTTTCCAGTTATTAACGAAAACAAATACAAATGACTGCCAACTAAATCCGTTTCCACATTTCAAATTTTATTTACGTTGAAAGTAAATATGAACTGAATTTATTTCCAGGTCGTATGAGCCATCCAAACGTCCGGGGTTTCAACATTTAAAGGAAGCTCTTTAGTAAGATATGTTTTACTATATTATGCTAATTTGTATGGAAGGTAATCCATCACTCCAACAGTTGTTCAGAGATTTTTTTGCGTACGTAGTGAAACTTTGATGGAAGAACGACAGCAGCAGAAGGATATGGCTCGAAGGGAGAATCGGCGTCTCCACACCATGTCATGGGGTATGTCATATTTTAATATGTGGAAAACTCGTCTGTAACGTAATGAATGTTTCAAATAAATTGACGAGTTGTGTTTGACGGCATATCAGCATCTTCGGCGTCCGATGAACAAGCTCCACCCAAGCCTCCAAGGATTGAACGGCCGCCAGTTTTAGGAGAAATCCAACAACAGCAAGCAACTCCGACCACATACATCGTTGCCCAAAACGCGGAAATCCTGACCCAGCTTATGAGAGAAAGTGAACAAAGAGGAGTTAACCCGTCCGCATATTCGACGCCGGCATCCGCGTTCAACACTTTATCGGTAGATTTTGTTGGTGGAATTGGAACATTGGGCTCACCCAAGAGAAAACTCAAAACTAAATTATTTCCCAATCTGTCTGTCGATCAACAAGCGACAGGGGAAGGGGGAAATGTACCAAGTCAGCTCATGATGGACGGGGGTGCAACTGCTTTGCTCAATCAAAATTGTAGTACCCTGTCCAGCCTAGGAACAATGAGTACTAGTTCTAGTTCTGACATTTGTAACATGTCCTACAGTACTCCTAGTGGCTCCAAACCAGCCTCAAATTATGGAACTTTAGATAAGGTTTCTGAAAAGTTTAAATATATCAGTGTGCAATAATGCATTGAACATTTTTGAGCAGTTTATGTCTAAGCATGAGACTATATCTGTTAAAGCATTTTTTGTGTTTTGTGATTTTTAAGACATTTTTTTTAGAATGTTGTAAACTGCACTGGCGAAAAGGTCATATTTTTACCATTTTGACCTGAGTATCTTCATGAGCTGGCTGCTCGGGTAGAGACCATATAGACTTTTGTGTTTTTTGAAATATTTTTGGTTTTGGATTTTTTATTGGTGAGGGTATATTTTTGAAACGTTAGCTATCACAATTTGAAACAGTTCAAAACATTTAATAAGTGCACATTTTATATTATTTGTGGCATTTTCGTATATATTTTTATATTTTTTTTCTTTTATTGATTGCAAGATTGTGATAGCTCAACTGATTTATAATCCTAAAATAGTTTTGTAAGTTATTAATTTTACAATGTGTAATAACTGTGTTTGCATGAACCTTTTTTGCCGAAATGTACAATTTTGCAAGCTTATTGTAGAATTGAAAAATTATTTGGTGATTGTGTCTAATAAAGTTTAATCCATACTTGTATTGCTGCGCTCAACAGGATCCAAAGAGTAGAGGAATTGATGGAACTGAAGTGGAAATGAGGTACAAACAAGAACTGGAACATAAACTCAGGGAACAGCAAAAGCAATCGGAAGAAGATAGTCGATGGTTAGCTGAAGAGGAAAGCAACTTGGTAGGCAAAATGAATTTCTTTGTTTATCATTTTTAAGATTTTTATAGGAATAGTTCCAGTACATCTGATTCTGAATATGCATATTATTCAGGCGTACTCGATGTATATGAGAAAATAAAGTTTTAGAACCGACGATTTATACATAATCAATATATTATTTGTATTCTATCATCCATTCAAACAGTAATTCTTTGAATGCTTTTATAATTATGTTTTAATTCCTACAGAGAAAACGCCTTTCCATAACAAACAGCACGTCTGATCGATCTGACAGTGAATGTGGAGATATTCCGAACGGATCCCCTGGATTTTCACAAATTGGGGACGTAACACCAATTAACAATAGTGGACCCGTCTCAAATACGTCGAAAGATTTTATTCTAAAAGTAAAATATTTATGTATATATCATTGATATATGAAATTGGGTGCTTGCCATCTAATTTAATTCAGTTTAAGATGGAGATTTATTTATGTTTTCAGAAAATGGAACCCACGCCAACAGCCGACCTGGATCGTTCAAATGACCGAGTTTATGATTGTACAACATGTGTGGTGAAGGCAATTATGGAACTCACTCAAGGAGTACAAAAACCTGGGAGAGTAGAATATTTGGAACTTGTAAGACATGTCGGATTAAAATTACGGAATCTACTAGGAAGCGTGGATGACCTAGTCGATAGTTTTCCTGATTGTGCGAAACACGAAGTAATTATTTGCACTTACTCATTTCATTCCATGCCTCGTCGAGAAATTACATCGTTATGATGTGGAATTTTATTAATTGTTCTTAATTAATGTGTAGGTTAAAATGGCTCATCAAGTACTCAGTAAAGATATGAAAGAGCTAGTAAACTCCATGCGCCTTGCTGAGAAATATAGCTCTACAACTTTAGACTTGGAATACAGGAAGTAAGTTCTCAGCTCTCTCAAAGAAGTTTGTTCATTTCATTAAGTAATTGAATTGGTGTCCGAGTGCAGACTCCAATTACAATTTCCTGGCAAGTTATAGATGATTAACTCTTATTTATAGGGGCATGCTCTCGGCGGCACATGTACTTGCCATGGACTCAAAAAACCTACTTGATGTTATCGACTCAATAAGGATTCGATGCCCGGAAGTAGAGGAGCTCCTTCTTCAACGAGGAGAAGGATCACTGGATGCGTTGAATGATGCTACAACGTCTTCGGTTGCGGGGCTTAGCTAATACAAGTACACAACTATGCGGGTTCATCGGTCGTATTTTATTTATATCGTCAAATGTGGGGATCAGTTAGGAACTTTCATTTCAATTGGTATTTAGAAATGGACTGGCAAAATAACAATAACACTAACAGTCGGATAAAATTGATGTAAAAAAATTGATCACAGGTGACAGGATGGGAGAGTTCAACATCAACATATCCCATGTTGTGTGGACTACCGTGGAAAATGTACTACAAACTAGGATGGGACGGCTAAACAAAATTTACCGTTTGATTGTCACAATGAATAGAAATATGAATCTTTCGGAGCAATTGATTGTTGAAGTTTTAAACTAAAATACTTGATCTCGCAAATCACACATAAATATCGATATTGATGTGCAATATATCCGATTGGCATTTGGCATGTCTCTACTGTTTCCGAACACCCAGTTAGTTATGTATTTAGCTCAGCACGTTCTGATACATCAAAACGTTACACGTAGTGCATGGTGCAGACGAGCAAAATTAAATCTAATCCAACAAAATACGATAGTCTTTAGAACGTTAGATAATGTGGTTGCATGGATTTGCTAGAGCAGCGTTCTAGTCATGTTTTCTATAAAGAAGAAAGTGGTAATCAAGATAGATCAATCACACACTGAGGATTTCTTCAAAGGGAACAGTGGAGTTATCAAGCCTCTAAGATATCATCAATTAACATATAATTATATATATAGCTGTAAGCTACAACATGAGTAACCATTCCAATCCCTATAATGACCCGTGTAAAAGATACGCCGTTTTACGTTATAAAGTTAAATTTAGCCCAGAAATTGAAGGATTCGATTGATTAAATTGATTTCTGTACTGTACAATGGGTTGAGAAGACTGAAAGATTATTTGTCATCGAAGGTCAATAAGCATTTAACAAATTATTAAAGAAACTATATCGAGTCCCAGCGTATTATACCCAATACGTAAGTGTACCTTAAGCATAATATGATATTGTTATTTTAGGTGGTAGTAACTTTAAAATTAAATATATTGTTTAAGATTAGTTCGCTGGAAGTCAGTCTATTAAAATAATGCTGTACATTAAGTTATTGAAGTACGTGTATTTGTTTGTTATTAAAATTGAGTTGCTCGTTATTTATATCCGTAGAAGCGTTTCGTTACGGACACTTTCTTGTCTTGTGGTTGTGATCTCGCAGTAATAAAGAAAAAATGACTAATTAAAATTAAAACTAAATAGTTTGTACATTAGGTACAGTTTGATAACTTTATTATATAATTGAATTTTTTACAGCGATTTATAGTAAACAATATGTTCCTTTTCAGGGCAATTGCATCTAAATATTTAAATCAAATTGACTTATTTTTACGAAGTCAGAATATTTACTACGATCTTCAGACGCATACAAGTGACAGTCGACTAAATTCATTTGTATATTCAGCAAATTAACAAGAGCCGATGACTGATGAAGATGGATGAAGTTAGCTAATATAGTTGACTTGAAGAAGTATTTACTTGAAGGGATCTTCTTGTTTTGTAAGTTTAAAGAAATAACCACACTCACATCGCTTTGGCTCTCCTTCGTAAAGCCACATATAATTGACGTAAAAGGAGTCTTCGTGGCAGACACATCCTACCAATCGCATATCGTGGGCAGATGGGATCAAAGTAGGTGTGGCTTTCGTCCCCGCCGCTCGCTTGATTACTTTCATGTTAAACGGGTTCTAGATGAGAGCAATACACAATCAGACATTAATTTAAATTTAAATGTCATAATATATAACATCATAAGAGGTCATAAGAATAATCCAAAAACTTTGAAGTTTGTTTAAAAACTTCGGTATAAATCAAAATGGCAAATTCAAAATTGTATCGCCAGAGCCCAGTGTCATACATCATTTCCTCTAGCGATGGCATCCAATTCCTTCCTTTCTAAGCCTGTAGCATGTTCCAAAGGATCAGCCATCACTGAAATAGATTAATTTTATATTTTATGTAAAAATACTAAATAAATCAACAAATCAAAAAATGAAAATGTGCGGTCCATTCCGTTTTCCCTTTGCCCGTGTGCTTTGAACCATTAACAATCAATATCAAATATCAATTTTAATGATCAATAAATGAATTGCGTGTCGATCGTGTGACGTGTGCTTTGTGCTTACTGCTTACGCTAATTTCAAATTTACAACAATTTGGCAATCAATTGAATACAACAACAACACAATACTGAAATAAATATTCAATTGAATATCCAAGTCAAAACAACTGAAAACCAAAAGGTGAAGTTGAAGGATTAAATAGAAATATGAAATTAATTTGTAATTGTGAATTGGATTTTAAAATTTTGAATTTGAAATTAAATTCAAAATTGAAAAAAACAGCAAAACAAAAAAATCTCTCGCTTACTTTTGTCAGCAGACCGAGCGGAGGAAGTATGTAAGGATGCGATCATGTAGCTAGGTCGCTTCGAAAGCGAACGCGCCGTCCGAGCAATAACTCCAGCCATTTTTGGAAAATTTATTTATTCCAAAAATATTTTTTACTCAACACTCAGAGAGATTTAGTCTGTAGATTTTGACGAAAAGGAGTGAATGCAAATGATTCCTGTATCTCTCGTTTAGAATATAGGCAGAGCCACCATCAGAATAAAAATATCATAAGGAATGAACGTCGAAGAAACCTAAGATTCTATCAGAGGAAGTGAGACACCTCTTCTGGTGAATGGAAAAACTTACTAGCCGGGAGTTGAGATCGTATACATTTTTCGTTTTTTAATCATTCGAAATTCGAACAGCAATTTCAAATTTTTGATCGAAGTGCAAACAAAGGCAAAGCCAAAAGCACAAAGGGATTCTAGATTCTACGGATTCTAGACTTGGACTGTCGGTGTCGTCGTCGTCGTCGTAAATCATCGAAAATTGTGAGTTCATGCAATTACTTGTTAATATGTAATACTAGTAATACATACATTCAACATTGGATATCATCATATCAATATCATACTGTGTACTTGTACTCTAGTGTGTACTGGAGTAGAGTACTTACTATAGATTCTATAGTAAGTATCTATAGATAGATGACTAGTAACTAGACTAGAAGATTAGAAGATAATTAAGATAAGTTTGAAGTTTTTGGAGTTTCAAGTTTCAAAACTCAAACTTAGAATTTAGAAAGTTACGGTAATTTGTAATTTTGCTTTATGTTATATTCATCATTATTCCAATTCCAAAATACAAAACTGCCAAAACACGAAATCAAAAATCAAAAATCTAGATCTAGAATGTGATGTCGAGTCGTTGCATTTTGCATTACAATTTCAAATTAATTTGTGATTTGAGATTCAAAACACAAAATTTATAGCAGAGCAAAGCCCAAACCGGACTGAGTTCACTAAACTTAAAGACTTGAACTGCAACTTCTTTTTATTTTATCATCAATTTTCGACATCGTGTGTCGTGGAATGCATTGCATTGCATATTGACATAGATCATAACGATTTGACATTAATACATGCAACTTCAGACTTGAGATTCAAAAATGTAGATCAAAACGAATGTCAAATGTGGGCGTTTTAATTGGTAATCGACAATCGGTAATCGGTAATTTTGTGTTTTAGCATGGCGTTTATGTCCTCTAGGTATTGCATACATAAATATGTTTATGTGATAGGTCAAGGTCATGTCATGTCTAGTCAGAGTTTCAGACGTATTATTGCCAATAGATTGTAGAGAGTAGAGGCACGTCTATGTTCTATATCATCCTGATTATATATTTCTGTCCAACCTACGTGCTACAGAATAATAACTCCTTACACCTAAATAATTGATCTACAATAAGTTTATTCATGGAATTGCATAAGGGTAGTTGGTTTGATTAGAACTTGCTGTCCTCGCCGCTTACTGAATTGGCTCCTAAAGATCATATCTTAAACTTTGATCACAGAAACAGAATCCCTGCACCCTGACGATAAGATACGATGGCAGGCGGAGGAGAAAGGTACAACATCCACAGCCAGCTTGAGCACTTGCAGTCGAAGTACATAGGAACTGGACATTCCGACACGAGTAAACATGAATGGCTGTCTAATCAACACCGTGACACTCATGCCTCTATTTTGGGTCACTTCGATCTCCTTAATTACGTAGCCATTTGTGAGAACGAGTCCAAGGCCCGTGTCAGATTTAACTTGGTTGAAAAGATGCTGCAACCTTGTGGACCTCCACCTGAAAAGCCGGAAGACTGATGGAATTGATTTGATTAAAAATTGTAATTTCATGTTGGAATTTGATTTGCTAAGGGCGGACTACGGTTTTATAATTGCGGCATTTTGTAAAAATAACTATATTATTTGTAAGAATAAAATATGTGCCGACTTAAAAGTATTATGAATCTTAAAGAGTGTGAGATGTTTACATTATTCTGAACAGATTAACCTCACAGATTAACAGATATAAAAAATTATTTTTTGGATGGCCGACACCATGTTTTAGTATCCGTCCATAAACAGTTACATGATCATTAATGCGACATTTAATCAAAGGAAACCTACAATTTTTTTTCACATTCTGGAAAGCAATTGACATTGGCAAGAATTGTTCAGACCATACCATAATACGAAGACTACGTACTTCCGTTGCTCTTAAAAGCTGTCGTGTTTGAAAGATTGCTTCATCAGCATCAGCAACCAGTAATAGTGTTTTCAGAATAAAATTGGCAGGAAGTTGCAAATTTCCAATATTTTACGGTTTTAAAGGGACACATTTGTTCTTGAAGTGGTTCTGGAGATTCTGGACTATTCTGTACCTAAAAAGTTGAAATAACATCATTTCAATCGAAGTTGCTTTAAATAACGTTTCTTTTAGAATAGCGTATCAATTTTAATTAAGCCATCATCAATCAAATGTTGCAATTATGACCTTGAAATGTTGTTGAATTAGCTTTATTGGCTTAAAACCTCTATTGCCTATCTATTGACTAAATTTTAATACAAACTCATGTATTCTTTTTAGTTGTATGTTACTCATTGATGCATAGGGATAATTATCACCGATCATTTTTCGTACTTTTTTAATTTTAGATATCTATTTAGGTTCTATTTTTCATTTTTTTTACCATATTACCATATTTTGTCCAACACCAAGACAGATAACTTATTATCGATTAACTACAGTTCATAATGAAACATGACATGTTTAAAAACATTGAGTTTTTAGACAACTACATTTTTTTACCTTACCTATAGTGATTAGTGAAGTAGTAATCAAAATAGTTCAATTGATTTTATTTATACCGCTTGTCGTGATAGAAGAATCGACATCTTCAAATTCAAGTCATTTCAGTCGTCTAGCAATAAAATCTTTGAGATATTTCTTTCTATTTTAATACATGATGTTAAATAGAAAATCTAATAGTGACAAATTGATCCCCATGTAGAGTTTGACAGTGAACGAAAATGTGAAATGAGATAAAATTATGAAAAATATAGGACTGATTATCAATATTACAATGCATCGTTTTGTGCGAAATGAACCGACGTTAATTTTGAAATCTTATTCTTCGATTTGACGCTTTAGATTAATCATTCGGAGACATCTGTTCATTGTATTTCTCCAAGTTTTAACTTTTGTCTATCTGAATGTAAAACCCATTAGTGATTCTGATAAGTTCATAAAATCATTTGTTTTTGTCATGAATGCCTAATAGTCTAAATTTGTCGAAAAAAGTCGTTTATACAAACTATTAGTTTTACCAAGTAATTTACACATTAAAAGTAATTTTCCCTCATTCGTGAAGGTAGGCATATTATAACTATGTAAGCTTCCTTCATATAATAAAAATAGTATTACTACCAAGAAATTCATAAGAAAGAACCTCGAATAAAAAATCAGAAGCCTTTTGACCAAATATGCTTTCCCTAGTTGCTTATTCGAAACACAGGCTCCGTACAATACATTACTCCAACTTTCATACAACGTCTATGAAATATACTCACTCAACATTAACAACAATTCTATGTTTTCTTCATGAGCTATCAAATGTCATTATGATCACAAAGAAAGGCACGTGTAATTTCTCAAGCCAAAGTAGAAGCACTGACCATCAATTAGGGAAACCATTGGCTGTGGCTGGATTCGCCATTGGTTAAGCTATTATTAATTCCGAAGGTAGTGTCCTCGAAAAATAGATAAGGTAAAATTGAGCAGACGCCCAATTAAAAGAATTCAATTAGTACTGATGACTTGTGATGAAACATGATTTTTTATAATCATCTTCCAGCACGAAAGTCCTTTGTGGAATGTAGGTTGGGAGTTTGGGAGCATGCCTTTCCGTTGTTTGATTTGATAAATGATGGAAACAGGAATTTCAAGGAAAGTCTTTACTTTCCTATCCGTTCAAGGGAATTTCTCCATGTGTCAACTCCAAACTCAACGTTTCTATAACCTACAAATCCTTCTGTTCTCCTGTTCCTGTTCTGCACGGTTTCGGACCGACAAGGGTAAGGAGGTAGGCAATGCCAATGACCAAGATGATATGGTTCCTGTTCATCCCATCTATACGGAACAGCTCATCTGAACAGGCTTATAGATTTGGTAAAATTTAGCTGAAACATAAATAAGGGAAGGAAGTGTTCCCTTCTGAAACTGGGCTACTCGTGCCAGTTCAGAAGAGTGTGTAATTATCCGAAAACCGGGAGAAACCAGGGGAGGCTGAGCATTTGACGCAGGCGATGACGTCAAATACCCACTGCTGACGTAGGAGCCCCACTTGTAAATTTACCAGGGCACCACCAGAAGTAGTAGAAACTAGGAGCACGAGCCTTTCTCTATCCTCCAGGTCATTGCCTGCCTTTGTGCCACTCTCCAGCAACCGAGACAACATTACAGAACTTGAACAAGTATCAACTTTCCCCCCGTGTGATACATATACAGTGTAATTTACTATATCTTTGGCATTTAGCACGGAATTCGATAAGACACCAAATGTAACACTCAGCCAAAGCCAGCCACATTCCTCGGATCCCTATTACTCCGGATACTCGTATCTCCTTTGTGGTGAAAGCATGTACCACTTTCCCAACCTGATTTCCATCATCCTCAAACAGAGCTATCCTATATGGGATGATGAGCTACTGCTACTCACACTCCAGGAGCTTTGTCAAACAATCCCTATTCCGTTTTATATTGTCGTCGTTCAAAGCCAAGAAGTCTCTCCAAGACGACTTTCTCTCCAACTTTCACTTACCACAAGGAACGAACTTGTTAGACATGCCCAGCGCGTCCTCTTTTCCCTTGTCTTTATCTATTTTACATTTTTTACAAGAGCAAGTTGTTGGAGACTGGGTATTCTTTTACAAGACTTGGGAAAATATTCGTGTCGATCTCATTAAAGATGGGATAAGAGTATGATTAAAAAAATGATGTCTATCGACTTAGGCAACAAAATATTTGCGATCGATTCCAGTAGGAAAGTTGAGAAAAATCTTTTCATTCTATTGTAGTGGGTTTTTAAACAAATAAAAATTTACTGTAATTCGGCTAAAATATGCCTAGTGACTAAATACATACTAAACTTGTAGTATGCAACACAGATTGGTAGATAGTCTAGATAGTGAATGTAAATCCATACTATAAAGAAGCATGAAATACTGGAAACAAAGGCCGTTGATAGGCGATATAAATAGATATGTATATTTGTCCAGGGCATAGGAAGAGGGTAGAATACCCGCACCCGCCTTTCCCTTACCATTGAAAATGCCCGGATTTTATACTCCGGGAATGAACCCAGTTCCCTTTTGTCCAGATCCTTCATCTCTCTCTTTCTCTCTTATAAGATGTTTGAAGTTGATCTGCTCAAAAGCTACCCTTTCTCTCCGAATTTCTCGTGGAAACTAGGAATCCAATGCCATTTCTCCAGCCTCTGTAGACTTTCACCCATTTTGGAGAAAGTTGAACTATCCGGATGAGCTGCTAGGAGAAATGGTTCTTTTGATCCAAGAAGTTTTCACCTCGTTTAATCGAAACCAGTAGACCTGCATGTCTACTATGGGCTTCCCTCGTAAAGAGGTGGATGGTTGGTAGTTTGGTAGTGGGGTTGAACAGATTTATAGATTAATGCCGCTTTTATAGCATGTATATCCATTGTGCAGTTGCTGGGTCTTTGAGACTGGGATTAAATTATAAGGATTTATAGCTTTATGAATTCGAACGACTTCGATGGATGATATAACCCCGAGGGATAAGTACTCACTGTTTTCATAGATAATGAGAGTTGCTTCATAAAGAGTAAGGAAGAAGAAAATAATACCTAGCTAAGACAATAAGCGCTCCAGTTGAAAAGGAATTTCCATTAATTTAGTGAACATTAAGAATATTAAGATGGTAAAACTAATTTTGCTAAACAATAAAAAATGCCGGTATCAAAACGGTTTTAAAATGCTTAACCGGAGAATACGAACACTTCAATGGTTGATTGACATGGTTCAATGATTGACACACGATAGTTGTCAGCAATCTACGGTTTGTACGTAATTGCGGCTGGATAATTATCCATCTCTTTCAGTGCTTTAACAGTTACCATTTTTATCGAAATCCCAGGGGTAGTTATGTTTTTCAAGAATTAATTTCTAATTTCATATCGTAGCAAAGAACAGTGCAAAATTGAAAGAAACTATTATAGGGTTTAGTTCTGGAGGACTTAATTCGGTACAAACGATAGTTACAATCATCCCTTCCAAGATACCCTAACACATTTATTGCTAATGAAAACATAAAAATGCATTCCTGTCCCTGTCCGATTTTATATTTTATATGAAATCCAACCCCACAAAAAGAGCAGTAAACACACTTCCTTGGCAGCTATATCCGAATTTCTATCCATCGATTACCCATATCCATGGACATTGGGTTGCAGACAAGTCTGTAGGACTGTTACCATGAGCCAGGGACCGTACAGCACAAGAGTCAACCATCTCAATAACATAAATAGTAGTGCAATTGTCCGTTCAAACTCGTTCCGTCTACGACCATGTTCCAAAATTCTTTAGTGTCAGGTCATCGGAAAACCCAAGGGACCCTTTCTTGATCCTGGATTTATTTGATTGATGTTCTTGTGATTTGTGCTTATCATTAAGTTATTCCAACACTATGTTAGACAAATGAACATTTGCAGGACACATTTTCGGAGAAAATTAAAGAATAATCCCGAGCCTTTGTCTCACACTCGATAACCGTGTATGAATAGAACTTGGTAAATGTGTATGACTATTTACACTTGTGAGACCCGGGTAGTAGTTTTGGAGCGTGCTCCGTCTCTCCAAACCCTCTCTATCCCGATTAGACTAAGAAGAAGGGAGAAGGAACGAATTCGGAGTTCCGAAGAGGGGATCCTTCTGACTAAATCCACCGATTCGGGTTCCCGTCTCTCCACATATGCGTTTTGATACCATGATTTGATGATATCCCTCTCTCCCTCTCCAACAAACTGTAGTGGCTTTTACAACCTTCACCATTACAACTTAGTTCCCACTCCGAAAGCACAAGGAAAGATCGCAACTTTTCCCTGTTTTATATATTATTTTCTGATCTTTGGTGTAAACGCATTCCTCAGTCATTACATCTCTCATTCCATGCCAAGAACTGCAAACGGCAACAAGAAAACTGCAACTTTTCCTGAACCAATACTTCATATTTTTACTCCAAAAGCCGTCATCGCATTTATTTATTTTAACGAGGGACTCCTTCTTGATTCCAAACTTCAGATTAACTCATCGTCAGTATCCCAAGACTATAATGAATCGGTGACAAAAGGACCAGGACGGCTTAATAGGGAAGGCCGAACGGGGAGTGAATAAAAAGCGGCACAAAAAACATATTTTATCAACAAACATAAGGAGTTCAGTTAATATTATATTATCACGCGTGGTTAATCTACAGTCTACATATTATTGTTGATTGATCGTTGCACAATCTTTAATGCCGTGTTGGTCTTTTGGTGCCTGAAATCTGAAGAGCGGAGCAACTCCTTGGAACCCTCTCTCCGTTTTCGACTACATGCACTTGTATTTCAATCCTTCTCTTTTTGCAAGACGTCAGTTAAGTTCCAATCCCTATTTATTTACTTAATCTACATCCATATTGATGTGTGAAGGTCTATTACGCTACTCCTCCCGTTTAAAAGACCTTCCTTGTCAAAGTCGGAATAATTTTACACCAGAGCCTAGCACCTCGGCTCTGCAAAATTGGACAAGTGTGTGTTGTTTTTCCTTGCCATAGGAATATAAGACGGACAAACGACTTTATCTGAGCTGATATTATATTAACTGCTGAAGCGAATAATATTCATCAGATCTTTACAAACCGCAGAATTGGTAGACTATTACATGAAAGGTAAGCTTATTCTAAGAGATTACTTCGTATTTGATGTATGGGTCCTTTGTTTTCATGTATTGTTATTGTGGCTCGTAAATCCTTCTCTAATTTATTGCGAGGTAATGGAAGATGAAATAGGAAACGGCTAAGCTTTAATTAGGAGAAATGTCTCGGAATTCCATAGCTGTGAAACAGTTATGGAACCCACATACGGTAAGAGATCGTTATTGGGAAATTTGCCAGGTTTTTTGTCCCAATAATTAGGTACTTGTTATATATTATTGCGGTCACGGAGGAATGTTACGGCGACAGTGCTTAAAATGATTTTTCGTAACTTGAGTAATACACCATCATCATATATAACGATATATAATGTTAATAATAATAACTTGGCTCCACAGTTCTCATTTAATCTTCATCGACTTGGCAAGTATAGTTTGTTATTATTGATATGTGATTCGTTGTCGGGTTAAGGGGAACTGTTGAAGTTAAGAGACCGTTTTGCTCTCTGTAGTTGAAACATAGACAGACGTGAAAATGGTTGTAAGTAAATCTGTCGAATAAAAATCATTTGTACTTGGGGAAGTAGTAACACCCAACAAACATAAACGGATTGGTAATTTTTCCTCCTTGCATCATCACATCATCAGTCAATCAACCACACGCTGGCACGCGTTTTTTTTTTACTTCAAATAGTAGTGGAAACAGAAAATGTAAGGGAGCTGCTTCACAGCAATCAAAACCGGAGACGGCTATTACCCATAAATTCACACATTAAGAAATAAAAATAAACTGCTATAGAATGCCTTCACAATATTTCCTAGGGCTCCAGGGTTAGGAACCTAGAATAAAAGTAATATTTTAGTTTTGACATTGTCCAGTAATAAAAATTTAAAATATGGTTTCTATGATTGATAATGCACAAGATTTTTCCCATGAATCTCATAAATTTTAATGATGAACAATCTCCTAGTCGATGCCTTACATTTTCTCGACGATATGTTGATTAGTATGTTAGTATGTTCCAGGGCTAACGCGTTACTTTTTCATATCCAATATTTGAATAATCGAAAACCAGATCCTATTAAATATCCAGAGGTATTTGGATTTTACATGCAGCCAGCTATAGGTTCATTCTCTTCATCCCGTAGAATAAATTCAACAAGTGAAAGTTAGAATACAATCAAACCACGATTTAATGTACCCATGATAATAGGAGGCTTTGAAGAGGGAACAGGAGAGTACATTCCATAGATTCATACACGACCACATCATCACCGCAAAAGTAGATCATTCAGGGCCATCTCATACGACAACAAGACCTACAATAAGCGACACTAAGTCCAGTAAATGATATATACTGCAAAACTATAAACCGTTTATTTAGTTACTATTTGCACTTGTATTAAAAGACTGGGGATGAGGATGAGGTATAAAATAATGTAGAGCTATTTCTATTAACTTGCTAACTTGTAACGAGACGAAGAGAGTATTTCAAATTTTATGAGTTTGACTACTGAATCGAATCATTGTTACTGATTCAACTGATGAGCTCTTTGTCTTCCAAAAACACTCTCTAATCCCTCATATTACATTGTAATCCGAACATGATGAAGAGTAGAGCAACTATTTTTTATGAATTCCAGATAAAGCTTCCATTTCAATTTCAACCATCATGGAATGTATCAATATCTTCACCCATTCATTTTTAATGACATACGAGGAGCCAAGACGAGCCTTCCACTTCCACTACTACAGTTTCAACTCCTAAACGGAATTAATTATTTGATATATCTCAACATATGGACTAAATAATAATCCTTCTGCTGGCAATTGGGTTTGTTTTTCTATCTGGCTTCAATTTCCTGACCTTTGATCTCCGGAGTCAACATCTCAATATCTCGACTCTTGTGTTGTTTGGCTTTTGAAGATTTTAAATTATACAGAGGCCAAAAGTGACAAGCATACAAAACACATTAATACCTACACAGATGTAGTGATACTTCTATTCCAGGCTACCTGAGTGAAGCAATAATCCTGCAACAAAAAATAACGAAAATCCAAAACCTAGATAATATTTATTATTGTTGTTGTTATTGTCATACAGACTTAGAGAAAAATACAACCAAGCAACCTGCATAACTTTTCCAACTTCGTCTGAGTCCTTTTCACTTGTACTTTTACGGGGACGCCGTTTCGGTGACATTGGAATAATACTACCTACGTGAATTTGCATATGAGGGAGTATAATCTTGAATAATAAGTCCTTTCCGACTTGTACGTCTTTTACCAACTTTAAGGGCACAACTCTACCCCAACAAGAGTCATCACTGACGAGAAGTGAAATAAATTGGTGATTAGGTAAAAGCATCTCGGAAATGGATCTTGGGTCCCATTCTTTGCCTCCCAACATCTCAAGAAGACAATCTACTCCCAATTTAAAATCGGGAAGAACCTGACCTCCTTTCATAGAGAAAGTGATCCCAGATATTTAAGGAAAAGATCCGTAAATTGAAATCTTCTACCTTGGACGTAGCAGAGAGGGAATGAAAGGAAAGGGGAAGCTTATTTATATAGTTTCCTAAGGGCGAATCTCATCCACCTGAGTGAAATCTAAGAAACAGTACATAGAGCCCTACTTCCCAGTTCCATTTACTTTTTTAGCCTGAAATATTACAATAATCTCATCTTCAGTGTATGAACTTGAAAATATTTTTTGGAAGAGCTGCATGAAAAAATCGACCTGTCCTTTCATAAGGCCAGAAGGGCAGGAACTCGTGGTAAAGGCTTTAGACAAAAGGATCCTCGTCGTTACTCTGTGGAGACCGTAAAAGTACATAGCAAATGGCTGGGAGTAACCTTGACACACTGCCCTTAAACTACAGACCCGCATTTATGGCATATATACCTGTGCTTCGCTTTTTACGAATTGGACTGGATCCCACCATCACCACCACCACCACCACCACCTGCTCGCTCTAATCTCTACGAGTGATCTCTGCAATTGAAATACATAAGTGCGGCTATTTACATACCCGAGTTGTAATAAACTGCGAAGGAAGGGTACAAAGGTAGGCGGAGAAATAATACGGACATATTCTTCTTCTTCTCTTCCCGGAACTTGAAAGAGAAAGCAACATGGGAAATCTTTGTTCCAAGAGAAAGAACAGTGATAGCTTGTCCGTCAAGTCCGAGGGGTAAGGCTATATGTAACTTTTAACATGCTATATTATTTTATTCATACACCGTGGTTTCATGGAATAGAGTTTTTCCACATAAAATGAGTTATTTATTAAATCCTGGAAAATGGTGGGGAGTTATTTCGAGGTCCTAAAGTAATATTTAATAATGCCCGGAGGTTCGTTACAGTCAGGGATGAATTAAATATTTCTTGTGGATAGAAAGTCGGTTTTTTTTCAGTAGTGATTTTTCATCTTCAGAAATGATCGATTTTGTCTTCTGACTTCCTGGTATCACACAGGGAAAGAGGGAACTTATTTCAGGGCACTATTACAGTACCGTACAGACCCGGTATTAATGGTTAGAAAGTGGGTACGGAGGCAAATGAGGCAATATGAGATCAAAATATTGAAACAAAATCGTATGTGTTATTTTTATGTAAGTATGTTTGTTAATTAAAAAAAAAGGTAGTAGGTTACCATGGGGACACCCACGGCACGAGTGCTGTATGTGGTCGTATTATAATCCAGATATTTTGTTTCGCATTTACATAAAGAATGTAGTTGTAGAACGCCAAGTTTATTCGAAAATTCGAAAACATATTTGAAAAATGGATGATGAAAACCAATTTAATTCATAATTGATTAGATGACGCAAATGAACCCCAAAGAAACAAACACCCTGTAGCGTTAAATAATTATTTCTGAAGGACAATTATCATTTTAATTCCAACTATTATCACACTTCCACACTACTTCATTTTATATAAAAAAGGATGTGAATACTATTCAAGGCAGTATAAGATAGATACGATCAATCTCCGAAAAGAAAAGCATTACGGCCAGTTCAAATCGTAAATTATCATCCGTTTTTTAATGGTTTGGTTTAGGGATACTAACGAATTTTCTAGGTTCAATTCTGTTCGTAGAACTGTAGCATTATAAATAATGATTATAACTTTTTTAAATCGTTATCAAGAAACAGGATCAACAGGTAACATGGCGGCTCATGAAATTCTATTGCGAAATACTGGCTCCTAATTTGTTTTCATTTTTTTAAATGTTTATTGTTTTTAAATTGATTTTATTTATTTTATTGTATATTTATTTTATGTACTTATCTAAAAAATATGCACATTTGAAATGATAGTTATTGGCAGGTTGTAAATTATATTAGTAGTGAAGTCAGTCGAATCCGCTGGCGTTCTGAGATTTATTTAAATATATTCATGCTGTTTTCACTCATCCAAATATAATTTAAAGAGTAGCCTTCAATCTAAAATATGATTAAGCGGATTACCAGATAAATCTTCTCTATACTACTAACAGCAAATACACAACTACCAAAAATCGCGTTTAGAACATCTTTATACTACAAAACTGATGAAATGCAGTTTTTATATAAGTAAAAAGTAATGATTAGCATTTAGTAAGGTTATATCAATTTACAACAAATGTAGCAAAACGAGGTTTCGATTAGTATACAAAATCCAGGTTCAATTCAGTCATGGAATTTGGTATGCGTCTTGTCATATCTCAGAAAAAACGTATTACAAATATTTAGATATTATAAAACCGATTATATGAACAAACTTAACTTTTGAAAGAATGAACGATAATTCTAAAATTAAAACTTTATTCCCACATTTCATTCCTTGGCTGATGTAGATCTACAAGAAAAAACCAAGATTCTCAAGATGGGATGGAGAATCACTCTGAAGGCTCAAAACGTCAAAGTCACAATGGCGGAGCCACAAATCCACCCGGAGCGTCAAATACAGCCGTTGCAGGTCAGTCGGATACCCTTGCAGCTGGAAGCGGCGACGCTGCAGCTGCCAGCTTAATTAAAAATAGAGCCGTTGCAGAATCATCATTTTCAGGTATATTTCGTTCTTGTTCTTACTTGGTCTTTGAAATAAAATACACAATATATGTTCTTCTTTAAAAAAAACAGATCCTTTAGCTATAGTTTAAATAATTTGGTATTATGAAAAATAGGCTTAAAAATACACAACTTAAGGCGGATATCAGTTAAAAATGAGTTCATACATAAATGGACTGTAGGAGTTGGTTTTTTATGAGCCGCCGACCCGTCCGATTGTGGAGAAAAGTATACATATAAGGTCATTCAATAGTCAAAAACGCCACATCCAAGAATTCAGTTGAGCATGAATTCACACATTTACTTTCTTTTCAATTTATCAGACTTGAGCATTTTATTTTTGGAGAAATATATCTTCATTGTAGACTTACAGTATTGTACAAGTAACTAGAACAAACTTATCATGGTCGACAAATAACCCCTAATCTTAAGTGTAATTTCTCAAATGAACCGTCTAAATTTTAGAAATAAAAATCTACAAGTCCTGAATCCGCTCATCCTTACCAATATATGACATGTCTTCAACGTTCTGGATATAAAAATGATTTCCCGATTAATTACTTAACACAGGTGATTCTGTATCATCCCCTGTGACTGTAGACATCCCACACCCCTTTGAGCTTCCCTACGAGATGACGAAACAATCCGATAACGTCAAAAGTCTCATGCTAGGCCAAGTTTCAAAGGTCAAGCCTGTTTTGAAAGGACGGAAAATTACAATTTACATCTGTGCTTCCTTCTCCCAAGGTATTTTGTTACAGGGTTTTCGAACCTGTATTTTAATGTTTTTACTTAAATGCCCCCATAATGTTTTGATAACCTCGAGTTTGAATATGTGACAGTAGACTTTCGATTGGAGAAAGGGGCCTTTCATACAGAAGTGTACCCCTCTCTAAGAGAGTACTGTTCCGACCGTGGCTACGAACTTCATGTCACGGACCTTCATTGGAAAGCTGACTTGGAGAATCAACAAGACCACGAGTTTCCTGAGCTGTGCTTGGGCGAGCTTCAACGTAATTCCATATTACTTCTATTAGCGATGAAAATGGGCATTGCGATTATTGTAAATCGCATCGAATAACTTTTTCCAGGTCAATTGGAAGTTTCCTACGTCATTCCGATCCTATTTCTTAGTAATTCGTTAGGGGAGTCTCTCCTTCCTAAAACCGTTGAGCAGCAAGATTTTGAAATGACTTTGAAAAACGTTGGAGATGCGGAGAGTCGAAGTCTTTTAGAAAAATGGTATGGGCTGGATGCCCATGCCGAACCTCCATATTATAGGCTCAAACCAGTTTCAGCTCATTTACCGAAAGTTGGGGTAAATAGAGCCTATTTAACATTTCCGATATATTGTTTAGTAAATTATTTTTATAGCTGAAAATCGGGTAATGTCATAAATTATTTCAGTCGGCAATTGAAGATGAGAGGAATCAAGCAATACTTGAATGGCGAGGGATTGTAGAACAAATTCTTGGTGTAATGCTTCGTGTCTTTTCCAATGAACTGCGAGATACGTATCTTACCACCGTCATCGAACAGGTAAATGCAATTATCTTTTGGTAACATTACCTTCTCCATTGCTGTTGCAAAGATAATTCGAAAATAATATCTCACATTTCCTAATTGGAGTGAAATTGCTATTAGTTCGATCACTTTCTGTTGAGTTTTCAATATATACCACCGAAATGAAATTGTTAATTTTAAGTTGGAGTTAGTATTTTTCAGAACGCTATAGGTTCTTATTTGATTTTGATGATCACGAGTGTATAATTAAATGGCAATAATATGATTATCTCAACTGTTATTTTCCCATTAGGGAAAACATCCCAATAATTATAAATACTCCCTTGTAATTGGCACTTAAAGCTGAAAATGATATAATTCGAAAGATCTAATTTGACTACAATTGGCGTATGGCTTTATTGCGTTTTCTAGGAAATTCACAATTCCATCTTCATGAGTAGAGAGGTCGGGAAAAGATCTTTATGGATTAATCGTGTTTTCACGCACATACAACTGCCACAAGATACAGGAGATTCAACTCCTCTGGAAAATGAAAAAACTCGACGACTTGACTCTCTTCATAATGAATTAAAGGTTAAATTGAATCTTAATTATTAAGACGAACTTGATTATTCAAAAATACACAAAATATGAGTTAAGAAAATTCTTTCCGCAGAATCAATTGGTTACCGATCACATTCTCCGTCTGCTGGTCAAATGGCAAGAAGGTGGTTTAACCAGGGATCATCCTGAACATTGTACGTATCTTCAGGAACTTTCTAGTCAACTAAAAAATCAACTTAAATCAGTATTGGATGATATCATCGAAGAAGACAAGACCAAGGTATGGCAACTGATTTTAAATTGGCACTCTCTCATTAAAAATAAATCCTAACTAGAAGTTTTACATACATTTCAAAATCTCTACTAAAATAGGAGTGTTTGACAATTTTAAGCTAAAATTGAGAGAAAGCATACAGTATAACAGGATTCCCATAATGTCCAATCGTAATTCGATCGAATTAAGGATAAAAATGTAGTATATTTTCGTGTCCAACTTTCACCAGTTTATAAGATAGATAGTCAAAGGTATGTGCTCTACCGAAATTTTATTCTGTAATCTTATCAGTTAAGTTGGTATAGAATAGAAATAATTATTCGTCTAATATCAAAACATCTAAAATTGATGGAAATTCTCAACCAAATCAGGAAATAATGCAGATAATCTATCTTTCCAGCAAACACAAGTTCCCTGTTATATACATTAATATATGATTTTGCAACGAGGCGAGGGCAAATTTTTGTTTGGGGTTTACGCTGGAGTAATGATATTATGTACTCTTAAAGCACAACCAACATTTCTACCACAAATAGCTTCAACCATAAGCTAATTTTCTAACGCAGGGGTATCCGTTCCTCATATTAGACAAACCTAATTAGTAGAATCGCATGCATGTTTACGATGAGACTTCAATTTGTCTCTGCTCAAATCTAACTGAAATGAATTTATGATTTTCACTCTGCTCTGCCTGGCTGTTCAAATTGGATTTAAATTGGAACAACGGTATTGAATCTGATGTGGTTCGAAATTCCATGTCACATCACCAGGCGGTTTGGAAGACCTGTTATGGAGTAGATGGTCCATTGTGTTCCGAGTTAATGCAACATAGCATTTTCTGTCAGCAGGCTGCCAAGTGTTCAATTCCTATCGAAAATGTTCTAAATAGCATGAAACAGTAAGTCTAATTTGTTTTTGCTGCATTTTTAGTGTACATGTGCTAATACCGTAAATATCGTTATTATGTTCCACCATGTCTCCTGTTCTAAACTGCCTTACCTAACAATCTCAACTAACCTCAGTATATTGACATTTAGCTCGTTTACTCATCGATGTAGATGTTTCAACTCCGAATTTAATTTCCTTTCAGATATATCGCGAGTGAAAGCACGTATCCAATGATTGTTCACGGACAGAAGGGTTGTGGAAAGACTTGTTTACTTTCGAAAGCGGTTCAACAAAGCCTCATTTGGTCCCCGGATGCTTTAGTAATTTTCAGATTCATCGGATTAACGCCTGAAAGTAGATCTCTTGTCCAGATCCTTAAAACAATTGTTTTCCAATTGGCATTTCTTCTGACAGGGAGATGTTTCTGGATACCCCATGTAAGAAGGAATTCAGATACTATTACTGTTCATTTTCCCCTACCTGTTTTGTTGTGTAATCAAATCATTAAGTAATTATGTAAATATGCCCATTACATATATATACACCCACAGCAAAATGTACGTCGTTCTTTACTCGACTGAACCATTTTTTCCGTTTCAAAATAGAGTGTAAAATGTTATCAAGAAGAGCTTCGCAGATTGATCTCGTCAAATCATGGAAAAACGTCCGTTATCTTGTTGCTTGATGGGTTGGATGAGGTAAGTTGAACGGTTATAATTTCTATAATGTCAATGAGTGTAGCTATGAGAGTCAGTAGTCAGTCAAGTATAATTGATGATCTAAAGATGACTAATGATGTCTTTGGGAATAATGAGACAAATTATCTAGAACTCAATATTGTTAATTTGGCGTATACAAAAATCGTACAATAAGCTACATTTTCAGCTATTTGGATTAAAAATTATAGAAATCTATTGCGCAAAAATCCATCCGTTGATTTTAAAAGATATACTGGAATTGTTGAAGCTCGACGATTCTGATTTTACTCTTGATTAATTTGATGGGAGTCGAGTCTTCAAACTATCGTAGTTTTCACTTGCGTCATTAAAATCGCATTTACATATTGGTGTAAATTTGTCTGGAAATAATAATTATGCATCAAGACTATGTTTTTTGGGTCTAGACTCTAGGCAAACTTCATTTAACTCGTCTTAGGTTTTGGGAATAATTCAAAAACGTTAGCTTTACCTCTATGTATGACAAACTCGTATGCTAACTACTTGCATGTTTCTTAATCGTCATCTAATTGCTGTGCTGCACAAAGTCAAGATTTACAAAACTGTCTAATCTTCTAATTTTAGTTGGATCTGATAGAGACTTCAGAGTTAAGTTGGCTGTTTAATGAGCTGCCTTCCCAACTGAAGATAATCTTGTCTTGCTCAGAGGACACTTCCGTCTTTCAATTCATCAAGACCGGTATCAAACATGGTGATGCGTTCGTCTCGGTTTGTGAATTTAAATTCTTACTCTGATTTGATGCATTTTTAAACTACGGAATAGTGTGATAAATAATGCTAGACTATTATAAGTTCATAAATGAAAACGAATATTTGACAAATATTTCAGTTAAATTCAATCTAAAATATTAAATTCCAAGAATTATTAATGACTTTAAAATATTTTGATATAACTTAGAAAAATGTTAGGATGGTAAGAAATACTGAAGTTGTTATACACTACATTGGACTGAAAGCTTTTACCATTAGAAATTACTAGTGATTCTAAAACATACGCGAAACATAACCAACATTAAATTCCGTCTTAAAAATATATGTCTTAATTGATTGTGTTCTAAGGTTGAAAAGTTTACTCTCCTCTAGAAATTCGGAACTAGTTAAACTCCTAAACCTGAATTCACTTTTGAATTAAATGTAGATGATTTAATTCAATAGATTTCATTTGCTGGTTACATTACAGTTACCGAACTTAAATCAACAAGCGGCTGAAGGACTACTTACAGCAACCCTATTACAGTATTGTCACAGCGCGGATTCGGATGTAGAAAAAAGGATATGTTCTCGTCTCAAGCAGTGCACTCTTCCACTTTACATTAAGGTACTTGGATACTCCATTTCAGCTTTTAAATCTGTTTGTCAATACCTTTGTCTAGACTCTCAACACGCATGGTATTAAAAGTAAACGTAACAAACGTGATAAACGATGTGGGAAACTGCTCTTTTAGTAAAGCAGATCTGTAACTTAGATATAATTATATAATAGGCACTTTACTACTTTAATATCACATAATATAGGCTTATAGCCCGGGGTAAATGTTTTAATCAACTCATATTTGCATATGTGATATAATTATACTCAGTGAAAAAATCTGTGCACAGGTTGGCCTTTAATTTCTGGAAATAGTTGTGCATTTCATAGACTCTCCAAGGTAGCCTCCAATTAGCCATTACGTGAAAATATTGAGTTAGGCAGTTCTTCACGGGTGAAGGATAGCTTGGATGTAGCAGAGGGTGCCAAGCTGTCTGGCTAAAAGACATGATCCTATGCGGAACTCAATGCACCGCTATGCTCGACCTTTAACCTTTTCCTTGTCTCCAGTGCCGAGCTTAAAATTAGGAAGGTAACCCGGGTAGAATTCGGGACGAGGAAAAGCATATCAATGGAAAACTTTTATTCCTCGCTCGTCTTCACTAACGGCATAATATATACCCACCGAGAGAGATGATTCAACATTCAACCCGAGTTTGGCTTTGGCCCTGATTCATCCTTATTTTCAGTCTTCTGGCAGTATCCTTTTGATTTAATTAGTCCAACAAAGTCATCTCCTACAACCTGGCTAGCTACTGACTGCCTTCGAGTTGGTTGGTACTTTATATGATCACCGATTCCAGATTTTCCAAGGATTATGGATTTTGTAATAGGATATAGGATATATTGAAAATACCTCTAGGCGTTTTAAGTTCTGGGTAGCTTTTTAATTATGGTATGGATTTTAATCATCCTACTTCCAACGAATTTATAAATACTTCTCATTTGTACAATGAATTAGACGAGAGTCCCGTTTTTACTTCGGTGCCATAAATCCTGGTGAAAGTCCCACGGGGGTTTTGTTTTCAATATCTCTGGAAGAGGGGATTTTCGGGTGAATTCATATTTCGCAATGATTTTTGTTGTTTGAAATCATGATTTGTGTAATAAAATCCAGGAAAAAATAATTATTATGCAGAATTATTCTGCATTTATCGATACTATTGTCAGATTCTCAGATTATATTGTTATCATGAAATATGGACTTTAGCATCAAAATATTATGATGATTGATTTTAAATGATTATGATTAACCTAATTTTGGCTTATTTTATTGGAATTCTAACAGGTACTAGCTTGGCAAGCGTCGATAGACACTCATGGTGTTGTTGACCTGTCAGGAATAAGCGACGTGAGCTCAGCTATTAATAGTCTCTTCGACTATCTGGAGAAGACTTTGGGAGCGGAGAAAGTAAGGATGTTTCGATTTAAAGATATAAACCTAATTTGTTCATATGTAAGCCTACGTGCCTGTGCATGATCGATATCACACAGAGATTCAACTAAACTGTCTAAACGAAGGTGTTTTACTTTGCAGAACAAAATTTATGTAAAATCAATCTTTGTTCTAATAAACCGTTGTAAATGCACATACATTGAAAAGGGGTTAAACCACGCGAAATAAGACAAAAAACATTTTAGCGTCCTTGCCCGATACTTGAGAATCGGTTTTAGAACGGTGGTGGTTCTTTAACATTGGGGTAGGTTGACAAAATTCAGGGGGTGTGACCGATTTGGCTCCCATTCGAACTTAACGTGTGTCCGTCCGGACGCATAGAGCAAATTTTCAAAGTAAAAAATTTAAAATCTTTATCCGTTCGAAAGTTAGAGCGCAAACGGACGGACGGACAAGGACTTCGCTATAAGGGGTTTCACCCCTTAATAACGACGTGATTTATACTTTTCCAAGGGCAATTCATTTTTGAGTATCAAACGATATGCTACAATGTTTCATATATTGTATGTTAGATAACTTGTTCAGATGAGTAATCGTTTCTAATGGACGGATATTTTCAAATAATATATATTTTCACTAATATTATTCTCTGGTTGTTTTGGATAAAAAATATATGAATTACGGCGAAGTTTGCTACAATTACTGGAGAAAATCTTACAATTAGACTTGCACGTACATAAAAGTACACTACGGATTTAAAGACTTTTATAGGTATTGAAAAAAATATATTAGCGAGAATACCAATCTAAATACAAGTTTCGAGTCTTGGTCTTACGAATTATTAGTCTGTTTAAAAGAAACAACGTACGACGATTTAGAAATTTAACAAAAGTTTGAGCTCATTCATTTTATAAAAATTAAAATCTTTTTCTACTGAATAAGATATGAACTTCTTTGTTGATTGAAAACTTATGCAAATGAGCTTAAGCAATATAGTACTAGAACTTAAATTTGACCTTCTTGATTCTTAAGGTTGGATACACACTATCTTTAATGTGTGCTTCTCGTTATGGCCTTTGCGATTCTGAAATTTTGGACCTCCTAGCCCACGCACCAACCTTCTGTTCCAGCGTCACCCATTGTAAGTTAGCCTACAAGCAGTTTTTACAGTACCCTAATTAGACAAATAAAGTTCGTTCTGAAAAGTATGAGCAATTAGTAATTGTAGCTTAGTGTTTTGCAGAAGTTTAAATTGAAAAAGTTTACAATGTCACTGAAATATCTTTACACTCCTTAGCGCTCTTAAGCACCCCTCTTCCCTGTTAACGTTAATCCTACTTTAGTTCCTTTTCTGCATTAAATATGCAGTTGATTATCAACGTTTTATTCCACACGGAATATGAAAGGCTGCTCAAGTTTCAATTATGTCTGCTTATGGAATTACAGTGGAGTGGGCTCCAGCAAGCTTATTTGTGGCTCAACTGTGCCAAAGCCTCGGACCATTTTTGGAATGGGGCCTTGCCAGTGGTAACCTTGTAATTCGATGGAGGGACCAAATGCTATTCGATATTGCCAAAGAAAAGTACCTCAAAGGCAAAGAAAAAGAGACGCGTGGACTTCTCGTGGAGTATTTTGAGGTAGGTTTTTGGATTTTGTCCACAGTAATATTTTACATTCAAAGTCAGTACTTAAAGGGGACTACGTGTAAGGCTCAAATTGTCAATTCTATTTGCAGGGAGAGTGGAAGGACAAGAATAACGGCCGTTTCATCAACGTGGCATCGGGAACTGAGACGGGCAACAGGTAAGACATGTCTCATATACCGGTTCGGATGTGTGGGCGTTCGCATTTCATTCCTAAGCACAATATGTTGACTTTCTCTGCTCCTTTCCTTTCAAAGATGGAAAAGTTCCTTTTATCTCCTTTTGCTGTAGTATTTTTGAGGCCGCGATTCCTTGTTGATACCGTATGACCGTACATTCATCATGAAATGCCTTTCCGGTATGAACCGCTTGTGATTTGCGATGAATGACATGAATGATGAAACTTAAGAAACTAAGAAACCTTTGAACCATTAAAAGAAATAAAAAACTCGAGATTGCCTAGTTAGTATTTGACGGATATTGAGTAGGAGTGGGATGTTAGGGCTTCATCCTGATTAACTTTGAATAGAAATATAAAAAAAATCACATAGGATTTCATTTTTACTGTTTGAGATACGGATTTAGACGGATGAGTTGATAAAATTGTAAGTTGTATAACTTATTTACAGGCATCACCAGAGAAAATTGGACGAAATCCCTTACCAACGCTTTCACCTGGAAGGTTCTATAATAGAGTCCTACCTCTGCAACTCCGAAAAGTTATTGGAAAAACTGCAAAGTTCCTCGGTGTATTACGTAAGTTTGTCAAATTCGAATAACTTGAGAGCATTTTGCCGAAGGTCTTGTTTGTTACAAACTAAAGCTTTTGTGCTTACTCACAGGTTATTGAGGACATTCTGTTGGAAGTCGGTGGCGATAAAACGAAGCTGAATGAAGACCTTTCTCTACTCCTAACGACGTTAGAACTTAGCTCGAGTGCACTGAGCTATGATGGGCAACAGCTTTTCGGTCAAGTTTACGGTCGACTTCTTCCTTTGTTTAAAAACGAATCCTCCGAAGTTGCCAGTTCGTGGGCCTCGAAATGTTCATTTATGAAGAGTTTATTTGATCGGTGTGAAAAACCATCAATCCCATCCTTCATTCCTATCTCATCGTCCCTAGTCCATGGTCCTTCCGAGACAGATGAGTTCAGTGCCCACAACCACAAATTTTCAGAATTAGGAAATGGGGATTTGTACTTTGATGAAATAACAAGATTAAAGTGCGGCAATCAATTTGCTGTCAGCATGTCCACTGCCAATGAAGAACTGATTGTGTGGAATGTTTACGAAGAGAAGCCTGTTCGGACTCTCCGTGGTGTGTTCAATCCAGTTAATATGAAAATTATTGACGACTCCCGAATCGTAGTTCTTTGTGGTCGGGAACTACAGATCTACAATATGGACGATGGATCGTTTCTGAGCAAGTTGAAGGGCGTAATGAACCAGAAAATGCCATATTATGGGCTCCATGATGAAAATCATATTGTCTCTCTATCTAGAAACCGGATGTATGTTAATCTTATTAACTTAACTAGTGGGGAATGCATTTCCACCTTTAAAGTAGGAGAAGACCGTTTCCTAAATTCCTTGATTGTTTCCGAAAATGGGAAAATGCTTGTTTGTGGAGATGAAACCCAGAAGCCGTTCCCTTTACTTGTTTGGGATTTAAATTCTAAGAAACTAATTTACGATCTGCGTATCCCCCACCATGAATTCATGACCCAGCTCTCAGCTATTACGAAGGAAGGACACTTCGTTTGTTGCGTTTGCAGAGTAAGACAAGATTATAAATGGATATGACCCATTACGTAAGCCGATTTGTTGACGTGTCTCTAAATTTACAGGAAGTTGATGATCCTGGGCCGAACTTCATAGTCGTTTACGATCTTCAAAGCGGTACATTGTTTAAGAAATGGAAGCCAGGATTTAGCACACTTGCAATCGCCATTTCAGCGCAAGGAGGTTGTGTTATAAATGCTTTAGAAGATAATCGAATTTTAGTCTGGGACCTCGTAACAGGTAGGAAACATGACAAATGTTAACAGACAATATATACAAAAATTTAATTCTTCAATAATATCGTGTTAGTCTCAAAAATTATCTCATGTATTAATTGTACTTCGTCTTTCACAATTAGGAACCTGTAAGTATTCATTATCGAAACATACTGCCCCCGCAAACATACTACGTCTGGACCAGACTGGAGCTCGGTGTCTTTCTTGTGACTCCACGGGTCGAGACCGAACCATTTGTTTGTGGGACCTCACTAATGGTGAATACATTTAAGATATTTTTTGCACCGATTAATTTCAAGAACAATTATTACTTAAACAAATCTATTTTATTAGGTACATTGCTCTCTCTTTTTACCCCCGATTCATCATTTTCGGCATGTGAAGTGTCAAACGACGGTTCAGGAGTTATTCTCGGTAAGTATGTCTCCTCTGAATGATACGTTCGTCTCGTGAGTTTTTATATTAATTTTTTTTTATTTAATGTGGAATAGGCATGAAAGGATCGACAACGATTACATCAATTCATTTTAAATTGAAAGACTCAACCCCAGCGGAAGTAGAGTCTTTCGGAAATGAAGAGAATTTAGGAAAGATATTTGATCTGAAAAGTCCATAGTCACATGTACAACTAGACCCAGCCGGAAACATGGTCCCCTTTGTCAATATTGTTAACTTCAAACTTTAAGTAAGCGATCTACCATCCACAATGTAGTTCAATAATATCAAGTAGAGAGCTTGTTACTTAGACGTTTTTACCTAGGCTCAAATTCAATTGCACAACCTCAAGATGTATGTCCTAAGTTCTTGGAGCTATTTTAACAATCAGTAATTACTTTCAGGTTAAGAGCTCAAACATGTTATTGATCTTTACCCGAGCTTTGTAATGGCTACAAACATCCAAGAAGTTATCACACAAACAAAGAAATCTCATATCCGTAAATCAAAATGATCTGAGAATTTATCTTCCTACGTATGTATATTAATTAGCATTTTAAATCCTTGACTGCAACTTAATTTTTAATCGAATAATGACAGGAACACATCCCCAGCTGGTTTGGGTATTGTTAACTAAGGTTGTAGTTTTTGAATGGCCATCAGGGCTATCTTCTCTGTCGTAGAATTTTATTTATGTTCGTTTTCAGACTACGACGACATCGGAGGGTGAATTGGAACAAAGTTTTTAAAACCATTTTTATTACTTTATTAAAAATGCCATTGATTTTTCGTTGTATCAGTAAGTGTTGTCCTTAAAAACGATGAATCTCAGTTGCTTTGCACTCTCTAGTTTGATATATTCCATGATGAGCAATTTAATCACTCTCGCTTAAGCAGTCTAATTTCAGAGCTTATAACAGTATAAGTGCAACCGACAATGGAATTTTAGGCTAACATTAAAAATACTAATTACGATAATCTACGCCAGTCAGGTCGAGTTAAGTAACCTATGGGATGCTGCTTGATAATTTACGTCGAACAACCGAATCCAATTTAATCTTTGAGATGTATTAAAATTACTTATTCCGTTAAGCAAATATACGTGTATGTATGTACGGTGACGTTAATGTATTAAACGCGGAGGGAGGGTATTATGCAAGCATAATGAAAATATAATCCAATTTAAGGAGAGTATAAGATAAGAAAGAAATAAAAGTGTTGCTGGTCGATTACAACTACGAATGTGGAACCTGATGAATTGATTTCATCATTTGCAAGAACGGGAAAAATGTACAAGAGAAATCCCCATTTATTTCGAATACTGTGTACTTTACTTGAAATAAAGTTACGGAGTGATTGTCATTACTAACTGTGTCGAGCGTCCGTTTTATTTACTTATTTTACTAATGTGCATTAAAAAAGCCTTTACATCTTCCGTAATTAAGTCCCGCGATTAATGGATTACAAAACGCAACGTTATTGAAAGCCGTGACAGCCGTTCTCAGCGGTTTCGTCCGCAGGCCCTGATATGTACTCGTCACAATCTGAGTAACGTTTATGCCCGTCATTTCCGGAGACGTAAGAAATACTGCTACTTTCCCAACGCTCTCAACAGCGGCGAGTGGAAATGCAGGAATGACTTTCATGAAGGACTCGATGGATCCAAGTAATCCCCCGGGGGGTATCATGGTTGAAGCTTCTGCTGCTAATCTTCGAGTGCTGTGCTTATCATTATATTCTTCCTCCATCATGTCTGCCAAGTCTTGACCGGCGATTGGAACTATCTTGACTTCTATGGTGTAATTTTCTTTGTCAATAACGCCACTTGGTGTCAATTGTTGATACACAGTTACGTTCAGGTATACCTTTAAAGAAAAATAAATTTATTACAATTACAATTGTATTAAACGATTAATGTGATTTTTTAAAACGTCTTTGTTGTTACCCCTGTATTTTGGTTTTCCATTATGGTTGATACATTTTCTGTCCCCTTGGAAGGATAGCCTGCCGTCTAAATAAGTCATCAGTCAATGACTTTCAGTATTTATTTTTTGGCAAGATATGGAAAAGTTGTAAATTCCAATAAATTACCTGATGTCCGAAGCAAACTAACAGTACAGTTGATAAAGCTGTATAGAATTTCATTTTATGAAACGATTTTTCTTAGATTGTCGTCCAGGTCGCGGGGATTAGGTAAAGAATTGATAATACTCCGATGTGGTTTAGATTTTGATTAGAATTGTGGGCTATTGCTCTCCAATTCTTGCTATATTTATAATCACGAATTTGAATGACACAATATGGTTCGGCAGGTGAATAAAACAATGCGATTGGGAAAGCCCTAAAGCATCTATGCCGTAGGAACATTGATTCATTCATGAATGTAGCTATAGGAAAATTAAATTATGAATTAAGTAGCAACGATCATGAACGCCTTCTCATTACTGGAAAATTAGTTTATTATTATTAAATCTGTACATTATTACTTGTAATTACTTGTATAGACTCTTTCCATACTAAACAAAAACGTAGGCCTAAATACATAATTCAACATCTATATGCACTCCCGATGTGCTTTTATAGTTTTTGCTTTTGCTAGGTTGTAGTATTCCAGCTTGGAGGTAGGCCGGTAAGGTACACAAGTTTTACAAAATTGTAGCAATGTTGTAATTTTCGCGAATATTTCTGAATCTCTGTGCAACCTGATCGATTCTATTGCGACATCAACTCGCTTGATTTTTTCTGGTTCTGGAGTCTGGATGGATCGTTTCATGGTGTCAAAGTATTAGATGGCAGGAATATTCAATTAATACTGTTGACATTAAAAAATTATATATATCATAACTAGTGTGTACTAATAAATTTTTCCAACTGCAAATGTCATTTCTGTCAATATCTTTTCATGACTTAATATACATTACGCTTTTAGCCCCTACTCATGGATTTTTCTGAAAAATTGCTAGTTTATTCAGAATTTAACGAGGAATACGAATCCGTTGAAATTGTTTGGAGCTTACGATTGGTTCGGACCCTATGGGGTCACAAAGTTTCAAATATTTTTCGTGATAAATGCTAGTTAATAGTACACAGTACCTTAAACTGATATTGGCTTACCGATATAAATATCGTTTGCAAACAGGACAACTATCTCCGGTTTTAAGGCATAGTCGGAGACAGTTAAAATGGAAGTAGTGTTGACAAGGAGTAATCCGAGCACTTGTCATTGATGTCAAACATATAGTGCAAACCTGTTGATCAAAAAACGGTAGCTTTAATATCGAATAATTAATTTGTAAACTGCTGACTACAGCATAAAAATCTCCATAACCCCTTACATCTTCATAATTCACAATTTCATCTGCACTGGCCTCACGGAAATCTTTTACACTGTCCAATTCAGCCTTCAACAGCCTCATTTTCTGCTTCATGACCCTATACGGTCGATAGACATTGGTGAACAGGGTCAGAACTACTAATTTTGCATTAGGGAGGAGCGGGACCATGATGCCCAAGCTTAAGGATATGATGGACGCTTTTAGAATGATTGCAGCGTAGAACGACTCGAGCCCTTGTATCTTTTCTACGGTATTTGGTAAGTAAACAAGAAGGTTGGGAATCATTTCTTGAATTCGAGGCTCAGTTAAGATATAGTATGTCAATGTTAAGGTGAGATAAAGAATTGTTGGTGTATTTTGAAGTCGGAATCCATGTTCAGCTCCCAAAACTACAAGTAAATGACATGAATTACTATTACAAGGTTCAAAAATATTGCAACTACTTAATAAATTAGAACACAATTGGAGACATTACTTAAAAAGAAGCAGACGATTGTGACGATGAAAGTGATTAATTTTGTCCACTCAAGACCTACGTTAATGGAGGTTAGAGCTAAGTGCTTCACATTGCTATTCGGCGTTATTCGAATACTCATGTCCCAGTCCTTCCGTTGAATCAGTTCCTAAAACAATTAATTGTTTTTTTGCAATAATATATCTTGTATGAGTACATTATAAACTTTTATATTTTACAGTATACTGAAATAGGTCCCTAAAAGGAGGTAAATTATTCGATTTGTTGTGACAGGAACGCAATTTATCGAACAAGGGACTTATTCAGGAGTTTTTTTAAGTTCTATGAATACCCAGATGAGTTATTTAAAGAAAATTATTAATTGCACTTAGTTTTTTCAGAATTTATATTAGTTTTCTCGTTAGTTGAATTGTTCAATTTTGAATCTTAAACGAAACAGTCTATTACCTTTATATAACCAACGCAGTAGGTAACAAGATGGCAAAAAAGCAGGCCATAAATAACGCTTGTAGCTCGTTCCTTTTCATCCAAAAGGTATCTTGAACAGAGGGTAACAAAGACTAGCTAAAGCAATAATACCTGTGATAGTTATACGATTTTTATACTGGAATATTTCCTATGTTTAAAGTTGTCCACAGAGTAATTAATACTACCTGATTCATTAAAATGGATAGATTGCTGGAGTACTTCCCGTCTGTTGACGAACTCCGCTTGTTCCATCGTTCATATTGTATTAGTCTCCGGTTGATTCTTGGATGTGGGCTAGCAGACATTCTGTCTTAATTTAGTTCCAAAATATGAAAAACTAATCAAATGTTTGTGATTTTTAATGAAACTGATGTGAAGTTCCGAATCCAGACTATGACAGAACTTGCGCTGATTTGTTTTTATATATTAAAAACATGCGAAATGGAATTAGACTGATGGATTCGTGTCTGGCGTCAACTCTGCTTCCTTCCCCTTCATTTTTTAAGTAGAATATAGTTCAGTATGTTCACTATTTTGTGCAGTCTATTTTTGCACACTTCTGATCACCCGAATGGCCATGCAAGTATCGGAATAACATTCGAATACCGAATGTATTTTTAGAATCGCGAAGAGCACATTCTTAGTTTGGCACATGATCGGGTAACTCCAACAATTAAATGCTGGCTCTTGAAGTTATCAGAAATTAGGAGTATGGGGAACTTTAGTCTTTTAACTTTTAGTATATCCACTTGGTGAGTTAAAAGTGAAGACTACCAAGATGGACCACCCATTATTTAACCTCTATGTAAGTATTTCAACATTTGTCCCGAATTTCAACAATTTTTCATCGGTTTAAATAAAATCTGTCACAATTTCGTATAATTAGATACTGGAGACGGTGTTCAACAATTGTAAACTTCCAACATTGTTGAACTGCCGGTTAGTATGCCGTATTTGGAACGAAGAGGTCCTGCGAACGCTGGAAAACGAGCGTAATATTATGGCATTTATAAAAGGACAAGAAGATATAGTACAATTTCTGGAGTGTCATAAATCATCTGAATGCCATCCCTATTCCCGATTCTGGATTGACCTTCCCCCGGAAAAGCAAACCGACGCTTTGTATGAATTTCTTGATAACCTTAAGGACCGGCTCAAGCACATTAAATTTGAGTATGAACCCCAAGGGTCTGGAGTGGACAATACAATAGAAAATTCAGAAAATGAAATTACAATACCCGAAAATACAGAAATAACAATTTCCTGTGAAAATATACCCGATGTAGTACTACCAGAGCTGGAATCTCTGCATCTCTTCACAACCAACTTGTATCCTCCAGAATCTGCCGATGGGTTTCATCGATTGCCTAATCTCTTTGACTCCTTAATCGTTCCCAAGCTAACGAGTTTGAATGTCCAACACCTCTACGACACGGATTGTGCGGAAACGGTAAAGAAATTAGTCAAGAGCAGCAGCCACTCGCTCACGTATCTAAAATTCCCTTCCAACGAGTTCCCGAAAATTGCTGGAGATATAAATTTAACTAACTTGAAGGAGTTGGACATATGTGATCTTTTCCACAGCTCCTTTGCAACCAATCAAACCCTCCAATGTATAATTGAGTCTTGCCCTAATCTTGAAAAGCTATCTGTTGAACTAGGCTGTAGAGTATCGTTTGAATGGATCTTCAAATTGTTCCAAACCCTCTCTCATTCCATACAATGCCTTAAATTGATTGTCCAGGATAGGAACTTATTATCCCGAACTATTCAACGAGTTGATTTTCACTTCCCCCATATGCCCAAGCTAAAGAATTTATTCCTTAGATATACAAATCCAGGATTAGTATACTACATAGATGGATTACCGGAACTACGGTCTTTAGAATTAGAAACTCCGTGGACAAGGAAAGTGAGAGGAAACATTTTCCCAGGAATCGACAATAAATCATATAATTTGCTAAAGTCCTTAAAGCTGTCAGAAATCCTTACTGTTACTGATGTTCAGCAAGTAGATAAACTATTTCCGTGTTTACGAATTTTCTGTGCGTCGTTTGAAAACAATGAAGCTCTCCAAGAGGTTTACAAGCAGTTAAAACACCTGGATTGTCTCATTGTTGATCGGAAGTCATCAGTAACGGATGCAGGAATTTGTGGTATTTCAAAGGAAGATTTAGAAGGTCTGGATGAAAATAGTTTTATTGGCGATGAAGATATGAACACACTAAATGAAGATCGGTTTAAGGCTCTGAAAAAGTTTCCCGATATTGGAAATTTAAATGGTAACCTACAATAATAGTTATTATGATCCATCCATCGCATTGCAGCAATTTTCCTTGCTAGTGAGTAAATAATTGCATTTCCTTTAACAGGTTTAAAAACCTTGAAACTTGTACAAGTTGACTTGTCCTGGAAGTCGTTGCTTAGTTTGGAGTTACAAAAATAAGAAATTTGCAGTCGTTGTCTATTCAGGTATGTAATATTTCTGTAATAATTCTAAGAGTATGTAAATCCTTGGGACACAGTTTTAAAAATATATTTCAGACCCCTGTGATAAGGATTTCTGAAGCTGATATAAACGAAAACGACCATGTTGTAACAATGCTGTCAAACCGATTGCCGAAGTTAAGTGACTTAACCTTATGGATACGACGAAATGCAGAACGGTTAAATGACAAGGAACTCGAACATCTCAACTCATCTTATCCTCAATGGGAGGTCAACGTTGTAAATCAAACACAATGCAGTAGTCCTTAGGAGTTAAATCTTTACGTTTACCAATTTTTTTTAAGTCTGATAAAAATCCTAATTCTGATTTATTTCTTACCATTCACACCAACCAATCGCATGCTCAATATACCATTCATTTTTAACCGATTAATATTAATGGATCTTGTAAGATCCTTTTGTTTGTGTACAAATCTCTCCTACAATTCTGCCTATCTGTTAATGATTAAAAGCCTTAATTGTCGTTGAAAAACCTTGATGATTACTCATTTCATTTCTTTGTTTCATCAGTGGAAATGAATAATTTCTCATTCCAAGTTGATTGATTACCAAATTCATGCTTTATTGTTGTGATTTCTGGTTATCAATGTCAATAAGAATTACATTAATTTTCAGACGCAAAAATATCGATAAATATTTCCTTAAATTCCAATCACTAATCAGTGGGCATTTATTGTATTGACGTACCTTACTCGTAAATAAAACATTAGTATATTCCAACCCCTTTCTCACAAAAAATCCCACTAATTGCCACAGTATCCTTTGATTCATATGAGACTGATGATTCATAGTGGATATCAGCCGTTGGAAGTGAATAACAGACTTCAAAATAAAATCCTTGAATCTCCATTTTAGAATTATTAACGAAAGTAAGTGTTTTTTTTTCATGAAAGAAGTGATTGGCTTTAATTCGTTATAAAAAAATACGTTACAATAACTGTCGAAAATAAAAATTACTGCCAAAACACACAATGAAAGTGAATACAACACTTATACATCCTCCAACTTTGTTGGCTTAGTCTGAGGGAAGTGAGAGATATTGGAAGTCACCATCTTATTCTTGCATTCCGTTGTAAAATAGGACCGGCCAAATACGCTCCGCCCGAACGTATTATCACACCCTAAGATATTAATAGCTCCATTGGCAATCGTACTCCGAAAGTTGTAATTGTTTCCCTTGATCTCAACCAAGCCATCGTAAATGGTATTTGACACTCGACCACAGCAAGTCCCTTCACTCAGTACAAGGGCAAGGAGCTTTCCCAAACTGTTATGGATGGCAAGGTTATGCAACTTTGTCCTATCCCCGGATTCAACGATGATCCCTGATGATGCCTGCGAAAAGGACATATCCCGAAAAGAATTGTCCGATCCCCGGACGAATATCCCATCCTCAACATCGTTGACGGAAATCGAGCCGAAAACATTCCTCGTCCCTTCGATGAGAACGGCCTGTTTAAGACCATAAAATCCGAATGATTCGACGGAATTGTTGTGTCCTTCCAGGTACAGTCCCTCGTCAACTCCACTAACATTCATATCCTTCAGAAACAAGTTATCCCCTTTGAGAAATAGGGTTGTGGTATTTCCAATTAATCCCGTTGCCGACGATCCGTCCTCATCTTGCGACCCAAATATTCGTATTTTATGGTATTTGTCGCCACTTCTCTGCATTACAAAGTCCCCATAGTAGTCCAATGGTTGAAGCTGGATCAGATCTCCTGGATTTGCCTTGTCTAGGGCAGCTTGGAATTCCTGAGAAGTTTCTGGCTTGTATTCTTTGCAATCCGAAGCCTGTAGAATGGCATGCAGCAGTGCCAACAAAAGTGCAATTGTTCCGGATTGCCTCATTTCTGAGATCAATTCGAGTCGAAATAATTAGTTCGTTACTTGTTTTCACTCAGTAGTATATGTTAACGGATTTTAGGTTAAAATACTGAGGAAAAATATTATTCTTACTGGAAATGAGGTCCTGTGAAATAGAAAGGAGAATCCTTCTGGAGTGAATGCCTGTAAGAGAATGTACAACAATCTGCATCTACCAATTTGCATACGGCACACCTCTATCTACTTAATATTCAAATTTCAACCCCTTCAAGAAATGAATAGTATTTAATATATTATTAGTTGTGTACAGCCTCGCTGCCTCGTATATACAATATAACTATTAAAGCCGAAAACTCTAACGAATAGCTTCAACAACCTGTGAAATTTAACATTGTACTATGCACTACGTACCTTGAGCCTGTAGGGACATTAAGGATTCCTTATTATTTTGTCCCATATATATATTAGTCCCATAAATAATGCATTCATTTAGCAAGCAAAGAAATTAAATACCATTTTGTTGCATTCTGCATTTCCTTTTGAGGAGTACTTTAGGAGTACTTAGTAAATTACTTGTCAATCCCATAATCTCATGATACGTACGGTATGGGTTCCGAGAGTATGACTTGTTATTAACGTGTTAACGTGACACGTTATGCAAATTTAAACTACTAACGCATTTTATAAACTGTAAATGGAAATCAATACAATGAGGGTTTCTGAATAGGGTTTCTGAGACTTTTTGTATCATGATATGATATCATTTGTATGTAGGTATATAGGTACATATTTCAAGCAGCAAGAATGATGGATGCGTAAAGAGATATTATAGTTCATATTACAGAAATTGTTTAAAAAATGAGTAAAATATTGGTAGCATCATAATTTGATAAATCGAACTGATGCATTTTTTTCTAAAAAAAATCCAATGAAGAATACGTAGGTTATTAAAGTTATGTTTTTTACAGTGGGTAACATCGGCTTTTTAGCAGCATTTAAAAATGTCAATTATCAACAAATGTGTTTGTATGTAATTCTTATTCTTATTTTTTTATTTTCAATTTTATTTTGGAGTTGGATTATTCATTCATTAATTCATTAAACTTCAGTCCATTACTAGAAATGTTAGAACATCCAATCTCAGCAAGAACAAAAGTGCACCCAACCCGTTGATGAACTTTCCTTTGAATCTTCTAATCCCTTGACTACGGGCACCTATCCTTCTGGTTGCCGGTTGTCAAGCAATCCTGTGGTCTAAACTTGGTTTTTACTTGTGTCAGTGAATAGTATAATTTTGTTATATTTAAGTCGTATCGCAATGCTACCGTAGTTCGTAGTTCCTTCCTGGTAAAATAATTTCCACAAGGCCTTGTTCACAGATTATCAAAACTAAGTAGGTATTCGCATAACACGATCTAGTTTGAATCGCATAATGTGGAGCATTGCATCTCATGCTGGAGCTGGCGTGGCTATCGCGGGTCTAAGTGCCACCTACTACGCTCTATCACGAAGGAACTATCAGGTTTGATTCGATCCGTCATAAAATCTGTGAATTTAGGTTAATTAGCGACAACTACTCTAAATGAATGCTTATAACGACCAGTTAGAAAGAGATACGGGAATGCGAGGAGGGCGGTCCGATGCTGACAAAGGAAATACTAGACCATCTCGAGAGGACATGATTTCAATCTCAAAATCCCAATCATTATTGCTCAAGAACGAACTGAGCCATTTAGGCCACGGAAGCGGACATGCTAATGGCCTTAACGTCATCAACAAGGACTATGACTACTGCGAGCCAATTACGACTCATTTTGGAATGAGCGTGAAGCAGATTGTGAGCCGCGGACATATTAATTTCCCAAAGAACGCTATTTCAATAGAAGACCTTTCTAAAGTTCATTTGTCCGACGCAACGTACCAAAAAACAGTACCTGTTTCAGATGAGCCAAACTTATATACATCAAACCAAAGAAATCCCAATAATGCACCAAGTCCAAGTAGTTTCGATGAAGACGAATCTGAGCAACTTTGTACAGCAGAAAGAGACCCAAACGAGGTGACACAGGAAAATCAAGGAACAAAATCGACAGGGGTTGAAATGGTTGAATCATTGCCTCATACGAAGCCGAGAACTCCGAAGATGTCTCAATCCTTGTTGTCCAGGGATAGCATCAATGCCCGTAGAACCAGGTCCCCAATTATATATTACAAGAACCCGGGATTCGGGAAACGATTTGCTTGTAAGATGCAAGAATCTACACAATTTTTAAGCCTGCATTTGCCAGGAAGCGGTTTGGCAAAAGACATCAAGGAAGACGAGCGGTACTGGTCCCCTGAACAAAATTACAAGGACAGCACCCAGTTTCTGTTTCCCCCAGTTCTTTCCGAATCCAAGTTGTCTGTTTGTGAAGACGAAGAAGGGGAATTCCTACTTGAAGATCGTCAAACAAGCTTCGACAAACCAATTGACGACATGGATGCAACTGAATTGGCCACAGATGGTCTCTCTCGAATGGACGAAATCCGGGATTACAACCTGCAGCTTCAGCTGCTGCAGGATGCTCGAGATGCAGTTGAGACAGGATTTGTTAGGGAAAATCAGACTCCAGAAATACTGATTAAATCAGAGGATTATTGTACTTCCAATGATGCATTGATCCAGACGGATTTTACGACACCAACAGAACCAGAGGAAGAATTTTTTGAAGTCGAGGAATTGGAAATTGAACGGAAATCTGACCCCATTGTAGAAACAGTTTTACTAACCCCGATAAGATCGGTAGAAATGGAGGGAATTCCAGCAACCTCTTGGATCAGTCTACCTGCCCGTCTATATGCCGATTCCCAACAAATCCCAGCTAACGTGAGGATTTTCTTAGCTGTTGTAATCCTTCTGTTGGGATTCATGTCTACGTTGTTCGTCAGCATCTCTGGATGGATTTCAGCCCCGATCAATGATGACGACGACGAGTACAATCCTTCTGCAATGCTAGATCACTAACATATATGGCTTGTCTATTTATTATACACGTATGACTACATCCGGCGTGATTGTAAATAATTAATTAAAAAGTATTGATTTTGTATTTGTAATCATGGGTGCTAATCAAGTATAAATATAAAAAGGTAGACAGAAATTGTCACAGACATTTCACTTTATTATCGGCTAACGATAAACAACTTTGGCGTATTTCTTAACATATACATTAGTAGTATTTAAAGCGCGCATTCATAATTATATTATTGCATATACACAAGCTATAATAACGTTAAAAGAGTATTGTGGAAATTCAACTGCCAAAACACGATTCGTAATCGGATCAGGGACTTATTAGAATTACGAGTTCATATTTAGAAATCAAGATAGAAGACATTTTGATTCATTATATAAAGAGATTTTCTGAATTCTCTTTGTTTCACGGGTCTTAAAATATGACTCAAGATAAGGGTTTAATAATCTTAATGTATTATGTATAATAGTGAGTTAATATCGAAAACATTAATATAGCACATTCAAGAATACATGTCTGCTATATTTTTTATGCTAAATAATGGAACTGTAAAACTGGTAATTGAACACAAATCATGAACTATCTGCTGAAATAGCTGAACCCCGAGCTGCTTTAGTCCAACTTCGTACGACTAAACTATTTTGACAAACAACTATTATTTTAATTTTATATTTTAATTATCGTTAAAGATGCTTGCAACAAATTTTAAAGCATAAAACTTCTACTACATTCGTAATCACCTAAATTTGGATTTTACAAATTATACAATTGGTATTATCTGATTTAACTGTAGTTTAAAATCGTGCAGTCCTTAGGTATTTACACTGGATAAATTTAAGAAGAACGATGCCTACTGGAAAATATATGCTCTGATTTTAACCTTGTTTCAACAGCTAAAACATCAATATAGATATACACATATAAACAATATCGTCGGAAATACAATTACAGCTCATAATAAACTGACTTTCTTTGTTTTAAACAACTAAAATGAGGTACATATTTGACATACATATTAGTATCTACAATACTACAATTGCCTGATTACTCAATTTTTTTTATATTTTTCTTCAAAACCCTTAGAACATTTCAAATAACTCATTCAACATTATTTAATCGCCGTTTTTAAATTGTAAATGGGTTATTTTTTCGGTAGGAAAAGCGATTAAGTGGACGAGCCCAGGCAGCTATGACGAAGGTCTCAATTTCACATTCATTTTCTCCACGAAGTATCTTGAAATATCCGTTTTCTCCCCATTTCGTTCCCCACGTATTCGCCACGAGCTGAAAAAAAATATATGTATTGTATAGATTAAGGAAGGGAACATATGTATGAGGCTATTAAATTCTAAATTCTGATATTAATTAGTATATGTATTTCCATGAAAGAATCGAGAAAAACTAAAAAATACAACATAATCTTGTGTTTAGAAACTCAAAATTGAACGTAGTGATGAATGGAACCTATGTAAGTTCTATTCATTGCAGGATTAGTTTACATTCTGTCATCGGTTGAAGAAAATTAAACATTGATCCATTATTGCGGCCGATGATTGAATCAGCGGTTGACCCAGTTTTAGTAATGGAGAGATTCGCTTCCGGAGGATTTGATGACAGATGACAAACAGCAACTCTTCAGTACCACGATTTCATATTAAGCATTCCCATGACATGACTATATGTTCCTATTTTTTTGCCTCCGATGATCTTCCAACAGCAGATATATGCCTTCAGGATCTGTTTGCTTATGTGTGATTATCAAACCACATACATACGGGATACTTCAAATCCATACACCACGTTCGGATAAGTGTGATAAGTCCCTTGGATAACCAGGTAAATCTTACCCAATATTTTTCCATTTCGCCCTGGTGAAATTCCTCTCCCCAACCAATGATCCTAACCGAATGATAGCCCGTTCTCTGTCCCGGTTTCAATCCGGATTTCTTATAGACACCTCCTCGATACAGGAAAAAGTCCGAGGAAACGGCCATTACAGCTAAAATAAAAAGAATGAACTACGTCATTCAACTGGATAAAGAAATATTTTATTCTCTCAGAGAGAAATGGAACGAAGAATGTATTTTAAGCCTCTGCTGCCTTTGCTGAGTTCGAACAAAGAAATAGCCTGAGAACGGAAGGTACACGGTCGATTAAATTCAATAAGAAACCCGTTATTTTTAATGGAAAGAAAATCGGATAGAGCACTGTCCGTGAGAATCGGGTTGAATTTGATTTACTGACCCAAACCGATGTCGGATTCCTTTTTACGTCTTGAGGTTTTAAAGAATTCCGTTTCGGTCATTCAGTTCTGATTAGCTTTACGTACCGTACTCTTTGTAGATTGAGTAAAAGTAGTGTAAGCACATGCAGATAAATTAGCGAATTATCCGGTTTCTGAAGCACACAGGAAAAGTAAGAGGCTAACACGGTCATTTTTCATTGTAGGTAATTGTAAATCATTCATATACACTCTAGTTCCCAACCTAGAGTTTTGAAATGTCAGATATCTGATATACAGACATTCCATGCAAGACTAGGTTCTCTGAAACCTGCCTATAAACATATCATTACAAATGGACCAAAGTCAAAAAGTTCTCGACAAAAGCTTTGGGCATAAGATATAAAAATGTCTACACAGGGTTTCCGTCCTGGTACCAGCAGAACAACGAACCTTGCACCGGACCGAAAGTCATAATTTCATATTTAATGTCGTTTTCCCTGTTGCTGATCCGGTAGGCGGGCTGGCTCCTGTACAATTCGGTCCTTCCATTTAAACTATTTGCAGAACGGCATTGGTTGATGTCAAGAAGGGACTTGACTTTCCTTGAAATCATACAGTTTCCGCTTGTGCCGGACAAACCACTTTCATATGGGTAGCAATCTTCGTCCACGATACTGAAAAAAGTTAATTAAGTTTTATAGATTACGTGCATGATGTGGGTGGGGACGAAATTATTTGCTGATTACGGGACACTGTAATCTAGAATAATAGGAAGTGTGCATTTAATCGCCCAGCTTGAAAAACTGTTATTCTTGAACGTGAGATGTTTACACATTTAAAAAACAGCCCATCAACACTATAGCTTAAAAATGAAATAATCGCCCCAGCGGAGTTGAGGACAGGTTCTCGGTAATTGTAAGCTTTTTAAGAGGGCTTATTCCGAGGTGAGGAATTAATTTGGGAATGTTTCTGGATAGATTTACCTTGACACTAAAACTACGAGACCAAACCTACCCAAATTTCCGTAAAAAATTCCATGCCCTGTCCAAATGACCTCCGGTACATCCTTGTTGACCCCGACTATTGCATGCGACCAAATGCTGTGCTGACAGCCGGACATTCTCAACTCCTTTCGACTGGATTGCCAATCGGTCGGCTGTAATCAAAATCAGAAAACAATACAATATTGCGAAGGTTACAAACATGTGCATTTACAAATTAGCTTTTCCGTTCGGCCCCCACCAGTGCCTGTCATGTCATTCACTGATTGAACAATGCTAATTTATCGCTTCTTGCATTATACATCGTAGTAATTTAGTTGTCATATATACCCGTGATTGTAGAGGTTGTCAGAGCCCAGTCCGACCCACACCAGCCTTGGTCTCGAACGGCTTGTATTAGATTGGGCCATTTCGTCCTCGCATCAAAGTTCCTTGGGAGCGAAGCTTCATCGTAGACAAACTTAATTGGTTCCATATTTTTTACCTGGAAATAATCGTAACCCTCTCGTCCTTAGCAAGTTCTCAAATTAGAGTCGGATCAAAGTGCTGGTAAATCAGATCACTTACTCCTCGTTCTGGCTCTAATGTTCCAAGTCGATAGAGAATCCCATCCGATAATTTCCTACCCCAAAAGTCAGAGTAGTTTCCAGCCGACCAGGAATAATCCCCTTCGTTGATTGTTTGAATCAAAGTTTGGTCTATAATGCATTCCTCCCTTTCGCATAATAGTTCGTACTGACTAGGGTCACTTGGAGATCGGTCACATTTGCTAGATTAAATATTTCATGGAACGCGTGTATCAAATGTAACAAACTACGAATAATAATATTGCAATAATAATATTGGCCTTGTTCATAATGTTAATTGTATGTTGTAATTAACTACATTTTTTACAGTGGTTTAAATTAATCTGTCTATTCTCTCAAACTATATTATGGGATTCGAAAACACCCCAAAAGTCAGGGAGAAGTCAGTTTCGATTCTGATTCATTATATGCCCAGTTTCCAACCATGTTTTGATATTATTTTGGTAATCTATGTTTATTATTGCCTTTCGGGTTTGTTAATACCTACTTGTTTTCTAAACGCATTTCCATAATGTTCCGATGTCACTGATTCTTTTACTGCTTTCATATGAACGACAAAAATAAACGGAATCGGGAAAATGAAGAGAATACAGATATAGGTGCGTGATAACGATTTTATCGTTTAAAAGCTAAGGCGTTAATACATAATAGAACGAACTTAAATTATAAATACGAAAGAGTCAAAATAATAGTATATTGTAAATTAAAAATCCATTGCTTCCTGACAAATTCACAACAACATTCTCGGAAAAGAATCGAGTTTACGCTTTGTTTCCATTATAATTCTAAGTAGTCATCCATCCATGCAAACACCTCATAAATATTCCTATAATGAAGTCTAGACTGTATTCGCCCTAATTCATGATGACATTTGATACCGTGGAAGATTTATTATGGATGGGGTGCATACTTCGGGTTTCATCGTTAAAACTGTTGTTTTTAAATCGAAACGCATTCAAAATTCCTCTGAAGAAGCCTATCAATTATTCTTATTCAAAATTTTAAAAGGCCAGACACAGACCCCAGGAAAAGATACCGGAAACAAACTTACCAATCATTGCAGTTAATCTTGACGGTAGAGCCCAAACTGTACATCTGTCCATTGTGAAAGCATCCTTTTTACATGAGTTCGGTTAGGTAAGGTGTAAGAGGAGATCCAATATCGAAACGATGGGAAAGTTCATATACAATCAAAACAAACATAAATATTACATCACCCCAAGTGGCCAAGTACATGATTTTTTATCCTTCATGGTGAGTAATCAATTTATATATTCATCCTCATTAGTAAAGCCACTCATCTCTGTCATATTAAGTCAGAAGAGAAAATTCAGGTGGGATAGGCCCTGAGATGTAGGGCACGCCACGTGCTAAAACCTAACCCTAAAAAATATACACCAAAAATCTATTAATCGTTGATCGTTCAGTTAGTCAATCGATAATTAAGACATTGGATTTCAAACCATCCTATGATTTTGGTGGATGCTAATAATATTACCTTTTAAGAACAACCTATAACTCGATTATTCGGTAGGCTTTTACGAATTTACATCAACTTGTTTTCAATGTAATTCAATCATTCTTGGCACAAACAATGGCCTTGTTGTTAGGAAATGACTTGGCTAAGTGATTAAAAGTAAATTGATCTCACTTATACGTTCAAATAAAAGAAGTCGTAAAAAATTTCCAATCTGAAAAAGTCGGCATTGTCAAGGTTGACCATTCTCTAATACGAGACAGAGCGGCGACGATAAGTTGATTGAATTTCATTATTCATGGGAATTTATTTTATGGCAGATTCCCTTCCAGGACGACATCCGTTTGGCAGTATAAACGGATGAATTAAATGACACTAATTAAATCAAATTACAAAATCTACCCAGAACTTTATGGCTTTTCCTTTCCTTATTAGCATTATCACTTGATAGCAATTATCATATCATCATGTCAAGTCAACATCTCTCCAGTCAACAGTTCTGTCGGCTTCACTGAAAATATTATTCTTTCCACTACATATTTCTTGGCTCTCGTAATTCAGAACTTTTATTCACGTTGGGAGTTTGGACGTATGACATTGTATGAGCTCACCAGCTGCATATCAAAATCTTGTGGTAGATTAAAACGATCCTATGCAAATTAAAAGGTCATAATTTTGTTCAATTAATTTCTAGTCGGCTCTGAGTATGCAAGATTAATGATCATCTCTGACAAATGAGCTCATGGGTTTTCAAACTGGCTAGAATAAGCTGGCAGAAATGCACTATCTTGCCCTTGATGCATTATACCCCTGGGATCCGCCCACGCACTTATTATTTTAGCTTCAACTCTCTTGAAAGGCTTGTTAAGGTATGCGTTTTTGATGGATGCATTTTATGCTTTTGAGGCTATAAAAATCAGAAATCAGTCTTACGTGGAAGGACAATTTCATCTGGTGGCTTAACAATTTGCATTCCTAAGCAGGCTGACCAATAATCCGGACAACAGTCTGGATTGTCGGTCCGGTTGCAAAATTGATCGCAATAGCAAAGGGTTCCTAAAATTGGAGTCGAACAGTCGTCAATCCTTCCATGACAGCACCCACCGATTCTACGACTACAGTAATCGCCCTAAAATTTGGTTTAGAAATTAATTTATCACATTACCCCAAAATAAATAAGTTTTAAATTGTTATGTTTCTTAAAATGCTTCACAAACCTGAAGGTCAGAGAAAGGCCCTCCATATTGGGCAGAAATTGAAATGATTAGAGATGCCGTAAATAAACAAATCACTGTGACCATTTGAAGGTCGGGAACTTTCCTCATCTCAAATCCTAAATTCGTTCTCCGAGTTTGGAACATAACTTTTTATTTTTTATTTGGTGTAAGAATTAATGTTTCAGGTTCCTATTTGCAAAATTAGCTCGCTTTCAAATCGAGATATCACTAATAGTTTATGATCACTAGCGATAACAAGTGGAGTTGTCTTGTCTTCGGTCCCGTCTTAGCAGAATTCAATATAAGACTCCTTTCCTCTCTCAAGAAGTTCCACAAATTATCATCTCTTCAATCTTGATGAATCACTTCCATTACTTTTTATTACATGAAGATGAAGTGACTTTCATGAATCGATCAATCAAATCTTGACACTGAATTCGATAAGAGTTTGGCTCTCCAACCGCCTTTCACAGCTCGTCCGTTGTTCCTGTCAAAATATTTGCTTCTTACAAGATATCACGATCAATCAGGCCAGGCTGGGCAGTAGCTTGAAGAGCTAGCAGTCAAATCACCTAACAAGAGACAGAAATTGGTTATCACAATTTGTGCGAATTCTATTGACAATGCCAGGTAAAATTGTCTCAAATCTCCTCAGTTTTGATACTGAAGACTCTCTCTAATAGATATGCAATCTCGTAAATCAGGATCAACCCTTAGGTTACTACCAGGACATTTCTCAACTCGTTTGAATTTTTTGATGTAATGAGACCCACCAGGGCTTTTATACTTGCAAAACTACGAACTGCTCCTCTTCATATGCAAATCGGGTGGATTCAGCATGCAAATGCTTATAGCAAAGTACGATATTGTTATTATAGAATCATCCCTCTTTCCATGTCTTATAATGGTCGAAGACGAAAGGTTGGAAAAATATGTAGGCAAACAGCGATAAAATGGGTAATCTAATAAGCTCAAACTAAACACTTTAGTATGCAGATTTCCACCACATTCAAGATTTGCAAACATTTTTTCTTGTCTCTTGTCGCAAATGCACGAGAGAGATCTTATCTCGAAAAATTTTACGGTTTTCCTAACAATCTGACAGAATATTTTTGCATACAATGAAATATTTAAACGTCTGTAGTGGCACTCGTACAGAACAGAAGTGCTAAAAGGCTGTACCTCCCTGAGCGATTGTCGTTTTGATAAATTTTCATCTCAAGAAAAAATGCTGCTGGATCACTTTGTAATTATTTTTCGTAGCAAATCCCATAAAATGGAATATGCATAAACCATAAACATTTCATTCATAGGCTGGACTGACCCAATAAATTTCAATCGATTTTCATCCTTTTGTTGAAAACGACACCGCGGACGTAATAGAAAACAATTGAAGTAAGATTTAAGTGTGTACGGGATGATTAATTATGACAAATCACAACGATGCAGAAAAATAGAATATTATTACATATTTTCGACCATTTCGACGATAACTTGATATCCTCCGGATGTTCTTGTGTTGGGATTACTTTGTTTACATAGCTTAAGGCTTCGCAAGAAGTTGGACGGGTTCATTTTCTATAATAATTTTTAGTCTCTGTACTCGTTGGAAAAGCAAATTTTTCGTATCGTTTCTAGAAAAAAAATATTTTATGGATCTTTTTACTTCTTAGGGCAAGACGGTCGTTGAATTCAATTTACAATTTATGACTCCTACGCATTTCCATCCCATTCTTCTTTCATTTCAATTTGCCTGTCTTGGCAAAGTCAGTATCAACAATTTAAATGCTAACATTTTCAATTACGCTTGTGAAGTTTGTCCGTTCTTCTCTCCTCAAAACTCATTTACGCTTATGTCGTTGATTACATTTTGGGGTCTGTCCGGCGAGCAGGCCGTATGTCACAAAGTAACACAGCTATTGAATAATTCTAACAAACAGCCTAATGCCACATTCGTGTTTGCGATGCCTAAACAAGCAGAAAACTATCAAGCTTTTTTGGGTGAGGATGTAATATAATTAGCTCGTTTTTACCTTTTTCTAATGTATTCTGTATTCTAGAAACAGTTCTGATGTCACCTGTTATTAAGTGATCTGTTACATAATCCAATTAACAATATAGAAATGACTCTATATTCATTTATCTAAACGTTGCTTTACTAAAATGGAAATAAGGTTTGGTCAAAGTTGAGGTTCAGTTCTGGACATTATCCAATTTGATTTTAGTATAAAACGTATTGTATCAATTATGGGGTTTGATGAATTTCAATGAAATTTCTACCCTCGTCTAAGATTAGATATTATGTTTTCAATGAACTTGTATTTGCGATGTGTAAGCGTATAGAATACATTTTCATATACATGTACTTTAATGTGTTTACAATGTTTTCATTCGGTGCATGGCTAATTCCAAAACATTTCATCATCTTTAAAGTTGTCTTAATTTACAAACAATTAAAAAGAATGCAGAAGTATGACTGTCATGTTTTTAAAAGGTGCTTCATCAAAAGCAAGAAATATTTCAACGCTATTTTTTATCTGATTTGGATAAATTGTATCACTGTTACGCAGGACTAGGTCTGAATGATTTTAAGGTTTCGAACCTTTTTAAAATCGTTTTTTAAGTATTTTTTTTTTGTTTTTTAAGCTCAATGATGGTTAGAAATCTGGTTTCAAATTGTGCGACATCCCAAAAATCTTTATACGTCGCAAGAACAAGAAGCCAATCCTTGAAACAAATATCCCAGTCCTACATTAAATACTATCCACCAATCTGAATTTATGATTTCCGCAACAGCAAAACCATACTTGCAAAGCATTATACTAAAGTGTCATGCAAGATATAGACAGGAGTTGCCTAAAATTTGCATTAAAGAAGTTGCAAACCTGTAATCAATACAGCGTAGAGCAATATCTCATTTTGTCATGTCGTACATGTTGTATAATTCAGAGACTCCCATGCATAAATGTATACGATTCAATGGGAGTTCAAGACATCAGTCATAGATCAAGACGAGAGAGAATTGCCACTGTTTACTGCCGTGCAGTCTGTAGAGTATCATACATCTTCATACGTTCCCTATATGTTAATGAGATGTGCCAAATCAAGTGACAAGATGTAATAGATCTCACCGGATTTGTTATTCAAAACAGGTGCAAAAACAATACGGATGATGGATCAGTGGCTGGGAGTGAACTATATAATTTTAAAAGGACTAAACGGACCAAATCATGCAAGCAATAAGGCAATCCAGATCAATTCCTTAGCTGCTCTGATTTCCAAAGAAAACAAAGCATCTTCATCCGTCTACAGCTTTTAGGGCAGGAAAACATAACTGGATCACAAATGGCCTTGTACAAAATATCGGTTGATACGGCAATTCTCCTAGTTTTCTCCAATGTGAATGTGATCCTATTAGAGCATGCTATTTTCTCCATTTACATCGGATTGTCAGTTTGTCGCGAAACGGGAGTTGACATGTTATTCACAATGCCAAACCCCTTTGTCTTTGTTCATTCCTGTCCCGAACTTTCCTACAGTTTCAGCAGGTTTCAGAGACTAGAAGTTGGAACTAACTTTCCAAAGACTCCGAGTCATTGTTTTTGTTGCAACTGTTTCGGAGTTTCCGATCAGCAACAGAATCGTGAACCGAATGTCTGCTGGGATAGAACAACACAGGAAAAGTCTGACAGTGGAATAGAAAATGTATTTCAATGAAAAACATCTCCTTTTGAAGTTTTTGTGCCTTTGCGTAAATAGATTTTTTTGCCGATACGGCTGGAGCATCATAAAAGTGATACTTCTCGACTCAGAAAATGTTAAGAACTCCGTCCATCATGTACGTACGGATTTTTAATCTGAAATCAGCAAGAGCAGAAAGTGAATCTGACTAACTGGCTTCCTGCTGTGATGATACCATTCATAACTCCACATGAGACTCATCCTCACCTTTTTATTTCCTAAATCTTTCTCACTTTCAGTAAGAAAAATGCGAGTTCAGATGCCATTTATTTTCCAGGCTCACCTCGTAAATCCCATTTAATAGACCTGTTGCCTTGTGTCGCCTATTATAAAAGATGGCTTAGTTAATCTTTTCATATGAAACGTCTTTTACCCTCTTACACCTTAATTCAAAGGGAATTAAAGCTGCACTCCGTCAATGCAGATAAAATTGATTTACCTTTCTATCAAATTATTTTTGCACCCCTTGTCTTTGTTTGAAATCTATGTATTCCAGAGCCTCCTTTTGATTGTGTGGTTGTCTTGCGGAGGATAAAAGGCTCGTACCAAGCAAAGCCCAGGAGATAATTAATGATGGGACTGGAGAGTGTTTAAAATTCATAACTTTTTTGCTACCCAGCGTCTACTAATGAATGTAGATTTATGGGTGACTGGTTCTCGAGCTTGTTGAACAATTGAAGACCCTATGTTGTGTTATGTGTCATCATAATTAGAATTTGCTATCATTACACAACACACTTCTTTGGCTCCCTTCGCCACTTCTGGAGCCAGGGGTGGCTGGGTCCTTAAAAAAATCCTTTAAGTAAAATGGATATTCTCAGGCCCTTTATAGTGCCAGCAACAAAGCTGTTGCTTGTAGACGGCTGTACAAATGCAACCACCTACTACAGAGACAGACGCAGTCTCAGGATTAGCACATCAAGGAGTAATAATAATTAGACAAAGATTTTGGCTGAGAGGCTCCTCTGGATCCTCGAAGCAAAGTTAATATTCTCATCGGGCTTAAGTTACACATTTACAACACAGGATCAAATTTATTTGTAGCAAAAAAGTAGTCCATCTCTTCATCGGAATTTTTGAAATATGATATGATAATAACAACCCTTCCTTGATGATTCACCGAAAAAGCAGGCACGTTGTCAGAGCTGAATAAATTACAAAACAAATTCATCGTTCCGAGATAGAATCGGCATCAAATCAAATAAATGCAAATACTAAACAAAGAATAAATTTAATAGGAAAGCAAACAAACACATGGCTATAGATGCATCTTTCATTACATCATCGAATCATGGCCTGTTTTTCAGATACTGCATATTCACATGTTAACAGCTATCCATCATATCCCCTCGGTTAATTATTGCTGGGAGAGATTCATGCACCTGACACAAGCAATAAAATACTTTCAAGGAATCCGAAGCACTGACAAAGGAGTGATGTCCAGTTCATGTCTTTTCCTTTGTTCTCATGGGCGTGAATCTCACGCTTCATTCCAAAAGTAAATATTTTAATAAACGAAATCACCACTTCTAATTCATTTTCCTTGCAAGTGAGATGCCTAACAAATACTACAATCACGGCAAACTTACACAATAAAGCACTACTAAACGGTGATGGATGGCATTTGTAATTTACAGGTCCAGGGATATTGTAATTTGTAATCTTCAATTTAGATATATGAAATGATTCATTAAATCAAAAGAAGTTTTAGTCTCCGAATAACGAAACTCTACTTGGTTTGGTAATTCATTTTGAGGTGAATGAATACCTTGATAATTTTTCAAAAAAAAAACGAAGGAATGTTTTCAGATCCAATCACTCTGACTATTAAATAAAGATTTGTTCGTCTTCAAGCCATTTTTGGAAAATAGGGCTCTAGAGAGGCAGCAGTTATTTCATATTTCTTTTGCTGACAAAGCTTGCATATTTGTCAAACGTCTCCAGGATGGATGACATTTTCAAGACATTTGAATTTGTGAATGCAACTGATGGGATTTGATTAGCTATAGCAGATATATTTCATATGGGCCTCTTTTTATGCATCTTTCAACCTGAACCATAAAACAACATGAGATTTTCTACTAAATCTTTATGAAATGTGATTAACTAATTAATCTTGAGGCTTCTGTAATCTTGCTTAACGAATAAAGTATACATTCCAACGAAACGAGTTTTGCCGGATTCTGAGTCATTTTTATTTGCATCGATCCTCCAATCTTTTTAAAGTCGATCATTTTATTTATAATTTTTAGGTAGTCTAGATTATTCCAGAAATAAATCCCAACTCATTTATTTTTTCGTACTCAATCGTGTAGTACATTAAAAATGAATCCTCGTCCATAGTCTTTCCTTTGAATAATCAGTTACAAATGCACTTTGAATATTTAGAAAAAATAGACTTTCATATGTATACTTACAATGACATGCAAGATTTATACATTTGTTTAAATACGAATGGAAATAAAAGATTTCGTTGCCTCATAAAGACTGAATTGATAGATTTCATAAAAGCGTGAAAATATATATAAAACTTTTATCCCGAAAACTAATAAGGCGTTGAAGCAAATACTGCTGATCATGCACCTTTTAAAGTGAAAGTGCAATTGGAGTTTTACAACTCAATCCGATTATTTTGATCCCTTTGCCTGTTTATGGAAAACGTAAAATTGAGTTAGATTAGTTAGAATCAATATTATTTTCCATCTGGCACACCATAAAACGAAGTGGTTTCAAGCCTAACTTAAGCATCCAGCAAAACGCCTTACTGACGTTCCAAAACGGCCGAAACCTTCATCGGTTTCTAAGGCCGAAAAAGTTTATCGGGTTTTCTTATCTACTTATATTATCAATCTTCAGGAACAGCTCACATTGTCTTTGTATCATTAAATGCGACTTGACGGTAATGGAGATATGATCTCATTGTCAATAAAAAAAGTTAATTATATCAATAAATTTGTCACCACGTTCAGTCGTGCATTGTTATTGTCGTTAACTCATACTCAGTAGTCCTGCATCTGAATACCTTAGAATTTGCAATTTAAAGAGACAGTTTGTTTTATTGGCTGGATAAAAAACGATTGCACTTAACAATAAAATTTACTCAACGTGTTTGCATTATCAAGAATGTCTTCATGAAGTTGTGGCTCTACAAAATTAAAATTTCCATGATCAGGATTTAGGTTTTACGAGCACCCACAAAAAAGATTCTGCAATGTTCACTAATTTCAGCAAGGACGAACACAACAAAAGGACGTCAACTCGTATCCATCTAGACTCCAATACTGAATGCGAATAGATGACAATAATACTATACTCATCAATTTTATTGCAGAGTTTATGACACTTAATCATATTTTATATTTGAAATCTTTTTAGGTTTACGACCGGTGTTAAGTAATCTTAATGAAGTGTCCAGGAAAAGAGTTCAAGACATCCTAATTTGCAACCACAATTTGGCTATTTCGGTGTTTTACGTTATATGCATCCAGGGTTTTCAGATCCTTTGCAGATCAAATGAAAACCATTTTTTCACATTTAAGAAATATTCCAATTAAATACTGCAATGTTACACAGATACAACACAAAATCAAGAAGTCATAAAATATTTCAGCGTTTTTCTCAAGATTCCTTGTAACACATCGATGAATTTATCGAATCCTCTGTACTCACTGACCCAATAAATATAGAAGTGATGGAAGGTGTGCATGTTCCCCTTTTTGAAATAGTGATCTGGTTGAAATCCTTAACGTAATCAATTTAATTTCTATTGACGCCATTGACAGTAAAAGCATTCCATAGAATATATGAAAGTTAGCCAACTGTGAAGTTGCAAACTCCCACATCTCAACCGGCAACCCTCCTCTGGTATGGGATCACACGTTCGGCAGTCTTGAACAAGCCCCGTATGGCAATGCAATGTTTAGAAAATCCGAAAAAAATCTAAGCGTATTTCAAAGTAGGAGTACCAAAATACCTTGTGTGATTGCTTTATCTTTCATAGGGTTGGCAGAAGTGATATACAACTCATCAGAATGTTAAGAATAAGAAAAACTGCCGATCTTCAATGATGTCATGAATGCTAAATAGTTCCTGCCATTTGGCTATCCAGGTTTGACCTACTGAAATTCGCAAACGTGCAAATATTAAACAAATTGGGTGATGGATTGAAAATGCCGAAAGTCAAACTGAATACTGAAGACCGTATGGGTTCAATGCCAAGTCACATTCTTACAGACATAAAGGACTATTACTAAACCTTAAAGATAATAAAATCTTGCAAATTTGAGCATTCCAAATAAAATTAAATCATCTAACGGCTGTAACACATTACTATAGATAAACAGGTCTAAGAATCGATTTCGTAAATACAAATAAGTATATACTTTTTTAATCTATACATTCTGAAAAATGTGGTTCAATAGTGACAAATTGCATTTAAAAGGCATTATAGAGTGAAGTTTGATTAGGTATTATAAATATGCGATTCAGAGAACCTCTCAAACCTTTCATTTTAATAACATTTAAGTTTTAAAATCTTATGACCTCAATTTATGACCTTTTTATGTTTAAAGTCATGACGTCTCCTGAAATTAACAAATGGGAAGGAACGGAGTACTATCGATGAAATCACTGCAATAATAACAATACCGTACCGTGAACTTCAATACATGCAGCCCTAATCCCTAAAACAAATACTGACTAATGAAAAGCATTAAAATTCATCCCGATCATCCTGAACATAGACGTGATCAAGAATGGATACCATATAATTATAAATATCTAAGCTCATTAATTTAAAGGATCAATTTACCTTCTGAAGGAGGTGTATGCTTAAAAAACGTGTGAACACTCCTTAGATCCCGTTCAAGTTAGCTTTTGTAAATGGAGAGTTAGTTCCAAGTTGCAATAGAAAAATGTGACCTTTTTTGCGAGTTAATTAATGACAGTTTTCCGAAATAAATACACTGCCAGTGTGTAGGATTATTTGTCCATCCAACAAAGAGTATTGAAAAAGTTCTTCCTTGAGTCCTTTCCTTATTCCACGACTAAATTAATGGATGAGACAAGTCGACACTTTTGTTCAAAGGGATTCCGAGTTCTGACACTGTCAGCAGAATGAAGTGTCAACTAATTCTGTTCCCAAACACTCCCTTCATATACAAGAAAAGCCTTTCACTCTCGATTCGTTTTTCTGAAGCTTTTTGCACATCCAGGTAATTCGATAATCTGGGGTTCAGAAAACCCTAGTACAATGAACAACCAGTCTTAAAAAAATGTATCACCCTCTTGGGAAAATTACCTTTCTAATCAAATCTAATTCGGGCAGTAGATCATTTGAAAATCTATTTAAGTAGCAAGGTTTACAATAATCTTTGCTATTTTTGGCAAAGAATTTTATTGTAAGACAGGTTCAATCTTTCTAAGCATGAAGTGTTAAGCTTTTTTGGAATATTGTGGATGGAAACCAAACGGTTCGGGAGGCTGGACACGACTGAAGCTGAGATTCTTTCTACTCATGGAATAAAAATGTATGTGATCTCAAATCTGAGTCAGGCTTGAAAGCGACTTGAGTAAACACAATTCGTATGTGTTGGACTCAACCCTTTACTTTCTTTTCCCGTGGCCGTCCGTGGTGGTGGTGTTGAGAGCTTGAGCCTGGTTTGCCTGCCTGGGATTAACAATGCATAATTGATATATGAATAATAAACGAAATCGCTCTCTGTTTCATTTCCAATTCCCAATCTTGAACTGCAGGTTCTAACATTGGACTTGAAACTTATAGTGTAACTTATTGAATAATATGACGTTTGCAAATCCATGCTAATCCCAAATGGTAAACATTGTGGCATGACTAAGTGGCCAACAAGACGACGATGACGAAGTGTTTTGGAATTATAGAGTACGCTTAGGATTATTTTGGACGTTTATTAAGGCTTGGAACGGGTCAGAATAAATATAGATCGATTCCGATTTTCACAACTGTATGATAATGGCTTTACTTTCAGATCAGATGAACAGCCTAAGAATCCATTATCAATTATTCCATTCGGGTCCGTAGATCGTGTTGTTTTGGGAGGCTATTAGCTAATTTCCTGCGGTATTCAACTTAGATTCTTGTATATAGATGAATTACATTTTATCTTCTGGGCAAAGCTTGTGGAAAAAAAAGTTTTCTTCGGTTCGTACCGTAAAACACAATCTCTGTATGAGTTGTTAGTGTTTCAGGCTTTCAGAGTAGCCACGTCCAGATCGTCATTATTCAATCCATTAAGTTGATAGACCGTGAGTTTTTTTATCCATGAGTAGTCCAAGAAAGCAGGAGAGCATCTGTGTTTTGTGGTACAGAAAAAAAAGAAAAAAAAATTACGCACACGAGTTTCTTTTATCTTGAGTGCGTTTATGTTTGTGTGTGCTTTAACTAAATGTCTTGCTAACTGCCAATAAACTTTGGGTTTTACGTTTTCGGCCCAAGCTGAAAGAGTGCATTTTGCAATTTTGTGGATTTCTAGGGGATTAAAACGAGACTTAATGTCGGTTCGGAAGTCGAACTTGGAAAAATATTGATTTCCTTACTATTTTGTGGGTGGACTGTATTCTAAATTATGATATTTTCTATTGTAGTTTGGTAAGGTTAAAAATATTACCAATTCTCAAATATCAGAAAAATTAAGCACACTTTTTCTTTAAGATTTAAATTAGTTTTACTTTTTCTCTCAGTCTCAGTTACTGTCATTCTTTGATTTAACTCTCTAAGAAGGTTGTCTAAAATTTCTTTGGCTCAGTGCTGTGTTGTTTTTGCTATTTTATCTGGTAAAGAAGTCTCAGCGCACTAGGCTGCTTTTGATCGATTTCAAGCAAGCATGATATTTTTACAAGTTCAAGTAGAACAGTAGAAGTAAATCCACAAGAAAGTCAATCCACTCTTTGCCTTTTGGACAAGATAATCGGCCCATTTTGTCTCAATTTATCGCAATGTTTCGTATCAGACTCAACCAGGTTTGAGCGTAATCGGCAATTGTTCAATCTTTATGTGGATTTTTCTTCTAAAAACAAACAACTTTTGTACAAACTTCCTCCATGCAAACATTGCCATCCGTCGTTGCGTTGAGATTTGTTATGAACGAATAGCTGGGGAAGCTTGTCTTGTCTTGTCAAGTCATTTGGCTAAACATTGTGAAGGAAATCCATGTTTGTTTGTGGTTGACCTGACTTCAATGAACGCACTTTTCATTTAATTTTCAATGCCAATTTAAGTCGCATGTCGTTATTTGAGCACTTGTAATGTTGTGATGGATCTGACTATATCAAAGAGACGCTTAACAATTCCTGAAATATAGCTTTGTTCATAAATAGGCCGAGCTTTAAACTAGAGAGGTGGTACTTATTATCAAGATCCACTTATGTAAGTACATTCGTTAATTAGAATACTATAATAATTCCTTAATTAAATGATAGATACGGTGCGGTACAAGTGGTTGATTACACGTGTGTGTATACCGTTCAACACATGTTCTTAACCTACATAACTCAGTTCTAACATTGCACGCATTTATTGCACAATTAGAACTTAATTAAACCATATCCATAAGATGAGATAATGATTCATTGGAATATTAATAGAACATTATATATTAAATGATGACGTAGTGCAGTTGTATGGATTAAAGCTCCAATTGCTTTTTTGTATATACGCTCCATTTATCTTATGGTCATTACAGTTTATTTACGTTGACAAATAGCAAAGTACACGTACGTATCCCAGTTATTTCCTTTTCCAATGTCTGTTTCTTGTCATGCAAGATTGCAAGAATTAAAACATCAATTGTTAACATGTAAATTATAATATATAAACCTCATGAAGTCATATGAAGTTCTGTGATTGATTACTTCCAAGATCAGTATTTATTATATTCCGATGTTTATGAATATTAATAATATATTACAACCTAAATGATTTCATACTCAAGCCAGCAAATGTCAACATCCGTTATATTACGAATAACCGTTGCAAACGCATATTGCAAAAGGGTGAAACCACACGAAACAAGACGACAAATAGTACATAACGTCGTTGTGTGACATTTGATTTGATTGAGTGTAGTTCTTTTTTGCAAGGATCTCACAATTCCCCAAGCATGGCTGTCAGTCCTTTAGTCCTTTAGTACCTTTAAAACGACGTATGCCGTATATAACATGTAATACGGGTAAAAAAAAGTTATGGCCCGTGACCTATGACCTACAAGGCCCTCAAAAAAATTTAGCCTCCATTTGAAGGTCATAAATAATTAGCATACACCAAAAATCGAACACACAAACGGACGGAAGGACAGAATAAAAACAATAAAGGCTTTCACCCATTAATAATTAAATTGCAATGACGTCACAACTTTATCTTTGTGATGATAATAGATCAAGAAAATTTAGGTAACATCCGTAACATATTTGTGACATCATCCGTCTTTTTAATTTAATTCAGATTTTTAACATCATTGTCGACTTAATTAGTTTAGTCGTATAGCCGAGTATTGAACATCGTAATTAATTTGTAGAATTGTCCAATTTAATATAGTTTGTAAATTCCTAAAAGTAGGGACAAGTCAGTTCGGAAACTCTAACATTAAAAATCTAAAGATGAAAATGAATGCAGTGAATTTAAAAAAGATAATTCAGTACTACCTCTCGAATGACGCAACTCCGGCTTCGTGTTCGTAGATTTACTTTGTAGAAGAAGATAATAATGATAGTGATCTTGATCTGTCGAAAGAATTAGTAGACAAGATCCTTAGGGATTTCGACCTTGTTAGTCTGACAATTGACAATAAAGGGTTAAGGGGTGACAGAGCGTAAATAACCAACAATCCTAATTCCTCGTTTAAATAACCATTCATTTCTGACGGATACAAGATAAGGAGCAGACTTTTATCCCTAATTCAAATGCATCGACACGATCCACAGGGGATCTACTATAAACTTAAATGCCTGACATTCTCGTCACCGTCCCAAATCTACCAACTTCCAGCCACCTCGACAAATATTTTACTTCGAATCACACATACGCACGGGCAAGGAATATGTTCATTTTCATTGCTTCATTTGTATATATAGTTGTATTCTTATAATATGAGGAGAAATCAAAATTTAATCTTTTACAGGCTGACAGGAAATATGATATATTACGTTCTGAAAATTCACTTTCGATTTCAAGCAGGATCTCAGACACTCTCATCGGGCTGAAGGCTTATTATTTGGCATTTTAAATTAGCATTTCCTCGTCTCATATTTTATTGCCTAACTCCAGCACATTTTTGAGTCAACGGATTTAAGCCGATTGTATCGAACTCTTATCTCTCCAAATTGGCTTGTTACTTTGTAATAATGTATACTTCATTTCGCATCCACCACCAAACGACCAATATCATTGCAGGAAAATGTGAAAACTGAAAGGACGTGTATTTATTACACTATAAGCTTTCAGGAATGGATTCCCAGATTGGAGGATGAAAAATGGCGGCTATGAGGGGAGATCGGGATACATGATCCGTTCAAATACGTAATTCCTTTACAATGCTCATTAGATTTTCAGACTTTATATTTAAAAGTTTCTAAACCACTCCCCCTGATCCATGTATTGATGAAAAAAGGTGATCTGACACCGCGCGCGCACAAGCATGTCGCGAGCGCGATATACAAAAACTTCGTATTTTAAAGCCAAAAATGTATTTCATCCACTCCACATGACCCAAATAGTCAAAGCAACATGCAATATGACCTCCTTGCGCGCACTACTATGTCGCGCGAGCAATAGCAAAAAGCGTAAAGTTTGAGTTTTTAATCCGAAAAAAATTCTAAACCACTCCACATGACCCAAATAGTCAAAGCAACATGCAATATGACCTCCTTGCGCGCACTACTATGTCGCGCGAGCAATAGCAAAAAGCGTGAAGTTTGAGTTTTTAATCCGAAAAAAATTCTAAACCACTCCACATGACCCAAATAGTCAAAGAAACATGCAATATGACCTCCTTGCGCGCACTACTATGTCGCGCGAGCAATAGCAAAAAGCGTAAAGTTTGAGTTTTTAAACCGAAAAAAATTCTAAACCTTTTGCGTTGCGTTGCTTTTGCGTTGTGGAGTTTACGTTATATTATTATATCATAGGATATAGTATTGTTGCCATTTTGAGGCTTTTAAATAGCAAATAGCGTTTTGCCCTTTTGAGGCTTTTATAATTGCATAGCAAATAAGTCTTTTGCCACCTTGAGGCTTTTCGTTTTTATATCTTAGCTTTTATAAACATTGAGTCAACATTCCTTAATCATAAAACTTCGTCATTAAAATGCCGAAATTCTGCTGCTATCAATGTCAACGTCGGATTGGAGGCAACCAGAGGAAGAATCGTTTGGGTCAAACTTCACTATGACATGGACATGAATATGGAGGCAGCAGTTGAACATGCCAATCCTAGACCTTCGAGGCAGTTTACTGTCGATACCGACTCAGACAGTCAATACGTTCCTGCGGATAGTTACTCTCAGATTCAGTCAGATGCAGACGAACTAATGCCTCAACGTAATAATTGTTACTGTACATATTCTAAGAATAAGTCAAGTTGAATCTCTTTTTCGGAACTGACCGAAATCATTGGAACTGAAAGACCTCTGCCAGACCTAGTAGATCATCTTTTATAAAACACACCATTCCTAAAGACTTATCGACTTGGAATCCAGTTTTGCATAATAAACCTTGGCTGCAGTGCAATCACTACCTCACTGACTACAAAACTTGTCAAACAAAGAAGCACAATGATGATCCAGCCAAACCAGATTGCGACGAAGATGATGACGAGTATTTGTTCCTTGATGCAGACTTAATTAATTGAGTGTTTCTAGGAATAATTATGATACAGTCAAAACGAATAAAACTAATGCATCTAATGAATAAAGGAGGAGTAGGGGACACTCTGCAATAATATCCTGACAGTAGTTTGTAGTTATATCGAAATGTTTCTATACTTATCACCCACTATCGCATATCGCATTGAAATACCATACAAAGGTAGAATACAAAATTTGGTGTTTCTAAGTATATTTTTAAGAAACCCGTATGGGTCACCCAATAGGGTCCACGTTGATGAATGTCGGATATGCTTCAGGATCACATCGAATTTCATTTTATTTCATTTTATGAATTCTCGAATATTTTATACTGCAGTTTTATCACTTCTGTTTCTACGGTACCTCGGAACCTCTATAATTAAATCCCACAATCACAAGAAAAATGAGGATTGCCTCCTCTAGTTATATTATAAGTCAAGGCAACTCAAATGAAAAATCATAAAGAGGTAGCGACACGTGAAGGACTTAAAAAATAAAAAATGACTTTTGCAAAAATCTCAGCTTAGTCCATGACAACCAAATTCGCATCAATTGAACCTACAAATTCGCAAGGATTTTTGCACATATTTCGCAAGGATTTACGTATTTTGTTATAGATTTCGCACGGTTTTCGCAAGTTGCTGAGAATGATGACGTCACTGGAGCCGGATTTTGGGCTCCAAGAAAAAAGTTGTTTATTTTTTTGAAAATCTTCACGTAACGCTACCTGCTATTGGAAATTTCTCCTTGGAGATTCAACTCTACGTGCCTTGACTCTAAGTGTTTAGGGCCTAAAAAATTACAATTTCCAGAATACAAGATTTTTTTTATGTATGCCTAATAAATTTTTAAGAACCTTAAGAAAATTAATATATCATTCAGAAAAATCTTATTTTCTGGCAATGATCCGAAAAATGCCCTACAAATATTGCCAATTTTGCATTAAAACCGGATAGTAGCCTGTAGGCAACTTAATTTACGTGATAATTGGCAGGATATTTTGACATAAAGCCTCAGGATGTTCTTAATAATTATTGCACGCGTGCGACATAGTAGTGCGCGCAAGGAGGTCATATCCCATGTTGCATTGACTATTTGGGTCATGTGGAGTGGTTTAGAATTTTTTTCGGATTAAAAACTCAAACTTTACGCTTTTTGCTATTGCTCGCGCGACATAGTAGTGCGCGCAAGGAGGTCATATTGCATGTTGCTTTGACTATTTGGGTCATGTGGAGTGGTTTAGAATTTTTTTCGGATTAAAAACTCAAACTTCACGCTTTTTGCTATTGCTCGCGCGACATAGTAGTGCGCGCAAGGAGGTCATATTGCATGTTGCTTTGACTATTTGGGTCATGTGGAGTGGTTTAGAATTTTTTTCGGATTAAAAACTCAAACTTTACGCTTTTTGCTATTGCTCGCGCGACATAGTAGTGCGCGCAAGGAGGTCATATTGCATGTTGCTTTGACTATTTGGGTCATGTGGAGTGGATGAAATACATTTTTGGCTTTAAAATACGAAGTTTTTGTATATCGCGCTCGCGACATGCTTGTGCGCGCGCGGTGTCAGATCACCTTTTTTCATCAATACATGGATCAGGGGGAGTGGTTTAGAAACTTTTAAATATAAAGTCTGAAAATCTAATGAGCATTGTAAAGGAATTACGTATTTGAACGGATCATGTATCCCGATCTCCCCTCATAGCCGCCATTTTTCATCCTCCAATCTGGGAATCCATTCCTGAAAGCTTATAGTGTAATACATAATAACAAGTTTAAGGTAAGGCTTCTATGAAACCTTGCATGCTATTATTGTCGTGTATCTGCGTACCGCACTTGCAAGAATTTGCTCCCCGAATCTCGTTTGTACATAATCCGCTTACGGACTCGCTTGGGCTAGGGCTAGGAGGATGGAAATGAAATCCGTCTAATCATCTCACAGAGATGCTGGAGAGGAGAGGGTTTTATATGTACTTTTCAAACTAGTCATTGCATGCAAAGTGGCTCATTTCTTTTTTAATATCCGATATAATGACTTTAATCCCAGCAACGGCGAGAATGATGGAGTGGGATTATAATTGGCTTGATGATGTGATTTTCGGACATATCTTATACAGTATATTCAATTTTTGACGACTGCCTTTTATCCTTTTGTCGATTTTTCTTCAATTGCTTTACAATAATAGTAAATGAAATCGCAATTAGAGAATTTAGTATTTGATTTTCAGTAAACGCTAAAACTCATTTGAATTGTTTGAAAGAATATCTTTTAGTACTTATAGTACATTTTATGATGCATAGACTTTATGTGAATGTCAAAGCTGCACACGAAGAGTCTAAAAAGCCCTCAAAATATTTGGCTAAAAAGGACATAAATACAACGATCATTTGAGTATTTAAATGAACTGTCTTGAAAATAATGCCTAATCTTTCTATTAAAATACTAAGCACTTAAAACTACACGGCGACTTGAAACGCAGCAAGGGTAGATCTAAATTGTGAAATCTTTTCTGACGCCAAATTCCGAGCAATTCATTCATTTATGATTCTTATTCATGAGGTTGTGTGTTTATTAGATGGGATATATATAACCTTAATAAGTGTCATCATCATCATCTCCTTATCTACTGTGCTTTGTGCTATTGTGCTTGCAAAAATAATTTATTTTTGAAGGCACAAAACAATGAAATATAAATTTAAAATTGCAATAAATAACGAAAATTTTATTATTGGGCTCTAAGCCCATTAAGCTGGCAATAAATATGACAATTTGTAATTAAGATTCAATTTAGGGTTCTGGACAATAGCCAATGATGACCATTTAGATTATATACGTGTATACTAACAGGCCGGGAACAATGCAAATTCTGTATGCAAATTTGAGACGGATCTTTATGACAGGGAAGCGGTTTGGTTTTGTAAGCCCTTGTTATGTTACGTGTAATAAATAAAAATAAATTCTCGGCTTGTTGAAGTGGTCAGAAAGGTTATGAATTAGAATACCAATAAATCTTCTAGCTACTTAAGCCCGAAGGTTCTTCTTTGGCTGTGTATTTGTTGGCTTTCAAAACCTGGATTTGGATACGATATAATAATATGAACATTATTACGATAATCTACCGTTTTAATAATTTAGGATCCCCGAGGTAGTTATTAAAGGGTGAAACCCTTTAATGTTTTTACTTTGTCTGTCTGTCTGTCTGTCTGTTTGTCCGTTCGCATCATAACTCTCGAACGGTTGAATATTTTCAAATTTTTTTTCGGGAAACCTTCAAGCGGATCTAGAGTTCGTTTGATGACCGTGCAGGTCAAAGGTCAAGCGGGTACGGTCATAGGTCACATTTTATTTAAATAGCAGACCTAGATGTGTACTACATCGTTGGAACGGTACTGTCGAGTGTTGTTCAACAATATATATAACTTCACTCTATGGTTGGGGAAATGTGAGAATCTTGTATAAAACGACTCACATGTGTTGTACAACGACGTTAAATGATATTTTGAGTCTTTTTCGTGTCGTTTCACCCTTTTTTGATGTGCGTTTGCAACGGTTTATTTAATATTTATTTGAAACCTCAAAATATACTACGTTTACCATTTTAGTATGTTCTTATTAGGTTGCATATTCGATTTTGTAAATACGGTAGTCCTAGAGCGGACGTAGCAATAATGGAACTACGGAGTGACAACTACTGAATATAATCTATTTGTAAAATATACATTTAATTTGAACGGATTCACATGGGAATTTGGGATAATTCTACATATCAAAGGCTAGACCGAAAAGGAGGATGTTAACCGTCTTCCATTTCAAAAAGGAAGATTTAATTAATACATGCTAATTTAATTTCCATGTGTTTTTTATTATTCAATGTCGTGCCTGAACCAATAATTTCGATTTAGTACAATTTTCGTTGTGTATCAAATGCACGCACAAAATCGAAATCTAGCTACCTCTAGAAACCGTATGTCTTTAATATCGTTAATCATGATTAACGTCTCTGTGGGGCATAATGCAACCGTCAATTTTCCAAAAAGACTTCCAATTTTCGTTATTTATATAAAGTTATCGAAACAAGTCTTTTTAAATATACTAGGCAATGTCGAGGTTTCGATAGGTTTTTGGTAGTATCTAGTATGATAAAAAGTCCAAAATGACTTCGTAGTCCAAACCAATCGGTTATCACTTATCAGTTTAATTAAATAACCCCATATGTTAGACTTTGACAAAATGAACGCAAATGCATCAACCCAACTATTAACTAAGTACGAATTTTGATGAATTTTCTTCTAAGCCACGCGGAACCATGTTTTCTAATCAGGACTAAATAATATTATGACTAATTCAATTATTCAACTGGGGCTTTGGGACTAACGCACTATTGACTATATGGAAAATGGTTTAGTATTCGCTTGGAAGATATTATTATGAATGCGTCTGCAATTAGTAAGTTAGCAGAATAGACACACATGCAACTTCAATTTGTGCAGTCTATAAAAAGCGAACTCTATTCAATCTGTACGGCTACATATCCAGTAATGAAACATAAGACAAATGAAGACGGAAACTAAAATACTTCAGAATTAGTATTATTATCTGTTGAAGGCTTTGAAGAGCAAGTTAATTCCTTTTATGAGTGTGGATGTACGTGCGTATCAATAACAAACCATGAATGAAGGAAAAGGTTACGGGCGCTTTTGTTTATGTAAACTGAACAAAGTTTACTCAACCAGGTCTATATTTACTGTACAAAACTACCTCCTTCAAAACGCCTTGGAATTATTGAGATATGGTGGTAAATTAATACTAGTATGTAGTATCCATGTGTGAGTAGTTTGAGTCTTCAATTTCCGGCAGTAAAGTCTCGAGATATGGTTCACTCGTAATTTAGGTAAGCGGCCATGACTTACATTTTCTGTTATGAACGTAACAACGTTTACGTAGCAAAATAAGAGATAAGCATTTAGGATTAGGAATCAAAAGCGCTAGTCACATTTTATTTAATTAACCACGAAGATCGTTGTATACAAAAAGTTTCAAACTTTCAACTCATCGAAAACAAGAAATATATTTAGTATTACTATGACTAGTAGGATCTAGGGTCTAATTGTTATATTTTGTGTGTGAGAACTTCTGGAAATGCTTTCAAATATCGGAGCATGTTACAAATATATTTACAAGTGATTCGAATTAAAGTAACGCAGTATAAGTTACACAGATTCAGACTAAAAGGAGTACAAAATTATTCTTTAAAGAATCAGTCAACTACGTACAGACTTGTGATAGATTATGATGCAAATAATTAATTACTCATTGTCATATCTAATATTTCTTCTACCCCGTTGCTGGTCCTGATAATTTCGACCTCGGTCGTTATCATACTGGAATTTGTTGGGTCGATGAGACCCATAGTTGTTATCTGACTTCCTATATCCTTTTCGTTGGTTCATGAGTTCGAAGTCTTCTAAAACCCGAGATTTGGACTCCCGTCGAGGCGGCTGTGTAATATCTTGCTGATTATCGTTGGGATAAGGATGAAATTCTCGCTGTAACTTTCTTCTAGGAACATGTTTAAGAGCTGCGGACCAATCCTTTGTATATCTTAAGTCCAGCAGAATATTACCCATCTGATTGATAGTCAGGGACTTTGTACCCAATCCCCACATCAGATGATTGTCCAGTGGCAACTTTTTCATTCGTATATTCTCTTTCTTTGCCTTTGCCAAGGAGAAAGGTCTAGGGTCAGATTTGTCAACCATGGCTCCGACGATGTAGACCTCGTCTTCATTGTATTCTTCAAGAACATCTCGTGAATGAGGACTCAGGTAAACCAACTCCTTCTGAGGAAATATATCTGTGTAACTTTTCTCTGTTACATGTAAGGGATAGGCATCGGTGTAAATCGTCGGAATGATCCTTTGGAGGTAGTCCATAATTTTTGAATTGGGATTAGCATTGCACAAATAAATATTGAATGGTTGCGTATGTGTCTTATTATTTGTTAGGGTTATCTCAAGTTGCTTGGCACAATTCTTCGCCTCTCGAGGAGTCATGAATTCGTCAAAGCCACAGTCAATGACAAGGGGTCGACTGTGCATCATGGCACTGACCATTTTGTTGTTATAAAATTTATTGACGGTAGTGTCATAGAGGCGAAGGAATATGGTATTTCTGGACAGACCGTAAATGAGTCCATCAGGGTCTTCTTCTCGTCTCGGTGGCATGGGACAGTCTTTGTACCTTTCTTCTCGTAATTGTTGCTTCTTAATCTTATCGTTGTCCATTTTCATTTCATTGAGCCATAAAAAATTGTAGTATTTCCGACGTCCGTTCCGCGTTTCCATATATAACAGTTCCTTCCAATGCTTTAACTTGATTTTAGATGGTACTTTCATTCCTTCTTGCCTAGAGAAATTTAACAATATTAAAACTAAAAATCAGACAGGCCTCTTCATTTTTCATTTTATTTATAAATTGAAAGATTCTCACCGATAAACCTCATGCTCCAACTGAATATATTTAACCTTCTTGATTAGCTCCGGATCATCCCTAGTAACTTCTTGCATCTCCTCTTCTGTTAGTTGTAGTGTGTACTCAACTTCATTAGAACCTTCCGCACCAATAGATTCTACTGTTGTGGTTGTCTCCCCCGCTTCGTGCTCACTGATACGTTGACCCTCAGTACCGCTTCTGATCTTTGACTCAGATGTCGACGAAAAGGCACGCCCAAACCTGGGCAATACTTTCGCCGATGAAGACAGGAATTTTGAGCCGGAGGGATTCCTAATAATAAAACATTGTCCTCCAAGGTGCAAGCCATCGCCACTGGAACGCCCTTTTATTAACAACCGACGGGACAGGTTGAAGGATTCTCCTAAAGGAATTATTCTTTGATAAATGACACTCCCGGTTCTTCTTAACATTTTCAAAAAATTGAACTGTATCAACTCCAAACTCGAATTGAAAATTTGAAATACAAAATATTGAATATTGAAATCAAAACAATATAATGTTATATGTCAATGAGCCAATTTTGAAATAAAATAAAATCAACGGCAGCCACAAGCTGCGATTTGAAATTAATGTTTAATCAAGACAGTTTACAATTTTAGGAATTTACGACATCCAATCAATTCATCAAAATCGAAAACCAAACTTTTTCGCCGAACCGAAAAATGCAATGTGCAAGATTTGTTCTCCCGCGAATCGATTACATATATAACTTTCTATGAGTCTAATAAACAATGTTAAACTCATGAAGCGACGGACGTTTAGATTGATTTGATTTGATTTGATTTAGACTTTATTAACGTGTCAAAAAGGTTCAGATCTTTTCAGTTCTGTTCTTCCACCCGTGACACGGATCCCAATTTCATCATACATATAATCATAAGCAATAGACGGTATCAGTAATAAATAGGTTGTAACCATAAGTTTTAGGCATGGACTAACAAATTTTGTAGACATTCAGATTAAAATTATAATGAATATGTGGACAAGTTTAACAGATAAGTTAAAATATTCCAGTATGCTTATAATGGGCAATAAATTTGACAAGGAGATTTTAAGATACCATTTAAATTAAAATGTAGATATCTTATATTATTCTAATTAGACTCATCATACATGCAAGATATGATAGACAAGAAAAGTAATTTATGTTAAATTTAGGGATATGCCAATTTACAGTCTAGCTAGACAGTCTAGACCCCGACAACAGGCCAACCACCTTGATCTAACAGAAGGTTAGTTCAAGGTTAAGCTATTAACAAGAATTTTGAAAAAATGTACATGTGACATAGATTTTGAAATTTTTACTAAAATTATAAAGAAATTTAAGAAAAAAGGACCTGTCGGGGGATCCCTTCTCTGGAGCTCCTCAAGGAGGGGAGGTGGTTGGAGCCGGTGTCTTCGGATCCTTTTCAGACTTGTGCGTAGAAGCAGCTAATGTGCCCAGTCCCACGGAGCTGGGGGTGTGGTCGTGGTTGCACTTGATGGGATAGCTAGTGACCTAGATGAGGGGGCTAGGCTCAACCTAGTCAAAAACTCAGAATCACTGCAAGTTCACGAACCACACCGAGACCAGTAATTCACGTAAAGTTGATGAAGTCCGATGAAGAGAGAAGACCAAACCACCTCCATCCCCGATGAGCCCAAGAGAAGGAATGATAGATCCGATCAATTGCAATTGGATTACCTATTAAACTGCTTCAATTTTGCGCAGTACTAAATGTAAATCATGATTCAAGCGGGTCTTAAATAAATCCTCCATTTTAATAGGTTTCAAATGATCTCTCTAAAAGTACGCCGACCAAAAATAAATAAATGGTGAACAGATTTATGTTTTAATCATAGATATATATTAGATATATGCGAGTCGAATTATTTTTAATAAACGAGATTCGAATCAACTTTTAATTATATTTTTTATTACCATCCAATTATAATCTGTTCATAGATTTCAAAGCAATTATCGTCGAATCAATCAGTCAGGAGACAGGAATACATTTTAAAATAAAAACAAAACTACTTATACAGGTACCCCCATCCATTCATGTATAAAGCAATGGGGATTTATAATTTAAGTTGAACTCGAACATTGCAGTAACAATTAATTTACTATAATAAAGATCTGCTTAACTTAGTTCGTTACATAATTCTGTCAACATTCTGCCATGAAAAACTCAATGTATTTTCTAATAAATATTGTTTCTTTATTCAGCTTAGATTTATATATCATGTATGTAGATTACATTACATTTACAGCTTGCCTTTTATCATAACCGTGTTTTAATAAATGAAATTATGACAAAGTGATTTGAAGACTGCACGGCAGTATGACAATGCCAATAGCTGCTTGATTAGGGAAGAATAATTTATAACTTAAATAACAAATTAAAAATGATGATTTGGATTTACAATTAAAACAATTAAACGGGCTTTGTTCTTGTTCTGTGGCACACCGGAAAATTACATCGCAGCTCAAGAAGTGGTTCAAAACCAGACTTCTGTTTTTGTAGTTTTAAAGTTGTTGAAATTGTAAAATATGATTTAAAATCAAGAAGATAATAGTAAAATATTATTAGTTACAACAATAAATGAGGGTATATCAATATTTTAGCCTCGCTGAAACTAGTTTGGTTTTGGTTGCAGGTAAAGACGCCATGCTTATCAAATTTTATATAGGTAGGTAATTAATGTGTATCTATAATGGCAATTAAATTAATTAAGCTGAGCTTTTGATAAAAGATCATGTTTATATAAATTTTAGAGAGGCGGTTTAACTTCATATAAAGCAATAGAGAACAAAAATTGTAGTTGTCACTACTCATTCAAACGCTAGTGTCGCAAGTTCATGTTTTTAAACTCTGGAATGTGATGATGCCAGCTTTCAAGCATTGAGTACGTCCACTGAATTTAAGGCAACCATCATCTCGACTTTAAGGTCTACTCATATTCATATTCGTTGCAAATACATTTCCAGCTGATAAATTACAGTCATATTCTGTTTCATTCACAACCAAAGGTTTAAGAAACTAACAATAACAAATAGGCTTGTTTTACACCATTTAATCCAGTTCGTCAAGCCATCAGACTTACTTAACTTGTTCATTGCCTTAAAAGGAATAAGGAAAACATTAGAAGCTGTCGAGTGCCGATTTGGAGCTGCCAAATTCTACATGACAATTGACAATTACTTTCTACATTATTGAAACAACAACTGCGTTTGAATTTATAATTCAGAAAAGTTCATGTTCCTATCGTTAAGTCGTAGCATATGGCTCAGACCTCGTCTTCCCAATAATATTTCAACAGTTTCTTGAGCAGTGCTAATCCTAGAACAGGATTATTTAAATGCTGCCTTTCGACAAGAGTGATTTAAAATCTAATTTAGTTAAATAATAACTTATTTAAATAGTAGTATTATAATAGGAAGAAAGACAATAGTTCAAAATGTTTGCCTTCTTACTTGAGACAAAAAACTAATTCTAAAAACAAAGCTGCGAATTGCGTTTCAATTTAGTGATTATTAATCTTAATAGGTGCACATTACAACGTTGTTATTTGTTTTTCTTTTGATCGTCATTCGTCTACATCTGAATAATTTATCTAAAATAATAGGTACCTACTAGAGAACAATTAAACCTAGCTACAGGGGGCTATGTTTCTATTGTTGCTTAGACTATATAGGCATTCGACATGACGCATTTCTGGTTGTACAGGTAATATATAATCGCTGATTTTGATTGAGAACCCCGTCCCACACCGTGTACCACAAAGGCCCCACAACTACTGAGTAGTCTGCTGCTGAATTTCAATTTTCTCGACAGTCATTTCTGGGTTCATAGCTGCCGCTTCTTGAATTGCTTCTGCCAAAGCCTTATCGTGGTCGATCGGGTCACCGTCAGATTGAATTGTTATTTTTTGCTCAACACGGGTTTCAACAACCCCGTCTTTCTCAGTTTTGTACTGTAAAAAACGCATTAAAACAATTGGTAAGTGTGATACTGGTGGATAATATAAAAATATTTAATTTCACGCAGCTCGGGAGTCGAGTGATTTTTACTTAAACAAGATTCGGTGGGGAGACCACTAGAAGTTGGGCAGGCTCGGGGTCCCGTCCCATGTACTGTGTGGGGGTATAGGATCTGATATATACTCACTACTCTGCATAGCTTTGTAACTTACCCATCTATCTCGCATAGCTCCTCATCCTCACCCTACCACAATCTCTCTCTCGCATAACTGGATACCCTACCTCACATAGCTCGATACCCCACCCTTGCTGATCTCGACACCCTACGAATTCCCTACCTACATTGCATGGCTCGGTCTCCTACTCTAAACCTAACTTTGCGCCTTTCGCAAGACATTACGAACATTTGCATGCTTCTAACGAAAAGTGCTAATGGAATGCGTGTTTGAAATGTACTTAATGCAAAACATGATGCTGAAAGTAGGAAATAACTAACTTTACCAGCGTATTTTTTAGTCGCTAAACCTACTACTTACTAATAAGTAATTTTTGCAACTACAAAAGATAAGTCATTTAATTACATTGCTGCACTGGGATCGAAAACTCAAGATGATTGGTAGACAGAACGCAATAAACAAACAAGAAACATACCGTAACAGTTTCAACTGTCCGCACCTTCGAACTGACAGTTTGGGAGCTCACGATTTCTCCAGTAGCTTCATAAGATCCATCCTCTGACTGCATTGCAACCTATGATGCAAAATATTATATCACCTATTACATCCAACAAACCAATCATTTGCCCTATCATGCAATTGGACCAATTTAAAATTATAATCCAGGTCCATATGAATGTGGTTTAGTATTTTGTTGTACCTTTCTGGTTTCTGTTTGTACGACAGGTACGTGAGTTGTTGGCTGAGCATGTGAACCAGGAACAACGCTCATTGGGTCATACGTGACGCTTTCAGTTTTGACAATCGGAGGTTCGCCTGTAGCAGATGATGTAGCAGTGCCCTATACAGTTGCCATATTTATATATATATTTAGATCATAATCCTGATACCAAATCCAAAATATGAATGAATAGCTGATAGTTTTACGAAATGATTTTTTATAATACAAATAAACTTCACATGCGTAAGTAAGAGTTAAGCAACAACAATATGAGAAGATGATAAGAAGAAAACTGTTTAGATAGTGCTTAGAATTTAGGATGTAGTATGTAGTTTTAAATAGACTGGTATAGATTACCATTAAAGGTGGGCTTGGGGACTCTGGGTCAACCAATGTGCCCGAATCCTGATTGTACGTCCTACTACCATTTCCACGGTGCTTATCATTCTACGTGCAAAAGCAATTGTACACGAATATTTATTAAATAGGGTTGTGAATTTTTGCAGTAAATACGAGCAATGTGAAATAACTTTAGATGGACGTGCTCATGCAAACAATTTTCTCGCGTTTGCTTTGTTCGAAAAATAATTGAATTGCTTGATTGATTATATAATAATAATATATACTCTAGCAAAACTCTTACCATGCATCATCAATATTAAGCATTCAAATTCGGCAATTATTTGACATATTCTCAATCATAACATCATAATTAAATATCGCTTACACCAGGTTCTGAGGTAACAACAGTTGCAGTTGCCCTAACTTCTTGTGTAACAACGGTCTGTTCCGTTCGATTTGCATGAGTAGACGTCGTATGAGTGAAGGTTTTTTCCTCAATCTGAAATCATTACAAGAGTTTTAAGTCCGCCTGCATTGAAATTAATCAACAAACCAAGTGAAGTGACCTTTCATTTCGATAACCACGCATGCTAACAAGGTTAGGGTCGATTCTAGCAGCCTTTCGAAGCCTTAACAGTTAATAAAATACGCTTTCTACAACCAATTAGCATACCTGACTCGTCGTTGCATTCTTTTCTTTATCTTCCACAGAGGTAGCCATTCGCGTCGTCACTTTGGTTGCTTTAATATGAGGGGCTTTATCACCAGATCCTTCTTGAGCTTCGGCCTAATCAAGTAGCAATTACATTACATGCAATAATAATAACAAGGAATTATACTAAATGCATTTAGCCCGGTGCCAATCGCACGTCAACTACATACCAATAACGCATCATTGATCTCACTGTTAAAAAAACGTTAAAAACATGCACGGGCAATATAATTTAAAATGCGCTTACTACGTTTTCATCACACAATAGCAAAAACAAACCTCATTGGACGTAGTCGACACTGTGACCATACCACTTCCCCCAGGAGTCAAATCTTCAATCCTCTCGTGAACATCGTGTCTCATTCCCTCAGCATCTTTAACAACTGTCTGTTTTGTTGTCGTTTTCACAATTTTGGGTGCATTTGATAAAGCTCCTTTATTCTCAACGATGAAAGAACCTTTTAAGCCCCCTTTTTTTCCTTTCGCCTTTTTACTACTGCCTCTTTTAGCTCCTGCCAAGGGATCTTGAAGATCAGAGGTTTCTGGAACTTTGTTTTCCGTATAATCTTCACTGGAAGAGCTATGCAAGCTATCTACATCTGATATGCTTTCTTCGGATTCTGAATGAACACGTTTCTGTTGCTTCGATCCTCGCCCCGATGGTTCAGGAATTTCCATCTGAGATGAAATCGTACCGGGATGTGTGATCATAGAGTCAGAAGGCTGGAAAGGACGGGCAGGTGTATTATACAAGAAAGTAGAGTCGCCTCGTCGGCCTGGAATCTGTTCCCGGAAACCATTGCCACCAGCCATAGGGGTAGAGGTTGATAAAGGTTGCAACGTGGACTCCTGGAAGCTCTTGTTTTGATAGCCAACTCCTTCATTAGTAGGAATGGGGGAAACCGGTTTGTTGAGGAAGCTCGTTGTGTAACCAGGCTGTGAAAATATCGACGATTGGAGCCTTGAAGATCCTCTCGGACTAGCACCAGAATCGCCTGGCAAATAGTTACCACTTGCAGAACTTGCGGCACTCCAAGGCCGAGGTGCATATACATGCTGGGGGGAAGGAGTTTTATTCTGTACTTGATGCTGGAATGATTTATTTTCATTGCCAAATTGCTCCACATCAAATCCTTTGTCTTTCTCTGGAGTTGTTATTGGAGTTCCAGCAGGAGTACGCTGTTCAGCGAAAGTAGTGGTTTCCACAAGCATATCACCTGCGCCACGAGCCCTATCTTCAATTAATTTATTTCGTCTTTCAGCACTTTCTTTGAGCTTATCCGAATCCCCTGGAGCATAATTAAAGGCATAGCCTTTAGCCTTTTTCACACCCGGTGATTTGTCATATGCTTCGGGAGACGACAAACCAGAGACAGATTCACTTGCGGTTCCTGATTGGTCTTTTCCTTCATAAGTGAAAGCAGCACTAGTAACACCTGGTATTTTCCCTTTGTGTTTTCCGTCATCAGTAGGTCGTTCTTCATATTCATATTCTTTAGTATATTGCATAGTTCCAGGAGAACCAACAGAACGATCTTGATCAACAGATGAAGAACTGAGAGGACTCGTCGACCTTTCGGGAGACGTTGGGGAAATAGGACCTTCTGATCCACTACCATTAACAGCCCTTTTACCAAATAAGCTTCCACTGAAGAAGCCTCCAGTCTACAAATCATAAAACAAAACAAAACGCATGCAAAATAAAAAACTAGCAAACAAAACTTTAGAACTAGACTCTTTTCTAGCCATCCATAAACATATAAAAATGTATATATTCAAGGTGCTTTAAAAAATAGCATATACTTATAATTATAATGAATCTACTATCTTACGAGTACATTAATGCAGACCATTGTGTCACTTAACTCACAAGTTACATACCTTCTTTTTGGAGGGAGTAACGTCATTGCTTCCATTCGTCAAATCACTGGTAAGCGCAACAGCTTCCTTATCTTTCTTTCTTTTCTCTTTCTTTGGAGGTTCGTCTACTATAATCGGTTCTTCGATTTCCTTAATTTTCTTTTCCTTCTTTTCTTTAGTAAAACTAATGGGCGGTAGAACAGCCACTCCACCAATCGGCTTCTATTTCACAAAAATGAGCTCAATTAATAAATCAGATTAGAGGCGTACAAATAATGAATAAAAATTGTGTACGTAAATCGCAAATCACGGCCATTCCAATTTAAATAAAGTCAATTAAAAACTAAAGTCTCCTACAGAAAGACGAAATAAATCATAATTTAATTACCACTATGAAAGTTCGAATCAATTAAAAAACATATCTGATCAAACGATTCCCATATATTAGTTAAAAATAAAATCAAACAAAATTAAAATATAATTATTCCACACAAATCATATGAATGAAATATTGCAGCATGCACATTTTGCTTTATCAGCCATTTATTCAAAGCAAAGTTGATGATGTTCAATTTCAAGCAATGCATAAGAACAGGATCGGCCAGTTATGCACTGATTCAAAGGATTGTGCAAGTCTCATGGATAAGATAAATAATTTAACCAAAAACATTTTAAACTATCGAATTTAAAATCTGATCAATTTTAAAGAACGATCAAAACCATAAGCATGCATATACACTCTGTGTGCCGGAAATAAAAAAAATAAAAAATATCATTATTTCATATTACATTTCCTTTTTCACAGGAAACCTTCCAAATTAATTACAAATGATATATATATATAAATGACAGACTTGAATTATATATAATAAAGTAGGTATTTAGAATTGAGGCAAGAAAGACCACACCACGGCGTCACGAAACTCTTAGATCATAAAATGTGCCCAGCAGTTAATTAGGTAATTATATTTTTTCACAATACATATTGAGATGATGTGTTACTGCACTTTTAAATACCTGTAAATACGCCGTGGTCTCGACACAAATGGACTTTCGAGAACGAAAAGCTAATTCTAGTGCATAGGTATTATGCTGATGGTTAACCAGAGCAAACAAGGATGCTAATCCTTCATTTAGGGTAGGCTTGCAACATTCATTGTCAGTCATTTTGTTCAGACCATTCAGATAAGCGAGGAGGTTGGAGGAAGCCAGGTCAGGCAAAGACCGTACCTTCGCCTTAACTTGCTTCCTCTTCTCATCCGTAGACCCAGACCCTGAGGGGCCTTGCAGAAATTCGTCCAAAGAATCCCCGTCTTTTGTGTCGTATTCTCCTTCATCCGAACTACTGGTCGAACCATCCAGTGAACCATACTGAGCCAACCCGGATATTAGGAATTAGTACGTTTTAATAATACATAAAAGCATGAAACCCACATAGTTTATGTTGTTCAATAAACCCAAGTAATCCCAAAGTTCACACACTCAGCATTAGTCCATGGGCATTTCAAAACGAGAACGGAAAGATTATTTTTGACAGGTGATAACATCATTGTATAATCAAGGTTGAAGTTGAAAATGTGAAATACGTAAGGTAAATAATTAAGTTTGAAATTGTTCCTGTGGAGTGTATTACATATCAGTGAAGCAAACTACGGAGTGAATGTTGAAAGGTGTAGCTACATGGAGGCAAGTGACATGTGACACAGTTTACATCGTGGTAAAAGCATTTTTGTCTAATAATAACTTAAAATATATGAAATTATTGTACAATTCGATGCAATATTTTGATACCCCTACCATAGTTTAAATTTGTTTCCAGCCACATAAGTGAATTCGATTTTGGACACAATTTAAATGCATGCAAATTTTGGTTGATACTGTAAACACATTCCTAGCGATATGACGGATATGAGTGTAAACATTCGCCTATCAAAGGGATTGGCCGACTTAATTTACTTAGATAACTTACTCGGTCTTTCTTCTTCTCCTCCTTGAGTGGTTCTTTAACAGGGCTACCCATGTCGGATGGAATTTGCCCAGGTGGTAACGTGTGACGCTTATTAGCTTCCATATCGTCCATGGAACCGTGCCTTCCCAATGCTGCATTCGAGTTAATAGATTTTGATTTTTGAACAAAACTACTAACAAATATACTAATGTTTCACATTATAAATGCATACCATCCATGCTTCTTGACGCAATGTTTCTCCCACTAAGACTCCTTTCAAACCTTGGTGGAACTCGATCAATTGTAGCATTCTTTGTTTCGTAAAAAGTTCTACCAGAATATCTGAACTTTGATCCGAATCGTGGGAAAAATCCCGACTTTGTTTGTGGCTCTGGAGCCATCAACCTACAAATTAACACAGAGTACGTTTAGTTTCATATATATGAGAAAGATATGAACGAATAGATATATATATATTCTTCATACTCTCTCTAAGAAGGCAAATAATGTACCCACCTGAAAAAAGTATGGTGTTCCACACAGGTTTTCCAGCAGAGTTTTGCCGATCTTCTATTAGGTAGTTTAAAAACAACGGTTGGTTCATACTGCTCGAATTCTCCAGGTCGTACTTTGATGCAAAAATACTGACGCTTATAAGAAATCTTCAAAATTTTTGGCCATGCAAATCGATTGATCCTTAATCTGTTAAAAATAAAATTGGACCGCTCACAACAATGTTTACACTGTATAAATTATAACAACTTAACTCATCGAGATTGAGGCAGATTTGTAATATTGTAATTGCTACAAAATATGAAATATGTTCTTACCTGTCTCTGTAGACCGTGAGTCCAGTAGAGCAGACCCCTAATTTGATGTCAAGTCCCTCCGAATCCTTCGCAGAATGGAGGCTCACTCCATACATGGACAATTTTTTAGCATTCTCGAGATAGTTTAGTTCTGCCTCTGCTGGAGTCTGACCCCTGCAAATTATGATTTTATAAAACAGTCGAATCAAACCCAAAACATCATGACACTTATTGAATGAACCAGACCAAAAGATTGGAATATGTGAATTAAGCGAATTTCAATTATTAAACTATTATTGTGGAATACCATTCCTTTGATTAATTTATTACTTACTTATGCGTTCTGTGAAGTTCCATAACTTTAGTTTCCAGTTCTGGAGACTGATTGGGTGCGAAGCGGAACTCTCTTAGGTAGGAACTTCCTTGTCCATCATTGTCATAATCTCCCAATTCGGACTGTACCAGGAATGAACCAAGCAGTGCGTGAGTTACGAAGGAGCACGGCAGCCTTTAAAAAATAGTTTGTACGATAATTTAGATAAAATTGTAAAAATTAACAAAGTCTTCGAATGATAGAAATTAATGTATTTAGCTCGCCATTGCACTCTGTCTGTTAAGTGATAACTCTATAATTTGACGAATGCACAAATGTAAAAAAAAAATAGCACGTTTTGAGTCTTTACCTTTCATTCAATATGTCATTACGCACTTGGAGGCAAAGCTGATACCTAGTAATATCTTCATGGAGTTGAGATGGTTCTGGAGGGTAAAACTTCACTTGAAAACTGAATTCCCACGGATCATCTAAAAATAAATTCAAAGGAAACGATTAACATTTTGTTAATTCAACAACGGTTACTTCGAGATTTTTTGCAGCTTTGGAATATATCCGTAAATTAAATAGGGATGCTTTCAATTTGCTTACTTTTCATTTGCTTGGAAATTCTTTTATCGCTTTCGACCCAAACAGTGTATCCTTCTCGATCCCTGTAGTTCAGCCCAAAGTAGTCTTTCTCCAAGAGATCCACGTGCTCACAAACTTTCTCCAAGAGATCTTGGCCCTTTGCCTTTCTCTAAATGGATCAAACAAATTGAAACGTAAGCAAAAATAATTCATTGGTTTGATAGTACACTAAACATGAACGTTTTCATAGTTTCCACTTCATTAATTGCTAGAGATTTTGCCTAACTGAATCTAACGATGCCATGACGTAAAATCAACAATTTTAATGTAAAAGTAAAATGACTGGATATGGTACATGGTGGTGAAATGAAGCATCTTGTAGATTCATAGTTGTATTTCTTATTCTAAACAGGGATTCAAAAACAAAATACTTGAAATATACATTATACTTGACTGCTTGTAGTTGAAACCTACTTTTACAGATGAAACAATAAATTAGAAAATTAGTCGATCTAATATAATTATACACATAGAGATTTAAGAAGAGCCATTTTTAGTAAGCGTTTCGAAGTAATTCAATATTTGCCTCGTCAGCTCATTATTACTGATAATGACAGACTATCTTCCTTGACTCTTTATCTGAACTAGAAACCTCTTATCTACCACTGATTCAAATTTGCATTTGATAAGGTACATCTTACATCCCAAAGGAAAGCAATCTAGTAATGCATATTCGATTATTTCATTTCTCCTTTTAACGAGATTATTTCTCCCGTTCGCGGCCCGTCCCTCGGTCTTCGCCTTAGGAGAAAACGCCATTTCTAACCTCAAATCTCAACCCAACATGTGTATGGTACATGGTACTTACCTGCGTCGGGCGACGGTGGGAATGTGGGATATTAGACAGGGGGTTTTCAGGCAATTCTAACCATGTCCAAATTAATGATCCTTACAAATCTTTTATATATCATTTACACATTCCCACTAATGGTCTATGGTCCAAAACATTTACATTAGATCCGCCATCACAGCATTTCTCCTCAACATAATCTTTCATTCCGTAACGAGATTACGACAAATAGTGCATGCATTACAAACTTATCATTTTATTTGTTTTATAAATTTTTCCATTTGCAACAATAATCTCTTATCACATAAAGCAATTCTATTATAATTTTCCCTTTTACTTTTTACGTCTTTATTCTCTCTAGTTTTGTAGATATACATACATTTTATATATAGCTTTGTTTGGATGAAGATGAACTATTAGCAAGGAATCCGAACCTACATTGATTCTGGGTCACTTCATGCAGAGCAAGGGAAATTATGTTTTCTAAGGCGGAGAAAGTTTTTTCTACGAACAGACATATCGTGCTACACCACCCCGAATAAGAAAAGTAAACTTTTCGTAAATCAAGAGCAACCCTTCGGATTCGGAGTCTTGTGCCAGTTCTCTCCTGGTGGTCATAAAACTTTCATCGTCTAGTAACCTACCATCAACCTAGTAGTATAAAAAGGCGGACAGAAATACAATGCCCCCGATGTTTTAGCCCAACAAACCTCTGCCCTAGATCGATATTTGTAATGCACGAAACCAAAAAACTACATGATGCTCCGGCTTCGTGTTAGACTTCACGTTAGAGAAAGAAACAGTAAAACGTTAAACTACTTTCTCTAGTGCTACTTTCTATTCCCTAATAGTAAACAAACCGAAATCAGGTTCTCCTCATGTCCTCCGCTCATTCTACATTGCATCTTACTGCATACTGTGTTTTCTATATCTATAGAACTTTCACAAATTACTTACTACCGCCCGCCTGGATCATAAATATTTTTACGATCACATAAGAAATTAAACTGGAAACTAACTTCTAATCTAAGTTTATATTTATAACCTCTCAACCTCAATCCAAATCAATAGTTAATTCGAAATCCTTCTCCCGATCGCCGATCACCATAAGTCAAATGTGATCGCGTTTAAATTAAATTTTAGTGACACTACAAATACTGGCCATTAGTTAGATTAGTTGGACCAACTTCTCCGTCTCCGTCACTTGCATTCATAGTTTAACTTTCTCGGAAATCAAAGACACACGGCCTTAAAATGCGAACCAGGCAGTCAGTTCAGCAGTACGACCGAATTTTATTCCAAAAAAATCAGATGAAATGCAAAAATTAATAAGAACGACTTTTTTATGTAAATCCAATATCTATTATTATATAGAGATTGTAGTACAACTCGTCTTTTTCGGCTTTGATTGAATCTATAATTTAGGAACATTATTATTAGCACAATGTGTACTTCAACAGAGAACCTCTCAAACTATCAACCTTCCATCAACTAAACCAGAATACAATCTCAAAATCCCTTCTCAACCCATGCAAAATATTATGATTTTTGGCTTTTTAATTTTTTCTCCTGATTTTTGGTAGATCTCACTATCAGTTTAGCAGTTATACCCGTTGAAGTTGATTTATTTTCTATCTACGTTCATTTCATTCATTCATTGTTTGTGATGTTTTAAACCTAGTTAATCATTTTGGGCAGCCAATTTTTACCTATATTTAAATTGTAAGTATTGATTCGATAGCGATTCTGGATCTGCCACTTCGGGTACTTTTATATTGTTACTTGATATACACATAAACATGTCCTCGTGCTTCAAAGCTTTAACTACAATAAAATATAAATAAGTCCATCTCTGTATACACAATTATATTCGCGTAAATGATACTCATACAGATTTCAACATTTTACTAATTATTAATGTGTTAAGTCTAAGTGTTCAGTACTTTTAGCTGCCTTGGGGTCTTGGAGAGTTTTCAGTTGTAATTTTGATTTTGACAGTATTTAAAAATAATTATTAACAAAAACCGCAGAATGACGGAACGCTACGTTCTTACTTCTATTAAAATCCATAACATTCCTAAAAATACCATGACCAATCACCATCCGAGAGGATGATGTAAATGCTTTCCTGTTAATGTTTTCATCATTAAAATATAACTTCCTGTGTGAAAGACCTGTTATGTATGTCGGTCTGTTTTGTTAGTTTTACACTATCTATACACGTACATAAACTCGGGCAACTACATAATGAGTGGTTGGAAATGTTGGAATCCTATACCACCCCCTTCTCCCACCCATAAAAAGTAATAAAGACGATATCTATTTTCTATCAAAATGACAAACCTACGATGACAAAATACATCCAAGAGACGTGACATAGGCATATGTAATTATAATTAAATAAATAAATGTCCCATCATCATTCTCTACATATTCATTAATACTAATACACTACTGCCATTGTTGTCCTCGAAATCCACGCACTTTAACCTTCAACGCAGGTCGCAGACACACAATGTGAAATATGTGAATAAAAGACAATGCATTGTTTACGCCGAAATGCAAACATTACACATACCTGGTTGAATTTAATAAAAAGTTCTACTCTACAGACACCTGACTCAATTCAACTTGATTAATATTCGCATTGTGACATTCCTCATTTTCCAAGCTTTATAATATTGTCAAACGTTCATTTTGTATTTAGATACCGAAATCCTTATGTTTATCAGTTTATCACACTAACATTTATCCCATCACAGGTTACAAGTAACCTAATTTCGCTAATCGTCAATCGTATTTCTTATCACATCAAAATACACATTTGTGAGTGTGACTTTAAAAGTGATGTCCGTCCATTGTCAGATATGTATGCCCATAATTTTAAAAGGCAGGCGGCATGTGCTTATTCCTAATAATCCTAATTCAGACTAATCATTAATTCCATGAACAGTTTTTACGAGCGTGGATGATAGTGACGGAATATGAAATTAACATGTAATGTGAAAGTAACAAAACATGCAAATTTCCTTCATCGAATCTGTCTGTACGTGTACAGAAAGAAACACCCATGAAAAAAGCTGTCATGTCATTTCACTGCACATCAGCCCATCCCTCTCGGTACTCGAACGGTACATAACTACAGTTGTTGTAAGCAAACAAATCATCCGGAAAGAATCCCAAATCCCACTAATAGTCTAGCATTATCCATTTCTGAGTCTAGCTGACTTTAAACTTTAAGATCATGATCACAAAGGAATGATTAAGGATTAATTAATCTGTTTATATACTCTTGCTTGAACTGTTCCAATTTACGATGTTTAATGACTACTACGTGTGTAACCCGTAACCTATTTAGGTTAGGATTAATATTAGTTTAATTTGGAAACTATAACTATACGACATTGCGTAACATACGGTTAAAAAATAGAACTTAAAAAGTCAAAAGTAATCCGCATACAATTCCTACAAATGGTCTGGATTTGATACGGCACCAATTGGCACGAGAGCGAGAGATATCATATATTATTATTTATTTATTATATCTCATTTGTAATTGGAATTTGGAATACGTATGAAACACTCCCCATAGTTCCAATGCCAACTTTTCGACGTGTTAAACTTTTGGCAGGCAATGGTTGTGGAATTTGGAATGCAAACTTGATTTCTGTGACTCGCGAAAAATCATAAACAAAAGTACTTGAACGGTAACTCACATCAATCGGACAGTCCCAAGCAGATCCGTCCAGCAGGTATACTTTCGCCATGGTCATCTTTCCCTTCATTCTTTTAGCGTCTTTTCCAGTTCCGTTTGTATTCGGTGAATCTGGATAGGATCCGTTTGTGTGACCACCAGATCCTTTTGGTGAAGACGGAACTATATTTTCCTTCCCCTTGGCTTCCGGCATTTTACGGAATATATCCAACCCTCTTAGCTACGTGAAAATATTACACGTACTATTTTCTATAAATTCCGTCAAAGCAAAGCTGAAATTTTCGTTTTCTTTATGAACGTCTTTTGAACTCAGAGACTTCCTTGTTGGCAAACTATCACACCCGTCTTACAAAAACGGAGAAGTTTATTTTACTCCGGATTCGTTATTAGTTATCGCTTCTTAGGTCTCGACCCGACTCTCTCCGTTTCTTGTTTCTTCCATTATCTCTGTCTGAAAACCAAAAAAATCAATCGACAAAGTTAACACACGAGTACAACTGTTCAAGTGGAAGGCTACACTATTTAAATCCTTTTATGCACAATTATGGTTTAAATCCCTTTCTTTATGAACAATTAGGGTTTAAATCCTTTTATGCACAGTTAGGGAAGACTTCTTCACAAGCAAGAGGCAACAACAGGAGGAAATTAGGGAAATATTTCGTCTAAAGTGTCTCAACAATTGTCGTTTTTATCACGTACCAACGCACTAGTTATTTTAAAATTCGTTGGATACTTGGGGTTTGGGAAATAAGATATGTACATTGATACTTACGCATTACCATATACTATACACACTAGTTCAAGTACTTCCTTCTGCTATGCTGGATCAAAATCAAAATTAAGTCAGTAATTTTTACAAGTTTGCATGTGCTTCTGCATGGTACGTTGATCTCGTCGATATAACCTTTTGGGTCATTTTGGTATAAAATGAAACAATCTTTGCATCATCATCATCATCATCGAAAGTTTAATAATGAAGACTGTTTTTATTTTTTATAGACTTTCAGAGGCTTAGAGTAGAGTGTGATAGCAAAAAGCGATGTCATGTACAATTTTCCAACCCATACATGTACATGTATACTAAAAAAAATTCTGTAGACCGGAAATAAATCACTCATGTCATAACTCATAAAGAGAAATGTTTTATGCAACGCTCGAGGTTGATACGTACGATACCAATACAGTTATACATAGCTAACGGCAGGACACATGACAATGGAAAATATGGAGATGGACCATGGACCGGACCCCTATTCAGTTTTTATTTCAGGATATTGTTTACACTGGTTTATTTTTAAAACATTCAAACGTCGGTCCGGGCGCAATGAATTTACTAAACTCATAATCATAATTTTATTGAAATATTGAAACTTGACTTAACTTGATATTGAAATTCCGATGGATGATAATCTAAATCCGATCGACTCATTTCCAATTCTCCTTCAATTAAAAATAATCGAATATGTTGTGTGTTGTACAAGGTCAAGGTGATGTACCTGCCTGACATGATGACATGCACTTGTAATTCAGTTTCAGGTTATGAATAAGTCGTTCATTAGCGTTTTCTAGTCGAACCGAATCCTTCTAGTTCTTCTAAAAAATGGTTTGAAAACGGTAATGAACGACTACGGTACGTTACGTTCAACATTCGAAATAAGCGATGTGGATACAATACTGGTGTACGTTGTACGGCGTCGTACGCACACGGCACACTTCAAGTACCACGTACGGATCCGAAACGATACTGATATTAATAATTATTGATATATATATGAGTTGTTTTTTGTTAAAAAAGTTTTATTTGGAAAAACCCCTCCATTTTCATCATCTGAATCATATTGTGTACGGTTACGGCTTACGGCAGCGATGTTATATAATGGATATCCAATCCATCCTTAGTCTATAAGATTTCAAAGATTTCATCCGTCATATGGATGTCCTTATCATTATCTAAGATATACATAACATATCCTTTACTCTATAAGCACTAAAATGACTACTACCACTACTTACGAAATTCGGATAAGTTTCGACGTCTTTTTCAGTTTAATCACACATTATTTTTTAATGAATGGAATGTTGGATTCGTGATAATCGTGATGTGTGATCATCGTCATCATTAATTTAGGCCATGAAGCCCTCGCAAATTATTCGAATCTCTAAACTTAACTCTAAATTAGATATGATATGAACCGTTAAAATTACAGGTATCAGTCATTTGAGTCATCCCATCCAAAAACCCAAAACCCAATTGACCAGTAGTCCCTAGTCTGTCTTCATAACTTGAACAACAGTACGAAGTCCCAAGCCCAACTAGCCCAATTCTTAATTCTACATACATAAGCATATAACCGGATTGGGATTGAATCCACCATATCCAGACCGGATAACTTCCTATCCTATGTCCAAGTCCTAACCCATTGACATTTCATTGTATTCAACTACAACAGTAGTAAACTAGTAACCAACTATATAGTAAACAGTTGCCCACAAACAAAGAACTAACAAAAATATAATGAATAAACTCCTGTGATAGTGGATGCAGTCGATGTAGATAGTAGATGTATGGTTTACCAAATTTCAACTTTATAACGATTATAACCTCATCTCATTAATCTCGTGCAACACGGCGAAACCAACAATCCAATGATTTATAACAATTGTTGTAACGTTGTGAGCTATGTTCATCATCTCTAAGTAAACCAGAAAAAGTGTTGATCTGCTTCTACAGTCTGCACCTGTCGCGTTTTCAAATCGGTTATGTATAAGTTCATTAACAGTAAACGCTATAATCCTAGTTGTTAATGTTTATATATATATATTATATTATTTCATTACGCTTTGGATTTGGAATTTATTTGGACATAATTTTCAATTATATATATTATTTATAAGTCTAGCTGTAGTAAAGTATTAAACTAGTAAACGCATCTCGGAAACGGGTGAAAACTCACGAAAGAACATGTAGAATAATATTTAAACATTTAAAGCCGTAGTCCGACACGTGAGATAGTTTTGTGCAATAATTTTGTATTTCCCCAATTGCAAAATAAAATTGCATACATTGTTAAAAAAATATTTGACAGTCTCTTTACTTCGATACAAATACAATACATTAAATTATTTACAGATGTATGGCTGGCTGGCTGCAATTTAAAGACAATGTGACCTTTGATTTGACCGAAGACCCTACACTGTAGGGTCTACACACTTGAAAATATGTATCAATACTCGGTTCTCGGTTGCATGCCTTGTACATAAAATTATGAATGACGAATGTCCAATGTATTTTCGGACTTTATTTTCTCAAAATCATGATAGAATTCAATATCAGGTTAGAAATAATGATGACTTATATTGCCCAATTGTCCCCAAAAATTTAAATGGTATGAAATGTTTTACAGTTCGAGCTGTTAAATGCTGGAACAATTTGTCTTCTGTTCTAAAATCGACCGAGCTATATAAAAGTTTTAAGGAATCGGCTAAGAAATACTTTTTAAATAATACTTTTGACTTGTAATCTCATTACAGAAGATAATTAGTAATCAAAATATGTGTTCTATAATTAATTAGCTAATCTCATGTTTGAAGGAGAAAAAAATTACTATGTTGTGCCTCATTTATATTATTACAACATTACTATTAATTCATTATTGTATAAATTCTACGCGTAATAACCTTAACCTTAATCTTATTAACTAATTATGTTGTATGATCAAGTGTAATGACCCATTCAGTTAGGTAACTTGATGTCAATAAACAAACAAACAAACAAAACACTTGCCCTCACACCTCGAACTCATACGGTCTCTGTAGAACCAAGGCAGGTAAAGTTGAATCTCCAAGGAGAAATTTTGAATAGAAGGTAACGACATGCGAAGAGATCGATTTTTGCAAAAGTGAACTTTTTCTTCGAAAGTTCTTCGCATGTCGCTACCTTCTATCGAATTTTATTTTTATCTGCCTTGCTGTAGAACTAGAAAGGTCATTAATGATGTCCCGGAAAAAAATTTAAATATTCAACCGTTCGAGAGTTAGTGCACGAACGGAATACGAAAGGCAGAAGGACAGAGTAAAGCCATTAAAGGGTTTGGGTTTCACCCTTTGAAACTACTGAAACCCTTTAAATACTGATTGATTTGATTTGACTTGTGCCTTTTACTGCTTTTATTGTCTTTCCGATATCAGTACATATTTACACCAGCACAACTCAAAGCGATTAGCGAAAGCACAAAATTACAGACTTAGACAAATCAAAAAACTACATTTCAAGTAGAAGGTAGCAACTAACAACAACTCAAGTAAAATACAAGATCCAAATATTTTTGGACTTTCACACTTTCACTTATATACTACGTATATGACTTTTACTCTACGACCTCTAAATCAAGAAGAGCTAGGAGAGAGGAAATTGCGTTTCGCTTTCACTTAAATGTGAAATCACTTTTTCCACTCGCAGCTCATCTTTGGCATTCTTCGTTCCACAGCCTTAAGCAATCTAATCAAATAATAATCCGTTTACTTTTAACTATACTGAATCTCTGAATGGCGAATGTAATAATATTTTCTGGATCTAATTCATTCAATTACGTCAAATTAAGGGCAGTGCTACTTTAATGGGGAGCACAGACAGTCTTCAGTAATTCTAAAATTCAAATTCTAAATAAATGATGCTGAAGGACAGATCAATTTCAATTCATGCCAATTACCAGCATGACACATAAGTTACCTACCGATATGAATTACTGAGAGTCACTTGTCTCTATAATACGTCTGAAACTCTGACTAGAATTACTGTTATGTTATGCATTATGCTTACTGCTGTGTACTGCAAACTGTAACAGGCCAAAAACTGCCAAAAAGCAAAATCTGAAATCCAAACTCCCAAAATTAGTCTAATGCATGTAGATTTATACATTAATACCGCACGAGCACTGTCACAAAGTCACAATTGTTTACAGTGTATCACTCAGTTGTGATACCTCGTTCATCGTTTGAAAGGTCAAACGTTGAAGGTATGCTCAGATCAACAAGGGATATTCAATGGGGGTGTGGAAGTAGGATGTAAAAAAATGCGTGGATATAATATAGGGGCGGCCACCCGTTGACCTGGAGCTGGGCGTCAAAATTGCAAGCAAAAGACCAACCAACGCCGAACATACGTACATAGCAGCTAAAGCATAAATTAAAATATGAAATAAATGTGAAAAGACAAAAATTATGAATTGCATTGTGAATTGTGGTTGTGAATGGAAATGGACAAAGCTCATAGCATAGCTCTCATTAGCTCTGCAACCACAAAGGTCAAAATTGTTGTGAGTTATGTGCAATCTGTGATACTGTGAACTGACTTGACTTAAACTGACATGGGATCATATAACAATATAACAAATAACTCGACCGCAGACCGCGTGACCTCATCAATCCACAATCACTTGTCACGTTGCACGTCAGCTAGCTGCATAAGCATGTGAAGCGCGCTTTTATTACATACTATGTAATGTACTAACTATGATACAGAAATTCTGTTAAACAGACTAAAATTTCATACTTGCAATGCAACTTGCACTTACTTTGTACTTATGCACTTACTTCAATTATTTTTCGCATCCTACGTCCAGACACCAGGTCCAACCCCACGAAGGTTTGACGGTCAAACTTTGACCACCACCAACCCCAAACACATAATTAATTGATTGAAATGATTGAATTGATTGTTAATTAATGGTGAATGCAGAATGGGAAATGAATAACAAACACGGATCACGGATCACGAACTCAACATAAAAGAAAGACTACGTTCAACGCTGTACGTGAGTACGCGTAATTACAAATTAAAAGAGTGAAATTATCAGTCCAATTTATTTTACACTTTGAATTTGTAACGCAACTCCAAACTCACAACTCGAAACAGTCCAATTTTTATTTATTATTTGTGCTTGTTGTTTTCATTCTTTCAATTTCATTGCACATTCATTGTTTTTATACATACATGAACTTTGTGTGTTGTGCCTCAAACTTGACGTTCTGTTTTGAATGCCAAATACTTGATAAATTAAATTACAATTAATTGAACTTCAAACTTGCAGTCCACAATCAATTACAAATTATTTAGTAGATTATTTTTGCAAAATGATTTAGGTTTTTGTTTATGTTTTCAAAGTTGAAAGAAATGGGGAAACGCAATGACTTTCCGTCCTCTTCTATCTCTAATTCTCTACGTTGGCGAAGACAAATCCCAACTGACTTGACATAAGCAAAAAGTAGTGAGGCTTGTTCAGAAGCGAAGGATTCCTTTGAGTCAGAGGCCCAGCCCACACCCAACATTTCTGAAATGACTAGCACCGACATCAAACGGGAAACCCTGGACGGAGGCCTCACTTGACTTGGGGAGCGTTGAGAGGACGCTTCCACTCTTTCCCGCCGCATATTTCTTTGCTTTTCCATGAACACGAACAGTCAGCAAAAACCGTTCCCGGGACCCATACGAGTTCTTGGATTTCAGTTTGAGGCACACTTGTGCATGGAAGGTTTTTCCTCGCATCGCACATCGCACATCGCACAAAAAATTCTCAATCACTCGCATCGCACATCGCACATCGCACAAAAAATACTCAATCACTCGCATCGCACATCGCACATCGCACAAAAAAAACCTCAACCCATCGCATCGCACATCGCACATCGCACAAAAAATTCTCAATCACTCGCATCGCACATCGCACATCGCACAAAAAAAACATCAATCATTCGCATCGCACATCGCACATCGCACAAAAAAATTCTCAATCACTCGCATCGCACATCGCACATCGCACAAAAAAATTCTCAATCACTCGCATCGCACATCGCACAAAAAGGTCTGGAAATAATAGTACTAGTTAATAGTGCGGAAATAATGGTCAATGCAAAGTGGCCTGGAAAAAATGGTCTGGAAATAATAATACTAGTTAATAGTGTGGAAATAATGGTCAATGCAAAGTGGTCTGAAAAAAATGGTCTGGAAATAATAGTACTAGTTAATAGTGTGGAAATAATTTGGTCAATGCAAAGCGGTCTGGAAAAAATGGTCTGGAAACAATAGTACTAATACATGGTCTGGAAATGTATTCATGATATACGGTTTATAATGTGTTTTGGGGGGGTTTAATTTATGGGGGTCGGGGGGTGAGGGCGATTTGACCCAACATCGAACTTGGTCTCCATTTAAATCCCTAGAACATGTGTATAAAATTTGGTGACCCTAGATTACATCGTTCTCCAGTTATCGACGTGATAGACGGACGGACGGACAGACGGACTGGGTATTCGTATAAACTGTTTACAACACTTAATAAGTCATTCGAAAGAGCTGGATTTGATAGCTTTCCAATGATCTATCACACATTTATGTTTGTTATTTGACCTATTTCACCCATCTCCCCCTCTCAAAAGGTTAGCCGTTCTCGTCTCGAGTTATCATATTTACAGACGAACGGAGGGACAGACAGACACCGAGCCAGTCATATATATATACGATACATAGTAACTGTGTGGCTCAGTGAGCTGTTTGCTAAAGCATGATAGAGACGAAGAGATCGACCTCACCACAAGAGGGACACTCGCAGTGTCTAGCACATTGCATAATATTACCGGTCCTCCTCCCCCTCTCACCCCCAGTGCCCCACCACCCCCAGTCCCCCCTGCCACTTTTTTCCAATAAACTCATATGTATTATATAAATATTAAGATTAGTCTGAAAAAATATATAATATTTAATGAGCTGTACTGAAATATACAATGGTGATTTATTTCGTATCGTAATGGTAATGGAATACAGGTATTAAATCCCAATCCATCGCATCACACATCTCCTATAAAAAATATTAAGCCCTTGTGCGATGTGCGATGTGTGGCCCATCGCACATCGCACATCGCACATCGCACAAAAAAAACCTCAATCATTCGCATCGCACATCGCACATCGCACAAAAAATTCTCAATCACTCGCATCGCACATCGCACATCGCACAAAAAAAAAACTCAATCATTCGCATCGCACATCGCACATCGCACAAAAAATTCTCAATCACTCGCATCGCACATCGCACATCGCACAAAAAAAATCTCAATCACTCGCATCGCACATCGCACATCGCATGTGCGATGTGCGATGCGATGCGATGCGAGTCGCACAAATTTCATCAACAAAAATGGCCGATTTGTGCGGCGCACATCCCATGCACAAGTGTGGTTTGAGGCTATTTACAAAAGTAAGTGTTTTCCCATCAATTTCCCATCCACAAGGAAATAATAGGATTTAATTTTATAACTTTACTTTACAGGCAACAGGTATCACAGACAGAGAGGTATTAACAAGAAACAACTGTATTGTGCAATAATATCATTAATTCATGCGCTTTATCCTTACACAACACACAACACCTAATAGCTTTTTATGTCTTTCAGTAAAGGTGGATAAAAGATAAAATCGAGTTGGACTTGGACCACACAAAACCATAGATTCACAATTTCAATAAAAGTGTGAAACTCTGGACTATACCGCAAATCACAACTCCACGTCCACACTCCTGGACGACGAATTTGTTCAAAGAGTTGTAACAACTGTGAACTGCGGTCTGCGATGCACAAAAGCGTTTCATCATGAGACTGCAAATACAAAAATAAACTGTCCGGTTTGTGATTTGATGTTTTATCAACTAACTTAATTCGTTTTACATTTCGGTTTGACTTTCGAATTTTCTATTAATTTTCAGTTAAATACAATTTGGAATAGAATTTCAAATAAGAGGTCAAGGTTAAAGCATATCTCAATTGAATCCGGTCACCGGTACTTACGTTACAACTTTCCTACCGATTCCTCGTTTCAATATCAATCGAAGCAAACGTTATTTAGCCCAACCAAGTCTCAGCCTACAATAAATTTAAGTGAAGTCGTGGAAATCAATCATATCAATCAATCATGGCCCCTAAGAAGAGGCCTTCTGTAGGGTCAAATGTGACGGGCGGATCGACCAGCACTCCAGGACCAGGAGGAGCGGCAATGAACTTTCGACCAGTTATAGAAAAAGGTCGCTGGGCAGCTAAAGGAACGTTACCCCTTCCTGAACCAATTACTGTCACAGAGATATTTACCAAAGTCATCGTTCATGGCTGTCGTAGGGTCCTGTTCCTTAATCCTAAAATACGATTAATGGCCTACGCCATTCTATTATTCTTCTTTTCTTTGGTGTCAGACTATCTGCCCTTCCCAAAGACGTATTTCTCAAGTAGTTCCAACATCCCAAATACATACTTTGTTAAATTCAGTTGGGGTTGGACATTTGTACTCACTGGCGTATTTACTTACCTTACATCCGCGGTATATTGTTGCGGTGATCGAAAAGGAATTATGCGACACATGGGAAGACTCGTTGTTGGAACAATTGTCTGGTTTTTGTGGACAAATATCTTTTTAATGGTGGAAGAATCCACGGGACAATGTCTTATGAAAGATGGATCATCTCTTTACTCTGTAAGAAGTCGAAAATCTTGTCTATCTAAAACTGGAAAATGGACAAGTTTCGATATCTCAGGACACTCGTTTCTACTCATCTGGTGCGTATTTGTTATTACTGAAGAAGCCAAAGCAATCATTGGGTGGGATGGAATTAAAGATCTTATCAGAAACGAGGAGCATTACAGAAGTAAAGCTAATCAACCTGGATCTGCAGGAAGCGACCTACCAACAGAAACGTCCCTAAATTCTCTATCTGAAGAAGAATTTGAGCAACTTAAAGTCAAATTCAACCAATTTGACTTTCCTGTGAAGATTGTGCTTATATTGATGACCATGTTATCAATTTTGTGGGATATTATGATAATAGCTACCGCCATTTACTTTCATATTATGATAGAGAAAGTAATAGGAGGACTAACGGCTGCTATTACCTGGTTTGTGGTCTATCGAGGCTTCTATAGTCTTACTGCCTCACCGGGCCTTCCCGGAGCAGGTTATTTCCGATACAACTTTGAATCCAAGGCGACTCCCCTTGTCACAAAATCCACGTCCAGTCCCACAACTTCCTCAAAGGCCAAATCAACTTCAAGCAGCTTTACTCGGCCAAAGGGACGAGATGCAGAAGAGTTACCAAAATTTATGGGAATGCCATTATACGCACTAAGAAACCCAAAGAAAGATGAAAATGTTGATCTGGATGCAATCGATAAATGATTGGTTAATTTTTTCATATTAAGTCATTTAAAAGTGCCTTAAATTACTCGTTTTCTTATCCTGATCTTGTCACCAAACGTTTGTGTTCTAAACTAAATTAAAATCCAAATGAACCCCACTAACTCCGGCGGTACCAACAAAAATATTAAGAAAAACAAATACTAAGACAATTTATAAATCCTGTTACGTACACTACCAAATTGGTAAACAATAAGAAATAATAAATAAGATGCTTTAAAGTTTAAATAAAGGACTGTTACAAACAAAATAAAATGAAATGATATTTCCGTTTTTATTGCTAGTTTGGGCCGTTCGATGAATTGAACAAAGTGGAGATTGAAAATTCTTAATGGCATTTAGTTGTTGTATCCAAGAGTTTATTTTTGCTTTGATTATGCGATCTACAAAGATTTAACAATTAAACTCGACTAGGTACATGGGAGAATGGCCTACCCGCTTCATAATATTTATACGGCACTACTGTTGGACTGGCAATCATGGAGACTTTCCCCATATTCTTTCATGATAATCATGTATTCCTATATTCAGTATATATTTTCTTTTCTAACTATTCGTTGAGATTTACATAGTATTTATACATTAACTTAACTTGAGTGAATGTTTTTATTGTTTTTGATTCAAATTCAACAACAACACCCCGTTTCAACAAAAACTCGTAGTCGCTACATAGTCATTTCAGTTCAGTCAGGTAGTCTTCGATCACAGAATCATATATTTGCACCATATGTTACAATAAATTGGTTCATATTTACTGTAACTTGTTTCTAGACAGTTCAATTTAAAAGCTTTACGTGTCTGTCTAATCGTACAAATAAAAATAGTTGCATATTCATTCCCAGTATGACATTAATTAGTTGCTTAATTAATTAGGGCTTTCCCTGATTTCTTTTTTGTTTTTTTCAGAATTCGACAATAAAATCTGTGACTAGGAAAGGATATGATCGATATGGAATTGACATTCGTTATTAAAAAGGTCCTGTTCTAGCACCGAGATTGTTACTAATTGCGACTGTGCGTGCGACACTTGCACTTATACCCTTTTTTGAAACAAAAACCTGAGGATCCGTATCGCTAGTTCCTAACATTCCGATTAACCCCTTTCCGTCTGCCGGGCGATTATTCCAGAAATAAAGTCCTCCCCCAGCAAGAACCAGCACTCCCAGGAAGCCCCAGAAGATAGGACTGTTCACCTTATTCATCAGTCCACTATCTTCAGTAATGGAAATTGCATTTTTGTAGCTTTCTAACTGCCGAATCCGAGCAAAGTATCGCTTTATATATGGGCGATTCCTATCCCACATTCTTCGTTCGAAACCAAGTTGCCACAGCCGATGCAGTAGAATGCTGAAACTTATGTCTGCTATAGAAATTTTTGGACTGCATAGCCACCAGGTTTGATCCTCTGTTAGAATTTAGAAAATAAAAATGAAGACAATTCGTTTTGTTGTAATATAATTTAATAATAAAACGAAGAATTACCATGTGAGTACAGTTCCGCCTCGCAATTATCCATCACTTTTTCGAAGGCTATGATCAGCCTTTCATATTCTTTTCGGTTTTCCAACAAGATTTTATCCTCATGGACTTCAACGAGTTTTTTATTTAAAACGTCAGCGTGTTGAGGATGCTTTGTTATCTCTGTCTGGATGATAGCAGCTTGGTTTTCAAACAATACTGAAAATATACAATCAAACATAGATCACGTTAATCGTTTTAGCATATTAGTTACATAGCATATACAAACATCATAGGGAATAACAATGAAAATTCCAAGACATTGCGGATTAAGAACACCTTTCAATTGTGACCGATTATTGACATTTTCATATGGAGAATTTGGATTAAGTTCCAGGTCTTCATATAAAGCCGTTCCAATTGTAAGAACATCGACTTTGAGGTTGTGAATCATTTGATGAAGCTGATCAGCTCGTTGCCTCAGCTCAGGGTCGTACGGACGCAACGGAGGAGATCCTATTTAGTTTGTAAATCAAATTAGCTATTTTTAATTAAAATACCATCATGATTTTTTTTTGATACGATAAAGAGTAACACATATTTGTTCGAGTAATGTACCATTGGTGAAATTATCTTCAAGGTAGTCAATAATGTGCTCAGAGTCTGGAATAACCCGAACATCGTCCACAAGCACTGGAACTTCCCCCCTGGGGTTCAAAGATAAGAATTTCTGGTCAAATTGTTTGCCTCTATGGATATCAACAAGGATTGGTCGAAACTTGAGCTTCTTTTGGTACAATGACATCATGACCTACGAAAAATTAGAGAAAAAATACAACAAAACAACGTTTTACCATCAACCATGTTAATTGTAAAATAGCAGATATTGGTTCTGGTCAATTTCAGCTTAGAAATCGTATATAATGACATAATGATATAATAATATATATAAGGGTATACCTTTTGTGAGTAAAAAGAATTTGGGTGGTAGTAAAGAAGAAGATCGGATCCATTATAAATCGGCATCTTTACTTCGACTGGCAACCGGCAGATTGTTAGCAGGTTGTAGACTAATATAGCCTAGCCGTATATCTAGCCAAACAATGTTTTTATTTTGAAATTGACGGATGATGTCTAGGTATCAATCGGAATTCATAGAACGTTGTCAGGCATCAAGTCTTATCAGGCACGTCTTCTGTCTTCTAGATCAAAATCGAAGTTCTGAAAATCTGAAGTTCCAATCTGCAATTCAAAATCCAAATGTACATGTTAGTTTATATCCAATTCAAATTTCAATTGGAATTCGACAAGTATAAACAGAACACAGAAAGTTGTTCTGTTTTTGTTTTTATATGATAAATTATAACTGGATACCAACTTTTTAGTCCCGCGTGATCCTATATGCCCTGGAAAATTGCCCTTCTCGTCTCATCTCATCATGGTGAATGCGAATACAATATAATCACAAAGTAGCAATCACTATCACTAGTGAGATGATTTGATTTATTTTGTGTATTCAATATTATTTGTGGTTGGAGATTGTAGTTAGTTAGCCCAAGGAACTGAAGTTCAGTTACTGAACTGAGGGTAAGTGTTATTGTAATGAATAATTTAGCAGTTTGCAGTTATGCTATGCAGTTCTAGGAAGTGAACATAAACAAATACAAAAATATGGCATATTGACCAATACTGCTCTTTGGAATTACATGTCGATGAACTCTTCTTTCTGTTTTTGTTATGTTTGACCTTCGACCGATTCAATTCAAACTTCAAAACAAATCAGCAAGAACAGCTATAGCAACAAGGCTGTTCCTGCCATCTGTTCTGGGATTACATTCCCGCTAGTCAAATCGATTCGTTATCAATGTTATTATTCATTGCAGTTGCACCGATATGATATGCATACACAAATTATAGTTCATTAAATGCATTCGGAGTTTCGGAGTCAATATTTTATAAACAACCTCAAATGCAATCATTTTTAAATCTATTCTATTGCTTATACGTACAAAGATTATACAGATCCAACTGTTGGATCTGACTTGAGTTTCCTAAATTGCTAAATACTATAATCAAGTTTAAGTATATGAATTTGATGAAACGTATGAATTTTATAGCAAAACTAAATCTGTCTGTCTGTCTCTGTGTCATCCTGTATATAGCGTTTAAGACGAATCAAAAGACTGGCTAATTAGATTTTCTTTGTATTGGTTGACAACAATGACAACAATGACTCTAAAAATTAAAAAAAAACACAGGCGTGTTTAATCAGCTAGTGTCAAATTAACAAACTCATTATCATTAGGGTTGGTGTAATACATAAAATCGTTTAGTACATATTTCCGAATGCGACTTTATTTGACATACATATATTATATGCTTATACCTATACCACGACATGACACGAAGTTTTCGACTCTTCGACATTTCTACATAGGTACTCATTATATTATTATTCATTTCATATTGTATATTCTTTTCGGCAGACGTTATAGATTATAGATTACTTCGGCTACGTTTTCGAACATTTCTATGATTAATTGAAACGGAGTTCCATGTTTCGGTTGATTAAAAAATTATTCCGCTTGGATAAGAACTAAACTGGTTGTTTGTACATTAATGGATGAAATACCAACAAATTTGGTGAGCAATACAATACAATATTCATTTAGGTTTATCTTTTGACTTTATGCTCACCTAATCTATCTATAGGAAGCCTTATTAATAGATTTGGGGCTTTTTGGTAGTTAAAAGAATTCATAATGTATTCTAACTTTGACTTACACACTCATCTACAATTTTATAAGGTTTAAGGGCTTATTTAGTTCGAGATTTCTGTGAAAAAGTAAATAATCAGTTATACGATGAGTCACCATCTTACGAAGCACTGAAGATGAGTAGTAAAGGTTTTCCGACACGGTGTGCAGGTTTCTTTTTTCGCTGACTAATGTTTGGGAAGTCCAAGTGAAATAAATTACACAACATTATCACTGTAAGCATGATAACTAGGTGCTTTTTCTCCGGTAAGAATGGCCTGTTTAATCAAAAATTAAATTTAATGGACTCCATTAGTTTAGCGACATCAAATAATTAGACGAAAACATTTCCAGAACATAATATGTACCTCTGCAATAAATTCGGAAACTCGAGCACTATAGTCCTTACACTGCCAAGTATCGTTGTGTCCCCCAGGGAATCTACTCAGTCTTTTTAAAGAGGACGAGCATTTAGTATACAGCTCTGTCATCATTGATTGAGGAATCATATCATCATCAGTCCCGCAAATAAAAAGAGTGGGGCAAACGACAGATGATACCTTATTGTAGCTTTCGTACTATGGAATAAAACATTTTCTATATATTGATTCGTATCCCCATATTCCAACGTCAAAAAAGTTTCAAATTTTAAAATACTAACTCGATTTTTATAACAGAAATTCGGTAACCATCTGATTGCTCTAATGGGAAACAAGTGCTTAGCGATTCCAGGAATGCTAGTGAAAGTATTCTCTGCAATCAGTCCCGCCACACGGTCGCGGAAGTCGCATCTGGAAGCAAGGTCGATTGCTACGGCACCACCTATTCCGTAAAGTAAAGTACACGATGCACAAAATACAGCATAGAAGTAATTAATTACCCATCAGAATTACACCAATAATTTATGTTACCCAAAGAACGGCCGAATATAATTATTTTCTTCGAGTCTAAATCATCACGGCCGTCAATATACTCGAACGCTGCTTGAGAATCAAGATAGATGCCCTTTTCGGAAGGATTTCCCTACAAACCGTAATTCACATAATCTTAAGTATAAGTAGTCCTGTATAATATTACTAGGATTAATTAATTAAATCCAATTAGATCCTGATCAATTATATATTAACTAGGCAGCCACACAGGCCCGATTGGATATCGGGCCTTTAAATTGTAGATAAACGTTTAGTGACAGCCCTACTATATTATCCAATTCTATGGTGGCAGCTAATTTCAAACAAAAAGTTTCAGGCGTGAGCCACAGCAATTTTTACGATTGCACATTGCACCCTTAGGTGAAGATACGGACACCTCTGAACGTTGCCCTACTCGTTATTGGTTATTTAAACTAACGCCGTTGTTTAAGGGTTCCGATCTAGAACCCTTTTAAAACATCCATTCCTCAAGAATTCCCTCACTGTCCTATCTAAATAAGTACTATCATTGAACCCTGCCCCAAACACCCTCCATCCCTATTAACATACAACACTAAACCCTTCTAATCACTAATTCACATTCAAAAGGAGATACTTCCTCACTCCGTAAATTTGGCAATGACCAAAATTAGACATTTTGGCCGTCTGAAGGTCAGGGTGCCAAAATTTTGAAATTCCAGCACAACAGAAAGATTTCTCGATGAAAGAAAATCGAAATTTCGACGACTTTGACCGTTTCAAGGTCAAGAGGTCAAAATTTCAGAATTCCAACATAGCCAAAGTATTTCTCGTACGACGACGGTGTAAATTGGTGTCTCACATTGCCACTTTACGAAAAAAAAATTCAATAGGTCACGTTAGCCCAGGTCACAGGTCACTGAATTTCGAAATTTCAAAATGGCTAGGCCCTTACAAAAATTATTCCTGAATGGTTGGCTATCTTCGTTTTTCAAAAAATCATTCCAGTAAAAAACGTATAGACACAACATCAGTTACATTCAGACAATAGCTTTTTATTATAATAGATGGTCTTACCTCAGAATGCCCATATCCCCTATATTCAACCAAAAAAACATGGCACTTCAGCTCTTGGTGCATCATTTTTGCATTCTCCAATCTTATAAATATTTAAAAAGTGCATTACTTCCTCCTTCTTCTAATAATATGCGTAATAAATGCTAATTAAGTAAACTGGCGAAAACAATCACCTATTGCCAATGTTCCCAGCATTTCCGTGAAAAAATATTATCGTGGGAAGATTGCGACTACTGGGCAGCTTCTGTTTTATCAAGTAAGCATGGAGCTTGACACGATCTTTGGTATGAATCCATAACTCTTCAAATGGAAGTCCATACTGGTCAGGAGAAGGTATAAAAATTCTGGATTCAATTGGAAAGTCCGGTTGGTACAATAAGTAGTCTGAAATACGGTACCCCAAGCCTGCAGATACAATATAAAATCAGCTTGATTTTAGAATTCCACCTTTCAACAATAAATAATTAAGTTAAACATAAAAATTAAATCATGCATTCCTTCGGGAAATGCAGCCCACAAATTCTGTGGAAGAATCAAATTTCGTAAAAGTATCCCTGGGCTAAGAGACATGCAGCACGAACTAGGACTTTCACCATCATCGTCTTCAAAATGTATTGCATTTTGTGTATCCTGTGTTTCAGTGGGATTTTTATAGCTTGAGTTTATCATTGTTATTAGAGTTAGATACTCCAGAAATACGTTTCAAGGCAAATTTGAAACGAAACTGTGGCTCAGTAATTCTATCTAGTATGAACCATATGCTTTGCTGAGAAAATTTTCGAATTTCTATGAACTAAAGTTTGAAGTTAAAAAATAGTAGGTGGGCTAGCGTTTGGGTTTAGTTTAGGGCAAGCCGAGTTCTGGCATTTCGTTGTCTGAGTCCGGCCGACAAGACAAGGCGAGGTGCTAGGTGCGTGAAGTGAAGAACTCAATACTCAATTTCCTTGGAGTCCGACAACTAAGCGCCATACCAACATATTTTTTTTTTAAATAAGTACTTTTTCAGTTCAGTAGTTCACATTAGTTCACAACGTATTTGTGATCAGATCGGCTCATCCAGGACTGCCAGGACACGGAATTATTATTTCCAGTCCACCTTACATTTTCTTTTGTCTTTGGGGGATAAACCTATGTTCAGTAGTCAGCAGGAGCGGGATACAGCACAGCTACAGGGGGAAACTGAATGTTCTTATACAACAAGGAGGTATCCCACTCCTGGCAAAGAGTGGGATACCTCTTCTGTGCTTATACAATACATCTAGGTTAGGTTTGCTTGCACCTTTTTCAAATAGTTTTTAATTGATTGTTACAATTCGACATGAATTCGACGAACTAGGCGTCCAAGCTGACAACGAAATGTCTTTAAATATTGCACTGTATCAATAAGTCCTTTGTTTATTTATGGACGTTCGTGTGGTAAAGACTAAAAACAAAAGATAACCATGTACTTACTGAGTAGGGCTATTACGAAGAGAAGGTAGGGAAGAAATCCGCCGTAGAACCAGGCTGCAAAAAATATGACAATCACAAATGACGAGGCCCATCGCCAAAGCTTGAGCACTATTTGCAAGATTGTTTTTAAAAGCGTTTTAATAATAACGCGAGTAGAGGAGGGTAACATCGAAACTGCCATTGACTGGGCTCGATTCCCAGCTAAAGAAATAGTGATAGATGGTCCAGACGCTGATTCAGATACACGCAGTTCTTGTCCTTTTTTACCATTCATATCCCCTTTTCCAGGGACTGTCATGATACGTCACGAACTCCTTGATTAATTCTGTCTCTACAGAATCACGAAAAATGAATATTGATTAAGACAATTTTAAACAAACATGAGTAAATAATAACAAATGAATTCAGAATTGGTAGTAAAAATGGCATGGGAATAGTAAAGTAAGAAATCAGAGAAAAGTACTGCTTACCCTTCACCCTTGCAGTCAGTTGTCTCAACTGCCGTAGAAGGGTTTTACCAATAATTCTAGGCAATCTGGCCACATATTGAAAACTTCTCTGTTCAAGTTAATCCTAGTCTCTCGGCCTTCGTACAGTCACACGTTCCGATGAGGGGAGTAGAAATTTGGAATACATAGCGCAAGAAATTACTAAGAACTACTTCGGAGCTGGACCCTTCGTCATAGTCGTCATAGTTGATGGCCTTGACTCAGCGCACAGCGTCTTGATTGAGGCTCTTTACACTATACCAACGACAGAAAAATTTAGCTTATCGTTCGAGCGTGAAGAGGAAATCCAGCTGGGACATGGGAAATAGTAGGGATCATTCTTTATCATTAATCATTACACAACATTAGTCATCATAATTTCAATTTAATAGTATGTAGTAAAGCCAAAAAATGTGAAATGTTGGTGCAATAAATAAATACAAATAATGACTGGCTGTGGGCTGAGTGTGGAGTACATATCCCGGTCACCGCACAAGGTCAAAGGTGCAGATGCAAGAGGTGCAAGGACAAAGGATGAAGAGATGAAAGAAGGCAAAGAAAGATCTAACTCTTACATCTCACATCGTCACATCTCACATCTTACCGCAAATTCAAAATTACAAAAAAAAATCTAATGAATGTCAAATGTGAAATGTATTATCAATCAATAATGTCAATAAACCGATGTAACGGGTGTAACCAAGTGTTGAAAACATCACGATAAACAAACTAATTCTCAATTTCTCCAAAAAACCCGGGTTTCGGACCCTGGTGTCAGTGGGAGTGGTCCCGTATACGTCAAAGATGTCATATTACTTATGAGAATCGTTTAAACCCCATATCTTAATTTCCCCCAAAAAGCCAAGGTTTCGCACCCTGGTGTCAGTGGGAGTGGTCCCGTATACGTCAAAGATGTTCTATTACTCATGAGAATCGTTTAAACCACATATCTCAATTTCCCCAAAAAGCCAGGGTTTCGCACTCTGAAATGTAGTTTCAGGGTATTATCATGTATAGATAATAGACATAGAGTGTAATGTAAACTAACTAAGCGGCAGTTTTAAAATGAGTAAGGGCTTTGAACTGATTTAATCATTTTTTTTTGGGGGGGGGGGGTTAATTTATGGGGGACAGGGGGTGTGACCGATTTGACCCAGGTTCGAACTTAGCCTCACTCTTGACCCAAGGAACAAGTGTACAAAGTTTGGTGACCGTAGGTCAAGCCGTTCGCCAGTTATCGCACCGACAGACAGACAGACAGACAGACAGACAGACAGACAGACAGACAGACAGACAGACAGACAGACAGACAGACGGACAGACAGACAGACAGACGGATTGGTCATTCGCATAAAGTGTTTTCAACACTTAATAATGCATAATGTGTGATGTGTAATGATGAATGATGAATGGCAAATGGAGTTCAGAGTTCAAAGTTTTCCAGTTCACGATCAACACAACGCGATGAACGGCACACGGTCGGTACAATGCAACTCATTCATCATTAGTAGTTAACTAACTATGAACTAGTTCATAGTTTAATATTCAAGCTTGGCAACTTGGCACTTTGAATATTGAAATTAATTAAAAATTTGAAATAATGAATAATGAATAAGTCTGTGGTCTGCATTGTGCAGTGCATTGATTATGCAGCTTGTACATTGTATGCAGTATTCTCGCTCACCTTCACAACGCCAAGCGACAGCGAGTCCCAGTCCCACTCCAGGTCCCTGTCCCTTAATGCAGTTTTAACGACTTCAGTTCAGACTGTTCAGTAGTAGTTTGTATATTTGATATTATTCATTCAGTCAAATGTTATTCTAAGAATTTGTAGACAGAGGATGGATTGGATTAAAGAAAATGACCCTTCCTCCTGAATTTAGACTTCGACTTCAGTCAGAGTCATAGATATGGATTTTTAAGCCAGCCGCATAAAAGGCACTCATTCGGGAAGTACGTATCCTTGACTATGACTTTGCCAACTCTATGCGCTGCCTTATCCTATTATGTCTTCGCTTCTATCGCTTTCCCTTGAAATTATCTTGGTAAAAAAGCTAATTCAATTCCTTCAGGCAAGAAACGCTTCACAGTTTTATTAAAATCATGCTTTTTCCTGGTCTTCGCATTATTAGCACATAGAGCCCGGAAAAGTTAACTATGAATAAATTACTTAAAATCACTTGTTTATTTTTTAATAATCCTTGCACGTTTCAATTCAATGGAGTTTTGATTTTCGATGCATTGAAATCAAATAAGGTTGTGTTATGGCTATAACTTTGTATTCAAAGGAACTTTTATTAGTCTCAAAGTGTAATAAGTGTATATATGAAAACGAAAAGCATTACAGTATATAGATAAATGATAAAATAGATGATATTCCAATTCCATGATCACATTTATCAATAATCATCACCTCACCTTGGTAGCGTTACCCGCAAACTAACGGCAATATCCAAGCTTCGTTAGCAATGTTTTTATTCAAGAAAGACTTGAAGGATTAAATTTTACCGACTAGAGTATAAACATCAACATTTAACTTTTGAACATACACATAAAATAGGTATATATCTGTTAATTAATGCTATCTGAAAACTTGAATTTCCCTAATTATAATCCAGTTCTTTTGATTAGGGCCTATTTTAATGCGCAAACATTGTACGGAATTAAGCTTATCACTGAAACTGTTAAGCCCATTACTATTATCTCTCCATACGTCCACGCCACCCGCCTTGAACTCGGAAATTACAGTAAAATTATCACAAATGGCACTATTATTTGGAGCCACTTTCTGGAATGAGGGGCTCACTTCTAGTTTTCCGTCTTGAATCATATCTTTCATAGTCTTTTTAGTCTTTTTAACACTTGCAACCCCTGTAAGTATAACGACTCTCGAAATGATTTGCGGTTTGGGCAAAATTATGTCGAACGTATCCTGTGCCTTCGCAATGCCCCAGAATATCCCAGGTGCCGTTCTGTAAGCGTATTCCGGGATGAAATCATTATAAGTTTTCATCGTGGTTATTATATCTGCTGGTGGATTATGGTTTTTATATCTTCTTATGGCCATGTCGAAAGTGTTGTCCTTCAGTTTCTGGACTTTATTTGGCAGCGTCGACTTCCAGCCGATGTGCTGGAATATGGAAGGAATACGGCGAGCTACGATTTCGTCCGGTACCTTTATAACAAGAAAGACACCATGTTTTAATTTTCAAACAATACTAGCATTTAAACTTAACGCTTTAACATAAGTGTAAAGTTGAATCGGTTAGTATTTCCTGTGTATTCAAAACAAGACATAAATGCAAGAAGTTAGCTAGAATGATTGAAAGTGATCATGTTGGGTAAAATCCAAAGTTTACTACTATTCGTCAAATGAAACTTGAATATGGCAGGGAATTTGGTTAGATATCTCATTTCGTTGCATCTTTAATTTGTTCTATTAAGTCTTTGATCTTCTCTTTCATATATTCATTTGATTTTGATTTGTAATATCAAAGAATTCCATATTGATTGATCAATTATTTCTTTATAACTGATATTTGATATGCAATCAATATTTCAAATCCAATACAATAGTCATCCGATCCCAAGTCATTTAGATTTACCCAAAATGAATCAAGTTAAACTGCACAGTATATACTTAAAATAATTAGTGCGTATTAATTTTCTTAATCTTTAAGTGGAGTTAGTTGTTGAAACACAAAAATCGTTGTAATTCACCATTTGTACGATCTAGATCTAGGAAGGTTGAAAATTTAAATGAAGTGGGTAGATAGTAGGTAGTCATTTTTCGTAACAGAAAAGTTAATTTAGTATTTACGGTACGTAAAATAATAAACATTAACAATGCTGGCAACTGGCAAGTAAATACATTACATGCAATGAAATATAGAACATTTGCAACGAATTCAGGCAAACGATAAAACTGGTATGAAATCAAAGAAAGCTAGTATTTAGAGTTACGGATGCAGAGTCTTTCGCAATATTATACTAGAACATTCTTTTATGCATCATATCCAGATTTTATCGATTACTCTGTGCATTCATGGAGATAAAGAGACAAGTAGAAGCTGGGGTAAATCTTGCGAATCACTCAAAATATCTTAATTAAGTCCCACACAACCCCAATACCAAAGAGAAAAAACAAAAATCCAACAGACCTGCAAGGAAATGAACTGTCTCATCAACATATCGACCGGCTGTTCTTGATGGAACATGATAAGCAATCTAATCAGATTCGTAAGATCGGAATTATGGAAGAGGAGTCCGATCCCGAGGAATCCAGAGAAGTGCAATGTGATCCACCGGTGATTCCCTCGAGATGTGATGAAATCCTTGATAGCCGTAATATACTGAGTTGATGAGATGATGTCATCGTCGATAATCAAAAAGTACGTAGACAATGATTTGGCATAGGAGAAAAGAAAGGCAAAGTCAACCACTTGCTTTGCTCTCCAAAGGACCCTGTCCACGGAATCGTTGAAGGTTCTCTTTGTCAAAGCAAAATCCATCGGAGGATATATTTCTGGTCCGGACTCAATAACTTGGAAGAAACCGGAATCCAACTGAGCTTGAAAGTCCCTACGGACAAACTGGAGCTGCTTCTCCCTTGGATAATTCAATTAAAAGTTTTAATTCAATTAACGCGAACTTATTATAAACTTTATTCAGCCTCATCATCTCTCTTAATTTCATTATACATTATAAATAGGCCAGGAACCCCGCACTTACTTCTTCTCCTGGTCCGTGTCTGCTAAATAGATTATGATCACTGTATCCTTCCTTTCCTCCACGTCAGATTCATTAACCAGGGACTCTAATGTTTTATGGAGATAGTTTTCATCCCGGTAGACTGTTGAGATTCCTATGGAAAGCAACTTCTTTTCCTTACTCCGGCGACCTGCGATTGGCGAGAAAGTTGCTCGATGGATCATTTGGCTCTGCCATAATGGGATTTCATCACAGCCATACACCGTCTCACCCGACAGCCCTAAAAAATCCGTTAAAATTTTCTGATAACCGTCTTTCTACATGGAATTTCTACAGATATAAAAAACTGTCACTTTTTTATGACACCACTTTAAATTAATAGGTACCGGCTGCAGTCCCAGATGCCCTTGACTGGTCCAAACGGTAGAAGTTCAGAGTTGCAATGAAAAGCAGGAAGATTATTGCAAGGAGTGTGAAGTAGTGAAAGTACCGTCGGAATGTGATTGATGGCATCGTCAAAGTCTTCATCATTTATCCAAGCTCGAGACAACGGGCAGAGGGTTGTGAGCATAATATGGACTCCGGGATCGGAGTTGGGTTATATCAATCAACCCCAAGAAAATGGTAGAGTAAGTCCTTGGTTCCGTTGAATCTACAAAGAGAAAGAAAGGACTATGGTGAACACGGTGTGCAAAAACTGTTACAAAAAACGCATTACTAGATTTTATTAATGTTTCTGAAAGGTTCCCCTGTCTTCATCATCTGCACACTATCACTTCTAAAAACGGTACCCATATATTCAAAAAAATACATTTGACGTATGTCGTATAAATACAAGATTCTGGCCGAGGTTTTATAAACAAACTCTATTTCTGTGATACCATTACTCGACTAGCCGAAAAAGCTTCTAAGACGGTAATAATCCGTCAAACGGGATTATGTAACAGATGGGTAACTTAATACAGGATTTTCTCACTTTTGCGTCAACTTTGGTCAGAATCAGAATGGTATCCTGCTTTGACGTATGATACTCTTTCAGAGTTGCAGTTGTTGTTAGATTTTTTTTCCAATGAGAAAGTAGTCAAGCAATTCTGTTTCTGATCTTCTCGCCCCTTTTTCTAAATGTTGAAAATATATATAGATATATCGCGATACTCGACAATCTCCGATTCTGAAGAAATCTTGGAGATTGGAGACTGACAATTAATTTAGAAAATACTCGAAATCGAAATAATACGAAGTTTCATCGGTACAGCCATTTCGCTATCGTTGACAGCCACAAAAAACTTACTCTCGTGGAAACTAGCAAAGAAATGTTTCAGGAAAGGCTCTAAGCCTGACATGAATTGAACAGCAAAGTTTCCAAGTTTTCGACAGTGTTACTCTTGTATGATGTATGAATCAAAAACCATCCAACTTTCTCTCCATCCATGCATCCATAGTATCAACTTCGTTCCGCAGTAAATAAAAAATAAAATTGCAATAATTGTATCCAGAACATAAATAAAAGGCATATGTTACTGTCTGGTTTGTGAACAACGGATTAATTGTACGAACCTCCACCCTGACAGACTTGTTCTGGTTGTAGGATTAAGACAACTAATTCTTTCTGGCATTTCATTCTATGTTCTGGTTGATACATTATATATACTTAATACATAGCCAGTTACTTGTTCCAAGATCAACTCTGTCAACTTGACTTTCTTGTAAAATTTATTATGAAACCTTTTAGAATGGGTAGAAAACGAAGTTCTGGCGTTCCGCACTCTTCACATCAATCAATCTTGACATAAGATTCTCAACGTGTCGCAAACTCGGCAAGACAGGAATACAATTTTACATGTTTCACACATGGAAAAAACTTGTAACAAGCATGATATCACAAACCAGGGCAACTAAAGTTAATTTGGTTGATGTTTCTAGCCCGAGTCAGGGCTTGTGTAATCATTCTGTCCGTTCGTCCCTCTGTCCGTGACACGATGGAGCTCAAACGGCTGGACCGATCCACTTTTAAGTCGATAATTCGAAAAGGCTAAGTTCGAAGATGGAAAAAATCGGTCAAGCGGTTGACCCGTGAGGGCCATCCCAAGGGCTGTTGCCAAGAGAATAGGTTTAAAATGCCGACTAATTGATTCATCCTTCCTGACCCATACTTTTTAGAATATTCATTTGGCAAGATACTATATAATGGTAAATACATCGCTTTCTTTCAATCAACTTTAAATTGTAAAGTTTGAACCCATAAGACGGAAAGGTAACTAAACTTGGGGTTTTCGCGTCTTTCCTTCTGAAAGAAAGAGGAGGAAAAAGTTTAGTTACCTTGTCCAGGAATTTTGATTCTTTCCAACTTCCAACATTATTCCAATATATTTGCAATCTGGGGGAAATAATATAATCCCAAAAATACTGTGAAGTAGAGACATCTCCGCAAATGTTAAATCAGGTTTATAAACCATAAAAACTTTCTCCATTTTTCGAGAAAAGTTGTTGAATAAGGAATCGTTGAAAATTTCCTCCAAGTCACGATTCGTTTTCCTATCCGCTAATTTTGTGTACGCAAGGGTAAGATCAAAACGCTTGCAATTTGGGTCACAGACCAATAGACACGAAATCTCAAATTCTCCAGAAACTTACGTCTAAAATTACAGTCCCGTCCAACTGTCAGCCTCTTTAGCTTCCCTGTCAAGTCGAGGACTTGAACTTTTCACTGATGTTCAAATCTGACTTCTCTCTCCGTCTCTGTCGGGGAAAAAATTCCTAGACTAAAACCACGAAGATTAAATTCTTCAACTAACTTGTCACTAATGATCCCAAGACAGAGAAAAAGGGAAAGACAGACTCAAAGTGATTAGTAAAATGAAATTCCTTGTTGTCCTTCAGAACTATTGAAGTAAAAGACATTTCTTTTCTTGAGTCCGTAGCCTTAGGTTGAGTTTGTAACGTTTCGTATAGCTATTCCTTCAAGTAACTGTTGGAGGTTTACATCACAAGCCTATAAATAAAATCCTCGATCTACACCGCGTCTTCTCTTAAAAGCTATCATCGGATATTACAAGATCTCATTCCTTACCTACAGTTTAGGGTTTAAGCTTCTATCTAGTAGATGTTTCAAAACATAAACTTTTTATCTGAGCTGAAACAAATGTACACATGTAATCCTTTGCCACCAAGATCTAGTACGGATTACGGATGATGCACAGCCATGTTATCATTCCACAGCTCAAAATAACTTTGCTACAAATCCACGTTGGAATGAAGTACTATGTAACTTCACATGATGAAGTATCTGCTGTTGTAAGGATAATTTTGTGCCAAACAATCCGAGCGATCGTAATTCGTAACATAAGACTGACTGATATATTAGGTCTTTTGCTGGTTCCCATTTCGTTGAAAGAAAAAAAATACCTTTTTAGCGTTACTATTTGATATTACGCCGACACTAGAAAATCGCTAAAACAATGCTTTGAATAAACTTTGGGAACAATTTATTACAGTGGGTATAGATACTATATAACTCCTTTGCAGAGAAGACTCCTCAACGTGAATATACCTGTGCATTAAAAATCCAATTAGTGAAATAATAATCATTAGCGGAATGGTAATTGGATGAATTGGATCATCGAGTTACTCGGACCAAGCTTACGAACGTATGCAAATACTCATAACTCATTAGGAGTTCAAGCAAGGTTGAATGACAAATCACAGGGCAAAATTTTCCATGCTGAATCATTTCTAATTACATTTAAGAAATATTTAATGCACTAATTTGCCTAATGAATCGTTTAAACGTCTGTAATCTCCTGCTATTACATACATGCTACAAGGCTGGATAGAAAATAAATTAGTTTAATAATAGACAAGTCGAATATAGGACATAGGACTATTATTGAGAGTGCAAATGGAATTCATGAACTGTTATCGCATACCTACCTTTCACTGAATCGCGAATTCTTAGAACCTTCTACCTACACCTTACCTTAGAATCCAAAACATGCAAAACTACCAAGTGATTCCATGAAAATAGGAGGAATACATTATTCAGAATATTTTCGCACTAATGAGAAACAGTTGGAAAATAGTTCCTGAAATAGTTCGTAAACGTATTATATCTTTAATATATATATCGCCAAGATCCAGTTCATTCTATTACGTATTACGATATAGCCTTAAAGACGAGGTAGGTCGAGTCTTCAAATGGAGAGTCATTCTGACACTATTCGGGAGAATAATTAATGAGTAATTAGTCCTCAAGGATTTCACTTCACTGAGTCAAGATATTGAAGTACTCTCCTTCTCAAAAGCTATTCCTAAACTACATTCACTTCAAGACTTACAAACTTAGATGAGAGGCCAACAATAGGAGTGTCACTCTAAAGATCTGGAAATGAAATACGAGTCCCACAAGAAATATATAGAAACATACAGACACCGAAATAAGATTTTGGCTTTGGATTATGCAAACGCGGAAAGGTGGACATAATTCTAAGCCTCGGTCACACCCTCGAGTGGGAATGAAGAGCCTCATTTCGTATTCCCTTTCATTCAGGTAAGGGAAGTTATGATAATATGCAAATATAAGATATGCATGATGTTATAGTGCTTTCAGGCATCATGATGCGAAATATTCTGGCTGGACGAGCTCTAGGTAACCTAAGTAGTATGGAGAAAGCCTGAATCTTGAAGCAGAAATATCACTGAAGTAGAAGATATGGAAATTCGTTGGTGACAACTTGCACTGGTTAACCATTATGAATTTATGTAGCATAAATTAATGTAAAGGTGGAGAAATACAGTTCGTGCATGGGAGAGATTTGCAATATAATTTAGTAAATTTAGTAGCTTATTTTGATTTTCCTTCGGAAACATTAAACTGTAAATTGTAAAATAGTAGTTATATTTTATTTATGTTATTAGAATCAGCTAAAGTGCTAGATATGAGTATAATCCATGAACTACATAAGTAATTCTAAATACAATTTAAAACTTTATTGGCGTTCTGAACAGATTTTAACGAGTTAAAAATTGGTTTGCTTAAGTAAGCAATGTTATATTTAAACATTAATATCTCTGAATCTCAGTAGTTTTATCCTTTACATATTTTATAATACGTTCAAAATCAGCACAAAATCCCGAGAATCTTAAAATCTACCGTTTCAACTTTATCCTTTCAATATTCAGAATTAGCAATCACTAAAACTATTAAATTCGCCTCGAATACGCCTTGTCATTGATCATTTCACGGAATCAACAATAAAAATCAAAAGCCCACAAAAACGAGTAAATAATCGAATTGACTGATTTTTGATTTTCTCCACAACTACATGACCCTAACGCAACAATATAAATGGTGTCCTAAGACTTGGTTATAGTAATCTAAAAAAATATTTGCACAACGCAACGGCCTCTTTATTATATTACTTTTATTGCGTTTAAGTATACTGATGTCAAATTTATTATTCATGGTTCAACCACAAAAACAGCAATTGTAACTTAATATATTCGCAGCAGTTAAAAATATTATTTTTAACCTCCTGAACACTGAACTTGCATGTAATCCTTAACCACAGGAAACTAAAAAACTCAGATGCTATTTTTGTACCATTCATAGCATAGTATCATTCCTCATTAAATTTTTTTGCAATTAGTTACACTGAAGCTAATAGTACTTTATGCATCCCCTACGATCATTGGAAAATGTGAATTCAACACGCTTTGGAAATTCTAATCATGCAAACCATCCATATATCGCTCGAATGTTTATATAGCTGTAAATAGAGGTCCTCTCTTCAAAATGGCGAAAGTAAATAGTATTAGGAATTCGTAACAATAATTCATCTGATATTCAGACTCTTCATGGAGGTTGAAGTGACTTGAATATCCAATGTTCTGCAGTTCTGTACAATATCAACATGAGACAAGGGCGAAGCCTCTGATTCCATCATCATCACCAGCTCTCTTCCGTTCCGGCATTTATTCACGCCTTTTATAAATCGGCATTATGCAAATCTCCTGATGATATCCTGACTGATGAGGAAAGTCATCGTGACATAAAAGGCTTTTTACTTGAAGGATAGATACTCTTCATCGTCCCTAATAATACAGAAATGCACACGTTCTGTTGCCTCTTCTTCTGGCAGTCAGACTGAAGGAGATATCGTTCCTCCAAGTCTCTGGATACCGCGTTATCTTATCTGAAGCCCCCTTTTCACACATTTCCAGACCAATTCAATTTACTGCTTTGCTCTTGAGTCGACACCGACTACCCTCCTAATGTGCTAGTCGTACTCAACGAACCCTTTAGTAGAGCAAACGTGATGTGGAGGATATTCTACAACCTTCTCATGTACTACGTATTTATTTTACCTCGCTCCCCCGTTCAACCGCCCCACAAGGAACGAAATAAATGGTCTCGAGGAAAGGCCGGGCTGCTGCTCGGGTGATGAAGATATAAAAATTTCTTCTAGTCCCAACTGATGGGATTAAAGTCAAAACTAATGAGTTTTTTTAAGAGATGAGGTTGTGCTATTATTTAGTAGCTACATATAAAGGAAAAGTGCTGTGGTCTGTGGCAGGGGACTCTATTCAAAGCTTTAAATAAAAGACTCGGCAAACAAAAGAGTTCCAAGCCACGAACAAGCTTTGGATTCAGGATTTCATGTGTGGTTGGATTAGGGTTTCAATTCTGTTGAGTTTCCTCGTTTTAAAAGTTAGGATTTAGAAGTACACACATTCTGTGGTATAGTGGCAATTGTTGTTCGTTTTGGTTTACTTAACGTATAGGATATTGATAGAGAGTCGCTAATTAGTTATTATGATTAGCCGATCAGGCCAGGGTTGGAACTTGGAACAAACTCGAAATAACAGCATACGTGCTGGTTAATTAATTCCACAGATACTGATCCAATCTACTCATCGTAGCTAATTATAATAAGGTGGTGGTGGTATATGGTGGTGTCTTTGCCTAAATATTGAACGATTTTTCTAGTTCCGTATGACCACTTGCCATAATGTCATTATATGTAATTCAGATTAGCAGAGACGCGACTTCATAAAAATATGCCCCGCCTTATTTATTTATTCCCGTTATTGCACTAGTAAATTATTTATAAGCACGATAGCAGTATTTGTATAAATCTGGCAAAAATATGCGTTTAGATAGAGAGGATGTGGTTTCCCCTTTAGTTAGGGTGATTTATTTACAGCAAACCTATTCAAGGCAGCTGGTTTCTCTTTGAAAATCGTTATTAATTTTCATATAAAAGCCTTGATAATGAAATAGACCCTCGTATCGGTAATATATTGACTGCCCCTTTTATCTGGACCTCTGATTTATTGTACACTTGCTTCCTATACGCTTCCATGTAACAACTTACAATACAATGTCCAAAACAGAGTAACAAAATACATATTTTGCAACATGATATTGCCAATTTTTTATCGATTCATAATTCATAGGAAAATCTGACATGAATTTTGGTTTGCGTCTATAGCTTTCCGTTAAAGTATCCGGTTTAATATAGCAGCGCAGTGGTGATAGTGATATCCCGCTTAGTGTACCTGCATTTTGCCAATTTTCCATTAACAACAAAGCCATATCAGGATTCCACTTCCCACGTTCTTTAACCCGATGACCTTTTTTCACATGTACATGTACAATAGAACGAATGAGGGAAGTAGAGGGAATGGAGACAAGAGCCGACGCTACAACAGACAATCTGTACACTATCCTTTTAACGAATCGAAACTCCATCAGAGCTGAATAATTTCATCAAATAGAAGACTTCCACTCTAAAGTTAAACAAAGCTGGGCGGAGAAGAGAGTATCAGAGGAGAGATGGATAAAAGAGAATGGGTGAAAGGATCAATAAATAATTCATTTTTCATCCTCCTGCTGGTTCAGATTAGACAGAAACCAAAAGAGGATCTAGGAACATTAGCAACTTCCATCCATAGGAGACCCCACGACGACAAAGAGAATAGATTATTAAGGATGGCTTAATGCAAAAAAAAATCTCGTCATATTATGAACACACTGCGAATTGTCGACAACGGGGAAATTGTCGTTCACCCGAATCCCGACGCCACCATTTCAATCAGGATTTAATCCTGCCATACGCATACGGCACTACTTTTAAGGAACATATTTATATTGGATCGGGCCGGGTGGGACTATAATTATATGCCTTATATGCAGTTTTGCAGCATTGCAGAGTCAGAGACAGAGAGACATGGAAAAATTGAGGATTGGGAACTAACGAACATTGGTTAAGAAGATTGATTAACGTCTATTGATTCTTCTCTCTGGAGTACACACGGATTGCGGACTTCCATATGTCATGCAATGCTACTACATAGTCCTTCGAGTTCGTTGCAACTGCTGAAATATATTTTGGGGGTTTCTGTCTAAAATGAGTCTTGAAGATGGAAGATAAGCCCGGACTGACTGACTCTGGACACTTTCTCTGATGCTATGAGCAATGAACTGATTAGGACGCTAAGGACTCAAATATTGACTCGCCAATTCAACCAGCCGATAAAAGGTCCTTTCAGTATTTCCATCCCTCCACTTCAGTCTTGTTGGAAACGGCGTTTCCAAAGCTAAAAGTTTCCTTTGGTCTCATAAAGCCTTGGGCATTAGGGGAAATTACATTTCAAAGGCAGAAATTGTGTACGTATTGGCAAAGTGAGAATGATCGAGTATCTCATTTCACTTGTGACATGCTTCGTTTTCAAGCTCAATATCGATAAAAATTCAGAATATAATTATAGGAGAGTTGACTATTGAAACTAGAATACATGTACAGCTATTGTAAAAGTATAAAAATAGAATGTCCGATAGGATTCATATGTCTACTTATAAATTTCATTGAGGACAACGGATGTTGGGTCGACCAATACTCATTAAAAACCCAACGAAATTACTATTTCCATTTCACAGTTCGGTAGTTGGATTGTTGGATGCTTGTTGTTACTTTTTTTTTTTATATCCCTCGTCATGTATATGTTATTTAGGTTCGTTCATGTACAACGTGTAGCAAGCAAATACAGCATTGATAGATTTTAGATGATGGCTTTTATATTGGTCAATTCTTTGACGCAAACGGAACATTAGAATTTGTTTGCTTTTTTTGTGGTAATTGTGGATGATCAATCGATACAATTAACCGGAAGCTACGACTTTCAGTTCCCCGCAGTATCAAATGAGGAGCAATTTGTAGAACCAACATGTCAAATAGTGTGCTATTATATAGATCAAAGCTTCCTCATTTGTAGTTTATTCTAACGGAAAATGTAAATGACATATGGTATAAATTGGATAATTTTTGCGCAAATGGGTTTCATCTGGAAAGGAAATTGGCCAAGAGTTTAGAGCCATAAAATTTGATTGAGGTTACCTCCGAGATCCGGATCCTTCGAGATCCGATATCGAACAAAGAATGATCCTTAGAGCTCATAATATTACATGCTAAAAATGCAAAGAGACGTTAGATCAAATTTACTGTTGACTATTGAGAACATAAACTGATAATAAATTCAATGGAATGGTATTGATGTGAATGGTATTTCAAGACTTCTTTTGCAAGACAAACTCATTTCAAAGTCAAATTTCTTATTCACTGAGCATTCTGAGCAAACGGGAGCCTTCTTTCGGTCTGCGTCAGATTTTTTTAGTAGAAATTAGTTCGTCTGAATAAGCCGATTTGATATTTAAACCGCAAACACGCTCCTGGAAAGTGATAGGACTGATGATAAATCGAATTTTTTGAATGAACATTAAAGTCCGGTTGCTTTTCGCAAATCTTTTATCTATAGATTGCAGATCTGCATCATAATGGGATCTTGGATTTTGAATGAAAAGTTTAGCAAAGAGAAAGACAGCCGGATCGAAATTCTTTCTGTAGTGGGAATTTAACTGTCACAAATTACAATCATCCATTTTAAGTTCATTGGATAAGAATCATCCAAGACAGTGAAAAAATAATGTTTGACTAAAAGGTTTAAATGTGGGTAAATCGGAGCGCGGAGGTGTACCAAAAATTACTTCATTCGCAGAATAAATACATTTGCAGTACTCTGTCACTTTTAGTTTAAAAAAGTGCACTAACTCCTACTACAAAAGCAATGTAATCAAAGGAAAGAGTAATCCTATTATTGATTGTGAAGTAAAAAAAAAAATGAACGTAATATTCTTTTATTTTAGAAAAGGAAATACAAGTGTCAACTGTCATTCGAATGTCCGCAAATGAAAAGTGTGTTTATATGCATATGTTTATAGTCACTTGAGTTAATGGAGTTACGAACTCAGTTGAGTATTTGGAGGTTTGATATTTATCCATGCGAAATTTCATTTGATTTAGGCCGAGGCATACATAAAACATACATAAAATAGAGCAATGCGAAGATCAGAGTTAAACAGACACGCGGATGGATGGACAGAATGAATTCAATAATTTATCACTTAAATATGCAATTCCCGACACTCAGGAATAGTAAAAAAAATTCAAGCGTTTTTATTTTATACTGGACTGTCTGAGTAAAGTATAATTTTTTATTGCTAGATTATGATTAGTGAAAAAATGCTCGAATCAATCAATGACAATTATTGTCATTCTTGAATTTAAAAGAATGTGAAAAAGGAATTATCTACATATTGTTAATGTTAGTAATGAAGAATGAGTGATTGTTTTTACTATTCATTCAGTTTACATTTTTTATGGAAATGCTCTTATCATGGTCGATTAAAGAATACATAGTTTCAATTTGTATTCTTAAAAAATGGAACAAGCCTCTTGAAAATTTGTCTCATTATGCATTCGTGGTATATTTACCTTTGTAATCGAATCTACTATTTTGAGAAACGCAATATTCGGTACCAGAATTGAATTCCCGATTAGTATATAATGAATGTAATGATCTTCCGGGTTCGCTGATAAATGTCCTTCGACTGAATGTAGTTTAAAGTTCGGAATATCGAGAATCGAGAATGGCGAACTCTCCCCATTGTCAATATCTCAGTCACAGACATAACGGATCCTATTTGTTTGGCAGGGGCTGAACCCCCTGAACCCCAACCACATTGGTTTCCAGAATGGTCACTCGTCCCTTTGCATAAAACTAAAATGGTTCCAGTCCTCTAACTTTCCAACGTTCCAACTGACAGACATGAATTGGGCGAGACCGATCTGCCGTAAAGAAGTAATAGAATTGGAAATGCGGACAAAGGGAAAGTCATTCGGACGTACAAGACCTCCATTTATTGTTCTTGAAAGGATTGTCTAGTGTCTTTTCCAGTAAATAGCCTTGTCCTTCCTTTTTTAACCATTAACACAAGATCGTAGGGGATGCTGCTGGATAGCTGGATAGAAGGTCTCTGCCACATAAAACACTTCCCTTCAACCCAATAGTAAAACATATCCTTTCTCTTGAACTTTCCTTTCTCTATGAGTTCGATTGCCTTTTCTGACTTCACAAAAATAATATATAAAAAGTAGAGCCACTTCTTGCTCACTTCAGGACTATAGTTTGTGCCACAAAAACACAATCCCTTGGCTACAGTCAACAGTGTGTATCTTAAGGGAAACGCTTCAATAGGCTCTGCTGTCAGAGCCAGCAAGGGGCTTATTTCTTATACAATTTCCATATTCATTGAGCTAGAAGAAATGCATTTCTGATTTTGAATTTCCTCTGGGCAAGCAGAATATGAGCGTTGGAAGCGAAAAAGAGAAGAGATTTAGAGTTAGATCTGCACACCAGCTTTAGAACAACCTAACGATTTTCGGAAGACATGAAGATAAATCGCTGCCAACCGTCAAAATTTTCTCCATCCGGGCTCGAAAATATTATCGTTCTTTGCATAACGAGGTTTATTTTTCTCCTGTGGGGATACGATAGTCCGTGTAAAAAGAATGTTCGGAGGATTAAGAAATGAAAAACGGGAACACATGTAGATTTTTCAATTCAAAAAGGTATGAGAAAAATGACAAAATCTTACCGACAGCCAGATCCCAGATCATTCCGTCCCCCGAAAAAGTTTTTACTCCTTTGGTACTGCCGTGCGTTCTTGAGTATCCCGATATTAATATTAGCTCCGAATGAATTCACACTCTACGACGTCTGGGACGGGACTCGACACCACCACATGGGAAAAGTGGTATAACTTATGGAGTTAGAACCTCCGCCTGAAGTCGAAGATTTACAATTTCATAAACACCTTTGGCTCATAATTCATTCTCGGGCTTCTAAGCCTCAGAACTGGGAAGTCTATACCGAAAAGTACGGAAATAACACAGAACTCGTGCCCTGGGTACATGTACATAGGACGGGAGCGAGAGGGAAATGTGCGGCCAAGTTTTAATTCCACTTTCCAATATGTTACCTCAATAATGTACACTGGTTCGTGGGTCGGTTAATGGTAGTAAATGTCAAGCTGGCTGCTAAGAATCCGTGAAAAAAGATTAATTATTTACATACGTGGAACTTTATTTAGCCTTCTTTATCGCTATCATAGTCTTATTCCCTTTATTTACCTACTACAAACTACGACCACCTCGTCGCAACTATATATCTTCGCGACTAACTAAATCAAGAGCGTGCCGTCTATATAGTATACCTTGTTGATAGGTAAATACTTGGAATTGGCAGAAGCAGTAAAACGGGCTTTTTCGGATATTGTCAACCTCAAGGGCTTGGCGATCCTGGACCGTCCTCCGCCCTGTCCTCCCTGTCATTCAACCAACCACAGGTAATTTAGACTTTAGAACCGCAGAGAGGACAGACAGAGATATATGAACAAGGCAAACATTTCAAACGGACAATCGAGACGTAGGGGCTTCTATGCCCGTAATAATGTCACTTCTGACTTGGAAATTCCCTGAACGGGGGTCTTCACCAGGTAGCCTTCCACCGTAGCTGTTGTGGGATTCTGTTTTATTTATATTTATATTATTTCCAACGCTGGAACGGAAGTTAATGAATCGCGTAGAGTAGAGCTTCTCTGCGTGTGGTGTTCACTCGGGCAAGGACTCCGGTGTTCTGGACGGAGGGGAGAAATGCTGTACCCTTTCACTGTGGCTCTCCAAGACTCTTCAAACTGTAGCTGGTTCCAACAGGAATCCTCTGGTTCCAGCAGCGAAGTTCCAATGTTGTTGAATGGTAAGTAAACGGGGATCATTTGGCTTGGGACGAGAGTAGGCGCAATAGACTTTCCAGCAGAAGAACTCCGACCAAAAACCAACATAAAGCTTAAAGGAATGAACTAAAACACATACATATAATACATATTATATACATGGAATATTGTGGGCTCTCTCGGGTCGATTTCTCCGCTTTTTGAAAGTCCCTTTTATTTCCATGTATTATAGTTCGAGGAACTGGAACTGGAGAGGCAGAATAAGGCTGGTTGCTGTGCAGATGGACTCCAGGAACGGAGAGAGAAAGCACATTGTTTTCACCCGGAAATTACATTCCCTCTTCTCATTTACTTTCCCATTTACCTTATTCACTTCTCAAAAATTGTGGGAACTCAACTTACTCCACGTTGTTGTATGTGTTACAAGGGGAAGATATCTTCCCTCAACTTTCTTATCATGTTACTTCCTATCGTCTTTACTTATCTATTTTTTCATCAGTCTTTTGCGTGTTCAGCATCCCCTGCCTTGGTGGCTTCTTTTTTATATCTTTTTTGAGGCTGTATTGGACCTTGTAGCTTTTGAAACTAAGTCTTCGGTAATGCCAAAATTGATGGGCCTAGTCTGCCTGCTGGTTTGTTTTAAGAAACCGTTCGATTCAATGGACTTGCGTTTTATTTGATGGAGGGATATGATACAAAACATGTACGTAGTTTTTGAAGGCTGAAATTCCAGATGGGCATGTGCTATTCTATTTATGGCTAAGATTGAAAGGGAATGCTGGACATAGATAGGTTGAGCTTTTATTGACTAAACGGACGTTCAATTATCGGATGGGTCATTTGGTTTTATAGTTGTGCAGAGTTGGTAAAGTATTAATTGCATGAAAGGACAGGATGTTCGACTAACAGTGTCTAAAAGGCTATAATACAGTATCAAAGGTACTGGGGTGATGCGAAAAATTCCTGCTCAAAGTAAATTCTTCCAGTTGAAGAGTTGAATGGACTAAGGTTGCTCATCGTTTAGGTCACAACGATTTAATGAGATCTCAATCAGTTTATCTGAAATAGTTTGAGAAATACGCCAAAAGGAATCAAATGCAAATAAATATCTCGTCAATACATAAGCCCAAGTTGGTGTGTTCAATACTAATTCAGTAACGATTGAGCCTTTCTACTTCCCGTAGTTTTTTTACAGCGTTCATTTGACTAGGAGTAGTTGGACTTTCTCCAGCATCACACTAAAATATATAGCCCTATCCAATCTCTATGAAATTTTATCACAAATTTTGAATGACCCTTAACGAACTAGGAATTACAGTGGGCCCAGCAAGCCATGCCTAATCCTTTTCATGACACTATATATATATAGTGTGTATTTTTCTAGTGCACAGTGGTTTTAGGACTTTTGTAACATTATAAAATATTTCATGAAAACTGAAAGCCCGCACACATAAAATGGGCTCAGGATGCTGACTTGAAACACTACTTTGGCTCAGTTTTTAGAAAGGCAATTTTTTGCTGTAATTTTTGTTATGAACTTTCCCATCTACTCCATTGCATTTCACTAAGCGAAGTTCATAACGCAGCAATTTTAACTTTCTTTTTTGCAAGGATCAAAAGTTCCGTCTCTGGTCTGTTAAATGAGGTAGTTCAACGTTGAACTGCAAATATGATTGTATAATAATTTATTCCGTTGGCTAGTGATTCTCCTTAAGGTTGAACATTTAACATTGTCACAAATAACGTTTTTATTAGCTTGAAAGTATTGTTGCGTTTCACTTAAGTCATGGGACGAATGGGAAATATGCTAATTCCAAACTTTACAAAAGTTTGCGTCTCGTGGAGTTTCATAGAATCTCAATTCATTAATCTTTTTCGCGTCATTGTAAACAGTGTCTCAAGCAACGCCTGGATGTAATGAAAGTTTAGCAAGAGTATCATTATGAACTTTTTAATTAGTAGAATAATAAAAAACGCTTAAACTCTGACATGCAGAAAATAAATTATTCTCACGAAGCTGAATAAAACGCTATCCTTTCACAACCACCACGAACAAAACGTATTCATTTCCGATGTTTTTAATGGAAAAGCATTCATATAATAATATCGTGCGCTTTTACTTCGCTCACTTCTCAATTCTTTCCCTAGAAGAACCGTTTCAACTTTCAGCACTTTCCAGATGTTGTAAAGTTTAGAAAAACGAAAAAACTTGTGCCAAATTCCAATAGCTTCATTTTGACATTTCTAGATCAAGAAACTCAATATATAGATAAAGATTTGCAGTGAAACGTGTAGAAATTCATTTATTTCTCAGATAGAAGTAGACCTTTCCTGTTTGGTCACACATGGGGGCTTCACTACGTAAAGTGCATTTACCTCTTACATATTGAAAGTATGATGGGATTTCATTTAAATTAACAGCATTGATATTTACACCGCTGAAAAATACACAGTAAATATGCGAGATTTCTATAAAGAAGTACTCAATACTGAAATTGAAGAGAATCAACATTAGAGAAAATGCAATGCAATCAACATTGACTACTGCGCACATACATTTCATTGAAGTTTCCATGCTGGAATATACATACTTGAGTCCTCCATCTTTTCTTAGCATGCATGCCGTTGACAATAAAGTATGCAGTCTGTCTGCAGCATACCAACACGAAACAACGTGTGTAATTCCAGTTTTTATTTGTAAATTGTTAACTAATGTGATTTAAAGCTATTTATTCATATTATGAACTCTACAATTCAAAAGCCATTCGCTGTGGTCTTGTTTAAAAAGGAAGCAAAGTATGGAACAGTTCCATCAACTTGGATAAGTCCTGATAAGGACTTCTGTTTTTGGCCAAGTTCATCGACAAAAAATGTGAGCGCCGCTGTTCAGGATCCTCAATCCCAGCCTGATAAAACGTGGAAAAAGTACGACATCTCATACCTCAAGTACTACGGTAAGTTTTGATTTTCTAAGTTGATTAACATAATATCATCTAAATAATTATAGAAATGTGGGTCATACAATAAAGAGGTATTATTAACATCCAAAGATTCATTTCACAAAGCTGAGAAAAAATCGGAGAAACTGAAAGACGCATTCGCCGTAAATCTTGATTCCAGTGACTCAGAATCGAATCGGTCCCCGATTTCTCGACAAACGTCTGAACTGATTGATCGTCTCAATTCAGGTATTTAAATTATTTTAAATTTAGAATGTCATGTGTGAAGTACTGTCAAGACCTTTTTGTGTGCACTTTTGCAGATGTTATTCAGGTAGAAGAATTGTCAAAGACAAAAGCGCTCGAAGAAATTGGGGTGCAGAGTCAAGAATTCTTAGTACAAGAGATTCCCGTCATTACGGTCAAGGACTTCGAAATCTACCGCGCCGAAATTCAGAATGAATTTCAAAGTAAGTTTTTCAAAATAATGAATAATATATATGTTAAATTGCAGATTGCTTTTCATGCATAATCAAATTGGTCATTTCATTTACAGATTTTCAAATCGTGGTAGTGAGTAAGCTGGAAGAGATTTTAAGTGACTTGGCGGATGTTAAGCGTCAAAATCGGCAATTACAGGGCCAACTTCAACCGAACACAACATCAACGACTATTCACAAATATCCATCTCTGCCGTTGAAGACCACCGAGGAACTGAATGAAACAGAAAACTGTATTAAGGATCCAGAGCAGTATGACAAATTAGTAAGCATATTAACAAGCATGTGTCGCATTTTAAAATATACTTTTCAATAAAAAGTGCAATGTATTTAACAATAGTTACAAGAACTAAAGAGGGTTGGAGGAATCAGCGTCAATAAGAACGTCTACAACGTGTTAAGGCACCTGCTATCGACACATCTAGCTCCGACTTTAAGGTACACGGACAAATCCAATAAACTAGCGTTTGGACAACTGCAAGTTGCAAAATGTGTCAGAGGTAAGTGAAATTTAAAACGTATTACAACTGCCGTACGTAGTATTATATCGTAGTACGTAGTATATAATTTTGCTCATTTCAGGATTCAGGCATAAAATATGTATTCATTTTCAGTTGCTGTTCAGTCATTATGGCCCGAAAAAGAAGCAACTGACTCCAGTATTAACAATTGTATGGGAAATTTCTTCAGAAATACCAACCCTAGAAAGGAGAAGGATGGACACGCCCAGGAGCACGAAACTCCGCAAAATTCGGGTAGCAGTGGAAGCAACACTGAAAGCCATTCAAGATCATAACTCCACGACTCATCTGATTCCGCCAATTAATAATATTTTATCATTGGATACTTCTGAGAATCTTCCTGAAACAAGTACAACTGTGAACTTGGCTAATCGGGAAACTACAAACATTAAGTATGTCGTAAATTGTGATCAAGATAGTTTAAGTCTGAGCTCGAATTCTAGTCCAATTGAATTAAATTTAGAAAATCTAATTAGTAAGCAAAATGAACTTAGAGAGTGGGCCCTTGCTCACAACATTACTCATACAGCTTCAGCAGGTTTGTTGAAATTACTTCGGAAATGGATACCTTTAGATAATTTCCCTACTGATCCACGAACATTGCTAAAAACTCCTCGCGTAGTTGTAATTGAGAATAGATCTGGAGGTCAGTACTATTACTTTGGATTGAAGGATCGGATCATTGATTCGATCGAAAAAGGTCTTCGTTACATTAAACTACCAAAATTAGACAATTTGAAAAATTTAACTAACCTTATTACGCTAACAATAGGGGTTGACGGACTTCCCATTAGCAAGTCCTCAAATTTGCAATTTTGGCCAATATTAGCAGTAGTGGATCAGTCCATTTGTCAAATACCTTTCATAGTAGCATTGTTTTACGGAGAGACAAAACCAAATGACATTTTTCAGTACTTAAGTCCATTTGTCGACGAGTTAATGAACTTTGAAAATAACGGTTTTTTTGTACAACAAAAAAATTTACAATATTAGGATTCGGTGCATCGTTGCGGATGCCCCAGCCAGGAGCTTTTTAAAATGTACACGCAATCATAACGCCTACTATGGATGTGAAAAATGTGCATGCAAAGGCTTCTGGAGTAAACGAGTTGTGTATGACAATGGAGATTACGAAGGTTATACAGACATCGGTTTTGCGAATATGACTTATACTTGTCATCAAAATTCAACTTCTCCCTTATCTGAACTGTCAATTGGTATTGTTACTCAAATACCCTTAGACTATATGCATTTAGTTTGCCTTGGTGTAATGAAAAAAATGTTATTAGTATGGACTAATGGAAAGCATAAACTTTCTATCCGTGATATCGGCATTATATCTGAACGAATGATGAACCTACAGAAAAGTGTCCCAAGCGATTTTGCGCGAAAACCACGATCTCTTAAAGATATTAGACATTTTAAAGCTACGGAGTTTCGTTTATTTGTTTTATATATTGGTCCAGTTGTATTAGCAAAAGTTTTAGATTCGGATAAATTCAATAACTTTATGCTTCTACACTCTGCAGTATATATTTTATGTTCAAATTTAAGCAAAATTAAGGATTGTATTAATTATGCTGGCTACTTACTTAACAAATTCGTCCATGGAATTAAAAATCTCTATTATGTAGAGATGCTAACTTACAACATGCATTCACTTAAGCATCTTCATTTGGATGTTTTAAACTTTGGATCTCTTGACAATTTTTCAGCCTTTAAGTTTGAGAATTTCATGCAACAAATAAAAAAACTTATTCGCTCAAACCGAGCTCATCTGTCCCAAGTTGTTCGTAGGGTTTCTGAAATTCAGGCCTTAGATAACAATACAACTAAGGTTTTAATTGGCAAAATATTTAGAAAAAACTCCGATAATTGTTATTTACTGGAATCGGAGGAGGTCTGTTGTGTTCAGAATTGTAATAGTGACAGTGCAACTGTCAGTATTAGAATTTTCGGGAAAAGGAAAAAGTCAAAACTTTATCCTTTTGACAGTTCCCTTTTAAATATTTACTGCTGCAGTGATTTAGGAAGTATTTTTGTTGTGAATAGAATTCAGCTTAAAACCAAAATGATACAACTCCCGTTTAAAAATAAATTCCTTTGCATTCCTTTGTGTCATTTCGATTAACAATATGTGTAATTAATTAATGTTATGAGTAATCATATTGATAAGTACAAATGTTAGTTTATAGGTTAAGTTGTTATTAATTTTTGTGCATCAATATCTTTGTACTTTGTTGATGGTTATTACAGTTGAGTCTTATTTGAATAAATAAAATGCAATTAAAAACTCATTGCGTATTCAGCAAATTGCTTTCAGTACAGATTCATCGGCATTTCTATACTTTGTACGCAACTATACATCGAGTAATTGCACTGTGTTTTTCATATTGATTTGTCAATGAGTCAACATCGCAGTAAGTCTATGTATTCAGAGTGTATTAGATTGATGATTCGCTACTGATTTGGTAATGCGGTATCATCATTACAAATACATTGCAAATACAACGTTGTATCAACGATGTCGTTACACGATGTTTTGGTGACCAAAATGTGACCATTTCAGAACAAAAACGTTAGTAAAATTACATTGTGTTTTACATGCTGTTTAGTAGGCTCTGTGCTTGTTGGGAGGTGCTTCGGAAGTTAAAAAAACGGCGTTGGAAAATATTATTTTCTCATCAAATACAAACGGAGATCAAATGGAATTTTACCAGAAGAAAGTTTAAGTACTCAAGGATAATTGGACAAGTTTCTGTAGCAGGAATGCAAGGTCTCCGTTGGGACGATCAGTGGTGGTATACGTATGTAATATATTGGTGCATTTGGAGTTTACAATGTCTCGCTCGACCCCCGTTGCCTGTGCTGCGGTGGGTAAAAACGGTAAGACGGAACCAGAAGAGAAAGCGTGTGCTTTCTTTGATCGTGCAATAATGTCTAATACTCTCTGTCACGGAATTAATTCATTGGGGAGATCTACTTTCCAATTAAGTATAGGAATCTCATTTCCTCCACTTCTTTCACTCCGTTCTGCACTGCTATATACACAGGCATGTATGTGAGTGGGAGCTAGGATTATAAATTAGTTTGTTTCGTAAAATTTTCCGAGTTTGAATACTGATATGTATAATATTATAATAGTATAATGTATGATTCCGTGTACCGAAAGCAACTTTAGCTGGAATGTGGAGAAGATCTACATTGGACACAGAATTGCTGGGATTAGTTCTTTAGGAAATCTGAACCGGAATTGTTGGAAGTGGAACGAAAAAGCTTTTGGATGATCTAATTTCACATCCAGTGAGTAGAACCAATAAAATAAAACTGCATGTCTATTGTCTTGGTTTTTGGAGCGTTCATTAACATTCCTGGGATTCCAGATCCGAATTTTTTGTCAGAACGGTGCGTTCAGATGCTAATTACATGGTTGGTTGGAAACTCATTTCGGAATGTATGGAGTTTTCATGAACATTTGGACTTCTCGTAGACTGATACCTAGGTAGTTTCATAAAAATCTTGAAGAATAAAAAATACAATCCCGGTTCCACAGATAGTCTGTGGGTAGATGGATTTGAAACCTAACCAACATTTGATTTAGGTAACAATTTTAAACTAGAGTCAATGACACTACGGAAGTATGCTCCTAACATTAATTTTTAAAAAGTCATAATTTATTTAAGGATAATCAAGACTACAATCGTTTCACAACTCGTTCCACAACACATTGCATTTATAAGAATATCAGTAAAACTTTTACTGTTAACAGGGTGACTTAGTTAGAAATAGAAATATCAATACGCATTTAACTTACGGCAGGTCGGCAATGTAAAATTGAACGTCGTTTAAATTACAGCATATCCTTATTTTAGTTTTTATCCCTCTTTAAAATAACGTCGTGGTCTTAAAAGTTACAATTGTTACAAATATCTCAATTCAAAATATTTTACTGCATTTCGACTTGTATTAATACGTTTCTGTTATTCTCAGACTAGAACAGTTCCTGCAGAATCTTAATTACCACTCGTAATTTACAGGGCGTAATATTACCGAAAAGCTAAGAGAATACTGATATAAACTACATTTAATCACAACTACTACTACAACTAACTTCTCATTAAACTCATTATATACATACATACTCATGCTAAAAGCTCAGGTTTGATAATAACCGGAGCTGTTTCTTGTTCAAATTCTTTCGATTGTTATGAATGAAGAATTGCTGCCTTTTAAAAACGACCATCGAAATATAAACAGCAGATGATCATAATTATATCACATTTCCCTCCAGTAAAATATATAAATCTATAAAATCAATGCGAGCCCAAACCTTAATAACATTATGATGATTAGTTTAAGCTAAATTTCGAACACTTTGCCGGAGTTAGCAGCACTTGCAATGCCATTGGGTTTCCCTATAGAGCTTTGAGGAATAGGCATGGGTTGTCCTCTTTTCATGGCTACTAATGCACCTTGAAGGTGTTGAATGGTTAGTTTCTGCATTGTTATTTCAATATCTTTATCCTTCAATTCTTTCTGGAACTCGTTTTCCATTTTCGTCTTTTCTGCCTGAAATTCAATTTTTAATTGCTCTAGTTCTACATTATTTCTAGTCGGCGATGGTGGTGTAACCCTTTGCTCTGTGGTTGTAGTGGCTTCCAAAATTGGAGAACAAATGGCTGAGTGTAAAGGTTCATCAGCCCAACCCTATAATTAAATGAAATTGCGAATTACGACACTTATTAATATATAAAGAAATTCTGCGATTGCGACTCAAGCAACTCAAGCTATATACACCGATGTAAGACTAGTGATTAGTCTACGTAATATAAGATAAGAAATTCATTAAATATAAATGTTTAAAATAGGAATTTCCGGGTTATTAGAGACGCTGGAGATTTTACGCTGCACAAAGTATGATTGTAGAAAATTAGGTTTGGTTAAAGATATTTCGTTATTCTAAAGCCATCCGATAATGAATTGGAAAATAATAAAATAACATATTTTTCACAAGGTATTTTGATACCACGAACGTAGTTTATTATAGCACAATTTTAGGATGTATAAACTTAATTTCACTTTGGGTGTTAGGAGAAGGATTAAAGTTCAGGACATTAATAGGGTGGCTGACTTGAAGGACAAGGAGTAATATTCAGTGAGGACGTCAATTTTTTCGTGTTCGCTTGGTATAAGATTTGGTTTTAAATTCTTTCTGTAAAAAGCCAGTTGATAGAACTTTTAGATTTCGCAAATAGAAACAACAGAAATTGCAAGCAGTTGCAAAATTCAAAATAAAGACAAACCTCATTAAGTCTATCTTCAGTAGCAGTTCTACTAATATTCTCGTCCAAGTTTCCAAAAACACGACTCCACTCTTCTTTGATGTCTGAAATCTATTGTGAAAATAGCATTAAAATAAGACCGTCTAGAAATGCAATGTTATCATGTATAGAATCAAAGAATTAAAAGCGTTTCAGGGTTTATAAAAGGATAGTATATAAGTGAAAATTGCTTAGAATTGACTGGTTTACATCTGTAACTAATTTTTTCTTTGCAGTGAACATCATGCTTGAGTTAGACTTTCCCGACATTTGTCGAGGCGTTTTTCTTCCACTTCGTTGTTTCGAGATCTTATACTTCTGTTTTAGAACTGAAGAATGTTTTCGTCTAGATACATTGGAATCTTTATCCCCATTTTCACTTAAATGATTTTTATTAGATTTTTCCATCCATTCTTGAACAACGTTCATAAACGAATGATCTGGTAGTTCTGAAAGCAAATTCTCTAAACTCAAAGAATATTTACTGTCGGTGTTTGGTTGAGTTTTGAACTTGACTCTGGGAGTTGGAGAGATTTCTCCCGTTGTATTTTCTTTGAAATCTTTAATCTCTTTCCTTGATTTGTGGTGACTACTTGTGAACTTCTCGCTACCTTGTTTTTGATGCCTATTTGAATCCCATTTTTCAATTTTTGTATCGATAAATCTAGATTTTAATTGATTACGCTTCTTATGTCCTGCAACTACTCTAATTGAAGAAACTTGATTGTCAGGGCAAGATTCCTCTGCGGATGCTAGCATCTTCTTTGATGTCTCAACAGCAATGTTCATTAGCAAGTCATACGCTGAAGCTTGAGCAAAAGGATTGCCAATTTTTGGAAATGTAGTTGAATCAGCTTCCTTATATAAAAACGGCTTGCTTTTTAACTTCTTTGTAGGAATTTCTGGAAGATGAGAATACTGCTCAAGCACAAGCCCTGTCTGACACTTTAAGGGTTTGCGATTCAGCTCAGATTTTAAGCCGAACTCGGCGACAACTTTTGGTAATGAAACTCTAGATCTCTGCTTCTCATTATCAACTTTACTGTCTGCCGACGAAGTTTTAAGCACATCATGAGATCCACAGCTACAAAGCGAGAACGAACCGTTCGTATTAAAATTCGACGCATCTAATTGAGATTAAGAAAATAATTGGTGTTTTTTCAAATTATTCAGAACGCCGAGAACGCTTCCAATTTTTCCAGCTTACGATTTAAATTAAATCTTGATCCCTTATCTTGCAGGAATGTGTCCGACGAATTGGAATGTGTTTTCTTGTTTCTTTCATTAGGTAAGCACCTTTTGCAAGATTTCCCATTTTTTGAAGAGTGTTCGAGTGAACTGGCTTTAACAAAGTGGTCGTTCCATGGAGGTTTTTCATTATTAATTCCAGTAAAAACGGGATATAATTTATTTTGAATTTGTTCTCGTAGCAAATGGTTACGTCCACATGTTATAACCGTTGGGACAGCATGTGAAACTGTGGATTTTAAATCTTCAGAAGCATTCAGATTCGTGCTTTCTTCTGGTGAACTATTAAATTCCTACGCGCAGACGGTGAATGGGTGTATTAAGAAATGTCAAACAAAAGCAACTAAAGAGGAAACGAAGCATATTTTAAAGGTATAAAAACAAAACGACAAAATTTTTACCTTTTTATTGAGCTTTTGAACTTGTTGTTGCAATTCTTCGATTACGTTGTCTTTTTTACTAATCATTTGTTCCGCGGCATCGCACTTAGATTGATATATTCGCAGCTCTTCATTAACTTTAAGTAATTGAGCTTCCTTCTCTTGAACTTGGTTATGAGTCTCGAATGAATGTGCTAGCTCCTGAATTGAAAAGTAAAGCCATATAAATTATACTTGTTTTTTTTTCAGTACAAAGATACTCACAAAGTCAGCCTACCGTTTGTAAACTCTGTTGACTTTCATGCATACTCTTTAAGCGTTCATTAAACTCTTTTCGTATCATATGTGTCTCTATTTTGGCACTTTGGCTTTCGCTGACAGACTCATTTAGTTGATTTTTAACAAGCCTAAGCTCTTGAAGCAGCTCTTGAATTTCCGCGTGTCTAGCTGCATCCGCTGGATTTGGAGTGCTCGTTCTTGATGACTTACTGCTTCGTAACTAAATAAAACAAAAAAAGTAGTATTATAAGTATAAGAGTATTATATGATAACTTGCTGAGTTAACAAATCGTGATCCTTTTTTCTTAATTCCAAACAAGCCATTTAACTATACTTTACGAATCATGATGTACCTGCAGTTCTCTGGTTACTTCCAGAAGTTTTTCTTGTGTTTCAATAAGCGACTTTTTATAATGTTCGCATTCCTCCTGGCAATGTTGAAACTTGCCTGATACTACTTTGAATTCATTTTCCAGCTCCAAGAATTTTCTGCAAAATAACAAAGACGGTAAATGAAACAATATTTATTATGCACGAAGAAGATTGCAATAAATGGAAACTAGTAAATATGTAGCAAACCTCTCTTTAGTGCCAAGAGTAAGATCGGATTCGTTTTTCAAGCTGGTAAGCTCTAACAAATCCTGTTCAAGCTTTTTTGCTTTCTTATCAGTCTCCTATAATTAAGAAAAATATACTATTTCATAAAAATTTAATTTTATATGAACAAAGTCAATTAAATATCATATCATAAACAAACCTCAATTTTTCTAGCCTTTTCGCGTGTGAAAACTGTCTGAACCTCGCTTCTGAAAAACCCGAATTAATTAGTATTAAAACAAAAGGCTGGAACCAACAATTACAATCACAACCAATCCTTAAATGCCGATATAAATGTATAATTTCCATCTTACCCCGGCAAATTGGGGTACAATCCAAAAATGTGTTCATGCGTTCGTTTATGTAGTTCCAATCCGTCTACATCCCACACTCCCATATCCCTTATTCTAGTTATCAGCGTAACTAAACTTTCGTTGTCTTTCTCTAAGTCTTTAATCCGTTCACGTATACGTTTGTGTTCTGATTTCAGCTTGTCTAGCTCTCGTTTAAGGTCCTAACAAACAAAATCCGATGTTGTATTACTTGTATTATTTTCAATCCATTTTCCATTTAAAAATAAATAAATTCGAATTGACCAACCTTTTGAACTTCCTTTGACGTTTCCTTGTCTTTGATCAGGGACTTTGCTTGATTTTCATATTTCTGAATGACTGAAACATGTTGATGTGCAAGACTTGTAGACTCGTGGATTTTTTTCTGTAGAAGGTCCAGCTTTTCAGCAGCCTGTTTCTCAAGTTCTTCAACGGTGTGGATGAGAACGATGTTCTGAACACATACATCTTTTGCCCAACATTCTAGAATAGATGCTTTCTTTTCCATCTGTATAACAAAACATGTGAATGTTAGTGTTTTAAACACAATAAAATACATCAAAACATTAAGTGAACCACATATTGAGCCATGCAAGCTAATGGTATTTTATTCGTACCACAATTTGCTTGGTATAAACATCTCCCTGGGCTCCAGCATCTTCGATCATTTTAAGTTTTTCTTTGTACAAAGAGTTAAAGTTTTCAACAACGTTTCGGAGGTATTCTGTAGAGTGGGAACCGTCGTCACCTTCTCCGGATGTAGGCATCTGAGAGTTCAACTTATTCAACATCCCCACCGGACTCCTAAAGTTATTTACATTACGTCGTTCTGACTGCATAACCACAGAAACCGGAGCAGAAGCCTGATTTACGATTGATTGTGGTTGTACGGACAAATTGTCCCCCACCGCTAAAGATTTTTGGCTCCTACAAACTTGTTGTACTAATACCGCAGAACTCGGAGGCGCCGGAGGACAATCTTGATATGTTAAAGGACTATGGCCTCTCGATGATCCACTGTTATCCGTCTCAGGAGACGCAGTGAAATGACCTGAGTCATCTGCTCCTGGGGATTCCAACAGCAATTCTGTCCAATGTCCCGACTTGTCACTTATACTATTGTTATTATCGTTGTTCTGACTTTCAAGATCAAAGTGAATGCTTTTTCCTGTCACCACTTTATCCATTATAAAAGCGTCAAGGAGTAGTACTTGTACTTTGTTTTTTTTATATGTTAGAAAGATATAAACTCTTCAAGTGTGAAGTGCAATGTTCATTTCACCACAACATCACATCCAAAATCAAGTCTTGAGTTTTGTCATTGTTTGTTGTGGGGTTGCGACACTTGCGACTTGCGATCTGGCTACACCGGTGTAATACACACACGGACACGGACATGTGGAGTAATTCAATCAAAAATTTATAATTGAGCTAAATATAGATATCGTCAGTATCGTCACCCTAACTACAAAGTACTTTTCAGTTCAGTTCAGACAGCAATGATCTACAACACAACCTAATCGTCCAGACACAATATGTATAGTGTATAGAGGCACGCACGGATGCTCTAATATATGTAACACTTTATTTATACTGCATATTGCGATGAATGACTGATTTCAATCACTTCAAGGTCAAAGGTGAAAGGGACTGAAGACTGAAGAATACGTATGCAAATCCAAAATCACAAATGCAATAATAGCAAACAGTACATAGTACATAGTATAGTTGTCTGTGAGATATTTGATATTACATAGTGAGTATGGAGTAGCAGCTTTTAAATTATGTTACGTTTACATAGCTGCATAGTAAGTAGAGAGCTGTGTATAATTAAATTATGAATTATTATTGTATTTAATATCAATCAATCAATGAATCAATAATTATGTTGTAGGTTCAAGGTTTTGTGTCGGGTGAGATTGTGGATTTTGAGATATTCAATATTTGATATTGCTTTCTTTAAGTTTGAAGCTTCAAGCTTTCAAACAGCTAACAGATTTGAAGGATTTTCAGGTTTTCTTGATGAATGATGAACTACAAACCAAACAGATGCGAATTGAATTGTGTTTAAAAATGTATGGCCCATTTTTAACTGGTTGCTGGTTCAATATTTTGCTCGGGTAAACAAGCTCACCCGTTAGATAACAGACTTACGAATCCAATGTGAAGTGAACTGAACTGTAAACTGAAGACTATCTATCTATGTACTATCTGCATCATTTTCTACGAGTGACTGCTGTCTGGTTTTCTGTTTTCTGTGATAAAATAAATTCCATTTTGCATTTGTGTATTTATTTACAATGACTAGCTGCTGCCCATTAGAATTAACTGTGAACTGTACTTCAAAATACTTAGTGGTTTTATTAGTGGATTAATCAAAATGAGTTTTAAAATTAATTAGTTGTTAAAAATCAGAGAAAAAATTGAAGGCGAAATGATGTTGGATTGGGAAGGAGAAGTGAAAGATCAATTCACAATTGAACTACATCAAGAATCAGAATCAACCGCTTGAATCCTTTCTCTTTCAATAACAAAACATGTTCTATGCCCACAACAAGGACACCACCACACCACTGCACTGACTGCCCCAACAACATAAACACTAATTTAATTCGACACAAAACGGCTAATAAATGCGTGTGAATGTGCGTGGATGAGAACAAACACGAATATTCATCATTCAGTTTAATTAGGTGTAATTCGAACCGTTCAGAAATATTTTAATTGGTCAATATTTCCCTTGGTAAAGGAACGCTTAAATCAGCCAGAACGTACGATACAACAGCCCATAGAGCTGTGTCCAAATCCAGTTCAGTGGGATCTAGGACGCTCAGCACATCCGCGGGAGAATGGTGGTAGTAAAAGTAGGCATCATTTTCATTATTCAAGCTCAGACCCGGCACACCTTCCTCTATCATGAAATAAATATCGGAAGACACTGTAGGAAACCTTTGATAAGTGGTTGCATTTATTGGAGCCAACAACTGAAGGATTTCCTGAACAATGCATCCGGCTTCTGCTGAACCTGCAAAATCTAGCCCAATGGGCTTGAAGGTACCGCCATCCGATTCAAATACTGCATTGTACTTTACAAGGTCAGTCCGATGTGCATTAACAAAGCTTTGAGCTCCAATAAGGCCAAATTCCTCAGCCGTCCAGAGAATTGCCTGCATCGTTCTGCGGGGTACGAGGCCAAGATGTTTTACAACTGCTAGTGCCTGTGTAGAAATTAGTACGCCACCACCATCGTCCATAGCTCCCTGTCCGACATCCCAACTGTCCAAATGACCTGAAACGGCAACGATTTCGTCTGGAAACTCCCGCCCGACGATTTCACCAAAACCATTACGAGAAATTACGTCTGGAAGGTTTTCGTCCAACATAGTCAAGCGAACGACGATTTTTTCTCCTAGAGATGAAACAATTCGTTTTTAGAAATATAATCCCATATCACTGGTATATGACGGATTGGCTTTGTAACCTCGGCTGTAAATTCGATTAAGTAATTGAGCATCTTCTTTGGTAATGCATGCAGCAGGAATTTTTAGAACATCCGGTTCATAGTTGGTTCCTCCGGTGTGGGGAGTATCTAGTGAGACTGGAGTACTCGACTCTATCAGTGCAGCGACCGCTCCATATTCTGCGGCTCGAGACGGTCCACCCCCGCGGTATACTGCCGTTTCTCCATAGCTTCCAAGCCAACCTTGATTGTATACCACAATTTTTCCAGACACCTATGAGAAAGTTAAGGGATAGTTGTTTGAATGGAGTAAGACACACTTATATCTAAATTGAACCCTCTGGAGCGGAATTCAGAGGGTCGGGTAACCCGATTTTTACCCTTGCCTCAATACAGGGTTAAACATTTTAACCCCTGCTCTGAATTCCGCTCCTGAAGATAAGTGGGATCTGAGATTCAGATGACAACGCGGTAGATTATCTGGCTGGAATACAGACAAGCACCTCAAAACAGATGACAAGCAGAAAAGAACAACATTTGACATTATAGAAATCCCTAAAAACATAAATTAATATCAACATTTACAAACTCAAGAAATATTTATTGGAAAAAGAATAACGAGATACAGATAGTCACAATACTTAATTTGGTTTTAAGTTTTTGGTTTTATACTGTTGGTTTCAAGTGTGCATGGGTTGTAAAAACAAAAGCTTAGTAGTAATTTTATTACATGCTAATATAAAAAAAATATCCATATTTCAAACTTATTGAGATATGTTGAAAAGGGTCGAGTGTGGCCTATATGCGGTCTTTGATAATACGTGAAATTATGCAAAGAACTGATTTTTTGTATATTCCCCCGCTTTGTCCACTGTCCCGTTTAATAAATTCACGCGTTTAATTTAATTACGTAAAATTATCCCCATTCACCATAATTAAAATGCATACCAAATCTTTTTTTGAATCGAGATCTTCGAAACTCGTTACGACAATGACTTCAGCTGTAATTCCCCCCACAGGTGTGCCAACCGATGGTCCGAGTCCCAATATATTAATTTTCTTGTTTGATGGTTCTATCATCAGAGCCGTTTCTTCGCCTCTACAAGAAGGATGAAGATGAGCAACCGTTTCATATTGTCTAAAAAAAATTGACAAAAATTCATGTTTTTGTTGCCTTACCGAATCCATCTTGGAACTTGAACGGATTCTGCTCGTACATTTTGAAGGCCGTCTGCAGTCATTTTCTCCATCATGTAGTCAATTGCATCTTCTAATTCCTTTGTCCCGGTAAGTCGATTGATATGTTTGTCGACCAAGAGAGCAAGTTCGTCATAAGTCTTCCCCTTGAATTCCCCGTTTACTAGCGTGTCAATGATCGTATTTGCGATGGGTTGATAACTTTTTATTTCGGCTATAAGTGCCGCAGAAATATTACAATTCGGTTCTTGGTAGATTTGGCTTCGATCCATATTAAATTGAATGTTCTTTGGAGGAAGGGGCCTTTGTTGCCCAGTATTCAATTGTCTTCCCTGTATTTTAATCACAGCAACTACCAGTAAGATTATATGGTAAATTCCTCGGGTAGCCATTTTGATAACTCGACAACAGTTTTATTTATTCACTATTTGATCAACAAAGTGGTTAAAGTCGGTGTTACTTCGTTTTTCTATAAATGAAAAATGAAAGCTTCAACGACCGGCTTTACGGGACGTTATGCCATTCAATTTTACGTTTAACCCCAATAACTATCTTATCTATTTACAGTGATAAGTCAAGTACTTCATCAGAAACGAGTTATTATTTTTGCCATTTCAATAGATGTTCACCTGTGCACAAAAGGGGACGAATGAGACTTATCGAAATAAAACGGATTAACTGCTCTTAAATTACTGCTTTTTTTTTTTTTTTTTTTTTTACTACAGTCGCATAAAAAGGATATTTAAAATTATTATTCTGAGAAACGAACAAGCTGCTTTTCTCTCGAAACTATCAAAAATGTAAAGATTTAAAGTAACGGGTCTGGATTTATTTGTAGGATCTATATAATTATTAAAAAGCGTTTGGACAACTCTTTGTTTGTTTAATCATATTTTTTTGTTATAGAATTTAAATTGTTGCATTATTGCGATAGGTCAGCTAAATAGAGCAAAGTTTAAAACGGCATCATTGGAGAACTTTTCTACAATTTCTAGGGTGTCGTTTCACGAGGCAATGGAACACTTAAATCAGCCAGAACGTACGATACAACAGCCCATAGAGCGGTGTCCAAATCCAGCTCGGTTGAGTCAAGAACGCTTAACACATCCGCGGGAGAATGATGGTAGTAAAAGTAGGCATCATTTGCATTATTCAAACTGAGACCCGGAACACCTTCGTCTATCAAATAAGAAATATCTGAAGATACTGAAGGAAATCTTCGATAAGTAGTTGCATTTATTGGAGCCAACAACTGAAGGATTTCTTGAACGATGCATCCGGCTTCTGCCGACCCAGCAAAATCTAGCCCAATTGGTTTAAAGGTACCGCCATCCGATTCGAATACTGCATTGTACTTTACCAGGTCAGTCCGATGAGCATTAACGAAGCTTTGAGCTCCAATAAGGCCAAATTCCTCAGCCGTCCAGAGAATTGCCTGCATTGTTCTGCGGGGTACGAGGCCAAGGTGTTTTACAACTGCAAGTGCCTGTGTAGAAATTAGTACGCCGCCACCATCGTCCATAGCTCCCTGCCCGACATCCCAACTGTCCAAATGACCTGAAACTGCAACGATTTCGTCTGGAAACTCCCGCCCGACGATTTCACCAAAAGCATTATGGGAAGTGGTGTCCGGAAGGTTTTGGTCCAACATAGTCAAGCTTATGACGATTTTCTCGCCTACAAAAAAGGGGGGCAAAGCCCCAGGATTAATTAGTATGTAATTTAAACTCCGTTGATTAGCAAATGCCATATTTTCTCAGTCACCTCGGCTGAAAATTCGATTGAGTAATTGGGCATCCTCTTTGGTAATGCATGCCGCAGGAATTTTGGGAAAATTCGGATCATAGTTAGTATGTCCAGTATGGGGTGTATCTAATGATACTGGAGTGATGGACTCGATAAGTGCTGCGACAGCTCCGTATTCTGCGGCTTTCGACGGTCCACTGCCACGGTATATTGTTGTTTCCCCATAGCTTCCAAGCCATCCTTGATTGTAAACCACAATTTTTCCTGGCACCTAATAATGGAGAATTGATACGGATTTTTAATTTATTCTGTGAAGTAAATGAATAAAATAGCGTGGATGTTTCTAATTTGTAGCTTCTAATTCAATAAATATCTTCGTATTGTTTATGTAACTGGCAATTACCAAATCTTTTTTTGATTCGAGATCTTCGAAACTCGTTACGACAATGACTTCCGCAGTAATTCCCTCCATAGGTGTGCCAACCGATGGTCCGAGGCCAAGTATATTAATTTTCTTGCTAGCCGGCTCAATCATCAGAGCTGTTTCTTCACCTCTGAAAGAAGGATGCAGTTGAGCAATCGTTTCATAATTCCTACTAAATTAATGGGCTTGTTGCGTCGTGGTTGCGCCTTACCGAATCCATCTTGGAACTTGAACGGATTCTGCTCGTACATTTTGAAGGCCGTCTGCAGTCATTTTCTCCATCATGTAGTCAATTGCATCTTCTAATTCCTTTGTCCCGGTAAGTCGATTGATATGTTTGTCGACCAAGAGAGCAAGTTCGTCATAAGTCTTCCCCTTGAATTCCCCGTTTACTAGCGTGTCAATGATCGTATTTGCGATGGGTTGATAACTTTTTATTTCGGCTATAAGTGCCGCAGAAATATTACAATTCGGTTCTTGATTAATTTGTCCTGGATAGTCCAAATCGGATTTAAATCGAATATTAGTAGGATGAGGTGCCGTTTGTTGCCTCGCAGTCAATTGTCTTGCTTGAATTTTAAGCAGAGAGACTAATATTATTAGAAATACATACAATGCCCAGCAGGATTTCTGTGCCATTTTAATTTTGGGTTATACTTATAGCTTAATTAATGATCCGAAATTTTTTACTCTTTCTGCCTTCCCTAATGAAACTGGTAGGTCTCAATTTATTCTCATGTTATTATATTAACTATATCAACTGCTATCTTATCAATTCGATGTGATAAAGCCGAATTCTTTCAAGATAAACGTTTGTCTGTTTCAATATATTGTTATAATATTAAAATTGATTTTTGTAATAAGTTATCCAGCACAATGAATCGGTAGTAGGGTAGCATAGCTAAGCAGGAGTTTTGTTAAGGTACTTCATGGCAAAATTTTAATGAATGACAAATTTATTAATTATTATGTGACTGTATATTATATATGTATCTAAAGGTGAACTGTCGATTCTTGGTTTCGCATGAAAGTGGTAAATCAGTATTCATTCAGTCAAACCCATTTATAATATAAATTTTTACATTTTTTGCATACGCTTACCAACGAACATATCCTTAATACTAAAATAACCCCCCAGCAGGAGAGATATTTTTTAGACACTAAATTTGTGTAATTATACATAATAAAATATGTTAGTTAGTGTAGTCATCGTTTAAACCCCACAGGATATGATTACCCTTCGTGGAACTACAGATCAGAAAACAATGTTCATTTTCCATTAAAGTACTTCAATTGAAATCGAGATCTCATTCGTCGCATCTGATACAAGTATTTAAATGTTTTACGTTTATGCAGTATTTTTATTACACATCTTAATACTAGGCAAAAATAAATTGATGAAAACATAAATTGTTTGGATTTGCTTCGCTGATCTTAGAAGATTGATATTTATAATTTTGATATAATATCGGTGGGTTTGATTGATATGTACGGTTAGAATTTGGTAGTAACGATCGAGGGGTTATGTTTCCGGTAATGTTTTACATAAATAAATAAATTTAACACCTATTGATTGAATGTACAGTATGATATCAAGTACTACCACCAATTTGCTTTCTCCAGAATGCAAACCCAAATCGGGCTAAGGTTTTTAGCTGAAATGAAAACTAGGAAATAAAATTCATCGACAATCGACATGATTTAATAACTTTGTGTTGTAGGTAACAGTTTCAATTGCGGTCATTGTACATTCTATTATTATATTGGCCGAGAAACGTTAGCTTTTGGAAACTTGTTTTATTGCCTTCGCCTTCGCCGAAGTCACCTGTTTTGAATGATGATGCCAACTGGAAAAAATAACAACAACATAATTCCAATAATAAAAGTCAGACGTTAATTATGAACCAATGGAATCAGTATTACACTACAATTTATTGAATTAGGCAGAACCCAGAACAGCGTAATTAATAATTTTTCATAATAATATATATAGATTTCAATAATTAAATCAAAATGTAATTTACAAGATTTACAACATATTACAATATATCATAGCTAAATGAAAATGCATTAATTGAAAAACTGGCTTTAGTTTTAATGATTTCTACGGACTTGAATATACCACATTTAAATCAAGACATGTCTAAACTAAAATATTGAAATAAAAAAATTCACGAACGAAGCATTGAAATCAAAAATTACACTTTATAACCATTAACTATTAATATAATTTGGTAATGCATTAATTGTGAATCGCATAATATTGGAATTTAATTGGATGCTCTCACTTCCACCCAATTTACAAACCATAAATGAGGTTCCATTCGGATCACAATTGGACTTCAGTGAAATAGACTTAACCGTAGTACAGCCGAAGTGCTACATTTGTAAAATTTGCCTGTTTCAAAATTCATATTTCGAAAACGGTTCATTGCAACGTTCTGAAACTCCAGGTATGCCTCGACCAACTATCTGGCTAGCTTATCCAAAAGGTCTCAAGGTCTTAGGGCTAATAGGCTTCTCAGGATAATTCAGAGTTCATCCAAAAACATTAAAAAATAACGACTTTTCGAGAAAAAAACTCCCATATACCGCCAATGGTCTACAATTGTAGCATGCTACAGCCAATGTGCTACAAATGTAGACGTACGGGGTGAAAGAAAATAAACCAACTACACCACAAGCAGCGAGACTACAAGGCTGGGGTGGGGACTTGTTTCGGGAATTAGTTTTGTGAATTGACTTATTTCAGGAAATAATTGTGTAAGGGGACTTATCTTTTGAATTGATTTTCAAATTGACCTTATTTCGGGAATTGATTTTCAAATGGGACTTGTTTTGGGAAATGATTTTCAAATTGGTCTTATTTCGAGAATTGATTTTCAAAAGGGGCTCATTTTGGGAATTGATTTTGTAAAGGGACTTATTTTGGCAACTGATTTTCAAGGGGGACTTATTTTTGGAATCGATTTTCATAGGGGACTTATTTTGGGAACTAATTTTGTAAGGAGACTTGTGTCGGGGAATTGATTTTATGATTAGGTTTATTTCGGGAATTGAGTTTCTGAACTATGTATAAGGAATTATTTCGGAAAATTAATTTGGAATGTATTTATGCGACTTTATTCGCAGATCTGTTTTTAGATTTATTTAAGAAGACTTGTTTGTGGGTCTAGTAGTTAGAAAATAAGGACCTATTTTGGGAATTTAAAAAGGACATCACCCAAAGGTCAGAGCCCGAATCGTCTGATTTTTTTTTTACATTCGAACACACAACTAATATGAACCACAAAACTGCAAATATCTGCGGTAGTTCATCCTGGTCATTTTAAAAAAATCATGAACTGAAAAAATCATTAAAATTGACATTTTCAAAAATTAATAAAACATCAATTTGTGGTCCGATTTTCGAAATCTTTCGACACTTAGAAATTAAAATATTTGAATTTTTGTAAAAAATCGATAAAAAACCTTTTTTTCTTCAACATTCATGGTGTTCAATTTTTTTCAAAAATAAAAAAAAACTTAAAATATTTTTTTAAATTCAAATCTTTAGATTTCTATAAAGAACAACTTTTTAGCATTGTAAAACTCGAAAGATTTTGAAAATCGGACCACAAATCGATGTTTTATTAATTTTTGAAAAAGTCAATTTTAATGATTTTTGTAGTTCATGATTTTTTTAAATGACCAGGATGAAGCCCGGCACTCGATTTATGCGCGAGACCGCGATCCCAGCTCGCGCTGGTGGAAAAACCGTTTTCTTCCCGGTAGCAAAAATTCGGCCAAAAAATTTCCCGATGACCATTTTTCGATTTTTAGCATGTCCAATACATTGTGAACAGCAAAAAAAAAAAAAGGTCCTCAAAATTTTTATTTCCCGATGGCCCAAAAAATTTCCCGGTAGCATTGCTACCACGCTACCACGGTTTTTCCACCAGCGCCAGCTCGTAGGGATTTTTCGAATAAAAATCACACCCCCTTTTAATGACATTAGGTTTCGCTACTCATGACGAGTAGGGATTTTCAAAACTTTTTAGGAATTTTCGGAAATTTTTTAGGGACACTGGATTTCGCTACCCATGGCGAGTAGGGATTTTCAAAATTCTTTAAAAAATTTTAGGGACACTGGATTTCGCTACCCATGGCAAGTAGGGATTTTCAAAATTCTTTAGGGATTTTGGAAAAAAATTTAGGGACACTGGATTTCGCTACCCATGGCGAGTAGGGATTTTCAAAATTCTTTAGGGATTTTTTCTTTGGGATTTTCGAAATTTTTTTAGGGACACTGGATTTCGCTACCCATGGCGAGTGGGGATTTTCAAAACCTTTTAGGGACGTTGAGTTTCGCCACCTATGCCGAGTAGGGACCTATGGATAGGATCGTAGGGATTTTTTTAAGTTTTTAGGGGCTTAAAAAAATTAGGAACCTTAGGTATCGCTACCCATGACAAGTAGAGATTTTTGAAGTTTTGAGGTGTTTTCGAAGTTTTTTTCTTTTTACTTGTCTTTGCTATCTAGGACCACCAGAGATATAATATTTCGGTTTTTATGACCGTTGGTATTTTTAAGGTCAATATTTGAACAATTAGAGATGTTCACAGGCTTATTTTAGGAACATTTTGTTAATGGTTTAGGTATTTAAAGACTTGCATCAAGGAATCATTAGTTTAACGCCGTTAGTACCGTCATTGTCATTATATTCTATTCACAATACATCCTATAATTTAGGTCTGTTTTTTGTTCTCGTAACTAAAAATGCCTAAACTTTTTGAAAAAAAAAATATTTCGCTCAGCAGGTGCCCTTTAAAAAAATCCCTACTCGTCATGGGTAGCGAAACTGAATCTCCCTAAAAAAAATTCCAAAAATCTCTAAAAATTGAAAAGATCCCTACGATCCTACCCAAAAATTTCTACGATCGGCCCAAAATATTTTCTCTGTGGCTACTATGTCTTCTTATTTTTCAAGCAGTCAGTAACATAGCATCCCTAAAAAAATTTCAGCTACAAAAAATCCCTACTCGTCATGGGTAGCAAAACTCACGTTCCTAAAAAAAATCCAAAATCGCCAAAGACTTAAAAAAATCCCTACGATCCTAAATTTTTTCTCCGTGGCTACTAAGCCTTCTCATTTTTCAAGCAGTCAATAACATAGCATCCCTAAAAAAAAATTTCAGCCCCAAAATATCCCTACGATCCGCCCAAATTTCTTCTCCGTGGCTACTAAGCTTTTCGAAGATTTCCAAAGCATTTTGGAGATTTTCAAAAAGTTTTAGGGATTTTCAAACAGATTTTAGGTATTTTCAACAGTTTTAGGGATTTCCAAAGCATTTTGGTGATTTTCAAAGCATTTTAGGGTTTTCAAAGATTTTTAGGGATTTTCAAAGAATTTTAGGGATTTTCGGAATTTTTTTAGGAACATTGGATTTCGCAACATATGACGAGCAGGGATTTTTAGAAAAAATGTTTAGGGACATTGGATTTCGCTACCCATGACGAGTAGGGATTTTGAGAAAAAAATTTTAGGGACATTGGATTTCGCTACCTATGACGAGTAGGGATTTTCATAAATTTTTATAGGGACATTGGATTTCGCTACCCATGACGAGTAGGGATTTTGAGAAAAAAATTTTAGGGACATTGGATTTCGCTACCTATGACGAGTAGTGATTTTCAGAATTTTTTTTAGGGACATTGGATTTCGCTACCCATGACGAGTAGGGATTTTCATAAATTTTTATAGGGACATTGGATTTCGCTACCCATTACGAGTAGGGATGCTAAAAAATTTTTAGGGATTTTCAAAATTTTTAGGGATATTTTTGAAACTTTTAGGGACATTTCACAAACAACATCTCCTTTAGGGATTTCTATTGTGAGAGTTTGGATTTTAGGGACATTTTAAGATTTCGAGGACCCGGGATGAACTACCGCAGATATTTCTTGCAGTTTTGTGGTTCATATTAGTTGTGTGTTCGACCGTAAAAAAATCAGACGATTCGGGCTCTGACCTTTGGGTGATGTCCCTTGTTAGTCTTGATTTTGGTCTACACGTATAAGCAGGCCTCCTAAGAATTACTATTTGAGTAGGCATGAAAATATGTTTTGTAGGTGTGGTCTTCCGTCTTCGTATTCGAGATTATTTTTTAGTATTGTGGATTAAAGATAGTTATATATTTTCAGTCTATATTGTATACGGAATTAAATTTCGGGTATTTTTGGCATATGTATAGAAATGCATTCAAGGATGAAAACTTGTTTTGAGAATTGATATTTTGGTTTATGTATGAGGCCTTATTTCGGGGTTGATGTTTAGTCTGAAGGACTTCTTTGTGAATTCATTTTATGTTCCCCAAACCTTATAACTAGGGACAACATAATATGCAAAAATGCAATTATTCCCGTTGAACCTACGCCCATGAGACTTTGTAGGGTTACTAGTGACACTCTTACAATAAGTTTAGAGCCATTCATATTTTGCATTTTTTGCATATTTTACAGTTTAACTGCATATTTTGCATATTTGGCTGTTTTAGGGTTTTTGAGTATCAAAATAGCTGACTTTTGGGATAATTAATGTAAATCCGGGTGTTTTTTTTAATTTTGGGATGAAATATTTAAAAAAAAAATTTTAGACTTAGCATTCCAAAAATTAAATTTATTTTATAGAAAATCGAACTGGAGTTCCCTTTAAAACTTTTTGTAGTTGTGAATTGCTACATGTTCTGATTGTATATAATTAGAGAATTTTTTAAGAATTAATGACTTTTATGCTATTTTTGTTTCAAAGGGTATACTTTTAACTTTTTTAGTTGCATATTTAGCTGCATATTTAGGCCGTTTTAGCTGCATATTTTGCTTCATATTTTGACCATTTTTAGCTGCATTTTTTGTTGTCCCTACTTATAACATAAAATGAATTCACAAAAAGGTATATACAAGTAAAGGATGCATGCAAAACGACTCGATAAAATATCAGAAAAAAATCAACACCTATGTCGCCTGACACCTTTGTCGCTGACTCCTCTGTCCTGCCACTTTTGTCGTTATACCATAAGGTGCATTAAGTTTTTTTTAGAGAATTTGCTAATGTGGACTTATTTTGGTAATCACGGATGTGTTTTTGGAGTTTGAGTTATTTTCTTTCACCCCGAACAGAAAATCTACAAATGTAGCACATTGGCTGTTTAAGGGGACCCTGCCACAAATGTAGCACTTCGGCACTTGATTGTCCGCCAGACCATCGGCGGTACTACTGTTAAAACATGGAATAGCAAACACTGGAGAAAAACAACTATTTCAAAAATGATTTATTGCAAAAATTAATTAACGTGGAAGTTGATCGTTAAGATCAGCTAAAACATATGAAGTGACTGCCCAAAGTGCAGTATCGAGGTCCATTTCTCTTGGGTCCTGCATTGTAATGGTGTCAGCTTCTGTATGATGGTACCAGAAATACATGTCATCTGCATTGTTCAAGCTAATCCCTGGAACTCCTTGCTCAATAAGAACAGTGATGTCGGAAGATACAGTTGGGAACCTTCTATATTGGGTTGCATTAATTGACGATACCAATTTCAAAACCTCTTCTACTCTGCAGCCAGCTTCCAGTGACCCTGCAAAATCCAAACCGTTTGGCTTGAAAGTACCACCATCCGACTCAAATACAGCGCTATAGTTCGCCAAAATCGACTGATGTTGCTCCGCAAAGCCCTTCACGCCCCAAAGGCCAGGTTCTTCGGATGTCCAGAGAATAGCTTGAAGCGTTCGCTTAGGTCTTAGATTCAAATGTCTCAGTACAGCCAATGCTGTAACGGATATCATGACGCCCCCAGCATCGTCCATTGCTCCTTGGCCAACATCCCATGAGTCGATGTGTCCAGTGACGGCCACGTATTGCTCTGGTTTTCCGTTCCCAGCAATTTCCCCAATAACGTTTCGAGAAGTTGTGAGAGGCAGGTTGTAGTCCAGCATTTTGAGTGTTACAGTGACCTTTTCACCTTAATGGATTATTAAAATTAGATAATTATTGCATTGTTCAATAGTTTAATTCCAAATCTGGAGCAGAAAGATCATCTACCTTTGGCAGTAAGTCTGTACAGAAGGTCCGCATCCTCCATTGTAATGCAAGCCGTTGGAATATGCGTGACGTTCTCCCAGTAAGTCTGTCCTCCAGTGTGGGGAGTATCAAGGGAGAAAGGGGCCACCGATTGGATCAGAGAAGCAATCGCTCCGTGCTGAGAAGCCCAAGAAGCACCCTGTGTCCTGTATACATTCGTATTTCCATAAGTTCCAAGCCAGCCTTGGTTGAAAACAACGATTTTTCCTTTAACCTGTCAAATTGTAATTTCAAAGGTTAAAATTTTTCGGTATCACTCAAATTATTTTTATTTAACAGGTGATAAATGGCCCTGATGACAGTGATTGAAGTTGAGGTTAGCATCATTTAAGGAGGGATTAAGGTTTTGATGGATTGCCCAATCGTTAAATGATGATAACAGTTGAATGGAATTTTCAGGGATTAAAAGATTTGACGTATTTTTATCAACTCTGAGGTCACGGCTTACGGATTCTCGGCGAGTTTCTAGATCTGCAAAACTTTTAACGACGATGACTTCAGCTGTGAGACCTTCTTCTGGAGTCCCTACTGTCGTTCCCAGTCCTAGAAGTCGGATTTCTTTCTTCCATGGTTCGACCATTGCTGCACTCTCATGACCTCTGCAAAGTATTAATTCAAATGAGTCACAGTTCCAAAATTGTTAACATTACTAGTTTCTTTAAGTTATGGCATTACTTACCTAACCCAATGTGGAACAACGACTTGTTCTCCTCGAACGTGATCCAGTTTGTAGGCGTTGGTCATCTTGTCCATCATGAAGTCAATAGAATCTTCCAAATTTTTGAACCCAGACAGACGGATTGGATACTTATCGACTAATTCTGCCAAGTCATTGTAAGCTCGACCTTTAAATGCTCCGTTTAGAACCGTGTCAATGATTTGTTCCGCAACGGCTCGGTAACTCTGGATCTCTGCTTTTACTATATCCGGAACCACACCAACGCATTCTTGGGACTGTTTGTTCTGCGATGCCGAGGATAAATCGTCCTTGTACTGAATGTCCGTGACAATTCCAGGTCTGCTGGCGTTCGTGTCGATATCTTTGTCTAACTTGTAACGAATAGCCCCGTTGGCTAAGGCAAGTGTCGAAAACACAAGAAGTAAGAGTCGAGACCCCATTTTAAACAGCTTAATTGAAATTATTGACTAAAAATGCAACCTCACTACAACCTCTACAAGGTAGGAATGAGAGAGAAGCGAGAATAAGGATGAAATGAATATTGGCTATGTTTTATAAACGTTTCAGGTTAGTATATGGCTGGCTATTTGTGATGACTTATTACTTATTATTAGTTATTTAAAATTGTGTACCGATTGATAGCGAATGTCTGAAATTTACAATACTATCATTAATTGATAATCCTCCATATCCATCACAAGTATTTTGGTTGATAATTAGCCATAACAGTTGTATGCAAGAGATAATGTGGGGAATCAATTGTATTTTTTAAGTCGACTTAAACATTCATGTGTTAATCCCTACAAGAGAACAATATCGTATTTGTTTTTAACCCGTTGAGAATGAATTCAATCTATCACTTCGGGCCGAGTTTACCAATTTTAAATGCTCGCCAAGGATTAACTGTTGTGAAAAATCAGATAAGGTTTTGTTCGTATTTATTTTATGACGCATGTAGTGTATGATATTTCAATTCAATGTCGAAGTGCAAGGGCATGATAACAACTAACAAGGTCCATATTTGAATGTTGGACAAGTCGTTAAGGAACATAATTACAAATTAGCTGTTTGGTTGTTTTATGGTAATAGATAGGACGTTTTTAACGATTCGGAAGTGGTGCTTTTAACAGTTTAATTACATATGCGCATTGTTAACACATTTAAATTGGAAAACAAATTTTATTGCCTCATGACAAAAACCGAATGTGTTACACAAGAAGGAGAGTTTTAATTTCACGGCTTCAGCATTACATTAATAATAAAGTTTTGAAACTGTGCGTCATGATATCAGATATGCAAATACCTTTTAAAAGTTTTTTCATTACTGTATACTACTTATTTAAAATCAGAAAAAACGTCGTAAATGTTTATTATGTTAGCAGACGTATCATTTCTCCCGTTCTTTGAGCCATTATTTTTAAATTATCAGATTTTTAACACATTGCATTGTGTAGAAGTAACCACAAGAACATTTTCATTTTATAAGAAAACAAGCAAAGCTGTTGTCTATCTCATTTCTAGAACTTAACCAAGATTTCGAAACATATCTGATCGAACAATTGACATTCCGTTGTAATTTGTAATCCTTTAATCCTACTATATGCCAAGCCCTAACCGTCTGAATTTTCATTGACTTATTTTTAAAGCATTTCTTAAGCCTTAAATCTGATATTAGAAGAACGCTAATCCTTTGTTGACCTATAATCCACTTATAAAGATTTCTGATAGCAATAGTATATTATATACTATTGCTTGCAGTAAACTCATTGGTAGCCAGGCAGAATGAATTTTAATATACGTTACTTGTAGAATAAATTGGAATTTCACAACTTCTTTGCTAATGAATTTTTAAATATTCATTACATTTTAACATGAATGGAAGGTTAAGATTCCGGCAATAAATTGCAAATTGTCCAAACCCCATAAAATTAAGAAAGACTTGAAAAAAAGAAACCCTTACAAACGCACAAAAGAAAGGTGTCAAATGTGTGAAACCACAGAAATATTTTATACGGCAATAATACGGCATAAATTAGGATGAAGGGTTTAAGAGTTTACACAACATTTAGGAAATGTCCGTAAAACTACTGTCTAGCTATTTAAATGACACCTTCGTCGAAAAGTTCCTGCACAACCCCAAGGAGTCTTTCCTTGTAAACGGTATTGGTTCCCGAAGTCTTGCAAACATCTGTCATAATATCCGTCATATCTTTACTATGCTCCATATCCTCTAAATTCATCTGATTCTCTTCTTTCAGCATGATAGGAAACCCAATCACAGCCATGATAAGACCAAGAAGCTTGAACCGATGGAATCTAAATTTAAATGATTCCAGTGTGAATCCAGGGAGTGTCTCGGTTTTCAGGGTCCGACAGAAATCATTAAACGTGTTGAAGTATAGCTCAAGAAGTTCATTTAAGTGATTCTTCCTGAGTTCGGCACTGGTGCAGACGTAAATGACATAGACCAGATCCGGTGTAACGCAAGTTTCTCGGCACATCTGAAGATCCACGAGGACTAGTTCGGAGGGGTTCCCAGTTTTCTCGTCATATCGAAATAGCATATTGTTGCTCCAGCAGTCACCATGACCAATTATACGCCATGGTTCTAAAACAAATTCGAATATTTAGATTCCGAATTTTGACAGGAAAAAGTCATAAGCAACATTAATTTCGGCTTACCTGGATTTACAGAATCTTTCCCAAACCGTCCATCGTGTTTCACACGATGCAGGGCGTCTAAAGACCTCTCATCACTGAAATCGAGAAACACGTCAAAAACAGCCTTCATCGTCACTTTAAATTCCAACATGGCTTTGCTTAGATCATTTCCGGGCCCCTTAGCTTCGTCAAGCGCTGTAATGGCTTGATCTATGTTTCCGACTGAAATTCCTATCCACATGTCCATGTCCTCTGGAGAAAACAGAACTGTAAGACAAGGATATTTTTTTTCGACATCCTTCTCAACATGGTTTTTATAGGCCCAACTCATTGCATGAACTTTGGCCAGCTCGTGAATAACCAGTTTCATGTGGTTCATGTCCAAGCATTCTCTTCGGTTCGTCATCCTGAATCCACAAGTGCGGAGATCATCCATCATGATATAGTTATCCAAGGAATCTAGAACTTTTCCGGTGTACTCATTTTCTGTATCAAATTGATCATCCAAATATTTTAAAGAATGTACTATATAATTTTGTACGCGTTTGTATGGTACTAGATTAAGGTTTAGAGTTACCCTTCGCGCTTGCAAAATCGATACACTTTCCGTGAACGAATGGAGCGTATGGTAAGTGTATAGCCTTATCCAATCCAATCACTTCGGTTTGAAACCGTCGCAGCTCTGGCATCCAGACCCGATAGACTTCCAATTCCTTGAAGAACATGTTGGACTTGTTTGTGAATTCTTGTCGCCCAGGATGGCTTGGGTAACATTTTAGGAGAAGATGTCTGGTAACCGAGTTGCCTTGCTTGTCCTTACCCTTGACTTCCGCGTTGTAAATCACGCTCATGAAATTGTCCCCGGGTTTTGTCCCACTCGTAACTTTGTAGGCTTCAATTTCCAATTCGTTTCCTAAGGCATTGGAAAGAAATTCTTGTGTTATATTAGAATTGCATGAAGAAGAACCCATTTTGGAATTATCTTCAATTTATGTTAAGATGGTTTTTGTTGTATTAGAGTAAAGAACTAAGCTGCGGAGGACAATACAATATCTGTAAGACTGAGGGTCTCTTTAAAATAACTTCCATGAGTTTTTCCACATTAAAAGATATACAGTAACTTCCAGACTGAAGAGCTTGTTTTGTATTTGATCAACGATAATGTGATAAAGGGCTATTATTTAACAAGGAATGACCAGCGATAGCGATTATGCTTAACACAAAAAGGTTCGAATAGGTTTGATTCAAGCCGAGCTATATGATTAACTGCACGGAAAATGTGCGTTGAAGGTCTTGCTATCTATTCAATGTATTTTCAGATTAAAAAAACATCAATTGTATTCAGCTCTCATGAACAAGTTAGTTGAGGTTTTATCGGATCGCCTCATGATCGTCTGAATGCTTTTTACATCTTTTCCAGCATCAGTAAATCCATAATTGGACAAAATATATGGCCTTCACTTTCCACTTCATTTCATATGATTAAAAGGACGAGCTCAGCGAAATTGTTGGTAATTGCAGATTGCAAATTATATATAGTCGTTTTTTAGGGGGATGACCATGAATGACCATGGCCATGAGGAATGTTTGGTGTTGGACATTTAAAATATAATAATTATTTAAATAAATTGATGTTCAATTGCTATAAATTTTTTTAAGAAGATTAGTACATACCATTGACATAATCTGTGCATTTGTACAATTGCATTTATTCTTTGGGCTTAACTATCTAAGAAATACACGTATATTCATTTTTATAGTTAATACCAACATTTTTAATCAAGATCAATAATAGTGATGCTGATTACAATTAATATTGTTATCTGGCACATTACGATGTAACCAAGAGTATATATGAACCTTGGATATAACCTATAAGAAGCTAAACCAGATCAGATCTTAACGATTTTCGCTTCTTAGGGAAAATTCATGCAATTTAAATCCATCAAAATTCGATAAGCCCCTAACAATATATGTATCCAATTGGTAATGTGCATTTTTTCATCATTGGTCAAATGGTTAAATCTGCAGTCAAATACGACTTTTAAACACAGGCGACAGGCAGGCACAGAACAATCATCAAATTAGTCAGTCATGTTAGTATTCTCCAATTCATAAGTTTGGAAATCAGTAGTGTAAACGTAAACCCAAATACACTTACTGTTAAAACTCGCTTCGTGACGGGCTTATAGGGGCAGAGCGTTGTTTCAATTAAATGCTTCATCACGTCATGCCACTAATTGTATCGTTAATGAATATGAATTTTTAATTTTTTCGACCAGTAGTTACGATTAAGAAAAATCTAGAATTGCACTTGTGGGGGGGGGGGGGGGTGCGTATTAGATGTCCTCAAATTTTCTCACATTGTGCACATTTCCTATTTATTTGTGACAGAAGTATTAAGAAGGAACATGGAGAAAATATGGAGAAAAAGAGGGTCACATATTTCTATGAAATAAAAAGGTTTTTAAAATTTGTGGTCTAAATTTCTTAATGAAATATTAACATTTAAAACAAGGACAATCAAAAACTGCATAAGGCTGGTGTTTCCAAATAGAGTTTAAATAAATGTTAATCGTACAAGATGGTGCGTAGTCCGTTCTATTTTTACAGATAAAATAAATTAAAAATTTACAAAAGAAAACAAATTCATGCAAATTAATATTCTTGGTATGGATTAAAAAGCTTTAATCCGGCATGTAGTAGGATTTTGGGCATAGTCGAAAGTCTCGCCGTCCTTACATTTAATTAAATTAATCAACTTTTTATCTAGTAATAAACCACTACGATTATAAAACATATAAAACGCGGCCAACAGAAATACCCACTATCTTATAAATATTTCTAGCTTATGTTTGTAGCAAGTAGTAAATTTCCAGGAAGTTATACAGAATTTCAATGAATTCATAACAAACAATTAACCGTTTTGAGAGTTACAATTAGAACTTACAAACTAACAAATAATATATCGTTGTCAGTTGTCAATATAAAAATGAGGATACATAATTTTCCAAAGATATTTATATATGTGGGTTTAGTAACAGCATGTTCAATATGTTATAACGAAGCCCAATTAAATGGGAAGTTAGATGTTCCTCAGAACCCTAATTATCGTGAACTAGACGTTTCGAAATGCTCCAGCTTACTGTCCCCCAAAGTTGTACAAGATATAAAAGGATATAAGAGTATTGCTAACGAAATTATCAATGAAGTGACGAAAGGATCCTTTAAGGGGAAGATGTACAAGAACATCGCTAAGTTCGCAGATATCTTTGGCTCAAGAATCTCAGGATCGGAAAATTTAGAAGATTCTATTGACTACCTGAAATATAAATTTATACATTCTAATTTTGAAGATGTAGAAGAACAACCTGTCAAGGTCCCCAAATGGATTCGGTAATAAAGTTGTCCACTTACTTAGTAAATATATTTTGTTCAACACCTCTCATTTATAATTGACAGTGGAAAGGAACACGCAGAGATGCTAAAACCGTACAGAAAACCCCTGAACATTTTAGGGTTGGGTTCTTCCGTTGGAACCCCAAAACGAGGAATTAAGGCTTCCGTGATCGTCGTCCGTTCCATGGAAGAGCTTCGAAGAGTTGGGGAACTTGGAGTAATTAAGCATAGCTCGGATTTTCAATGATATAATTCATGATTTAATTAACAAGAATTTGGTTTGTATGTGTATCACAGAGAGTAGAAGGGAAAATCGTTCTCTACAATTTCAACGTTTCGTACTACAGTGTGGTGACTGGAATAGTAAGAAATGCTGCTTCAAACGCTTCAAGTTATGGAGCAGTTGCGGCACTGACAAAATCCATCACAAGGGTTTCCATAAATTCTCCCCATGCTAAACTTCAACATTACGAGGAAGGCGTAAGAAAAATACCAGTGGCATCTATCACTATTGAAGATGCCGAGCTACTGGACAGGCTATACCGTAACGGTGAGTTCCGAAAGCAATAACCAAAAATCTAATAATCATTCTGGTTTTTAATAATTATGCACCCAATTCTGGATTAGGTCAAAAAATTAAAGTGAAGTTATCAATGGAAGTTCTGGAGAACACTGAAAGCTATTCCAGAAACCTCATCGGGGACTACAAGGGGACAAAGAAACCGGACAGCATTGTTCTGGTTTCGGGGCATATTGATTCATGGGATGTTGGACAGGGAGTTCAGGACGATGCGGTTGGGGTGTTTCTGGCCTATGAAACGGTGAGACTTCTTCAGAAACTGGGGCTGGAACCTCAAAGAACGATTCGGGTCGTGGCCTGGACGTCCGAAGAATTTTCAGCTGCACCCCCAAATGTCTACATCAAAAAGTATAAAAATCAGCTAAAAAATCATAATGTACTGATGGAGTCAGATTTTGGCTGTTATAAAGCCACCGGCTTCTATTACACACCAAGAACAGAAGTGGGTTGCATTCTTCATGAAATTACAAAACTTTTTCCACTGACAAACACGACAAGTTTCACTCCAGTTACGGAAATACCAAATGATTTAGAGGAATTTATTGAGCACGCCAACATTCCTACAGTATCATTTAATGGAAATGATGGAAGATATTTTTGGTACCACCACACTGAGGGTGATACAATGGCTGCGACGGATCCAACCGATTTGGATATGTGTCTTGTGGCTTGGGCAACGACTGTTTTTATCTTGGCTGATATGGCCGAGGACGTACCTCGCTGAACTAAGTGTTTGTTTCCTTGTTTTTGGGTTATTTTTTGAGCTATAAATATTGACAATGCTGATAGAGTTTATCTTATTGTTTGCCTAAGAATTTATAACATTTCTCGACGTAAAAACAAAGCATTATTTAGATGCAAGTATTGAGGCATAGCGAAATAACATCTGGATAGGATAGATATGTGATTTTTCATACAAAAAATTTAAATCAAAATAATAATTAAACAAAAACAGGTTACAAAAATAAAAACTCACCATTTCAGGTTTCAATATTGCTTAAAGACGGTGTAATTATTTGTCACTTCATTATTATTGATCTTCTGAAAATTTCATATGCATTCATCTGCACCCATTCTATAATTGTGTAGTGCAAAATGACGTGCCAGGGACTTCCAATTCTTCTCATAATTATTATATTAATGGAGCATTGTAATGGATCAGTTCATGAAAATCTACCCGTCCCAACTTCAAAATTGAAAGAGCAAGCTTCAAATGGAAGCTGCAATCTTCCACTTCAATTAGTAAACGAAATAAGAAGTTACGACGGAATTGCAAAGCAAATTATGCAACACTATCTCAACGGATCTTTCAAAGGCAGGGCTTACAGGTATTTGGAAAATCTAGTCGACACATTTGGTCCTCGTTTCTCAGGAACCAAAATGTTGGAAGCGGCCATCGATCTCGCAGAGCATTCTATGAAAAATATGGGATTGGAAAATGTGCACGGAGAAAATGTTTCTTTGCCACAATGGGTCAGGTACGTTTACGTTTCAATAAATCATAAGTACTTTGCAAAAATCTAATTTTTTACTTTTAGTTTTGTAAAGCATGAAAGATATAAATAATAGTTTGCTCGTTTCTTCGAATTATAGAGGATATGAGTTTGCAGAAATGGTTCTACCTCGTCGAAAAAAGCTGTCCATTCTTGGACTTGGTAAGAGCATCGGAACGCCTCATGGGGGGCTTGAGGCCGAGTTAATAGTAGTTACAGACTTCGATGATCTTCGAAACCGATCTTCTGAGGTAAATTCGGGTTATGCTCGATTTCCAATGAAAAATGTACTACTTTTTCTATTTAAAATTAATCGACTTCATTTTCCAGGTGGAAGGGAAAATTGTTCTTTTCAATAATCATTTCGTAAATTATGCTCAAACTTCACCATATCGTAATCATGGAGCAGCGGAAGCTGCCAAATACGGAGCAGTTGCCTCATTAACTCGTTCTGTTGGTCCATTATCCTTATATACCCCCCACACTGGATCTGTAGTCTACCAGATTGACGTGGTACAAATACCAGCAGCATGCGTTACAATTGAAGATGCTGATTTATTTCAACGACTACAAAACAAAGGTAAGCTTCATTATGTATACTGACCATTGGATATTGGATTTACAGTTGATATATTATTATTCAATGATTTTGGTTTCTAAACCTTACAGGAGAAAAAGTGGTAGTCCGACTGATTTTGAATGATTATTTTTTACAACCCGTCATGTCGAGAAACCTGATCGGAGAAATTGCAGGACGTGAAAAGCCCAATGAAATCGTTATCCTCTCTGGTCATATGGACAGCTGGGATGTAGGACAAGGAGCCGTAGATGATGGAGGGGGTGTAACAGTTACATTGCAAGCAATGTCCTTACTAAGTCATTTAAAACTAAAGCCTCGAAGGACACTAAGGGCAATTTTATGGACCGGGGAGGAAGTCGGACTTCTGGGGGCAAAGGAATATGTCAGAAAACACTTAAAGGAGCTGCAAAGTATCAGCGTTTTGATGGAATCGGATGCAGCTTCTTTCAAACCGCTGGGACTTGGGTTTGCAGGTTCAGATGAGGGCGGATGCATTGTTAGAGAGATTTTAAAACTTTTAACACCTCTGAATGCCACATCGTTTCAAACTTTCACAAAAGCTAGTTCTGATTCGGATGTTTTCACTGCACGAAATGTTCCGGCCATAACCCTTAGTACCGAGCCAACAAAACGCTACTGGTATCATCACACTGAAGCTGATACGTTAACAGCTGAAAATGCGGAGGAACTTGATTTATGTGCTGCAGTGTGGACAATCACAGCGTATGTTCTTGCTGACATTAGTATCCCATTACCACGATAATAAAATTGACAATAATATCTAGCATTTATTTTATCATTTGGAGCTTTTTTGTGCATCCATAGTATACCATACACAAGTTTAAAATTTTAAAAGAATTTATTTAGTTTGTCATTAAAATCTAATGGAAAATTTATTTCGGAAACTAAAAATGTTACGCATCAATTATCATGTTACTCTTGCATCAATAGTACTGATGTCATGCATTGCAATTTCATTTAGTCCGTTTGGATAAGGCTGAATTTCCTTCATATTGTTCAACTCATTTTGAGACCAATGTTCAACAACGGCAGCAGCATAGCAGTCCCCGAGAACGTTATTTGTAGTCCGTAAACGATCACTTCAAAACAATATAATTTGAATATAAACGGATATCATTAGGTACATACTTATGTGGTGTTGAATTACAGTTCTTGAACTCACACAAACCAATCGATCGCAAATAAAAGCCCAACGTCCTGCAGAGGTGCATGGATTGCATTCAAAACGATGAATATCAAAGTAAGAGATGCACTTGGTACACCAGTCGATGCAATGGAGACCGCAGTAGCAGCGACACTGGTCGTCGCAAAAATTAAATATTAATTTTACAACTGATGTGATTTTAATTGTCTTTACTAAGGCATTAGATCTAAATTGAATATTACTTACCACACGTTAATGTAGTCCGCTGCCCCCAACTCTAAATTATTCATTTGAGCTATGAAAACGGACGCAATACTGATGAACAAAGCCGTTCCATCCATGTTTACAGTGACTCCAATTGGGACGACGAAATGGGAAATTTTTGGATCCACTTTTACTTTCTCGTCGAGACACTGCAGGGTCACGGGCATTGCAACGGATCTTTAAAACAACATATGGAATATTTGAAATTGACTGGCAGGACACAACTGAATTTCTTGGCTAAAATTTATCAAATTAAAGAGTTAACTTACGATGAATCCACAGCAAATCCCGTGATTGCTGCTGGTAAAACGCCTAAATAGAATTTAAATGGATTTTTCCGAGTAACTAAAAAGTAAATCAGTTGCATCACGATAAATTGGTAAATCGCAAGCCCGAGTGCCACTGTCAGAATAAAAGTAAGTAAAGATGCCATTAGACTTCCCATATTGGTTACTTCCAACACCTTAGAACAAATTAAACTTGCTACCCCTATCGGGGTGGACCTAAAGAAATCAAGTCATTTTTTGAAGTCTGTTTTTTAACAAATACTAAATGAGCAATTTTGAAAGTACAAGTTTGCATACCAAATAAGAATTGTAATCATTTTCATATTAACCAAATCAATCGCTTTAAAGGTGTCTAGCAGAGATTTTGCCTTTTCTTCCAAAAGAGACATTACACTTCCAAATAGCAGTGCATAAAATATGACTCCCAGAGGATTCCATCCGCTCCTAATAAGCCAAATATATTATAAAATAACTAATATATATCAATCATTCTTATAAAATCGATAATTTATCTGGTCTAACTTAGGAGCCAATTTTTTTACAACGCCATCATGACCCGTTAATTCATATACTGTGACCGTCTGAAAACAATATGTTTTTTACTGTTGTTATGATCAGATTTCCTTCAGCTAACCTTTTTTATATAATGTATACAGTCCCAAATAGATTTCGATTTACTTGTTCAAAAAATGCTGCAAAAATATTATTCGGAACGAGGTTTCGTCCCAAATCTAAAAAGTTGTCCAACAGGGTATTCCGTCGGTCCGCAATGGCGGATTCAGATGATAAGCTCACTAAATTAGATTTTATCGATGAGTCTCCAGGATGAATGATGACTGCAAGTAAAACTCCTAGAATGGCATTAAATAATGACGTCACCAGAAAGTAGGAGAAAGTTCGAATCGCAATTTTTCCATTCGCTCTTACGTTGAGACTTGCTGAACCTAGAGTTGAAATATTTCCGAATAAATCCACAATTCAATACTACATGTGGATCCTTCGTTGTTACTGTGAAGCATTATTGGAATATACCGACAACAAGGCTGCAAAATACTACTGGCAAAATTAATAGTTGCAGCCCCCGAATAACGATTTCCCCTGGATATGCCACAAGAGACTTGACGACTTCGTTTGGGTCGAATGCCTTCAGAATCAGTCCTGTATGAATCAATTAATGTAGTCTTTAAAAATAGTAAGTTCCTACAATAAATGGAATATACTTTACCAAGTTACCCAATATTAAACCAATTATGGCTCCTCCAATGTTTCCAATTAGCAAACCATTTTGCTTGACAAAGCTCCCAAACTTTCTTAAATCAGGCATGTTAAAAAAATCTAATCAGAAACTGAATTTTCTATTTGAAAATTTCCAACGTCCACTTTGTTGCATACAAACTGTCAATGAATAAAAATGAAATTTAACGTCTACTATTGGGAGAATGCTGAGTTTAAACGCAGTCGATCCTTTATCTATATTCATTCATTGCATCTTAAGTAAATGTATAGCCGGTTGCTTACTGGTAATTTAATTGAGCCAATTATCTTGATGAAACTATAACATGTTTCTTCTAAATTGACATTCATTGGTTTCAGGAGTGTTGATAGAGTGTTTGTCTCGATATCGTATCATGAGTGCAATTTACAAGTATAACGTGACATAATCCGATCACCAGTCACGAGCTTTGACGTCTGTCCGACCAATTTAACTATTTAGTTACAGTTAGTAAAAAATTAAAGGAACTCCGACATGCCATTTATACATTTGTCCGTACGAGTGCATCATATATGTCTGTTATCTTTAGAAATTTAACAGCGAGTGTAGTTCGAGTACGAAAAGCGTCATAAAATATTTTTAGTAATTTCAATTCATGTATAAGTGGCATCCAAAATATCTCGATGTATTTCAAATGTCATTCAAAATATCACAATTAGTCCTGTCTCTAGATTATAATAATGTATGAACTGATAAAAGGTGCAGTGAACTGGGATTAGTCGGCTGCAGAGATAGGGAATATTCAAGGCTTTAGGGAGTCTTTCCATGTACTGAAAGTGTATGTATCTGTAATTCCTCATTTAAATATAGACTGAGTGGAGCCTATTCAAGGACAACCTTTTTCTAAACCTGTAACCTTGTAATGTTAAAATTAGAACAAATGTAGTTTCTGGATGACTGTAATGTATGTGTAAGGTCAATATAAATTCGTGGACTTGCCTGTGTCAAGTCAGTCTCTCTTTTGCATTGGGAGTCTCAAGTCTCTCTTTTGCATTGGGAGTCTCAAGTCTCTTTTCTAAATCCAGAGTCTCAAGTCCGAGAGATTCATGCCCAGTCTGTCTTAGGGCGTTTTTACTTCTTGTAATTGATTCAATATTGTGTTGCATTCTCCTATTTTCTTTGACTCATTAAATTCTACAATTCGCAACACAAAACCTCTATTCTTTTAATTACACGAAAGCATATAAGATCAGAAAAGTCATAATTGTCAGTCAGATTTGCAGTACAAGGCATATTACTGAGAACAAGGGTTCTCAGGACACGGAAAACTATAAAAAAGGGCAGTCAGCCCTTAGACACTCTTTTAGTACCATTTGCAAAGGCCTTACAAACCCGTGGACGCAAGTGGTGCTAAAATTACATGGTCCTTCGATAACCGAATTGGCAGTACCTTGGAGAAAACAGTTCCTGGTAGGCAAAGTCTGACGACGAAACTAAGGTTCGAGATGGACGAATCTATGGAAGGAGGGCGACCAAATCGGAAGAAGAGTGCGCCCGAGTATTATGGAATACTCTCAACAAGCCACAACAACAAAGGGCCCGCAGGGGGTCAAGGGAAGAAAGGTCCAAACGTTCCAGGGTCAACAACAAAGTCTCTGGGAAGTGGACCTTCAACAGGTGCAATGGCAAGTAAACCTTTGGATGAACGGTCAGGCATTTCCCGAAGAAGTGGAACACGATCGTCATCCTCCATTCAATCCTCTACAACAATTCGAAAGCAAAACGAGTTGGAACTTGCCACGATGAAGGAGATTCATGCGTTGGAAGAGGAAGAGGACTGCATGGACAAGGAGATTCAAGATAAGGACCTTGAATTACGACACAAGAATACAGCAGACATCTCGAAGATTAAAGAACTTCGAGCTAAACAACCAACGGAAGCTGATGAGTTGGAAACTCACGAAAAGAAACTCCATGATCTGCACAAATCAATTGACGATAGAATCACTGAATTTGAGGCGGAACAGCGTGACCACAACCGAAAGAAGAAGGCAATAGAACGGAGAAAGGAGGAAATCAGACTAAAGGGTAAAGTCCAAAAATCAATTTTAATTGAACAAGTTGCCCATGATCAATACCTAGGTTCTGATGAGGACTCTGACGAGGTTTTCGAAAACAGCGAAAACGAAGACCGCAACCTTACTAAGCCCCCATTAGTCAACAGCAAGTCGCCTCCGACTTTTAAAGTCAGCATACCGGTTGTTCCTGTTCGAGATAAGCTGGAGCTTATGATGGCAAGGCAGACCCTCCGACAAGACCTTCCAATCTTCGACGGAAATGTGGAAGAGTGGCCCGTATTTCTTAGCCAGTTCCGGATCACTTCAGAGGCATGTGGACTGTCAAATGTCGAAAATCTACAGCGACTCCAAAGGAGTCTAAAAGGTGCGGCTAGGGAGTCCGTCCGGTCAATGATGGTAGCGGCAGATAATGTCCCCCGAATGATTTCGGTTTTGGAGAAAAGGTATGGAAAACCCTCGATTATTCTCGATTCAATTCTACAACAAGTGCGCAGAATTCCAGTCCTTAAAGGTGAGGATAGACAAGGACTTCTACAATTTGTTGACAGCGTTAGGAACCTGACAGTGACAGCCGAAGCGTTCAAGTGTCAGCCCTACATCAACAATCCACAATTGTTAAAGGAACTTGTGGACAAATTACCATTCAATCGACAGGATTCATGGGGGGAGAGACTGCGGCAGAACAAGTGGGATTTCCCTTCAATGACGGACTTCTCGGAATGGCTTGAGGAAGTAGGAGATTCAGTCTCAATGGTCTACAACCCACCAGTACAGGAAGCGTCATACAAAAATCAAGGTCAGGTCAAAGGTCATGTACATTTTAAAAAACCTCGCAATGGGAAGGAAAATGTATTCCACGCTGCAGAACGTAAGTCTTCAAATCCAGCAGCAAATTGGAAAGCCCACGATCAAAATTGTGGATTTTGTTCAAATGGCAATCATCGGATTTCTCAGTGTCAGAAGCTCATCAAAGAAGCCCTGGATGATCGCTGGTTATGGGTAAAGTCAAAAGGGCATTGTTTTTCATGTCTAAATGGTGGCCATTGTTTACAAAATTGTAGAAACAAGAAGATCTGTGGCGAAAAAGGATGTACGAGAGAGCATCACCGTCTATTACACCGTGACAAAAAGGAGAGTCCCAAGCCAGTGGCTGAAACCGTCATTCACACCGTTCAGCAGCAACAAGTCAAAGAGGATACAAAGGTTCACCTCATGATATTACCGGTCAAACTAAAGGGACCAAAGGGGACCTTGTCAACATTTGCTATGCTTGACACCGGGTCGACAGTCACCCTAATGGATGCAGCCGTTGCTGAGCAACTGGGATTGGAAGGACCAGTCCAAGCTCTCACTTATCAAGGTCTACACCCAGCTACTAGGGAAGTAAATTCAAAATCCGTGAGCTTGAATATCATGGATGCTAAGGGACAACGAAGTTTCAAACTTCAACACGTAAGGACCCTGAGTCACCTTCCATTACCGTATCAATCAATTAAACATGCGAATGCAGGGAGGTGGAAGCATTTACGAGGAATCGAATTGCCATTGTCGGACGGTGGACAACCAACAATTCTCATCGGACAAGACAACGCAAATCTCACTCTGCCCTTCGAAATCATTAAGGGGCCACCTAACACACCCATTGCAGCAAGGACGGAACTTGGGTGGGTACTTACGGGAAAGGTTGGTTGTATCCCGACGAATCATTTTAATTTTGCTATTCATGAAATTGAGGATGAGGTTCATAAAATGGTGAAGCATTATTTTTCCACTGAATCTTTCGGAGTCAAAGTGTCTAAAGAGCAACCAAGGTCCAAGGAGGATCTACGAGCTCTTCATGTTCTAGAATCAACATCGCAACGTGTGGACAACAGATGGGAATCCGGGCTTCTCTGGAAATCCAATAATGTTCAGCTTCCAGACAGTAAAGCGGCAGCTATAAACAGGCTCAAATCAATTGAGCGAAAAATGGATCAAAACCCAGAAGTGTCAAAATGGTACGTATCAAAAATCAAGGATTATGAAGACAAGGGTTACGTGAGAAAACTGACTACGAGAGAGGCAGCAACAACAGGGCCATCAACGTGGTATCTTCCTCACTTTGTCAGCTATAATCCGAACAAACCGGACAAACCTCGACTGGTGTTTGACGGAGCAGCAAAAGTACGAGGGGTAAGCCTTAACGATAACCTCATGCAAGGTCCTGACATGGTTCCCCCATTACCTAGTGTGCTGTTCAAGTTTCGTCAGCGTCGATACGCTTTCACTGGGGACATCAAGGAGATGTTCCACCAGGTTCAAATTCGTCAGGAGGACAGAGCGAGTCAACGATTCCTTTGGAGAGGAATCGATAGAAATCGAGATCCAGACACATTTCAATTGGAAGTTATGTTTTTTGGAGCTGCATCATCACCCTGTACAGCTCAATATATCAAGAACAGAAATGCAACCGAATTTAAAGAACAATATCCCGAAGCCTATGATGCAATTGTCAATCGGCATTATGTGGACGACTACCTGGACTCAACAGATTCAGTGGAGGAGGCAGTGCAACTCATCACCACCATAATCAACATTCATGCTCAAGGAGGGTTCCAGATTTGCAACTGGACAAGCAATTCAAGAGAAATTCTACAACAAATTCCTGAGAGGCTTCGAGCTGGGGAAGTGAAAGAACTAAGTTCCTGTCCAGATCTACCCACTGGAAGAGTACTTGGTATAATGTGGAATTCTGAGCAAGACTGTTTCGTTTGGAAATTAGCTTTTCACAAAGTTAACAAAGCAGTGGTGGATGGAAGTCAAATTCCAACAAAAAGGGATGTCTTAAAATTGGTCATGTCTCTTTTTGATCCCTTAGGTTTCCTAGCCAATCTGACCATCAAAGCTAAGATTCTTCTGCAGGAAATCTGGAGGATCGGGATAGGATGGGATGACGAAATCCCAACTGACCTCTACAGCAAATGGTTGACCTGGTTGAAAGAGCTCAACGGAATCTCAACGATGAAAATTCCAAGGTGCTACGGATCCGAATTCTCATCCACCCGTAATCTGGAGCTACACATCTTCTGTGATGCGAGCGAGCAGGCCTTCTGTGCGGTAGCCTACTGGAGAATAGAATCGGACCAAGGTATCAAAATAGCCTTTATCACTGCCAAGACCCATGTGGCTCCCTTAAAGTCCATGTCAATTCCAAGGCTTGAACTGCAGGCCGCAGTTATGGCCATCCGGTTGTCAAAAACAATTCAGGAGGAACATCCCGTCACCATTAACAAGACCTGGTTTTGGAGTGACAGTAGAACGGTGTTATGCTGGCTTAGAGCAGACGGTAAGAAGTACCTACAGTTCGTGGCCCACCGTGTGGGTGAAATTCAAGAGTCAAGCGATCCCTCTCAGTGGAGGTGGATCCCAACCAAGGAAAATGTTGCTGATGAAGGTACAAGGAATCACCTTCCCAGCGACCTATCCTCCAGCAGCAGATGGCTCAACGGACCAAGTTTTTTGAACTTGGAAGAAAAGGATTGGCCAAAGGAGAAAGTTCACTCTAACCAAGTTGACGAGGACACATTGGAGCTGAAACGTGAGTTTGTCGGTTTCGTATCTAAATATGAACCTGTCATCCAAATTGAAAATTATTCCAAGTGGACAAGTTTAATTCGAGTCACGGCATGGATTCTGAGATTCATTCAAAATTCCAAACTATCAAATGAACGAGCCAAGTGTCAAGAACGAGAATTGTATGTACGAGATACACGCAGAGCCCAGCAGTGGTGGTGGAGAAGAAGTCAGGAAGACATGTACAGCAAAGAAATCAGTTCGTTATCTTCTGGTGAGTCGGTTGCAATTAACAGCTCACTATCAAAGTTGTCCCCTATGCTAGACAGCTCACAAGTTCTTCGTGTACAAGGGCGATTAGGAAATGCAGAAATCAACGACGAGAAGAAATTCCCAGTCATTCTGCATCCCAAACACAACTACACCAAACTTCTTGTGGACTACCATCATCGAATTGCCGGTCACCACGGAGTGGAAAGGGTTGTCAATTCCCTTCAATTACGATACTGCATCACCGGTATCAGAGTAGCAGTACGGGCAGCTTGGGTTAATTGTCAGCAGTGTAAAAACCAAAGGGCCGTGCCTGCAGTTCCTGAGATGGCTGACTTGCCAAAATGCAGACTCAACAGCAATATCAGTCCCTTTACCATTACTGGAGTGGACTATTTTGGGCCTATTGAGATCACGGTTAGGAGAAGTCATGAAAAGAGGTATGGTGTAATCTTTACTTGTATGTCTTCAAGGGCGGTGCACCTGGAACTCGCAGGATCCCTGTCGACGGATTCCTTCCTGATGGCCTTTCGCAGATTTACCTCACGACGACCTCATGTAAAAGAGGTCTATTCGGACAATGGGACAAATTTCCGAGGAGCCTTCAACGAGTTAAAGAAGGCACTTAAAGAACTAGATCAAAACCAAATTCAATCTCACTTAACAATGAAGGAGATACAATGGCATTTCATCCCACCACTGTCCCCACACTTTGGAGGAGCATGGGAGCGTCTAGTCAAGGCAACAAAAGTGGCACTGGCAGCCACTCTTAAAGAGAGGTACCCTAAGGAAGAAACTCTCCAGACTTTCTTAACCGAGGCAGAATACACTGTCAACTGTCGACCTCTCACTCACGTTTCTGTTGATCCGGCCGACAGAGAACCAATCACGCCAAACCACATCCTGGTTGGCACATCAGGTTATAATCCTATTCTTGGAAGTTTTAATAATCATGATTTGTGTCTCCGCAGGCAATGGAGAATTGCCCAGCGATACGCTGACATGTTTTGGCAGCGTTGGATCAACGAGTATTTGCCAACTCTTACGAGGAGGACAAAGTGGCACGAGAAGACCGAGCCAGTCAAGATTGGAGATATAGTCGTGGTTGCTGACGATGCCCTGCAGAGGAACTCCTGGCCTTTGGGGATCATTACGTCCGTGTTTCCTGGAAAAGATAATCACGTGCGCGTGGTGGAAGTCAAGACCAGCAGCGGAATTTATCGACGTCCTGTTTCGAAGATATGCGTACTCGACGTCAGAGTTTTTGGTGAAGACGACGCAGCGTCTGCACCGGGGGGTGCCATGTAGTTCGAGTACGAAAAGCGTCATAAAATATTTTTAGTAATTTCAATTCATGTATAAGTGGCATCCAAAATATCTCGATGTATTTCAAATGTCATTCAAAATATCACAATTAGTCCTGTCTCTAGATTATAATAATGTATGAACTGATAAAAGGTGCAGTGAACTGGGATTAGTCGGCTGCAGAGATAGGGAATATTCAAGGCTTTAGGGAGTCTTTCCATGTACTGAAAGTGTATGTATCTGTAATTCCTCATTTAAATATAGACTGAGTGGAGCCTATTCAAGGACAACCTTTTTCTAAACCTGTAACCTTGTAATGTTAAAATTAGAACAAATGTAGTTTCTGGATGACTGTAATGTATGTGTAAGGTCAATATAAATTCGTGGACTTGCCTGTGTCAAGTCAGTCTCTCTTTTGCATTGGGAGTCTCAAGTCTCTCTTTTGCATTGGGAGTCTCAAGTCTCTTTTCTAAATCCAGAGTCTCAAGTCCGAGAGATTCATGCCCAGTCTGTCTTAGGGCGTTTTTACTTCTTGTAATTGATTCAATATTGTGTTGCATTCTCCTATTTTCTTTGACTCATTAAATTCTACAATTCGCAACACAAAACCTCTATTCTTTTAATTACACGAAAGCATATAAGATCAGAAAAGTCATAATTGTCCGTCAGATTTGCAGTACAAGGCATATTACTGAGAACAAGGGTTCTCAGGACACGGAAAACTATAAAAAAGGGCAGTCAGCCCTTAGACACTCTTTTAGTACCATTTGCAAAGGCCTTACAAACCCGTGGACGCAAGTGGTGCTAAAATTACAGCGAGTTTGAATAACGTTCATATTTATGATAGTGAAAATTTAACAACTCAATGTATTAATGCCTGGCGAATGATAATTTTATTCGTGTTCGGCTATTTATTTAGGTATGAAACGAAATTGCTAACAGGGGCAGCTATAGATTGATTACATTTTTTAGTATGGAATGGGAATTATGGGTATGCTTCAGAAGTTCCGTCGGTTATTTGTCAAGGGTGGACGTGGACGGGTAGGTGACATGGACATGACATTCCAAGTGGGATGACATTTTTTGGTTTTCGAACGTTCATTTTCCCATGTTGTTAAATTGAACTAGAACGACCAAATAAGTGGCAACTTGTCCAATGATCTAAACAGGAGAAATATTATTATTCATTTGTAGAAGCCTCAGTAAAAAGTATTAAGTAATTAAGTATACTCTAAAAGGGTGAAACGACTAATAATGACAATTTTAGTTGATTGAAAATGTATATACTTCTAGTAATAAGGAGTAGTTTAATGTCACTACCCCACCAAAGTTCATCCTCGTTGGCTTATGTTCGATCAGACCAATCAATACACTCATCTAATTGGGTAATCAACAAATTTTTATTAATTATCCATTCATCGACCCCAATCGCAATAAACTAAACTGGCATGAAGAATATTTCATTACCTCCAGCCTTTTCATGAAATCTGTCGATCCCAATTCTTTCATTTGTCTAATTTCATTTGCATACGTTTTTTCCTAAAAAACAACTGTCCATTGAAGACTCCTATAATCTTATAATATTTTATAAAGTTCTACAATAGGATATATTTTTGTTGTACAACCTGAAGCATTGTATTCTCAGCTATAAGGGCTTTGACACCAAGCCGAATAGAACTAATGAAACAGAGAACAATTCCAGCAAGAGGTGTTCCAAAACTTCTTGCATTATCATGTTCTCTGCTCCTAACGAGAACTGTTAATTGTAGAAATAAAGACAAACAAAAAATACAGAAAACAACGAGAATATTGGTCAATTGCTGAAGGGTGAAAACTCGTGCTGTTAGTTTGACTTGTGTTCGAATGAATAGAATTAAGGATATCCATTTCCGAACGTTTTCCACAGCTTTTTTCCTTGAAACGAATACTGAAGTTTCCGTAATTGATATATGCTGTATCTTAGAGTTGATTCGAACCTACTTTAAAACTGAGTTGTTATTATGATGAACCTTATATAAGTGAATGAAAACTCCAAAATAAAACGATTTGACCCACCTGCTCATATGCTATTCTACAAGCGTTAAGCAAAACCATTTGTTTTGAATCTTCCAAAAAACTTAAGACGGATGTAACCGTAACGTAATTTGTTGCATCTCGACACAACTTTTGATTGGAAGTTCTTACGTCTATATCCGTATCCGATGAGAACTTACAGTTAAGTGAAACCATCACAAAACCTACCGACAGAATAAAAAATAGCAGTAAAGGTCCAATTTTCAATGATCTGTTTCGATATTTCCGTAATCCCAAGAACGGCTTTGCCGAGAGTGGAAACACTTTCCCGTATTCCTTCTCAAAATCTGACCACTTATTAACAAGTTGTACCAAGCCATTGATCTGGATTAGAGAACTTAAGATGAGGAAGCAGTTTAATGTCGGATTAATAATCGGAAAGAGTTTTATGGCCATATTTTCGATTGATGAAACATTGCCGAATCCAAACTGACCACTCCTGTTTAATATTCATTAAATAAAACCAGAAACTTATTTTAAGACACCCATTTTGTAAAACTTGTCAGTCAACTCACCATGATCTCTTTTCGCTGAGAAGAATCAGCGGCACATAACTTAAATACCAGGCTGCCAGAAACATTGTCCATGGCAGCGTAAATACAATTGAATATGCAGTTGACCAAGAATTCCATTTCCAATAGTACCGGAGACGACCATTAGTCGTTTGTTCACAGGACCATGGATGAGTGCCGAAACATCGTAGAGCAAGTAGAGAGAATCGAATGTAGTGACCTACACTATGATCCTCTTCTGTAATGACTTTGTCCTCCGGTTCAGGTAAGTGGTAAGGATTTGATGAAGCCAACATATTTAATACGAATTGATACAAAGCTTTTGGGAATCTTGTCTTGAGACATCAAATTAAAAAGCAAGTAAATTGTTGCATTTCAACTTCCAAAATATACTATATCATTTCGCACTTGAGTTCTAGCTCTAATGGTGTTTTTAGCAAGACAGAAACATTTTGAACAGTCCAATTGTTTACTCGAGTAAGAGTAAATATGTATTTTGTATTCAAATGTGACATGAGTTTGTCATTGTGTCCACTAATTTACGATATTGCCTGTCTTTGAATGGGCGTAGTTTTTCACATAGTACCAAAGTTCCAATATAAACTCGACCAGCAAGTATAAAATAATCCTTTATGCAGTATGAATTCCCTTTGTAATAATTATTGTCAACCTTGACTAATTATTTTCGGGGATTTTCGGACTATAAGACCATCCGATTTGGAATTTCGATAAAGCTATGAATGCATAATACAAAGTGGGTACTTCCAATAAGAGAATTTAATAATTAATACATAATTTAACATACTAATTATACTAATTATCATGGCATGCTATTGTTGGAATGTTATGTATATTGAGTGTGGGTATCAACAGATATTTAATCTGTTTAGTTTAATATTACATCGCGATTAATCTTAAACATTGTTTCATACGAATTATTCATATCATATGAATGAAGAACATGCGATCTCCAACTTTTTCCAGACATCCCCACACCGCTCCGAAATAGCGGAACTGTACCAATCTCGACGATCTCTTCGTCACCGGAAATAATAATTCTGGTCGACCTTAGTGGTTTAAGACTCAGCGACCGGAAGACTTACACCATTAAACAATATTACACCATGGATATGATCATTCAAAGCGCCTTCTACAATAACCCTACGAATCAGCGTGTCCAGATACAATCACAATTAAGATAATCAGAAATTAAAACATAAAAATGAACAAAATGTCGGCATATCAAAATGCATTTATTACAGAACAGGAATTCTTTCTACAAACGCCCAATAAATATGTATACGACAAAAGTTAGACCAGTTTTTGATCATTGGTAATCATTTATTGAGCGATAAGAAGTCTTTTAATGAAGCGCCTGAATTCGGTGCGTTATGTTTTGTTTTAAATAATACTTTCCTCAAACTCTCCATTTCCTTTTGTTTTTCTGCCGCAGCCTTTGTGGACTTGGTCTGATTCAACATGAACTTCGAAATCTTTGATATCTGAGGCGGAGCTGATAATGATGCTTTAAGGGTATCTTTTACAATTCCACTTCCGCTGCTCGGAGAGTGGGACATGGAGGAACTTAAGGAAGGTGGGATACAGAGACCAGCGTTCAAATCCTTTTTATTCTTCTTCTTTTTTTTCTTTGCGGACGCCGACCCCGTTAAGTCAATATTTAAGTGTTGTTGATTTCCTACCGATGGTGTGGCTAATAATTTTGGAAACTGCGGTGTGGGTTTCTTCATTGACATTTGATTTGAATTTGAACATCTTCCGCATGTTATATTCTAAAATAATTATAAAAAAAATCATACAAGAATCAACAATCCGAGGCGAGTAAGAGAAAAAAGAAAGCATCATGTTATATGCAGTATTATTAGCTATGTCGATACTTTAGGATTTGGATTGAAGTCAAGACTTACCATTATATTTTTTGGCCTTGCCCTTGAAAGCAGAAATCGACCGAATTTTGTTTGACTTAAAGCAGCACGGTTCTCAAAATTTGAAGAACATTCCGCCTGTTCCATCAGCTTCCGGGCTTTTCTTGGAATTCTTTTGGACTTAACAACTTTGAATTCATAATTTCCATTTTTGAGATATTCTTCTCCACAGGACTTGCATTTATTCGAGCCTTTCATTTTTGACGGTTCCGTAAGTTTGTCAAGTTAGTCAAGTAAATCGCCCTGTTTCCTAAATACAAAATAAAATATAAAATAGAGACTGACTGGAGTGGGGAGAGACAACCAGACAGCACTATACAAACGCAAACTACAATGTGCAATCAATGCTACAAAATAAAATCGTTGACCATCCATTAAAACATCTACAAACTACGAACTACAAGAATCAATTACGGTTTACGATACAATCTGACAGATTCTGAAACTTACAATTTTATTCTGTTTCTGTTTGTGTTATTGACATAACGTCACATTTATTTCAGAATTAGTTTAGATGTTTAGAACAGCAACAGACCTCACTATTCTCAGTATTCTCACATGGCACTTGAGGAGATGAAGATAATAATAGTATTATTCCTGTTTCCAAATCTCAAACATCTACTCTACATGCATGTGTTGAATTGAAATTGCGTTGAGAGTAGAGGCTATATAGTCAGTGCCAGCAAAGCAAGAAAGCCAGATCAAGGTTTCACCAAGGCTCAGATAATTTCATCCGATTTCTTTCTTGGACTGTGGACTCGACTAGTGTGGACGTGGAGTGGTTCTGGATTCTTGGTCCGATAGAGAAACGATTGAAGATCAGGTTTCAGTTTCAGAGAACTAGCCAAAAGCCAAGGCAAGGCACACAGACACTTGTGATGTTGTGATAAGGCAGCCAGACTAGACTTCAACTTTAGAGTTCAGTAATCAATTTCTGCACTTTATAAATATTATATAGATAGATAGATAGTAATTGGTCCATCCCAATTAACCGTTTAATCTGTAATTCTAAATTCGGTATGGGCCTTTTTTAATTTGTTTTCAGGATAAACAAACCGTCACCAAGAATCAAGTTAAACTATTAATGATAAAGTCGATATTGAAAGTGAGGAATTTCAATTCTCTGATGGGTAGTAAATCTATAACGATGGAAGAGAAGATCGAGAATTTAAAAACTCATATTACCAACTACCCCGATTTCCCGAAGCCGGGAATCCTGTTTCGGTAAACAAACAAGTGTATTAACGCTATGCTTCATTCAAAACTTAAGATTAAAAAAGCTTTAGAGTTTAGCTAGCAGCTTGGTTGAGATATGTACTTACAATTATTTATTTATGTACAATAAATATAAATAATGATAAATGCTATCAAAATTATTCGAATAATTTCAGAGACATGTTTTCGCTCTTACGGAATCCCAAAGCGTTTAAAGACTTGAAAGATGTGATGGTAGAGTATGTTAGAAAAAACATTCCAGAAACAGAAGTTATTGTAGGACTGGAGTCGCGGGGCTTTCTTTTCGGATCCATTCTAGCAATAGAATTGGAACTTCCATTTGTTCCTATTCGAAAGCCTGGAAAGCTTCCCGGAGAACTCAACCGTGTACAATACCAATTAGAGTATGGAACTGTAAGTACAAATCAGTCAAACGAAGTTAAATTGTTATTGACCTACTATAAGAATATAACGTATCAATGAATTTAACGTGTAAGTGTAAGCATACAATTATATGATTTACAGGATACTTTTGAAATTCAAAAGGACAGCATTCAGGCTGGGAAAAATATCTTAATTGTCGATGATCTTATCGCGACTGGAGGTGAATTTGTGGTTTTAATTAGTTAATATAATAGTTGCTGAAAATGAAGCAACTAAAGTTAAAGTAACCACAAAATTGCTGTTTTGTTTTAAATACCAGGATCATTGAACGCCGCTTGTAAGCTGATTGATGACAGTCAAGGAAAAGTTGCAGGCAGCTTGTTGATCATGGAGCTGGTGGATTTAAAAGGTCGGGATAAAATCAATCATCCCGTTCATTCATTGCTAAAATTTTAGTTTTTTTTAGTGAAATTCGTAATATTTCTTGGTTGTTGGTGGGTTGTCCATAATTATTCGTGAAGAACAATGGCGAAAACAAGACTTTTACCAAGTTACCAAATACCGGTTACATTCCATAAAACTTCCCCGACTTTGCCAATACAAAATTCTAAACTGATATAACTCAATATAATTACCGTAGTAAGCAGGTCTCTTAAACTTACTTTGATGGTATAAATAAAGCTAATTATTTATTCAGTCTGAGATAGTTCTTAAGCATTGTCATTTTTTGATAAATATACGTCTTCGAGGTGATCATGCACATCGTCTTCTCTGTCAAGTTCTTCATCCAGAATAAATTCCTTGTCAATAAAGTTTTTCCATCTTTGAAAAGCTTCTTCATCATAAAACTCCCTTTCTTTCACAGACGTACTTTCACGCTTCAACTGTTTTGCTCGGGATAGCTGCTGATTTCGAAGATATTTTAAAAAATTGTCCCTGCGGTGTTTATCCAATGAAATTTGTACAGTAGGACATTCTCTTGTTGCAGTTTTACTGGCCAATATTGGACTGGTATCTCCATTTTCCACCGGAAAAGCCAACTCTACTGGTTCGATGTCATCTTCCCTACAGAGTTGGGTCGTTTTCTTTTCAACGATTTTATTCATCATTTGTTTTACCTGCAGACACACGAAACAAAGTTTAATATCTTTTTTGAGACGTTCAAATCCATAGCCGGACGCATATACATTACCTCAGTCATTATGACATCATGTCGGAGCCCAAGCATATCCTGCCGCATTGGGTTGGAGCTGCTGCTGTAAAGATCAGTCTCTGTTTTTGGAGGCTCATCTAATAATACTTCATTTTTCTTGTTAAAAATATCTTGTTCGTTTAATGGGGAATTTGTTAACCCCGGATGCAGTTTTGAACCAAATTTTGAAGATGGGTTAGTCTGAGCAAAATAATTTCTTGGAGATGTTGGAACGAAATCCTCCCCAAAGTCGCATTTATCCAAAAGCGTTTGTACTTCAATTACTTTAGAGAAGGTACTATCTTTAATGAATTCAATGGGTGGTACGATTCCAATAACCCGTAGCTGAGACAATTCATGCCTTAATTTCCCCCCTGCCCGTCGAAGCAAAGGTTCGACGATTTCATCGACAGTCGTGCCCGTTGCAATCCAGTATACATTTACTTTCGAAAAGTCACTGGAAACTTTGACTTTTGACACCGTAATTCCTTTTCCAACAAGCTCTGCCGAAATCTCGCCGGTTGACATTAGTCCAGTGATTTGTTCCATGAATAAAGTGTTGAGGACTTGAACTCGACGAAGGCATTTATTAGATTTTCTAGGCGTACCAGCCGAAAGTTTTCCGGACAGTACTCCAAATTCCGTAAACTCTTTGGAGGGCGCCTGGTCCACAGTGTACAGCTTTTTCCTGCAAGTTAGGAATTAAACAATACATTCAAAACTGTAGACGTTGACTATAAAACTATTGAATCTAAAATAGACCGTATCTAAAACCGCAAATCAGTTCAATGTTCATGCAATACACAAACACGATGTTGACTGAATGTTACAGACAGGATTAACAGTTTAACTATTTTAACATGTTGCATGTTTACCTTTACACACTTGATATTTTAAATAAAATACAAAATAGTAACATATTTGCTATTTTAAATAAAATACAAAATAGTAACATATTTGCTATTTTAAATAAAATACAAAATAGTAACATATAAGAAAAATATGCAAATTCCAGTACCTAGAATGGCTAGACCCGGTCATCAACTTTTTCATAATTCGGGATTGTTTGAAAGCAATATTAGTACGGGGACCGGCTTGGCCTTGTTGGAGACAAGATATGGATATTGCTCTTTGACCTTGTTGACCAAGACGAAATAAAGAGTAACACTTCGCAAGGTGGAATGTCGAAATTGTCGAAGACATGGCCATCTCGAAATCTCGATAGTATTAGTTTACTTCACATTCACACTACAGTTCAGTTCAAGTGTGACGATAGTGATAGTAGTGTTTATAGCGTGATCAGTTTGTAGATCAATGTCAAATGTCTGTCTTGATGCCAAAAAATATAATGTTCATTGATTATGTGAGATTTATAATATCAAATATCATGAAAATTTTATTGTATATTGTATCTTTGATCTCAAATCTTTGATTGAACCAGTCTCGATCGGGACGGTCTATTTTGCGCTCTTCTTCTTCTCCTTTTTCACCTCAATTTACAATTTCAATGACTTAAGCCTAATTGCTGTATGAAAAATTGCAATTAAAAGCAAATAAACATTTTATTGATTTAAAATTGTCCTCCATATGAATCATATAAATTAATAAACTAATAATCAAATAATAATACAGTAATTTGTGTATATGATATACAATATATATATAGCATATAGTGAATATCCGATCCGTCCCTCCGTTAGTCCGTAAGATTTTCACATTTCTCGCCGAGAATATTTGTTTATATTTTACAACTTTCCAAAATCCGAAAACTCTAACCAAGCAACCCTACCAGAGAAGACTAAGATACTGCATGTCCAATGTCCAATGACATTGGACATTTAACATACATCAATTTTGTGAATAGACGGATTATGGCCATTATGGGTAGTTTTGAACGGTATGTTTTATGAATAAGTACAAAATGTAATTAAGCATAAACAAACTGATCTGCTAGGAATTAGGATGATTGATTTTAACGTATAAACGAACAACAACCACGAACCATGACTAAGGTTTCATATTAATAGTTCTTATTAAATCAATTCAATGGAGATCAACAGTTTTGCAGAATAACCTATGATTCCAATACATCTCCCACAATCGATTGTACATTTCTTGGAATCTTTTTTTCGAGTTTATTCCATGGATCATTGATCCCCGTACTTTTGTGAAGAATAGCCGAGCTTCCCCGCGTTCTTTTGACCGTTTCATGGAGTCACTAGTAATGTAAACTATTTTACATTCGAACATAAGGGAATCTTCCGAATTAGCGTCCAATATAGCATCAGGGAGAATTGGAATTGATTGTGGCGTTGCTGCCTTCAGGATTTTAGAAAACTCATTGAAAGCATTATTGTAGATCTGTTTATTCCTATAAGTCCACCTCATGCTTTCAGGATATACTAAGACACCTTTGAATGGTTCACCAAGTAATGATTCATTCTTACCACTAAGGTCAGGATGCGGAATCGGGGTTGTTTTAATGGAATAGCAAACAGGCCATAACAACATGTTGAAGTCGGTGAGAAATTTCATCCAAACTGCTGATAGGTTATCGTGGATAGCTTTTTCCATTGTAGAATTCTTGACCGTTTTTGCTTTAGTTCTAAAGTCCTTTGAAATGCTTAGCTGGATAGTAAAAGCTTGTCGCTTTGTATTTACGTTGATTTTCTTCTTTTCCACTTCTGGTGAAATAGTTACAGTTGGAACAACATTTGAAGATTGCAAATCTTCATAACGTCTTTCAGGATCGGGAGTAAGTAGATCAACAGGATTCGGCGATTCAAGCCTTCCATTTAGTAAAAGTTCCAAGCGTTGAGAAGTATATTTACAAGCATCCGTAAATGTCATTGCAATCGATCTCTGAACATTGAACGTCATGTTGTGAGACAGCTTCAGAGGATGCTGTATGAACACATAACTAGGCATTGAGGTCATGTTTTTCGTACGCTGCAAGTCCGTATTACTTCTGAATGGGTTCCTATACTCCAAGTCGAAACTGTCCAACGATTTAATGGGGATTACATGCCCCGTATTAGGACTAATTATATTAGTTCGCAGTTCGATGTCACCCCAGAGCTGAAACATATTCTGCGCAAGTTGTAGAACACATTTTGCCGATGGATTTCCAGTCACAGGGTCAGTCTCAAACTTGCTGTTGCCTTTCCATTCGATTAATTTACGGTCGCTACAAAATGCAATATCGACTCCATAATACATCAACTTAACAGAGGCAGAGTCCTGAAGCATGCTTATTTTTGGTAAAATATTGCTGTGGATCAAGTAGAATACCACAAGCCAATCAAACATTGCTGGACGAAAACATTCTCCTTCCCGTGAAACACGATTGCCGGACTTCACAAGTTTATGATTTAGAGCCCAGTGTCGCGCTATAATCAACAATGGTCGAACCCTATCATCCAGTTTGCATAAAAATTCTATAACTCTGCATGACTGTGCTACAAGGAAGGAGTTCAGGCAAATTTTGCATCTTAGACCGAAGTACTGAAATTCAATTGCAAAGTCTTCGTCATTACTCAAAGTAACATGGCTGCATATTTCAGATCGACTTCTACTTTGAATCACAAGTTCCAAAAATATGGACGATTTCCTTTCCTGTAGCTCTTCGTTTGAAATATCCATTTGAAGTGGATCTTTATAGTTAGTCCTATTTGTATGACCTAAATAAATAAAAACTTAATTTTACCACTTTTTTAGATTTAATTAAAAAAAAATATTGAATACTAACCATACGCATCAAAGAACATAAAGAACTTTTCATTTCCACTAGAAATAGCTGTGCCAAAACATCCGAAAGGAATCAAAACACAGCTTGGATACTTTCGTTGAAGGAGTTCTTGAACGAATATCTTTGCTTCATTGCGTAATTTCCAAGCAGATTTGTCCATCAAATTGTCGTTAAACAGGTCAACGAGTTTGTCGTTCCATGTCCCTTCGCAATCACTCCCGTCATAATTTCCTATATCCATATCATCCATTGGGTCTTCGTGATCGTCACTTTCAAACAAATCCTGACGAACGCGTATGCTTTCCATTTGGTCCTCGTTTATAGTTGGATTCATACCCGATCCTTCTTTATCATTTTTTGTGTGATCACTTTCCGAGACTTCGGTTGACAAAGATGATGCAATATGTGAACACTCCAGATGATTTTGATCACAATTACTATGATTAGGAACAGGGTGCAAGGCGGGATCGTGATAAAATGTATCCTTATTATTGTTTTCCTCAGAATCAGAAGAGTCGATACATTCACTATTAAGCACACTTTTTTCCAAGTGCACTTCAGTATTTACGCGTTGCGCCTGAAATGGGCATATTGAAACCCCTATTTAAAACCAAACAAGTAAGATTTAATTTGAATCAAGTAATATACAATACATGTATAATGAATCAAATGATAATAATCTTGATACTTAAACAAAACGATAAATAGCATTGTAAGTATTATAATTTGCTAATCTTGATACATTCCAAATTACAATATAATTACAATTAAAAGACAAAATAAAAATAATGTTTTGTTACAGGCTATGCGAATAATCCTGATATCTCATATATATGTCAGACGAACTATCAAATCAAACTGTGATCTGAAGGAATGAATGAATATATGAATATTAAATATATTATTGAAGATTCAGTAAAAATCTTACAATTTGAGACAATTAATTTCAAAATATACAGAACAAGGTAATTTTGAAGATGGAATGGAAAACACCGTTCTATCATTGTCATACGACGGGTATAAGGGGACGCTTTTCGTGAGGGAGGCTACTGCGTCGGGTTTCCTCCGAATAGTCTATAATAGAGGTAGTTAGTACGCAAGAAATCAGTTGGTAAACTGTCCACGCATTTAGTATTTTTCTATTTTTCAGAATCACTGATTATTCACATTGCTGTAACTGTAACATATATATTATACATAATATACATATAATATATATTATATTGATATTCATCAATTCATGCATATAGAATATAGTGATTAATGGGAGATCATCAGATCATACTCTGATACTCTGCACTCACATTCGAGTTCTGTGATTTCTTCACGAGGTCTTAGAAACATTTCCTGACTACCAATGACTTGTGATGTAGACATTACGTATCTCCGAAACTTACTGAAACGCCAAAGATAAAAAAATACATTCCCATTTTCCATATCAAAAATAACATTTTGGCAATAATACCGCTCAGATTTTATATGATTGAAATGTGAAATGAATTATAAATTAAAGTTGCAATTATTAAATTGTATTACGTTGTTAGGAACTTGACAATACAGAAGTCCGGCCTTTCATTCCAAAAAATATAATCAGAGACGAGAGACAAGTCCGCAAAGTGTTTCAGGACTTCTGTTTGGCTTACGGTGGTAAATCCAAGCCCAAAAACGACGACAGCTTTCTTTAAATTCTTCATAGACCACGCCCGGCTTTTTTCACGTGTCTTGATCTGATGACTTTCTTGAAGTAAATGCTGTCGCCATGTATTGTACTTTTTAGTAATATACTTACAATAGGTACATTCAAACTGGAACGTCGACATTTTATAGTTGATTGTTCATCAATATTCTTGTGTATTATCCTTGGCACGTTGAACAAACTAAGTTATTGTAGGTATAACTTGATATAATAGAGTTTGCTAGTTTGCAGTTCAGTTCAATCTTCCATCCTCTCTATTCTCCTTCCTGTGTCCAGTACTCTCTCTGCTGTACTCAGATAACAAATAAACAATTTTAACGAAATTATTAATAATAGAAAATACTGGATATATATATTAAAATTATTAAATATACATATAAAATAAAACCCATCAATAATAAATACAAGAATCTGCCATTACATAAAAATTACAACGTCACGTAATATCGTTTTGTTTAGTCTTTGTTCATCCAATCCAAACCATGGTAGACACTGCGAGTGTACCTCTTGTGGTGAGGTATATTTGGTAGATCGTCTAAACTAAATCCAAAATCCATGGTGCCATAGCCATAAATATCATATTATCACATTACACATTATCAGTATTATCACATATATTATGGTCGAATCGAATTGTAAATTTAATAATATAATATGTAATATAATACGATTATTGGTCGATATAATTGGTCGATTTTGTCATACCTGTATTAATGTCTCATGTTGCATGTCACGTCACAAGCAGTGTGAAGAAAAACTAGTGACCTGGATAATTTGAATCGATTGACGATTACAGATTAGTAATAGTGAATAGCAATGAAGTGACGATACTGATGAAGAATCGAAAGTCGAATCGAGAAATTCGAGATCAACCAGTCTTTACGGAGAGAGGGTTTCAGATTTGAGCTATGAGGGGATCTCATGGGCGAATTAGCCATATATAGCAAAACTTTGAGGGGACTCCTTATTCATATTGTAGCCTTGTGATGTTACAAGGGGTTGAAGTTTAGACAAAATTCAAAAGGTCAAGGGTTGATAGTAGTGCAAAAAATAAGGACCTCATGACCATTTAAGGTCAAAAACGTCCAAAAATCTGAAAAATGTTATAAAAAATCCAACTTGATTCATTATGCGAATTCAACTAAACTAGTTTTTTCTTGGTCATTTTGATCTGGAAGTTCAAAAAAGTTCATAATCAGTCAAAAAATCAGGAAATTGTCAAATATTTTTAGGAATTACATTCATTTTGCGATTTCAACTAAACTATTTTATCTTGATCATTTTAATCTGGAAGTTCAAAATAGGTCATATTCAGACAAAATATCAAAAAATTTACAAAAAAATTAGTAACTCCATTTTGTATGAGCATTCAATTCACAATTTAACAATTTTTTGGAAGTTCAAAAAAGGTCATTATCGAGTCAAAAATCAGAAATTGGTCAGAAGTTCAAAAACGGTCATAAGCAATGGGAAAAAAAATTAAGAATAAATGCACAATTCCAGATCAAAGAACAAATCGCTTTGCATTTGCTTTACTTCAGAAGGTTGAGGGGAATTGTTTGTTGGACTCAAACTCTGTAAAAAATGAATATGACATTGTTCTCAACCGAACTAATGTCGCACAAAATGCCCAAGTGTCACATCATAACAATTTTGTACAAAGACCTAGAATGTATCGAAATTTATTTAATAATCGAGGAATGAGGAACTTTAACAATAAGAATGCATTTCAAAATAGGAACAGTAAAAATAAAAGAGCTAGTTTTACAAGACAGCCCTCAAATAGAAATAATTTCTCAAATCAGAATGCAGACTTCCATAATGGAATGACTAGACATTATGATAGAGGAGGTCGGTATAACGATCAGCATTTCATTGAGTCTGATAATAGTCGAGGAGGCAATTATCAACAAACGGTTAATCTTACTAAATCCAATTATAGCGTCGGCTCGAACCTTGGCCAAAATTTTAATCATTCGGTTCCAAATAGAAATAATTTTAAGCAAAATGAAACTAAAATGTAACAATTGTAAATTCCGTCAACACTACAGCACACAGTCAAACTCAAAATCAAACAAATGTTCATAAAGCTAGTTTACTTGATTAACATATTGCTACAGCTCGTCGTAAAAATAATCGTAGATTTAAAAGAATGAGTAAGCACTTTAATTTTACTTCGGATGTTTCTAAAAAACAAAACAATATTCTGTTCTCATTATATAACTATGTAAATGACACTCCTGACTATCCATAACCTAATTCCGAATCTCTTTATTCCAAAATAAATTCTCGCAACTTTGGCCTTAGGACCGAAATTCTCATTTTGATCGGCACCTGACTTAAATGAGCTACAAAAATGCTTTAAAGAGGGACTACGTAAAATAGGATGGACAGTTTATTTTAAAATTGAAGGAAAAGATAACTCTTTTACAGATTATGATCGATTAGTTAACTCAATGAGGAAACAAAATAATAGACTTAAACCTAAAATTCATTTTACTTATGAACTAGACTTATTTAACTCAAACATTATTGTGAAACATTTAAATAATATTATTCAAAACTCCAATTTTGATGCAAAAATAAATGAGGAGCTTGTACATAATTTATTAGTTTTTTTGTCAGCAGGACGATATTATAATTAAACCATCCGACAAAAATGCTGGCTTGTGCTTAATGAAAAAATCCGATTATGAAAAGGAAATCACAAAACAGCTAGATGATGAAAATGTTTACAACCCTTCAGTCAAAAATCAATGAGGAATGGATACTTTTATTTCGACAGTTAATTATTGTTCAGATTTTTTGCCACCACAATTGAAAATTTAAAAAATGTATCCTCTATCTTTTAATATCCTCTGTTTTCTCGACAAATAAAAAAAACTGATTGGTTCTTTAGGGCCAATTTTGAGCAAGGAAATGGGTACGCAGGTACCTTTCTTTCCTTGATTAACATAAAAGTAATAAATGTTAAGTTTGAATTGTGACGAGTGAATTCAAATAAAAATGGATATAAATTTGATCCTCAAAAACTTTTTTTTATAAATATGACCTTTTCGGCAAAACTTAGGTTAATTTATAATTTTATTTTTGTGATATAATTTAACATAAAAGTCAAATTGACAACCGAAAGGTGTTTAGTTCTAGTCGACTATTAGTAGTACTTGTTTTTCAATTGTTGAATATCAATGCCAAGGGAAAATATTATTTAGTTGTTTTTTTAATCATTGTAGCAGTTTGATGAAGAATACTACAGGACAATTTAGTTGAATTTACACAATGAGTGGAGTTAGTTGTAAATTTGATAATTTCCTGATTTTTATGCTGATTATGACTGTTTTTTAACTTAAGCTCTTGAGGAAAAAATAAGACTTTTTAGTCGAACTCGGAAAATAAATCGAATTATTAAAAGGAATATGCATATTTCCGGATTATGACTTCTAAATTTCCAGATCAAATTGAGTAAGCAAATTATTGCTTAGTTGAACTCGCAAAAAAATCGAGTTTCTAAAAACATTTGACAATTTTTTTTGTTGGGTTTTTTGACTTTTTTGGAACGTCGAAAGGACTTGGATTTTTTTAGATGATTTCGCAAACCCGATCGAGTTAATAGAAAATTTAATAATTCGTTGATTTTTTTAACTATGACCTGTTTTGAACTCGGAAGTCAAAATAACTTGGAGAAATTCTTTAGTTGAATTCGCAAAATGAAATAAGTTGCTAAACCAATTGACCATATTCTAAATCTTTTTCCATTGCTTATGACCGTTTTTGAACTTCCATGTCAAAATGGCCCGGAAGTTTTTGTTGGTTGAATTGACCAAATGAATCGAGTTAAAAAACTTACGAGTCACCTACACAGGTCATTAAAAGCAAAATTTTGTCCAATCTTTATGGTATATGCATCTAATATAATACCCGTACGGGTCACCCAGTCGGGTCATTAATAGCCACATCTTGACCAATCTTCAGAGTGTAGGGTGATGATAGCTTATTTTCGGTTAGTATTTCGGTGCTTCCACGTTTTTATGATATGGATATATTTTCTATAGAAACATATGCCATTATTTTTCTTTCAATGTTATCTTAAAATGAAAAAATAGGCATGTTCCCGTTATTTGCGCACTAAGCGAATGTGAAAATCGTACGGAGACTAAGAAACACTACAAAATGGCAGTTGTCGCTAACAACGGGGTCATAGAGATATTTCGATTTCAAAATCGGGGTGCAGCGACCAAAAAGGGCTGTACATACATGATAATAATGTTGAGCAATGATTCGATCTGACAAAACTTGAATATATTCATAATTTATTTTAAGTCTATTTAGTAGTTGGAATAAGTGACTATTTGACCTTTAAGGTCCTTGAAAAGGTCATAAGAGGACTGAAATGCATTTTCCTTATAATTAATTAAATTCGACCGAACAAAATGTTAATATGCATAGCAAATAAACCCAAGTTGAAATATTCTAAGTATTCGTTACTAATTGACCTTTAAAGTCTCTAAAAAGGTCTTAACAGGACCGAAATGCGTTTTCCTTAAAATTAATTGAATTTGACCGAAAAAAATATTAGTTTGTATATCGAATAAACCCAAGGTGAAATATCGTAGGTATATATTACTACTTGACCTTCAAGGTCTTTGAAAAGGTCATACAGGTACCGGAATGACAAGATATTCATTCATAGAATCATACACTTATATATATATTATAAAAGTGTATGTCTCTATGGGTAATATAAGCTATTAATATCTTCATGGAGGAACGACCTCCTGGCAAGTGCGGTTAATTTTTAGTAAGCTATATGAATATATATAACATATATATTTCCAATTTATATATATTATACATATTCACAAAAACGTTAAATCCCAAGTTCAAATCAAAACCCCACTTCTGAATTCTCAATTTCGAAATGTACAAAAATCGTAATTTTACCTTGGATTTGTTATGATATAATATGATGATGATGGCTATGGAATCGGTATTTGAAATAATAGTTTATATAAAACTTAAGAGTTATCCACAGGATTTCCAGGATTTTAAAACTTCTATTTATATTTATAATGCACGAAATATAAATTAAATATGATGGATGGAGTAGTAGATTAGAAGATCAAGAGGATACTTGAAGATTAAAAATACTCATGGTTTATCACTTCATTAGCATTAAATACTAGATAGCAACAATCATATTTAAATTAGCCAAGACTAAGCAATCCATATTTCACATTCACAATTCATAAAGTTTTGTATGTACATTTAAAGGCAATGGTATTAAACGATAATATTATAAATAAATGCCAAGAGAAGATATCATTCCTGTTTAAAAATTGAGAGAGAGAGAAAGAGAGAAAGATAAATAAAAGAGAGAGGTGGTGGTAGTGTGAACGTAGTTTATGGCCACCCTTTTCACCCTAAACCACGGGTGGTCAAAGCCTCAGACTGACTGGCACCTCTCAATATGACTTGAGGAGAGTTAGTCCGGTCCACTAAGGGTTCTTCAGTTATCGTGCTTTTCCACAGACAGGACACTGCCGCGATTCTATAAGCCCTCGGAGTCGGGCTACAAATCTGACCAATTTCTGATTTTTGATTCGATTATGACCTTTTCTGAACTCCCAAAAAAATGTTAAATTGTGAATTGAATGCGCAAACAAAATGGAGTTACTATTTTTGTAAATTTTTTGATATTTTGACTGGATATGACCTTTTTGAACTTCCAGATCAAAATGACCAAGATAAAATAGTTTAGTTGAATTCGCAAAATGAATGTAATTCCTAAAAATATTTCACAATTTCCTGATTTTTTTTGACTGATTATGAACTTTTTTGAACTTCCAGATCGAAATGACCAAGATAAAATGGTTTAGTTGAATTTGCAAAATCAATGTAATTCCTAAAAATATTTGACAATTTCCTGATTTTTTTTTTACTGATTATGAACTTTTTTGAACTTCCAGATCAAAATGACCAAGATAAAATGGTTTAGTTGAATTCGCAAAATGAATGTAATTCCTAAAAATATTTGACAATTTCTTGATTTTTTGACTGATTATGAACTTTTTTGAACTTCCAGATCAAAATGACCAAGAAAAAAAATAGTTTAGTTGAATTCGCAAAATGAATGTAATTCCTAAAAATATTTGACAATTTCTTGATTTTTTGACTGATTATGAACTTTTTTGAACTTCCAGATCAAAATGATCAAGAAAAAAAATAGTTTAGTTGAATTCGCGTAATGAATCAAGTTGGATTTTTTTTTACATTTTTCAACTGATTTTTTGACGTTTTTGACCTTAATTGGTCATGGGGTCCTTATTTTTTGCACTACTATCAACCCTTGACCTTTTGAATTTTGTTTAAACTTCAAACCCTTGTAACGTCACAAGGTTACAATATGAATAAGGAGTCCCCTCAAAGTTTTGCTATATATAGCTAATTCGCCCATGAGATCCCTTCATAGCTCAAATCTGAAACTCTCTCTCCGTAAAGACTGGAGATCAACACACTATTACCACCACAAGCATAGCATAAAAAGCATACGATAGACACGTGCGTGAAAAATAACTAACAAACACTTTTCTTTGAGTGTATGTGTATAAAGAGTATTCGGTATTCCGACTTCCGCGCCGTTTCACATTGTCACTAAATAGCATAGACATGGATATTGTGATAATAAATTGTAAACTACTTAATTATTGTAACTTTGCAATTTTGACTTTCTTCTTTACACTCATTACATAATAAGGGAAAATTTACAAAAGCACTTTGAATGACAAATGACTAGAATATTTGACTGACTAGGTACCTAACATAACCTAGGTATATCATGGAAATGGAATATAATTAGAGTAGTAGCCTAGTAGGTATATCTAACAGGAGACATAATTTTAGTATTAAATTAGTATTTTAGTTTTAGTATTTCTCAATGCCGAACATTTACATGATAGGTATTCCGGTTTAATAATTAATCTTCGATTCATCTGTTAAAGTTAAGTTGACACTGACACTGAGTATGAAATATGTGCATAAATAATGGGATATCCTATCTTTTAACATTGGTTCACAACACGGGCAGTGGTTATCTGGTAATAATGGTAATGGTAATATCATAATAATATAATCATATATCTATGAATATAATATTTGTATATTTTCAATATCAAACACTCAACCCATGTCTACTAAATTCTAAATCTAGGTGCTCAATTGTCACACTATGAATGCACGCAGTGATAGTGAGTGACAATCAATTTTAATCATTAAACGTTTCTTAAAATTGATTGAGTTTCGTAGCAATAATTAATCTCAGACTTTGATCGAATCCCGTACAGATTGCTAGCCCCATCTTATCTGGGCACCAATCGAAAGATGAAAGTGGCTGAGATGCGAGAGTCATATTTTGGAGAAGCTCAACTGTTCCGGCAACCCCCATATCCAAACCAGTGTCCGTATCCTTTTTCACTCGACATGACGGATAATTACTAAAAAATAATGACAATTCCAGATTGTAAAGTAACTTTTTGTGTGTATTAAGGCAAAGGCAGCATATACTAAATGTATGCTTACTATTTCCAAAGACACATTCCTCCATTTCCCCCAGTGGTCATGAAAATATCTCGATTTTGAGGCAAATGCCTTCCAGCCCATACAGTAGATTTGTGAGCCTTTTCGGATAACCCTGTAAAGCCTTTCTTTGGGTGGAGAGTTCGGCAATCGAATACATGAAACTTTGACTCCAGTGTTGTGACCAAAAGTTTGTTCATTTGGATATCTTTTCTATCGAAATCTATAGAACAAATCCCGTTTTTCAAGTTCTTGGCCCAGACTACTTTGCTCTGCCGAAGATCAAAGAGTCGAATGTCTCCATTATCGTATCCACTGCAGACCATTCTTTCTGAGTTATTGTAAGAATTTCCTAAAATGGTTGATCGATTATTAGAACTCCATAATCAACGAAGTAAAAATAAAAATGTAATTAGATTAATTACCAAACGCAACAGTCCAACAATCTCGTTTTTGTTCCCCTTCTTCCGGTTCTACTACTACGACCGGTTTTTCTTTCTGTCTGATATCCCAAATTTTGACCGTCCCTATTAATAATATTGTAATAGAAAGTTTTCAAAAAAATTAATTAAGGTATTTTTTTGGGGACTAAAGGAATAAATAACTAAAAATATAAAGGATAATTTCCTTACCGTCTCTGCTGCCAGTTGCAACTTCTGGTGGACCATTACTCAAATTACCACCTATTGCATCTACCGAATTTATTATTTCTTTATGGCCTTTAACTTCGTAAGTTTTCTCCTTGTTGTCGAGATCCCTTTAAATGAAATGAAACTAGCATTAATTAAGCTATAGACTGATTAATATGTGAGATCCAGTTTTGCTGAACTACTAATAATAATGTTTTAAATTTTATTTTTTTGATTTCTAACTAAATTAAAGAATGAATAATTACAAACTAATGACTGGGTGGTACTTTTTACTTACCAGATTTCCAAATTGCCATTAAAATCTCCGCAAGCAAGTAGTTTTCTTCCTGACGGAGAAATTCCCAAGTTACAACATTTTAGGGAAACTGTCGTTTCAATCTGCAAATTTATATAAATATGATTTAAACTAAATATCGCTATGACCTAAAACCCATTTCAAAATCACTGCTATTAGATTATCATTTAAAAGATAAGAAGCTGACATTTTATTTGTCATTCATTCATGTTAAACCGGATTTGCTGACGATTATGGATTGGAAATATTGGAATTCATAGAATATACAAACGGTGGGTGTGTTTTCTCAATTTCATTAATTTGTAATTCTTCGGCGTTTCCAAAAGGATAGGTTTTAGTTTTGATACGCACAATTAATAGCAGCTACTTAAAAGAGACTTTTGTATTGTAACTTTAGTATACACCTTATCAACGGACCGGATGTCTGTCGAAGCAATCTCGAATATTTCAATAATCCCTGTGCCACGAGGTTGACTTCCAACAACCACAAATTTGGCTGTCTTGGGAATCCATTTGCAATCAAACAGAGTATAATTGAGCGACTTCTCTACGTGACAGATTATCTGAGGCTTATCCATCGTTCTCCGCTTGCCGTTTCGATCTGGATTACGATCCTTTAAACTCTTCCACACACTCTAAATTCAAAATCTAAATCTGAAATTCAACATAAAAAAACAAGAAAGTAAAAGATATTATATTGGTGTTGTAGTAATGAAAAGAGACAATAACAAATAACAAGTCCAAAGTCACAAATAAACAATAAACCTAAAACAAAAACAATCGAATATATTGTATATGGAATAATTCTGAATTCCGAACGGTTGACTCCGATACCGTTCACCGTTTGCCGATGACGATCAAATCGTGATGAAATCTTCCATTTTCGTATGCTATGCTTGTTTAATCAATAATGCTCATATATATTGTATATGTAAATCAATGATTATATGTGATATTCAATATTCAATTACTTACTTTCTTACAAAAAAGTCTTTAAATGTGCTTCAAAATCTTCAATCCAAAATGCAACAAACACCTCACATATTCACAAGTAGTGACACACGGACGACCTTCAATTCAAACAATGACATTCATGTATGAGTTAAATGACAAATGAGTGAAGTAGACGGAGACGAAGACGAGACACGAGGTGCGAGGACGAGAAAGTCAAAAGTGAAAAACCTTTTCCGTCCACTTCAAAACCGATGGAGAAGGCAATGTCCCTTTTCCCGCCTCTTAATTCATAGAGTAATACCAAACAAATGTATTCTTAAACCACGTGTAATCAATCAGACGGAGAAACCCCAGAATCCAGAAACCTCACGTTCTTTCTGTTCACTTCACTTGCACTTTCAGAAGATAGTTCAGTTCAGTTTGCAGTTGGTCTTGTTTTTTGTCTTTCGTATTCTAATTTCAAATTTTCTTCTTACTTTCTGAATTCTTTAAATCCACCAATTTATTGTCATGGCAGACAGCGCCAGCGACAGTGACAGTGAGTCTGAGAAGGGCTTTGAGTATGACGAAGGAACGGATGATAGCGATCTTGAAATTGTAGGAATTGGGATAACGGGTAAAAAGACCTCACGACAACCGCACGGCGATGGTGATCTTGAAATCAAAGAAGAAGTTGAGGAAGATATGGATATTAAATCTGAAATTGAAAGCATTGAGTCCGACTCCGACGACTCGACGCTTGAAGACAGAGAGCTGAAACCAGGAGAAGATTTTGAGCCAGAAAGGGTAGGTGTGCGGTGCGTACTGTGTACTGTTGTTTTAGTTTGTACTTTGCACGGATGACGGATTCAGTGTCTCTCCAATTATGCAAGTCTGTAACTATAACATAAAATCAATTCCTGATATCCAATTATTTTAAAAATTATAGACAGCTATTCGGAAAGAGCTTTCAACGTTAACATTTGAAGAATTAGACGCCTTAAAGCAAAAAATGGGAATAAAGATGTACAACGAAGCAATGTTTGGAGGCGGAAGTTCAACTTCACAAAGTAAAAAGAAAAGAAAAGTGTTTAAACGAGACAATCCAAACCGACCAAGGGAGTTGCCTTCAAAGTTGCATGTGCCGAAAGTCAGAGAAGTAATTCACGTAAAGAAAGATGTTGTCCGGAGGGACCCCAGATTTGAAGACTCATGCGGCGACCTTGATCAAACAGTAAGTGTTGAGTTGTGCTAGAACTTTGACTGAATAATTTGACATTAGATTAGGAGCCTACTTTATTTTATTGCATTACACTTTCACTTTTCAGATGTGGGAGAAGAACTATGAATTCCTAAAAGATATCCAGAAAGATGAAGCCAAGCAACTGAAGAAATCTCTAGAGACAGAAACGGATGAAGAGCGGAAATACAAAATCATAAAATATTTACAGACCTTAAAGAATAAAGAACGATCGGACGCAGTAAAAGATAAGGAGATTAAAAAACGCCAGCAACAAAAACAGGACAATCTTAAGCGTTTGAAAGACGGAAAAAACCCATTCTATTTGAAAAAATGTAAGGGCTTGAAATTTATTTTGGTTTACGAATATTCCGTAATTTCTGACTGTCTCTATCAATTCAAGTGTATTTGGTCAATTAATTTAATACATTTTTATTTAGCTACTAAAAAGTTCGTAGATTTGGCTGAAAAATACGACGAATTGAAAGCATCGGGAGGACTGGAAAAATATTTGAAAAAGAAGCGAACGAAGAACGCAAAACGGGATAAAAAGTCACTGAAAATTGCAAAACATTAATTGTAGCTTTTAAGTACTTGGCTGCTTTGAGTGCTTCATTCAGTTTCAACTTTCAATTAGGAGGTATGTGATTTCGAATATTTCTGATTCAATTTAATATTTGACGAATTTTGTTTATTAAAACTGCGAATCCACACGCAATTCGCACGAAAACTTGGAGGCGGTTTGGTTTAGTCATTTGTCTTTACATGTAATTGTCGATGAAACTGAAACCATTTTCTTGCATTACATCATTTATCAGTACAAAGGTTTTAGTTTTTACATTATTACATAATACAACTGCAGACGGCATGCGACATTGCGACAGTCACATTATGAGAAACTAGTCACAGCCACATTTTATATTGTGTGTAAGAAACCCTACTATTTCAAACTTTGCTCAGAATATCAAACCTGTTTATCCTGATGTAATTAAAGAATTGTTAAAATACCAGACGATGTGGTGACGGGGTGAGGTCACAGGGCTTACAAGAATAATTAGCGAGAATAAAAAGCTGTAAAACAAATAAAATATACTAACCTAAAAAGTATTGCATATAAAAAACTTCGATAAAACACAACCCCAATAGACGGCTTGGTTAGGTTATACAAGTGCAAGTTGAATCAAATGAACCGGCTTAAAACGTATGTTGACTTGACTAATAAGATGAATAAGCAACTATTCCTTGTAATTTATGATACTGGGACTGTATGTGTGTCGAACACTTTCCACATAGATTTAGAATCATCCAAAGCCGTCTTCGTCTGAATAGTCTGAAAATGGACCATGAAATTCCAGAACCAGATCATCATCAAAGTCGGAAGAATCCCAATCCCATGAGTCAAAACTTTCGTCATTTGATGATTCAAATTCTTCATCGAACTCTTCTGCATCAGAATCCGAATCTTCAACTCCCCAATCATCTTGCTGCATAAAACAAAATATAAAATATATGAATTGTACTAACATTGATCCATTACAATAATCACCTTATGTGCACATACAAACTAACAATTTTAACAAGGAAACTTGCAAAATAACAATATTGTACTGTTAGTAGTATCTGTGTCATATAACATAATGAACCTACAACACAATTGACCCGCTTCAATCTTGAATTCACTTGTTTTAAGTCTTTTTCAATCTCTTCAGTGGGAAAGGTGATGTATAGGTTCTCCAGACTTGGATTCTGACGAACTAATTGATGGAGGGTTGCGATCGCCAACTAGAATGAAAAAAACTATTTGTTAAGCTAATGATATTCGAAAACAAACATTATAGTCCATTGGAATATGCCAAACAGTTAAAATTCGATCAGAATTTAGGTAACATACAGGTGTATTTCTAATCGCCACATCAAGTTTGATCAGCTCCAGAAATTCTACAGCAGCAAGCAATCCCGCTTCTGTTACTTGTCTGCATTCTCGCATGGTCAAATGTCGAAGACCTGTGAAATATTTAAATTATATGTATGTTAGTTCTGTCATCCTAAAGAAGGGGCAAGTACTTGAATAGTATAGTAAACCAACGAATAAGTCAGTTTACAGTTAACAATGACTTAAATTATGTTACCTTTGAGATTCCTTAACGAAATTCCGGTGTTTGTTCCGTCTTCTCTAACTCCCGTGAGTCCAAAATCGGTTAAAGTTTGTGTATGTGAGAATTGGAGAAGCTTTAGCTTCGTTAGAGTAGAGCACACAAACTGTAATATTTCGTCATTAACCGTTTCTTCACATCTCATTAAGCTAAGGTTTGTAATATTAATAAATCGTTGCAGACACGTGGTGGTATTCGTTGTAATGTTTCCTGCCCAGCCGTGCTCCAATCCTCGGAGAGCAATTCTTCGTATTCCATCAGGCAGAGAATTGAGATACTGGGAACACGTTCCTTGAGTTTCATTTTGTCCAATAAAGGCTCTTGGTTGAAATATTTCGAAGTCTTCCAATGCCTTACAGTTGATTAAAAAGCTCCAGTCTATTAAATCAGGAGAATCCGTAAAACTTGCAGCCTTCAAATGTAGCTTTTTTAATTTGGTCCCCCGATTAGATACAGCTTTCAAAACGGAAAGAGGAAACCCGTTTTTGAACTGAATGGCAAGAGTCTCCAGTAAAGGCTGCTGTTGAATAAATGTTCTTACAATAACATCATTGCGTCTATAGGCTGTGATATGAAGTTTTTTCAAAGACGGGCAAACGATATTCTTCATGGTGTCGAGGCTCCACACATGAAGTTGAAGTGTCACTTCAGTCAATGTATTTTGATTTCTCTGGACCAACTGGGGGACAAAACTTACATGTTCGTTTTGACCACCGTAATACGTATCGATCTTTTGAAAAACGAATGACTTTAGTTTCATTGGAATTTGTGACAGTTTTAAAATGTTCTGAGGAAAAGTTGATCGAGCACCATCCGAACAAGATACCATTCGAGCTTCTTCATATCGTCCCGTGACAATTCTCAGCTCTTCTAATCTCACAAGATGATTGCGAATCTCTGGTTCAGCGAGCAAAGAGCCGTTTAACCGTTCTACGATCGAGCAGTCAAGTGTGAGCGAACGAAGATTAGGAGAGTTCGGAATAATTTCTTTCAAGAAATGATGACGATCTTTTTCTGACACTCCGTATGCTTCATACAACTCCAGTGACTCGATTGACTGCAAAATCCTTCGGATGGATGGAAGCGCTTTGTGAGGTAATGTACTCAGCTCAATATCTCCTCGCTTCCATTTTAACCTTGTCCGAGACAGAACCTTTTTCTTGAAACTGTCTCGACACATGATTAACTTTAGACGATCCATGAACAATTTTTGCATCCTTACTTTGGATAAAAATAACTTGTTTACTGAAGTTGCAGCTTTGAGATCCGAGGGGTTAAGATAACCTGAGATTTTGTCCCATAGCTGGAATAATTGAAAAAATTAAAATCACGCGTCTTACCCCCTTAATAATCTGAAAATCTGATGGAATGTTTAATACTAATGTATCTCTATAATGTAATAGTGAATAGGCATCACAGGGATTACTTACCAAGTCATTGCTAAAGACTTTGCAAAATAATAAATCCTGATCGTCTTCGAAATTATCTGTAATGTCTTCCATTGGAGAATGCTCGTTTTCCGAATCAGTCGACATTGGTATTGAGGTCTGCAGGTGCGATGAACTAGAAAGTCTAGCTTGATCCATAATTGACTGCTGATTGTTTGACTTATTTGGCATGTCTTGTTCCTAAAAATATTATTGGAATTAGACTTCAGTCAGACTTAGGATCAACATTACATGGCACATATCACATATGGTATAGTTGAAGTACATTTCAATTAGTTATTTTGATACAACATCATTTGATACAATACAAAGCACAAAGTAGTGCAAAGCACGAGACATGAAATTAAAAATGAAACAACGAATGTGGAATTGTGGAATGGATGCTATGCACTATTGACTATGATGAATGCAGTGGTTCAGTTAGTTTGAAATCTGACGGTCGGTACAGCAGGAAAGAAAATGGACGAAAAAAAACAAAAACAAAAGTGATGACGGAAACAAAAACAAAAAACAAACCTCCAAAGGATTCACAGACCGACGAGTCAACATTTTAATGAAGTTTTCTTGTTCTCCGAGACACGCACGCTCTTCATGAATGAATCCCTAATTTATTTGTGGTCAAATAAATTCAAAATTTGAAATCAACCCTACCCCCTGGCCCCTGGCCCCTACGTTTGATTGACGTCGTACCCGTTACCCGTACCTGTGACCTGGTGCCTGGCCCGGCCGGATAAAGAAAGAACAAAGAACAAATGAATGAATATAAAACAAACCAGCAGAAATGCAAAATGTTGTAAAATGAAATATACCAAATACCAAGTGCAAAGTGTGATTGAATAGATTGAAACTCGAAACTTGTCGAATAAAACAACAACGTAAACTCAAAAGTTGTTGTTGTTGGATTATTTGTAGATTTGTATAACTTCACTTTGTGGAGTTTGTAGTAGTTTAGTGTTTTTGGATATGTTTGGTTGGTTGAATTGGCGGAGCGGATTTGCCATTGTGCATCCAAAAAAGTTTATTAGTGAAGTTGCAGTGAGTAGAGTCTTGATTTGTTTTCTTTCTGCCCCGTCTCCACCTCCACTTCCACTAGTTCCACTCGCACTCCTAAAGAAACAAGAAAGGCGAGAAAGACCTCTAAAGCCTAATGAAAGGCCTAAATCAATGAGGCCTACTTTGGCACGTGTCCCGTTTCCCGTTAAACTGGGATTTGGAAGGAAAAGTAGAATATATTCAATGTTTTGACTTTGACAGTTCGAGTTCGAAGTTCGATTTGATTCTAAATTCGCTGCAGTTTCGTCCTCGTCGCTCCACGAAATTTTAGACAAATAAATCCATTACACATTTGCATTTCACATTTGACATTCCACATCGCACATTAAATCAACATTCACATTATCTTGTTTATATTCTAATCAATTGTGTCCTAAGTCCTAAATGTCTAATGGTCCTGTCCTATTTTGTATTAGTCCTACCTCCTACATCTTATATACAATAATACAATAATACAATATAATAAATGTTAAGACGGACAACGGATGAGTTTGACAAGTTTGACTGGTGGTAAGCTGAACACATGCATTTCAATTGAAACTCTGCAAACTGCACAACTCAACAATGAACAAAACAACCATATACCACATACACACAATACATATTAATTAATAGTCCATCCATGCATGCCATCATAAATAACACTGAACACATGAACTTACTTTGTGCTTTGCACTTCATTCATCATTTTTGCATTTTTGATTTTTTTTTTAGATATTTGATATTGTGCATTGGATATTATCGATATAAAATGGGAAAAGCCAGCAAGTGCATTGTGATTGGGATGAAAGGTTTGACTCTTCCTTTGTCCTTGCCTGCCTTTTTGTGTTTTGATGTTTTGTGTTATTTTCTTGTATATTTTTTATTTGTTTTATTACATTTACATTTATTACACGAATATCAATATATTAAAAATTAATAAATGTCTTGTACTTGTGGCTTGGTGCCGTATATGGTGTTTGATATTTTTGTATTCGTTGATTGGTTTTAGGTATCGGGAAAACAAGTTTATTGGAACAATTGATTTATGGGAACTTTGACAATCAGGCAAGCAAGTTTATTTTAATCAACAGTGGTCGTCCTCCTCATTTTTGATCTAGATTATGATCTATGAGAGTAATGAATTGCTTTCAGAACTTTATTTTCAGCCTGATTGCTGAGCATTTCGTAGTATTTCAATTTCACTTTCTAATTTTGACATGATAATAGGATATTCATCCAACAATAGAAGATATCTACGCTGCTGTGGTTGACACGGATAGAGGTACAAAAGAAATGGTCCGATTTTACGACACTGAGGGATTCTCATTAACGGAAAATAATGCTTCGGAGATGACTTTGCCTAAGCACTATCATACGCTTGCAGATGCATTTGTCTTAACCTACGCTGTGGATAGCAGAATATCGTTTGAAATTGCAGATCTACTAAAAAAGGACATTGACAGAAATCGAGAAAAAAAGGAGGCATGTATACCTTTAATATTTTGATATGATTTTTAAACTCAATATTTTGTTTTCCTGTAATCACCCTAATTCATATTACGGTTAACGTATGCAACAATATATACATGTTAAATGAGACGACAATATTCATGTAAGTTTGAATGTATCATAATAACCTCTACTATGCATTTAGATCGTTTTGATGATGATTGGGATTGCTTGCAAAAACAATCAAAAAAGGGAGGTGGACCCCAGTTTTGCAGTGAGTTGGGCAACAAGAGAAAAGATTAGACATTTTGAAGTTACCATTCCTGACAGAAAGACCGTCGTTCCTCCGTTTACGTATTTGGCATCTAAACTTAACCCACCACCAGCAAAAGGTGGATTTGCACCTTTGGGAATTGTGACCCGGAAGGCAAAAGACTGAATTTGTCTGCATTTTTATAATATTACATCCTTTAATTCCATTCAAAACTTGAATATGATTTATGTACCTGTTCTTAATTAAGGCAGGCATGATTAATTCACCGTTTGACCAGGTTTTAAACTTGACCAAAGTCTATTACGTAAGTGGAAGTTAAATATAACCATAGTATGAAATCAAGTTGACGAAAATCCTGATCTGATAATGTAAATGTAAACACGAATGTATTGTTTATTTCCCTCAATAAAAGGTTGTGCCCATCGTCTAAGAATAATATAACAAATAAATATAGGAGATAGGTATGTTATAGCTCCACATTTGTTATACCTCCACTTTATAACAATAGGTAGTGCGGTACGCATTTGGATATTTAGAATTAGAACACAAGATTGTTAAGGATTCAGAATCAGAGCACGATAATTTGGATAAGAACACAAGATCAGAGACCACCAGGTAATTTTTTTTTTTGATTTTTGGAATGCTTGTCTACAGATTTACTACTGAAGATATTCTGTTTTTGGTTAATATTTATTAGTAAAGGGTTAGTTATTTAAACATCATGTTTGTTATTTCCTTGTATCCGGTTCCGAGTTGTTTGCCTGTAGTCCTATAGTCCTTATTCGCGGACAGTGATCATTTTCGATCCTGATGCATTTCTGAGTTGGCGAGCGTTAAATATTGCAACAAGACGAGCGTCCCCTGCCTTTTTCGGAATGAACGTTTCATTCAGATTAAGCATTTCTCCAGGCTTAATATTCCTGAAGCGATTTCAGCACAACATTATGTAAATAAATAGATTGTTACATTTTTTTCTCAATTTGAAATTAAGCATTTATCAACCTGATTTTTCTGAAAACAGGCTTTGCATATCCAGCAGCTTCGTAGAAAATGTAGCAATCCGTCAAAGCAATGCTCAGAGGGTTCACCAGAGTAAAATTCACCTGAACATCATTTTCCACTTGTGCCGATTGTCGCATCTAATTGTATTTAATCCAAATAAGCATTGTCGATCAAATTCAATTTCAAATATTAAGATTAAGGAAAAAATTAATATGGCGACTAAAAATAAAACATCCTGACAACCTGGATGTTTAATCTTGGCTTCAGAAGATTAACATCTTCATCGCTTGCCCAGAATTGATTGGTTTCTCGTGTATATATACAGGCGTAATACCGAATTAGATAGTCTTCATCCAAACGGTCTTGATAGTCTTGTGGGCTGAGCTCAAGGCTTATTGGTTCTCCTGAAAAAATACAACGATTAAGTCAGTTCGATTTTTAGGCAGTTTATAATGATTTACTTCATGAAATGACTTACGCTGATTGGGTTGCAACACAAATTGGCGACGGATCTGTTTAATTTTTCGCCCAACTACACCTTGATAAAGTGGGCGAACGAAAACACTTGCGACTACCGTACGTGTTTCCCCCGATATGTTTTGAATCATCAGAGATGCCTATTAATTTAATTTAACTATAATTTCTGCAATGGCTCAGTCATGACGTTATAAAAATGATAATTCTGCTTAGTAGCACTTTCTAAAAACTAAATTTTACCTGCAAATTTTGTCCAAAAGAAGCAGAATTCGAATTCCATTCCGCAAAAATATCATCTTTTCGACCTACAAGATGGATTTTTTCAAGTGAAGTTGATGCACTACGAAGGGAAATGGACCCTCTTCTGCTTATAGATGATGGTGCTACTGTCCCCTTAATTGCCCTCATGATCAGTTGTCGTTCATCCTCAGTACCTATAAATTTAATGTATCGCTAACGGCTGATAGAAAGCTCATCATGCTATTTTATTTATAGTGACTACTGCAGCAATGCACGAACCATCCTGCTTTTTATAAAGTTGAGTTATTTCCTCATAGTCCTCGTCAACATCGTCATCCTTGTCGCAGCGTTTTGTGACAATTAATCGGCCAATACTAGAAAAATAATAGTATTGGATACCAGTCAATAGTGGCTTATTTCCTTAAATATTATGGTATGCATTTAAATATTAAAAAGCATTACTCATCCGACACAATTTTTTCGGGGTAGCTGCTGGTATAAAAGTGCCGAATTTGAGAATTCAAGAGGGAATAGAAGTAGAAAATGTCAAAGTTTAGTCCAACTTCTCCTCGCCGAATGGCTTCGGATGGTGAAGGGCCATATCCTAAACGTTAACGTAAGAAATTTTTAAAATGCTGCCATTTTCTCCGATCATTTAACAGTCAATAAATTTCCATTATACACCTACCTCGGTGGCTTGGATCTACAGCTTGCCATCCCAAATAAGCCGTTGCGCCAATAAGATCCTCTCGTCGCATCCAGACATCATTCCAGCAGTGATATGCTTGATATAAGTCGCTTTCTCGTTCATTTTCTTCGGTCCAGTAAACGTCGACATTGAGAGTTGTTTTTTCCAGAGGTGCTCGGTATGAAGTCACCGATCTACATGGAAGTCCTAAAGCTCGACAACCTAAACAGTGAATATGTTTGATATTAATATTTATCTGTGACTATAGCTTCACGACCTTCTTGTTTGACCCGTTATTTTTTTTATGTAAAAGGCGAACTCACACGTTACATATACGGCGGAAGCTAAGAACGTTTGATCTGTTTCCACAGGTCGGAAATTTTGTTCTAACAGCTTCTCAAAAATTGAGTAGGTTCCTGTATAATTATAGCTCATGAAATTTTCTTCGCGATTTTCAGGTTCCTTAAAAACTCCGAATTTCGAGTAAATCTGTTTCAGAACATTAACATCTCAATACAAATTGATACATTCAATTGCTGTACATGTATGATTTAATTTATTTACCAAAGTTGCCAAAGCCTGAGATACGAACACTGGGCTTCCTCTTTGGGAGTAGTCCAAGGTGTTTCTATTAGCTTCAGTAAATCGATCCAAAAACAAAGTAACCATTGGAAGAATAATGTCACTGAATTGGTTATAGATCCACTTGCAAGTCTGGGGGTTCTTGTAAGTTCCTCGATAGACTTTTCCAGACTCGCAAAATATGTATTCTCTCCGGTATTGCTCATTGTCCAAGTACACAGGATCCTCTAAAACCCGGTTTGACAATTAATGATTAATTTATCTAAAAACGCTGGACTTGGATTCAAATTCTTAGTGTTGATTTCTAACCGGAACAGTATGGATTGAACAAAATGTAAACATCTTCGCGACATTGAAATATGTCATTTCCGTGTTGAATTTCACATGTCCAAACCCCGACGGGTGCAGTTGGAGCAACATTGACCTGGAATATAGGCATATTATGAATCATTAAAGGCACTTTGAGACTAAATTATTAATTAGGCTATGGTTCAAGAATAATTTGCATAATATATATTTTTTAATTGCTATACCTGCAAAGTCAAAGTATTGCCATCCTGGTGATGAACCCGAATATCCCAGTCAGATTTATCTTTTTGCGTGAAGTCCCGTTCGCCGTTAACTGTCAGAGAAACCCTTGTAGATTTACCAATGGATGGATTGGATCCTGAAATAGATGAATTGAAATGGAGTTTATAAATATATTCTAGATTAAATTAATGTCAACTGTATTTATCAAAGATATCTCCTGAGGATGCATCTCTTCAAAATCTTCAATGGAAATGTATTTAAGGTTTCAGGGTGGGGTTGTAAATTTGTGGATTGGTCTTGAAATGTTCTGAACACATTTCGGGAATAATACCAATGCGGGTTTACAATATTCAAATAGGGGTTTTGTTTCGCTGTTCGCTACTATTCAATTTTAGATCCAGGATATATTTTTCATAGCTGTGAGATTAAGAACGGTCCAAAATTTAATATTAAACATTTCAAATTTTGCCAATTTTTCAGAAATGCATTGATTTTTTGATGAAATTAGATTGTTATTAAATTTTTCCAAGTCTTGTAAAAGTTCTAACCGGGTTCCGCATTAATTTCTACATTTAAAAATAAAATGCATAATATGATATTGGATTTTGTTTTGTCGGGCTTGTTTTGACATGACAATTCTGGAAGCATTACCAAAGTTAAAATTGATGAAAACAGGAATCCTAGCCAAATCAAGGTTCCGAGTTGCCAACTTGATTGCAAAGAAGAAGGGCTGTCCTCTGCGGAATACTGGGTAGCTTTTCTTCCAATTTTGGGTAATTTCATACCGATCGGTCCGATGTTCTCGTGCATTTTCTCTGCTGAACCATTCTACCTGCTCAACTGGCCCATCTTCAATTTTTGAACCGCTTGAAGTCATCGACAAATTGGTAAAGCTTCCGCTTCTCTGTGCCAAGCTAAAAGATGATACCCGCTTTAGCTTGAGCTGCTCTACCGACGGGGTCATCCCCTGAGATAGTAGTCTAGCATCGTCATACTTCGTTTTTCGATAGTCTTCAACAACTCGAGCAATTCGTTGGGCAATGAAGTTGGAATAGAAGGCCCCGCTGGATTCCTCAAAGTTGTTGGATTGGGGTCGTTTCCTGGAATCGTAGATCTTCAGCCGTTGAAATTCCATGTCCATTTGATTGACTCGCTTGGGAGGAAGTGTGTCGTGGAAGTCGACAGAACGGATGCTATCGGACCGATCCCGTTCTCCAGGAATGCTTGTTATTGACCCTCGTCCCTGTTCGGAAAAAGCTACGGTTGTCGCTATCACATGGGTTGGAGACGGTGGCACTGGCCCAACCATGGAATTTCGACGCTCACCCGTCGATACCGGGTAGGGGATGCCACTGAAAGTGGGAGTTGGAACGGACATTTTTTGGCTGTTCCTCAAAGACCACAATAATGCGTAGGAGGACAACGTTTTAAAAATCCTTCAAAATCTAATTTAAATTTAGTAAAGTGTGATATGAAATAGCAGTTTTGAAGACAGAATAATCTGATAGAATCTAGATGAGAGAAAACAGATAAACTAAACGCCGTTTACTTAAAGAGGGCCAATTTATAGAGACTGGTTTGGAAATCCGAGTCGGCTTCTTCGTCCATTCATTATAATTTATGAAGGAGAGTGATTCCCTTGCAGCAAGTGACAATCACCCGATACCCGACTGTTCCGCTTGAGAAAACTGAAACAAATACTCTTGAAAAATATCTTTGGCGAAGAAGGCAGCTATTGTTGTGCTATCATCTCACGTTCTGCAACCCTTTACTAAATTGCAAACAATTTTAACCCAAGACCTTTATGCCAATCAAACTCAGCCGACTTGTTGACAACAGTTGACATATTCCAACAAAATGAAGCAACAAGACCGACAGGTTGTTTGACGTTGACTAGATTCGGACAGAGTTTCCATCTTCTCCTTTTCAATTCTTGAGGGTAGGGTAATATTTGTAAATCTTTTGCATGGTGCCTGCCTAACAGTCAGTTGATATGCTTTCCTGACAGTTTTATTTGTATGATCATTTTACGCTTTACATATCAGTTTCTAAAGTCAGCATTACCGGCATTTTAATGATGAATTGACGCATTGCCTTTATACTGTTCAGAAAAGCGAAAGACTTGCGAAAAAATAACAACAACATATTGAACAAAGGTAAAGATGAAGCTCTGATCCTGCATTCAAGAAGTAAAATAAAACAAGGAAATTACGAGGTAGGAAGCATTTTAATCATGATTCCGGTTTATTTCTACGAACTTAGTGGATTCACACCTAAGAACTGATATTAATGTATATATAACGCTAAATGATCACAGTCGGCGGTGTGAAATTACAAAAACAACGGCACAACAATTACATTCAAGTCGTAAAAACCAAAAAATACTCCAACAGGTATGATGAACAACTTTTTAAAGCTATTGCAAATATTCTACCAAATTGATTAATTAATGATTAAAGGTAAAAAACTTTACAACAAAAACAAAAATATACAAGCGAGCCTAGGACTATATAATAAATTATTACAATACAAAATACACAGAATTAAAATTATTGCGTAACAAATATGATCATTAAAATCATAATCAAATGCATCCGTGAACAACTGCGGCCTTCTTATTTTTTAACCAAATAATGAATGATATAAACTCATAGTTTTACACAGCCTTTTCAGTTAGTTATTTGTATAATGTATGCAGAATAGTCGACGTCATCATGATCATATAATATACGAATCGGAGCAGTTATCAGGCTGTAAATTTAACAAGTCTCATTTTAATCAATTTATACTCTTAACTGGACACGTTCACATTGAAACTTAAGATCTACAAGTATAATTTGATGGTTATAGTTGCAAATTACAATATTTCTAACTTTCAGAAACTAGACTGTTTTGAACATACTAGAGACGATGTAGAGCACATTCCATTGCCGATGATTTTTCTAAGTCTTATCATATGATGAATGTCCACTATAACATTTAAAATTACATAGTTTTTGAGATTCATTACACACTTTGGTATATCAATCCCTTAATGTGAAACATCAAAAACTGATACTCGGTGTTTTAAATTTAGGTACAAAAAAGTGTAAATTGCAGAACTGTCAAGCAAAATCGTCATCAATCATTTAAACCATTGCATTTGCATACCATAATCTTTAAGATGATTTCAAACAGTTGGTCTTGAAAGTCTGTTAGTGTTGTGGGGCTGTCACAGGACTTAACACTTTTTATACAGTCTTTTATTGATCTCAAGGGATAGTTATTACTTTTATATTGAGTTTAGTGAATCGATCAACCCGACACATTTCCTGAAATATCGAAATCATTTTTAAGAATGCTATTTTAACCGTCATAACACTCTTAAACCACCCGTTCTCTCTCATATAATATAATATCAGGAAATTTATAGAGCACTACCCAGCCGATGTCATACATTTTTTAAATTAATTTTATATTAGGGCTTATACAAGATCTTATTTGACACTTATCTACTAGAGTACGTATTATATTTACATTAGTTTGAACTGTGGGACTTTTCTGCCTCGACCTATGTTGTGACCATTTGAGGAGATTTTTAAGATAACCGGAAATAGTTACCAGATGCACAAGTTACCACCATACGCCTATCACTATATATTATATTATTACTGAAAAATGTTTATTCATAAATATACTTCGTATTTGAAACCACGGGCCTTTTACGTTTATATGGATGTTTTTGATTTATGAAATTAGTTTCACACACCTTCATTGACTGACCCATTAAACCTGAGGAATTGAGATTCAATTTCGGAAAAGTACTTGTGCATCTAAAAGTTTAGCTACCATATAGACCATTTTCCACCAACTAAATCTGGGGATATCTATTATTCTAAACTTAAACTACAATGTACAGTACACACGACGACAATTTAATGATTCAATCGAATAACAATATTACAAGATTTGTTGCATTATTTCTTTGTGTTTAGATATAAATATGGAATGTTAACAAAGATCTACCTACATGTAAAACCAGCGCGTGATGCATTATTAAAAAGTAAATTAATTAGTGAAACACATATTCATTGACTATATTCCATGAGAGGACTTGTGATGCAATATTAATAGGGTACGGAATGCATATAATAAAACTGTCTACTCGTAATGTATGATGTATTGCGGGCAATAGATTAAAACACATTTGAGCGGTATGTAAACACTTAATTATTCTGAAATTCTCTTTCCCTTCTTCCAGACTCGAGGAAGTGTCCCACTTCCATGTACATTTAAAAAAAGCCTAAAACGAGCGAACAATATATTTATCCAAGTTTGATGAGATCAGTTGGAAATTCTTCGCCAAGTCATTATCTTCTTATTTTGTCACGGACATAATATAAAGCCAGAGTTTTCCCGACCTTGTCAGATCGGGTTCAAACCTCATATAATCGGAGACTCATTCGGAGATCGTAATCACTTAAAAAGCTAATATGTCGAAACTTATTGATAATCTTTGGCAGTACTTATGAATCAGATCGATAACATAATATATATTTGAGTTCAAAGATTTCTAAGACAGTGCAAAAATGACAATGAGTATCGTTTCTATTTACAGAAACCTTGTGTCAATGATTGCTAGGTAAATAGCTCTTGAAGACATTGTTGGATGTCTTGGAAGAATACGAGTTCAAAATAAAAGATACGAAATGCCCAAAGTACGAGTTATGGCACATGTTCTGAGATTGACAATGTAAAAGGGAGACTTCTTGAACAAAAGTATAGGATCTCCGCTTCAGCTTCTGAGAGTAATTGTAGAATATGTAGAAAATTGAGTATGGTCGATAAGCTTTTATTGATCGTCTTCTTCACTCTCCGCATGTCCATACATATCTGCTAATTTCGAGAATCGAGGACCCCATCTAAAATGTCACGTAAAAATAGGTATTTATAGTTTAAATTTTCGATTCACATACTTTATTTTAAGAGTTTATTTAGGTTTAGTTTAGGTTCCATAAAATTTTAATCTGCTTGTTTATCATTGCATTTTTTTACACTTACCCGTTGAGGTAGTCAAAATCTTGCTCTTGGTCGTCAGTGCCTAAAAATATATCGTTTATATGTATTAAAACCTTAAATGATTCGAATTTAGCCAATTACAAAATATATTTGGTAACACGAAGTTACCTAAGCATGCAAAAATAAACAAGTTAACAAGCTTTAAATGGAAATTGAGAGGTATACCATTGCAGCCCTCGAAATCTGACAAGTTTGCTGAAAATAGATAGATACAATCCATTTTCAGTTATAAGAATACACTAACTAAATAGTTTTTTTAATTGCATAACGGTTGAATGGAATTATCGCGAAATTGAAGACAATTTCATAGTTTGCTTAGGAAATGTAGAGTGATAAAATTAGTATGCAATGGCAAATTGTGGGATTTTTTATTTTAAAATGCTCACCGGAAGCAAGGGAAGATAAAGATCCGGCTGTGCTTCCACCTCCTTCATAAGCGTAATTTCTTAAGTCATCAAACGGTGGAGCACTTGGATCGTGGTCTGCTCGCCGCTTGTGGTCGTCGATAAAAACTCCAACGTTAGGTTCTCCACCAGCCATCATCTGGGGTTCTGGCATTTTCATCATGTCTATTAAAGGTTTCAACGATTAATATTCGACACTGTAATTGTAGCCTGTAGGGCCTCAAGATTAACACAGGTCTATATGTATGTATATAATTTAAGCATACATGGCATTTTTGGCATCATCATTTCATGACCAGGAGCTCCAACTGGGATTTGAAGAGGCGTGATATCAAAAGCTGTCATGTCATCTTCGCCACCACCCTCATCATCATAGTTAATAATATTTTCCCGAACGTCGTCATCCGGTCCAGGGTATTTGATTTGCGACTCACGGCGACGGTTGTACACGACGAAGACAAGGACTAAAACTGTATATTGATAGCAAGGTATTAATTTGGCTTCTATAACTATGATTCGATTCACACTCAATGTTGGTATCTAATCGTCAAATAATCAACCTTGGTGAATCAGTAAATTTATCTTCGATTCACGATCTAACACAGAACATTTTAATTTAGGTCGTTGGAATCGGACCGGACATGCATATTATTTCAAGCCGTGCGTAGAAAAAAATCCTTGTAGAAGTTTAGACAAACCCAATCGAGATGATATGAATACAGACGATATCAACTTACTCAAAAGAACGAAAATGCAAACAAGAAGTGCAATGATGAAATCAGTTGAAGCAGTAATGATCCCAGAGGGAAGGACCTCAAGTTCACAATACTGACCCGAGTAGTCCCTGTGGCAAACACAAGTGAACATTCGTTCATCCTCGTGATTTACACAGGTTCCGAAATTGATACATGGTCGCTGTTCCACACATTCATTTATATCATGACAATCTGAGCCAGAGATTCGAGATCCGTTTGGACATCTGTTTAAGTAACGTCGAACCCCAAGGGGTAAAAAATGGAAATCAATGAGCATGCTAAATGTAACTTAAAACTTCGTATCTTTGAAATAAAAATGAGTCCGTTGATAGGAAGTTGTTATTAAACGTTAATAATAAACAACGCCTAATGTACATTAAGCTGATAGTAAAAAAAAAAAAAGACAGGCAACAACGATAAAGCTCCAAAACACAGCAATACTAATGAGGAGTAGAGACAATCAAGCTTGCAATGTTACTATGAATATAAAGCACAACATCAATATCAATACATTTACCCTGCTGGATGAGGATTTAACGATTAGACACTAAAAATAGATTTAAACGGTCATCGTAGGTTCTTAACAATTTGACATTGATATGGGTGCACAATAAGTGCACACAGTCGCAACCAAATTGCTCCGACCATTTCAAACGATCCTTCATTGCCAACTTACTAAGAATGATGAGTAGACAAACTAGAATGGCAGCAAGAGCACCCATACTGAGCTATAATATCATAAAATTAATATACGTTAGCGTTAATACAAATGTAACTGTATACTGATAAGTAAATTATAACTTAAATATCATTACTGTGAGTATTTGGCCCTCTTGATACAGCTCACAGTTTTGACCCCAGTATCCTAATTTAATAATTATCCATCAATATTAGTACAAAATAAAAATTATGAGTTCAAACCATGTAAATTATAATAACATTTAATTCTTACCTGGTGGGCATTCACAGTAGTATCGGTTCGGAACTTCTCGATTCGAACACACTCCACCACTTCAAATTTCAAATAACCGTTAAGCTTTATCACGATGATTGGAATTCATAACAATTTAACAAATATTAAAAATGAATCCTTACTTGAGACAAGGGCTGTCAATACATTCGTTCTTATCCTCGCATCGTTTTTCATCCGGGCTCATTTCCATCCCTTCCCCACAACTTAAGCACATAAATTCCCAAAAGTTAGTCATTACGTTCGGTTTGTTAATTTAATCTACGTTTTCTACTGCTTTTCTACGCTTATTTGAGGATTGGCAAATACAATGTATATAGTATTTAACTACTTGAATAAATATTCCACCGCACAATACGACTACAAAATACTGCGAGTTAAAGAGAGAAGAGTTATATTTACGAAAGTCGAAGTGTAAAAGTAAATTATCAACGGAACATCATTTAAAAGTATGTTGCCTTTTGACATTGGAACTTTTGAAAAATAAAGGGCAATTATACTTACGCGCACTCATACTCGTTCCATAAGTCCACACATTCAAATGGCGGAGGACAAATTACGTTGGCACAAGGTTTATTGGATGGACAATTTGGAGAAAGGTTCCTCCAGTTCGTTGCCTGACCCCACTGGGTACCATTCAGAGCTGTTGGCAAGGGTAGATGCTTGCCTTCTAATCTAATATCATCGATGCATCCTGGAATTTTTTATTTTTATATTAGCGTCTTTAACTCATGAACTCATCATGTGTCTTCGTTTATGCCTATAATAATTTTTATAAACCAGTTAACCTTTTTGATAGTCAGCGTAAACTTCAAACGAACGATGTCCCGTATATTCCGCCTTTCCACCAGCGTAAACCCCTTCTTGTTTATCCACCATCATCCACTGATGACCGTCGTACATAAATGTTTCATTGTATTTACGTCCTTCACCTCCATCAATTTCCAGAATGGCAACAGACCCATATCGCGTCACTTTTGTAGTATGCCACTGACCATCGTCGACAGGAACGAATGACAGCCATAAGCTCTGTTCTTCCGTTTTCAGACTGTTAAGATTATATCGGAACCGCAATCTACTGTCTTTGATCTGTGAGAGAACAGTTGACATTAGATACTCCGTGTTTGTGGTTTGAGAACATAATTACCTATATTTAATACTTACCTCAAGAATTCCATATTCCCGGTTGTGTTGATCACTGATTCGAAACAGCTCACCATGCACTTCTCTTGTTCGGAACCTGAGCTGTATTTGAGTACTAAATCGATCTGGTTCAAAAGACAACGCATATTTCACGTAGCTCTGAGATTTGAAAGTAGCTGGAACTGTGGGGGTAGTACAACCTGCATTAAATTAAAACAACGTATAGCGGTAAAATATGTAATTGTCAATTCAAAAACCATGTAATTTAAAACAACAGTCAAAGCTCATATCAATCATGACATACCAGGACCCATCCATCCGGGTTTACATTCGCAACGCGCGTCGGTGAAGGTTCCAACACAAGTCCCATGTTCGGAGCAGTGAGCAGTCAAGTCGTTTCCAAGACATGCATCCTCCACAAGTGGGCATCCAGGAGGAGCCTTATGACGCGAATGTCCGGGATTGGCCAAATCGTAAATTTTGCTGTTGTGGACAAGATTTCGAATACAGCCTTCGAATGCCTTTGTTGTCGGGATGTATTTCCATCTGTAATGATTCGCTTCCAGATGCTCAACAACCATTCCACCAACTTGAAGAGGCGTGTTTACATTGAGGAACTCGTCGAATGGGGGTATTAAACCTTCAGCTTGGCAGTATGAGCTATCGAAAACTGTCGGACTGCCGTCATCAGCTTCAAGAACTCTGGCAGACTTGCAGAAGTCGACTACCATCCGGACGTTCTGAACAAAACGAAATCGGTTTTAGATCTTTGCATTTATACGATATATAATTTATAATCTAATTTAAAAAATGTAAATTATATATTACCTCCGAGTCCCAAAATATATCAATTCGGTGCCACTCCCCATTGGATAGAGATCCATTTGTTTTAACTCTCAGCTCTAATGTTCCAGAGCCAAAATCGATTAAAAGTCGAGGCTCTCCTTTATCAAGCTCTAATGAAACGAAGTCATGTAAAATGATTTCATCCGGCTCTGGTTCCACCATGGGACCGTTGTAGAATAATAGCCCGTCTTCTTTCTTTGTTATAAATTCAATGCTCATATGGGACTCCTCGCACATTTCTAATGGTGGATACCATGCCCAGTCATTAGCCCTGAAGGATCTGCTAGTGATCTGGCATCTTGGACCGTCACGACCAGGAGGGCAGTGACAGCTAAAATTTAATTTAGAGGTTAGTTCAGCACAAGCACTGTCATTTGATGGTCGATTATATAAATGTATAAGATGTGCTTATATGTATGTATCTACTTACAATGGTCCAGATTTTGTTTCAATACATCGACCTCCATTATAGCACTCGTATCTTCGACACGATTCTTTATCCTTGTCGGTAAAGTTTCTTGCTCCACACATGCATTCTGCCAAAGTCTCGATTCGAACTCCGACCAGCGCTGTCTTGTTAGCATTCACAGTATATGGAAGAGGGCTAATATCGATAGTATTGGTACAAGATCCTTCACAAACTTTGTTTTCATACAGACATTCATCAATGTTGACCATTGTAATGTTGATTCCGACCTCTTTTTCAATCTGGAGAATTAATGTAAAATGACATAAAATGATGGTTTCATTCTAGAGAATTACGTTGTCAAAATTCCGTACCTCTTCTCTGTGTAGCAGGACAATTCCATTGAGCCTAACCGATTTGTAATACGGAGATCCGAATGCAGAGAAACGTACATCCGTTATTGGTGGCCTTCTTTGTTTTAGCATAACACTGAAAACATCTACTTTAGACTCATCGGTGTTTAGGATTTGAGCCAACTTTTCCTTGAACTTCTCGGCTTTACTCTTGACCACTGACTGAGTCTGAAACGGTAGATTATTTTTAGCATGAAAAATTTGTTTAGCCACAAACTAAGCCAACAAGATAAGATATAGTCAACTCTTTAAAATGTTTCACATTACCCTGTAATCCCATATTCTAATGAAATCTTCATCGGTAATTCCATAAATACGAACAGATCCATGATTAGCTACCGCTTCGTAAGGCAAGTCTTTAACCACCACTGTAACGTTTGCAGCAATTCCCAATTGAGTATGAATACGGTCGTATACATTGAATTCTAACTCATATTTATAAGGTCTCGTGTCTTGTTTCATTGTTATTATTCCAGTTTCTTCGTCTAACAAAAATTTTGAATGTGGAGAATCTCGATCTTTCCAGAAAAATTTCTTATCGGGAAGATCCCAGTCATCCAAGTCATATACGTATACTCTGCCGATTTCTGTATCTGGATTCATTCCCTAATTCCAAAAGTAATCTCTTATAGTCATTTTTATGTCAAATGATCAATCTCGGAATACATTTAGCCTCAAATTCAATAAAGAATAAATCTAGATAATAATAAAAACCTGGATATTATACCTGGTAGTTGTAAACGAATATTTCTTTCGAGCCCGGTTGCATTTTATGGTCCTGTAAGTGCGCATCAATATTCAGATGTGATTATCAACAACATATAAATTCCAAATTTACAATATACCGAATTTTATCAGACTTACGTTAGTGTCGCCTATAATCACGGTAAGAGTACTCGTGCCAGACATTGCAGGATTACCCGAGTCTTTAATCACAATAGGGACTAAGAACTCCTTTCTTTGTTCTCGATCAAACATTCGAAGGGAGGATACTATCGCCATACCATCACCATTTGCACCCTCTGAAGTCATTAAGGAAACATAAGGCTTATAGATCGACATCAATAGACTTATTATCTGAGAATGAAATTCATTGAGAATTTTTACATACTTGGATCGTGTTCAACTTTGAAGGAAGCCTTGATCTCATCCGCTGCATTTGGATCCATTCTGAAAGTGAATGGAGGCCCATTTCCTTTTGACCGATCATCATCATCTGTAGCCAACACTTCCACCACTTTTCGAGGAGGCGTGTGTTCTGGGAGTACGGGCCTGTAGTCTTTTAGGAATTGTGGAGCACTACCAAGAAATTTTAAAATTTAGCCCAAACGAACAATAATAATTTAGATGGGAAATGGCAATGAAGTTAGCTTTACTTGTCATTAATATCTTGCACTATCACTGTCAGTGTGGCAGTAGCTGTTTTAGACGGAGTACCATCATCAATGGCAAGGATTTTAACCTATGATCAAACAAATTTGGAATTACGCTTTAGTTTCATCCCTTAAGCCAAAACGTCTGCATTCATCTACACGCTTTTTAGACTTGCCTGATGTCTGGGCGTGTCTTCTCTGTCCAACGTTCGTTGAATTGTAACCGTTCCATCTTGACTAATTTGAAACTGCCTCTTTTTGTCACTGGACCGATCGATTTTGAAGGACACTTTACTCTTACCTCCCTGATCGGGATCTGTAGCCTTGAAAGTTTCCAGACTCTTCCCAACTTCCGAATTTTCAAATACGGAGACTTCAATGTTAGGCTTCTCAAAGATTGGTCTAAGAACGAGCAAGTTCCGTAATTACAATTGAATTCCAGAACATAATATATCATGTCAAGCACTCAAAAATTAATTGATCATACTTATTGTCATTAATGTCCCTCAGAGCGACTCTGACCCAGGCATACGCCACATGATATTTATCATTGTCATTGTCGTCTCCTTTATCGTTCACTTGAATGCGGAAATGAAACCCTTGACTCTGCTGAGGATCCTCGTAGTCCAAAGGTTGAACGATCTTAAGTGATCCCGTCCCATCGTTATTCCTCACCATAGTAAACTTATCCGCACCATATCCGCTGTTCTCCAGAACCTAAATCCAATAACCCGGGTAAGTGAAATACAAGCCACTTTCGTAGATTTATGTAGGCGAACGAGCACTTGGATAGAGAAAAAGGTCGACTCCGATAAAAAGAGATTGAGACAAACCTTATAATGAAATTTATTTGTTTCATCTTCGTCATGGACCGTAACAGTGAGGATTGGAGTATCAGGTAATGAAGACCTAGAAAAAATGATCAGGGAATTCATTCAAGTATTTCTCGTCGTGCTTTTAAACGTATGTTCCCATATGGGAGATTTGAAATGAAATTATTAGTACCCTTCTGTCTCATCAACTTCTGTAAACCATTCGTCCTTTGTGAAATGGGGCGGCTGTAAATCAAGAAAATTAATTTAATACATTAATTTCTAGTGTTTCTACATTATTACTATTATCTTGGTTCAGTTTTATTGTCTTTGTGTACCATATCGTTTATATCTTTCACTCGTATAGACGCCGTCCCCGTTCCTACAAGATCAGAAAGAAAGAACACATTTTAGGCTGTTCGACTTTAAGTGGGACTTAACGAATAACAGTAGATTGAATCTGTTCGTCAAAGGGTTTCTTAGAAGGTACGTAATATAATAAAAAAAATATATAGATATCGGACATGCCTTTTAACCCCCCTCCATCCATTGCAACGACTTGTATAGAATAGTCCGGGGTCTTTTCTCTGTCCAAACAACAAACAGCCGTCTTGATTACTCCAGTATCTGGCTCGATTTCAAAAATAGGACGGTTCTGCTCCTCATCAATCACATTCTTTTCAATCGAGTAGGTCAACTTCGCATTGGTTCCTTCATTAGGGTCGTCATAGTCGACTGCCGTCATTGTCATTACGACCATTCCTATAAAGGGTAATGGAATGGTGTGTTAATTGCACATTATTTTGACTACAAAGATAATATACAACAACATTTCATCCTCATGGAAGTACTGACCTGAAGTCCCATTTTCTGTCACATTTCCAAAGTAGATGCCGAGAGGAAATATTGGGCTGAAATGTAATGAACGCAAAAGTTTTAGTGCACTACTCTTTCGAAACTAGCGAATAATTTGGTAGAATATTCAACCTATTGTCATTGATGTCTTTCAAATTGACTTGGACATCGCTGTACCCTACAAGACCTTCTCCGCCTTCATCTTGAGCAAAAACTGTAAACCTCCCTGCAAAATAAATGGATCAACAACATTTAACAATTGAATCACCGATTTTTTTTAATCTTAGCCAACAATTATACTGTTTTTAGGCTTTTCTTAGTATTTTTTTTGTATCAAAGCTACGCGGAGATTTAGACTTCGACACGTAATAGTTTCAACGTTGGAAAGGACTTAGAAGATGTTTGTAAATAAATCTTACATTGAGCACGACCGTTTGGCTGGTCCCGATCCAAAGGCTGTAAAATACATCCAAAAATGAAAATTAGAGAATAAATGGAATGAATCTTCAGTATTACAATTTAATGAATCACGACCATGAGACACCACTTGATCACATAATGAATGTTAACGGCAAATTCTATATATTAAACTTGGTATTAACAATTTCAAAAAATTTCTGATATTTCTAAATTACTATCCTAAACGAGAGTGTATATAGATTTATAGATATGTTAAAAATCACAAGGAAGTAGTAATTTCTTAAAGACACAATAAAGATAAAATATATTTTTTATATAACAAAAACTAATCCAGAGAATTTGACCCATGCACTCGTTTATTTCTTTCCTGATATGACAGTTTCATTGATTGCCCATAAAACCAAAGAAATATGAGATGACACACATACCTTTAGGACATAAATTTCTCCCGTCGTACGATTGATGTCAAATTTGCTATTAGCCGTATTATCTGCATCAATTCCTTGACCAGTCAGGAAGTAAACTATGTTTTGGGGCCTATCTCGATCTCCATCAGTAGCCGTGACCTATGACATTACCATTTTCACAAGAAACATTTAGTTTTGAACATTTAGTAGAGCCGGAGAAAGCTTTTTTGAGAGGAAGCGAATGGCACTCAACCAAATCGTTCATGGCAAGCGTTTCAGCTTTAGAAACATTTCTAGGCTTTCATCAGCTTAAGAGCTTTCGCCAATCACGCCTTAATCGAATAGCAAGCCGAAAAATTATTATAGCAATGGTAAATCAAAGCATTTCAGTTTTATATGCACTGTAAAAGTATCCGTACATGTTGCAAACGGAAGCGAAAAAAAATCAAACAAAACCAGAACTACCTGTGTCAGTTTAAGAGGTAAATTTCCGGAATACTCTTCAAGAATTTCAGAAGTGTACATCGATTGGGAAAAAACAGGTGGAAGGTCATTTTTATCAAGCACGCGAATGACAACTGAGGTCTCATTCTCATTCAAACTGTCCGAGGCAACCAAGGTCAAATCATACTGAAAATATAGTGCAAATAAAAACACAAACAAAATAATAAAATAAGCATCAAAACGTGCAATGGGGAAAGTCAACTAAACTTAAATCAGGATTCAGTCGCGTGCCGTATTAATTAGATTGCCAAAACGGCTTAAAAATAAGATTTTCCGGAGTTTTCAAAATTCCATTAATAATCGTATTACATCTATCTAATCAATAATACACATTTTTAAACTATAATTATGGTTTCTATATGCCAAAAATTTTACTGAATCTGATAGAAACAGTAATTTAACAATGTCTCCGATTGAATTATTTGCAAACTTTATCCTTCTTTTAGCAATTTAGTTCCAAAGACTCATCTAAATTGAAATGGGAACGAAGGATCTCACATTTGATGAAATCTTTAATAGTAGATGTAAAAATCATATATACATTTGGTCATTATATAAGACACGGGGTTAGTGACCAATGAACTACAAAAACGAGTGAAAGCGAACATGCATCTGCGGTTGTGGTATTGGCCCATTTATCCATCGGATGGACACATCATTCGTGTCGTTCGTTTCTTCCGTCGTCTGTAAAGGCTCTCTAATACTTGCCCCCGTACGTTGGCGCAGAAAAACATCTATCTATCCGGGAATGAAATACCGAAAGTGTCGAAACTATCCAGCGGTTCTCCTATCTTTTCAGATTTTACGAGACAACGGGACACATAAAACGTGCCCATGTGTGTCTACTATTTTGTACTTTTTCGTCCGAGGAAACCTCAGGTTTTTTCCGAACAAAACCAAGGCGGGTGCGGGTACGGAAAGTGAGACAGATAATAATAGATAGGAGGATAGGCCCGTTTTAGAAAAATCTACGAGGCCAAGTCCAATGTCCAAGTCATTCTCATCAACATCACCATTTGCCATGACCATTCATATCATCTACTTCAAATATCTGTACTTGTACACTTCACCATCGCATCGTGCGGCATCAACTACAATTCAGAGTCCAGTGGTGTAGTCCCTTATCCTTTCCTATATTTTTCTATTTGCCGTTGACTTCTATTTTCTATACATACGTTATAAATAAGTAGGATGGTTCAAAGTTTTGGTTGCGCCTTAGCTGAAGCGCGTTATAATAACCCAGGGAGTGAAATGTCTTATCCTTTAGGAAATTGCACACTTCGAACTACCTCATCCTCCTTTCTCTACAGGCTAAAAAGCTTGTCCTTCCCTTCCCATCTTATTTTCATCTTTAGTGATCAGTTTAACCGCTACTGAGTACCTCATTTCACCAGGAATGAGTCTTGTTAAGGGCCACATTAAGCCCGCCTCAACTTTCGACATTACCATATCCTAATGTATAAGAGAGGGATATGACGAAGACGGGATCTTTTCGAACTTATTTCCTATAATAATGATAGCAGATCATGAGGAATGCCATTAAAAAATCTTCTATTCCTTCAGATAGTTTGGGCTCGATTCTCGGTGAAAGGAGAAAGCCGGAGGGGACGAAGGGGCGATTGCTTCCTCACAAAATTATGGATGTCCATGAAATGAAATATTCTCAAATATGCCTCAATCCTCACCGTTTAAGTTTAGAGGTTTTGGGTTATCCTGAATTTTAATCATATGGACAGGAAGGTTAAATCGTAAATTATTTTTCAATTTAAAAATCGACAGTTTTTTTAGTTTAGGGCATTGCCCGGGGCAATGGGGGTTTTGATGGTAAACGCTGTTATCATTAGCTTCAGTTCTTTGCTTAGTTTAACTACTTCAGTCTCAAAAAGGAAAGGGGAGTCCGAAATAAAAATATAATAAACATGACAGAGGCAGCAAGAATCCTGGGAATTCTCTGTGGTCTGTTTTAATTTCTCTTTTTTTAGTTCATAGTTTGTGGAATTGTTTGGAATTTGGAGACTTCTAGTGTTTTCTTACATTCTCAAGCCCTTCTTCGCCTAGTATTAATTTACACATAAAGTCAGGGCAAATAAAGTCACAAAGTACGTATTTCACCAAGCAGACTAATCCTCCTTGGCAGGAAAATGGGATTCTGAATGAACCCTTTGTCGTTCCTTTCAAAACCACGTACCATTTATTTGGGGAAAGTTATCTAACTCTAACTAAAAGCGTATTCTTTTGGATGGGGTTCATATTAGTCCTAATTTGAATAGTCTCAAAATTAGTCCATATAGTTCAAGTCAAAACATCGCGTAGGCATAGAATCCATGCACATAAATTATATATTATAATACCAACGGATTATATTGTTACAAGGAAGGACGATTTAAGAAAAATATGCAGCTTTCCCCGTTTGTTAAATTAGGCAGAAAGGATCCCGGTTTATAAATATGCCTATAAAAATCCATTAAATCCCAACGGATTGGGATGAAAAATATTTGTAGCACAATAGACCACAGAAGACCACGAGGTCGGTATTCATTGTGTCAGCCCACCGTGGAGCCGTTCGCTACAAAGAACTGTACGGTATCTTACCAACCGCGCAGCACATGTTTATTATTCCAGAACATGATGTTTTAGTACCACTTCAAATGTATCTCATGTGTATTTTATTTCATCCCCTTCAACTATATCTCCACTACCATTATAATGGAAACCAGTTAGCAATAACGGTAACAAGGAACCGAAATCGTGAGCGTCTTTTGATACCACAAGAAAAGAAAGGCTCCACAAACTAAAAAAAACTCTGTTTAGGCTACCAATATAGTAGAATAGTAGAGGGAAAACATCCTCAAGACAAGATTACCATGTGAATAAATAGGAGGAATTTGCCATGGAAGAAGTCACTTGAAAATAAAAAGTTACTTCCGTCCTTAGAAAGGACCCATTCAAAATCTGAGTTAGGAGAATCGTTATTCCCATTTAGGACTATGAAGATGTCCGCTCAAGAAATTGCGAGAACCTATAACCCACACCAGCCCAAAACAAGTGCCGAACTAAAACGCATACCTAACTTCTAGATAAGCATTCTATAATTTCTAAATATAGGATTTTATTTGCTGTAAAATGTTTACAAGTAGAAATCAAACCTTGAGCCAGGACCAACAATACAAACAATACATACAAGCAAAGAACCACCATCTTTAGAAACTCCAATCACTCTTGTTTTATCGTAAACAAGATCCCAGTATTTGTAGATAAACAGAAACAGCATCAAGGCTATAAATGTGAATGACACTTTACGGTCTGTCAATATACAGGCCTCTTCACCACGACATACTACGACTTGCAATAAGTATCCTAAAAAGTGCTGGAGGGATGACGAGGACAGGGTAGAAGAGAACATAAAAAGCATGGCCACAGAACCGAAGCAAAACATAACCCAATTTGTTTTCAAAGGAAGCCAACACTTAAGAAGAGAAAGCTGTAGACGTTGCAAGGCTTGAAAGAGAGGAGGAAAATAGAAAGTGAAAGTAACCTGAAGAACTCGCTTAGGAAGATTTCGATCGTCCTCTTCAGTGATCTGAGTTTCATATGTAGGTCGATCGAACACCGGAGGGTTATCTGTTATTGAAAAGCTACTTAGTTTATCCCTTCTTCGCTCATGACTTTTATCATTTATTTAAATAAGCTACAAGAAATAGGTAATTCCTTTAAAAAAAACTAAATTTTTTCAACAAAAGAGATGCGTATTCAGAACTAATCCACTTGCCATTAACATCTCGGACTTGTATCACCACAGTCGTGTAGTTCTCATTCTTATTGTCCGAAGCGGAAAGGCGGAGCTCGTACTGTTGAAGTTGTAATTTGTAATTGTCAGTGTTGATTTGCGTTAAGGAGATTTTGAGCATAGACGGAGCAGCAGAAATGAATGAAAGGACATATATTTCAGTTAAGGTACATAGTTAACCACATCTGCATTACGATTGGAAGTAATGGTTCCAATTATACGCGTCGTAAATGTCCAATTCCTGATATTTTTTATGGGATAATTTGTCCGTTTGCAAGTCTCAGGTTCGAAATTCGAGTGGAAACTAGTCGACTAGACGCATGTATACTGGATACATTTTAGATGCAAAAGACATGATCATTTCTTATTTTAACTTTCCGAACTTTCGTCCGTCCGCCGAGCGTTGAGAATCATTTGCTTAATATTAGTTTAATGGTTAAGTGAAATTGAAATTAGAAAACTTTCCGACTTTGGATCAAACTCAATTTTGGTCATTGAACACAGTTCCGCACATTTCTTCTTTTTAACTTCTCGAGAAGAAGTCGGAACTGAAGGAAGGGTAAAGTACTCGCTATGAAAAGTCTTCTGAACCCTGATATAATTTTATTGGTGAAAGTAGTGAAAGGATTTGTAAGATAAAAATATAGAGAGACATACCCGTTTCCTCGTCTCGTAATCCAAGGGACCGGCGACGTAGATAGCGCCTGTCATGTTTTTCACGGCAAACGCACCTCCGGTATTACCTTTTGTGATTTCGTATCGAATCCTTGAAGCTGGAATAAAAAATAAATGTATGTCAGGAACGTGAGATAAATCGAATTCCACATTTTTAGATGTCGTTCCGTATTAACGAACTTCTTTTTGTGTTTGTGCATATGGTACAACTAGTTTTTGAGCGTATAATATTAAAAATGTTTCGATACAATTCAGATCATATGAGGGTGTGTGGTTCGGGACGATAAACATTTCTGCACTTTGAATAATACATGGAAAGTCAGACGGTTGTCGAATGTTTTTTATGCAATGTCACTGTCTCAGTTCATGCTTGTGAAGCTTTATCTCATCAAGTGATAGCATTCCAACATCATTATATCGAGGAAAATGTCGTTGTTGCAAAAAAGATATTCTTATGGAAATGGATATGTACTGGAAATTTGTTTTGTTTTAATTTTACATGACGATATTTGACATATTAGTAGTATATTTTTTGATACTTTCACTAATGATTACTATTCATTTTGTAATGTAAAGTATCATTAAATCTTATGTTACATTTTGGAATAATATAATTTAGCAACATCGTAGGCTTCGCTAATAGTTTACATCATGATGATCATATCATATCCCATTCCAAGCCAAGCCAAACTTGTGCAAAAACTCGGAGCTGACATGAAAGGATATTATTCGTATACTGTTTGATAGGAATTCAATAGTTTTCGTAAAAGACACGATGGAATTATTCCTTGATAGTTTGCGTTGTATACAATATGCACTTCAAATTACTAAAATAAACCAGATGCTCGGCAAAAAATAGGGATGGATTGAATACAAGGAAATTGAGCACGGTTTATGTGTTTAACATAAAGAGAAAGTCGTAATTTATTTTTTAAAACATATCGCTTGCATCTTTCTGAAAATTGTGTGGTAAGATTGTTTGTGCCCACTACAGCGGATTCAGATTTCCAATTAAAAACGTTGTTTATCGTCTGAACTTTAAGCATCAACGACAGGTTTACTACCTAGTGCAGGAGTAAGGTCTACATATTATGCAAGTCTTCCATGTGAGAAACCCGTTAACATTTTTACATGTACTTAGAACTCACATATAAATCAACAAACGGTTGGAGAGTATGGAAAGAAAGTTACTTTTAGCAGAAACCAACATGGGAATTAAATCTTGGAGAGGAATTATGTCCCACAAGCTTTGAATACACTATACATATATATACAAGTGCATATATGCACAAGAGTTTATTGTAATCGGGTAATTCGTTGAGGTTTCATACGCTAGAAATATTTTTTGAATTAACTTCGCATGCATTCAAAACGAAATTCGGCTTAGGTCCAAATCAGCTTATGTGTCGTAGTAACGACAGACTTTAGAAATAATTCTTGAAATCTTTCATTTGCAGTGAAAAGGTCAACAAAAATCTAGACATGATTCTAAGAACAATATACAACATAAGTATATTCTTTTAAAATATTGGATTTTATTGGAGTTTCTTATGAGAAAGAAAAAAAAGACCCGACTAAATATTATTTATCAACCCAGCTACTTCGACATAAGGAAGGGGAAAGGTCCAAAATTCGGAAATAAGCTTCCGACAGAACAAAGAACCCTACATAGAATCTTATAATTTACAACTCCTATCTCCCAACTAAATTCAACTAAAAAGGCGAGTATATATAAATGTTGTTTCATCCCCTCTTTCCTCGTATTCTGCTGCCCTACGTACGAATAAGTGGGAAAGAGAAAGCCAGAGCAGTCGTGCAAGTCAGTTTGCAAAGCCTCTCCGAGCTTATTCCTAATAAATCCTTGAGAAAAAACGGGTAAATTATGGGGACAATAATCGAGTCAAAGAGAGAGAAAAAGAAAAAGCCCTTGTGCCTTGTAGTAATTTTGGTTAAACCTCTTATGCACAGAATGATAATAAACCGGATACGGGACGAGTTAATTCCACCAACTTCTCCGACTCAAATTCTTTAACTTTGGAGAAGAACTTCAATTGCGTAATGATTATTGTAAAAAAAATTATGATGACAATGATGAGCATATAAAACAAAATTTCAGCCCGACTTTGTAAAACTTTTCTCGGGCCCTTTCACATTTATTTTTTTTTGCAGTGGTGGTGCAACGGAGTGTCATTGATATTCAGAGTGGAAATTCCATTTTCTCCATTGCCAAAATGCAATTACGTGACTCTATCTCGTCGTCGTTCCGAGTCCATTTCCACAGAAGAGAAGGAATCCCACCTTGTCAGAAGGACTGAATTTGAACTTGTAGGAGAATCAGGAGAATATGTACATAAAAAAGGAGTAGCTCGGCCTAAAACACTCAATGAACCACGCTGAGGGCCTTTTCAGTTTTCAATCCCATTACTCTAACTTGACAATTACACAATTCTCAAAGTAACCGAACCTCTTGTGAGGAAAGTGAAAAGGAGACAATTGTCTAATTCAGAGACATGAGAAATGGCTTATAGGTTCTAATAGTTTGGGAAGCTTGAAATGACAGCTTTGTTTATGGCACAGCACTGCCAGTTCCAGTCACTTTCTTTTCCTTAACTCAATAGGGGAAGTGAGACTTTGGGTTCCGGCTGTGAAAATAAGCTTACTTCTGTCAGTTAAAATAGGATAGCAGATCCGATTATTAAGATGAAAAGAGAGTTGAATTTGGCCAATATTTTTTATTATTTTAAATTTATTTCTGAATGGAATTCTCTTGTTTGGAGTCTAAATTCATTTCCGCTCTATTATTAGTTATCGTAAAGAGAATATTTATGTTAGGAAAGTGAATGATATGTATATGACGCTACAGAGAATAAGTGGTTGAATTAAAACTATTAAGAGATGTGGTCACAAAAACATCTATCATAAATTATAATGGATAATTTAGCGTCTTATTAATCTTGGGCCCTACTGGGTTACAATCTACGTTAGTCAAAATGTAGATTTACTGGGTAATTTGGATCGGAATGGGGTTTTATATAGATGTCGATCCTTTTAAAGGGAATATGAATAACGGATTCAGATCGGATGCAAAGGGAGAGATAATGCATGTTTTGGCGTTTTCTTGGCAAGAGTTCAAGCTGGATTCTGTCTGTCTGCATTTCCTGTTTAATCCTTGAGAAGTAAAACTTCTTCTGATTGCAGCAAGTATTCTAACTCAAAGAGCACTTACCAAATACGTATGAATAGAGAATACGATCTTAGAAAACATCCAAATTCCCAGACCTTTAGAAAGCGATAACTTTCATCATTAAAAAATACTTGAACAAATATTTAAAGTCCTAAAACTACGAGTAATTTTTGAACGAGCGATGAGCACGTATTCACTAGTTCATCTGATAATAATTCATGTCATATCCGAGTTTTTTATTCAGATATCAAGAAGAGAAAGAACTTTTCAGAGCATTCACCTGACACAGGAATAGTTCCGTGAATTCGAGTTTAGAAGTCAGAAGTAGTAATTAATACAAACTTCGTCATTTTTTATTTGAGTTATTATACCTTTTATAAGGAACAGTTTAGCCGATTCTTTAAATACATACTTAGTGGTTTTAGTACGCTTTCGGTCCATAGGGCTATGGCATGGATTGTCTAAGATATATGTCAAAAAGACCATTAATCATCAGTGTCACACGTATATAGCCTAGAAGATGTTTCAACCTACAGACAATCACTGGCAAAAAATGACAATGAAATCATGCTGCTGATGGCCCGTTTTTAGAAAATAGCAGGACTCAAGTGCTCTGGAATTCAAAGCTTTGTTGAGACATTTCAGGCCAAAAACACGTAGAGGAAGGAACTATAATAAAACTCAGCTTTCTTATCTAAACGACAGGCTAACCGGTAGCCTATTACGAACTTCACAACTCCATTTCAAATCAATTCCGTGTTTTGAGGGGTTACAATTACATAGAATAAGATTTCCCTCAGGGTTCAAATCTCGACTCAATCTTCGCTAACACTAACGCTTAGAGTAACTATTATTACGTGGCTTTCAAGAGATGGGAAAGGAAGATAAACAATGTTTGTTGGAATCCTTTGATAGGTTGGCGTAATAAATATTTTGGTTTCAAGATTACATGGATCCTACGAGCTGAGAGATGAAATGATAGCACCACAACAAATTCCACCTCTGACCCGAGTCAAGTCGGATGACTAGTCCAAAGCCTTATTAAATATCCACCTCCTTTTCCCTGACCTCACGTCTTGTCTTGCAAAAGGCAGGCCCGGTTTTGAATACATTAAACCAAAGTATAAACTAGTTCTAAATATAAAGCTAGCCGATTCAAGATTTCAAGGTACAAGATACAAAACAGGATGGAAGGCAGAGTTACGTTACGTAGTTCCTTTACATCCATCGAGATTTCAGCTCGCTATAAGCGAATGCTATCTTCCTCTCGTCTCTCTTTCAAAAGTAAAGTAATTTGATATTTTAGTGTTAGGAAACGAGAGTGAACTTCCTATTCATGTCTTGAATTACAGAAGGATGAAGAGGTTATAGTCGTGTAGCTTGTAGGTGCAAAATTGTCAGCAATACTTTGCAGAAGAAGTTACAGACGAGACAAGATGAAGTTCCAACTTTCCCCATTTTGCTTGACTTGGCAAGTCAACTTTCATCAGAGTTCCAGTTCAGCAAAATTCCAACTCATTGGTTAACACGGGAGTAAATATATTAACTCCGTATATTCTTTCTGCGTAAAAGCTTCATCAACGATGTGATTTAATTTATTTCGCAATCCTGTCTTTTTTAAGATTAGGGTATATATTATGGTACTCCTCGTGTAATTGAAATTTATGTTGATGAACTTATACAATTAGCTTTCTCCGTATAATCGGATAAGCCCGAGACTCGAGATGTATCAAGATATTAAAAAGCCAGCATGGGAGTAATTAATTTTTAACGGGATTTTTCACTCAACTAAAATATGGTTTTAGTTGCTATTCTATTGATATAGTATATTTTGCTCTAAAGTCTTACCACTGCATGGCGAGCAAAGTCATTTGTTTATAGATTAGTTAATAGTGTCTTCAATTTAATTTAATTTCGTTCTCATTAAAGTTACAGAAACAAAGAATGAGACTACTTTGACAACATATATATAAAAAAAAGTTATACACCCCAACGACGGCGAAATAAATGGGGAACTGTGTCCTTTGGACTTGTTCATTCGCCTGGAGATAAAAACAGGGCCAACCCATTTAATTACCAGACTGTCCCCTTTCATTAAAGACGCTACCAGGGCAAAGAATTTCGGGATCCGATGTCTTGGGTCCTTAAAAGAAGGGACATATTCGAGTGACTCCGTCACTTGAGCCCATTTATACACTTTCATAAGTTCTCCAAGAGTTGACAGTCGTTTTGCCGTTGCCAACCCCTTTCCACTGGAGATAAGGAGGAAATACAATAGCTGTCTCAACTCCCAAATAGGAACATATGAAAGCTGCCAGCTAAGAGAAAGCAAGGAGTCTCTTAACAGTCACAATATTGCTTCCTCCAAATAATTCAAGTCCATCAAAAACTCATGTCGTGATTTTAAGCTGGATATAAAAAATCTGTAATTACTTTTTCTGATGATTTATTCCGTTCTGGGATTTTTGTGCAAAATGCACTGTTTTTGTCTGCAAGCTTAAATAAAATGAGTTCATGCTTGAAACTATTAGCTTGTAAGAAGCTTTCGCGAAAACAAAACCATTCATCCGGTCTACGACACACACGGAGGGATCAAATATGTTGATCAAATCTTGTTGCTGACAACAGCCAGCAAAAAAAAAAGAAAGTTGAAGCCTGTTGGAGCAAAAACAAAGGAAAATGGGGGAAATGGAAGTAATGTCGATCGGGGAGAATATAAGTGCAAAAGCAATAGCGGAGGCAACTAGTGTGCATATGTCGAACAGTCACTGCACTAGTGACTGGAGTCCCGAATTTTTCGGATATTCTGACTAGGTGTGTGTACTATAATTCACCACTCACTTCTTTACCCCTGTCAATTTCGTCTGAATATTGTCCATCTACTTTTATCCTGCTTTCACCAAACCCAACTCACCATTTGGTGAGTCGATTTGAATCGACCCCAAAATTCATTAAAACTGAACGTCTGTATTACACTGATACCAGATAAAAGACCTATCAGTGAATCGAGGAATCCGTATGACTACAATAGGGAACTATGTACTCAACTTGAAAGCCTAAAAATTTCTCCTTGATTAAAATATGACCATTACCGACTAGAGAATAATGCATGCAATTTAATTTGGTCAATTTTTATTAATTTTGACAATAAATAGCATAAATGTGCATATTCAAAATCTGCATAATTCAAAATTATATATGTACATATTTTTAGTTTTTATAAATATTGGACTCAGAACTCAGGATCTAACAAGATAAGCATTGATTAAATTTTATATGGGATAAGCGAGCAAGTCATTTTTATTTTTGCTGTCAACATAAGCTGGTCGATGTTATTGAAAATCAAGTCCCGAGGCAGAATCCATGTTTTAGAGTTTTCCTCCCTCTCCTGCTTTCCATAAATTGAAATTTTAGAATAAAGGCAGAGAATAAGAATAAAATCCTTTCCTTAAACAGAAAAGTGATAGATTTTTCGTAAAAATGTGAAAAAATACTTCTCACAAAAGAAGTCTCATATTTTAATAATAATAAAGTGTTGGATGAATATTCAGTCGAAGGCAAGATGAGGGACATCGGATGATGAGCTGACATTACTCTCCCTATTCTTCGTCTTCCTTTCTTTTTATTCTGAATTCTGAGGGACTCATGAGCTTTTGTTGTATAGATAATTTGCACGAACATCCCTTCCCGTTCTTCTTGACGGGAACAAATTGAGCAACCGCAGATATTCGGCTCAAAATGAAATGCCTGCCTTGGCATCTTCCACAAAAGGAAAAGTATTTCCGATTTTGAGACCCGACTTGGCTTTACGATCTTTGTTCTTTCTTAACAAAAAAACAAGAGATATACTCGTATTCAATGAGAAATAGAAACCCTGAACCATTCTGAGCAGATGGCTTGGATTCGAAATATTAATAAATATTTCAAACTTCAACTCAATCTACTAACGGAACAGAGGCGTCAATAATACGGAAGCTTTTGTTTATAGTTATAAAAGTAATTATTGGATTGCATGCAAAGTACGTTTTCATAAAATCCCTACTTCCCAGACCTCGAAGGAAATGTGAACAAAAGCTGGGAGTTTCAAGATCTTGTTCAGAGTTTCTTTTTCAAAATCGCCTGGTTGGGTTTGATCATCTGTCTTCAGATGATAAGGAAATAGCCAAGCTAACGTTCCGTTATATGGGCAGATCTCGCCGACACAGCAGAACTGAGCCAGCTATTGGACTGGAACTAAACCGATTGAATTACGATACCTTTTCTGAACTCTGGATTCTCCGTGCCTTTTGGAGCATGATAGACAACAAGGCACACGGCTAGAAAATTGGATGATTTTCAAAATGAGGAATGAGTTGCACATGCAATAGAATACTACTTGATAGTCTGAAGTTGCAAAAAACATTTTATTTGCAGTTTTTAATAAACGTCTGGCGTTAGCATTCTCGGAATAATTCGAATACCGTTTGCAACATTGAAGAATAAGAATACTTTCCATGTAAATAGACTGAATAAAAAACGAGATTGCAGTTAAACTACCCGAATGCAATATCAAACGATTAATTAGAATTTATTATTGGAAGACAAGATCTTCAGAGGGAAATCCCGTCACTGAGCCAACTTTTTTGCAATGATTCAGCAACTCGTAAAATACTTTCTCTGCCTCATAATATCCCTATATTCCGTATAAACTGTCCGTCCATGTGAATAAAAAAGTAGCCACAGTACTATATGATTATTGTGAGGATCGGACTTCCATCCAGACTCTAAGAATCCAGACGTTCTTCGGTTGAGCGGCTCGGAAATCTGGTACATGAGAAAGTCGCAGAATTGGGAGATGAAATTTGCCAACATATGTCAGCAATGTTATTGTTTGCTTACTCTGTATTTTGTGGGAACTTTGATCACCGAAACGAAACAAAGCAGGGAATCAATTTGGTTGGACAGTTCCAGGAAAATTGAAGGAATATCCCAAGCTAAATCTTAGCATGTACGAAACAAAAGTAGATACGCGCAAAACGAGCGTTTATTTGTAGTCTCTGAAGAAACTGGAACAGTTTAGAAACATGGAAATCCTCCGGAAATGAGAAGGGGAAATTAACCCTCATTTCCTTACCTTTCCGATTTTCCTCAGAGAAAGTAGGAATGTTTCTGTAAAACGTAGGAAACCGTTATATTATACCATGCCAACTGCCAAACTACCCTCGCCATTCCATTCCTCATTGACGAAACGGAAATATTCACTTATCAAACGACAGGCGTTTGTAAGTTCAAGGCCAGAGAATTTATTTGGCCAACCCATTCCAAAGAAGTATATTTCTTTGAAAATCTGACTTTCCCGTGAAATATAGAATAGAATCATTGTTCTAAAAGTCTAAATTTTAAATCTACATTAATAAAACTATATAAAATATCCCTTTGGTTCAGGTGGTGATCTGTAAGGGCAATAAAAGGCCGGAATGGCTCTTGAATCGGTTGAGCAGATGCTAGCAATTTTTCTGGAAAGAAGTTTAAGAAACCTTCAGCCCATACTTATACAACTATTACAACAGCCCAGATTGAGGAACAGACAAAAGGCGTGGATTATTCGACTTTTAATATCAAGATCTACAGGGCGTTTACGCGTAATGTAACGGTATTTGAAATTAATTTTCTCAAAAACTACTGGACCGATTTTTAAAAAGTTTGGTTTAAAATTTAGCCAAATAACAAGAATGAATATCGGTGGGGGTAAAAAAAAATTACGACTCACAGGTTGAAATACCCATGCGGGTTTTGTAAAATGTCATGATTTTAACCTGGGGAGGGGGTGCCCCGTTACCTTAGTCACGGTGATTGAACCCGGTTAGATTCCACCTTTTTGCGTACTTTTTCCTTAACAACGGCCGTTGCTAAGAACAGAAGGGATACCCCCTCCCCATGTTAAAATCATGACATTTTACAAAACCCACATGGGTATTTCAACCTGTGAGTCGTATTTTTTTTTACCCCCACCGATATTCCTTCTTGTTATCTGGCTAAATTTTAAACCAAACTTTTTAAAAATCGGTCCAGTAGTTTTTGAGAAAATTAATTTCAAATACCGTTACATTACGCGTAAACGCCCTGTATATTCCAAGCAGATCCCGTGCGTGCATGTTATTGTATGCATCAAGAATAAAAATCAAAACTAAGTCGATGGCTCCGCATCAAAATTCAATCTGCAGAAGACAGCTTTCTCTAGTTTTGAAAAAAAAACATCAGCTATCACTCAGAGCGTTACGAGTTGTTGGAAAAATTCGCAACTTCAAAAATCAGAAATATCTACCATGAATCGTTTAATATATCAAATGATATTATTGTACACATTTACGTGGCTGGAGCAAACATGAAACAAGTATCCAAGAAGAGGAAACTCTGGCGGACTTGGTGATAAAGTATAGTGTATTATCACATCAGATAATGGCGAACAATAGGAAATATTTAGCAACAAAATCCTTTAGCTTTCCTCCGTGCTTGTTCTCATCCTATAAAGCGATCCCCTTCACCCTGTCACCATCCTACCTCCAACAAGAGTTTGACTTGGCATTGTGTGCTATTCGAAACGATTCCATCATAACAAATTCAAGTGCTTTCACTTCACTTACTTTCACCATTTTTCGATTCCTTTCAAGTGCTCGGGACTCAAGATAAGAATTTCCCAAGAAGGTAGAAGAATAAGTAGAAAAGGGACATGAGGAATAACGTAAATGTAGTCATCCAGCTGGAGACCGAAGGGAAGGATGTTTCCTTAAGTCTATCTGTATTCTAGATGTCTTTCTCCTCTCCGTCAAATGGAGCATTAGGACTTGAGAAATCCAAGATATATGTCTGCCTTTCTACTTGAAATTTACATTTTATATTCAGCGTCTGCAACTCAGTAACTCCGCACCCTTCCCAAGCGGCTCAGAAGCGTTACAAATAATACGCTACAGAGTATTCACCATTATATTATAATGAACTCTCAATAGGAATTTACTTTACGATCCAATAGCAGATGTACCTAAGTCCTATACGCACCGTTTCAGCTCCTGGAGAAAGTGACTATATATAGTTTCTCAGCATTGACGTAGATCGAGTAAATTCCTTAGAACCCATGCCACTGCATCATTGCATCATTACTTGTGCTTCTGCGAACATTTTAAAAGTAATTGCTTAAACATAGACGTTGAATTTCATTTAAATCTTTTTAAAGCGTCAGCAGCACCTTTAGCCTGATGTTACTGAATAGTATCCCAAAACGAAATTGGGTCCCTTCCATATGTAGGTTATTCAAAACTATGGTAAGAGAAATAGCAATCGGGACCCCGTTGTGCACGGACGGCTGAGAGTGTAACCTCACAATAACTAACAGGAACCACTCCTGCACTGTCCTGGCCCAAGAACACAAAATTTAGAAATAAGAGCCAATAACGAGGGTTTACAAAATGCAAACCATCAGGTCCAGCTCCGGTTTAGCTCCTCCAATAAGTTGGTATCTCTTTAGACTTATCGCGTGTGGATTAGGAATTTTCGGATATTTGTCGGCTAGTCATCTAGCCACCCATATATATGGATAGGAGTAAGTGGGAAATAAGTAAGGCTGCCAAGGAAAATTAAAGCAGTAAAGGGAGATATAATTGCTCGGGTAAATAGCTATTTGGCAAGGGTATCGTAAAGTTCAGAGTAATTTCAGTAGTCACACATGGAGAAGGGGAAAGCAATATTTTCCCTACCGATGATTTTCCCATCAGCACACCATCCGAATAAAAGACAACAAGACAAATAGCTTTAGGTAGACACGTTGCGAAAGTTTATTGCTTGCAGTTTGCTGGCTACCAGCAGCAGCAGCCTCCCTCCAGCTCTTTCACTGTCACAGTGTTAGGTCTCACTCCATGTATTATATTATTATTATAAGGTTAAATGGTGGGTTCAGGTGAACCCACAGTTGTATGTAATATATAAGTCAGTCTTTCCTCGGAGCTCAAGTCAGTCTTTCCTCGGAGCTCATCAAGTCATTTTGATAATAAAACGTAGCTCCGACTACTATACCTTGGAAACTGTCTCCTCGTTGCCTCCGCCATTTCTCTTTTCCATTTCATCCCAATTGATTTCATTTGGACTATTGGGGACTTGGGATTAAGGACACAAGGAATTCATTTGAAGGGACTTAAAACATAGGACCGGGTCATCTCCAATCACACATCCTCCGTTGGGTATTGTGTCATTCGCAGTCAGATTACATTTATTCCATATTGTACATTTCCTAGCACCTCGTCAAAGGAGGTCAAAGTAATATCAAGTTGCATATTGTGCATTTGGTACATACAAAAGTGAGCAAGAGCTGAGGGGAAGGCCCTTTAAGCTTACAAATGACGATTCTCAGGAGTTCCCTTCATTGAATTTGGTTTTATGTTCCATTTCATGTGTTGTTCTTAATTTCAAATTATTGGTTTCTAGTTTCAATTCGTAAAATTAGCAATTTTAAGTGTTGATTATTGGTCTCACAATATTTAATCTTCAATTTTATACAATTTTCGGTTTGCTTGATTCTAATTCAAGATTTCATGGTTCTATGCGTTATACATGTACTAATTTTGATTTTGTTCTGAAATTTTAGTATCATTTTTCGGCGTATGTTTGTGTTCCGGTATTAATTGGCTGATATTTCCTGTTCATCATATTCTTCAATTATATCATCTATATTGTTCCTGTGGTTAGTAAAAAGGTTAATTCCCGAGTGCTAAAGCTATAAATTCTCCTAGACTATTGGTCTGTTGAGTTTAAAAGTGTTTAAATGGTCTATTAGACCTATTATTCACTAAAATCGTCGGTTTTGGGTTTGAAATTCGGTTGGATTGTTGGTCCACCACTGAATTTCAGAGTTTTTGGTTTTGTAGACCTATAAATCTCTTGTCGAAAATAAATTCGGAAACGCATTGCTTTTGGCATTGATTTAAGGATTTAGTATTTTAAAGGCAAATAATCATTTAAAATCTGTATATGTGAATGTAGCCTCCTGGAGTGCATTTCACATTTTGTATTTATGCCTAAGAAGACTAAATTACCTTCATCAACTCCATTAAGACGATCGAAGCGCTGTGCCGCTCGATTAAATAAAAAAGAACAATCAGTCAATTCAAATTCCAATTCATCTTCAGTTACCCCAAGTACAACCCAATCAATTCCCAATTCTAATTTAAGTCATTCCAGTTCATTCCCTAACATTTCTAACATTGATTTTGACAATTCTTTCAATACCGCCCAGTCTAAATCTCAAAGTTCAAGTTCTAGTCTAGACAGTTTGAATTTAAATAATTTGGTCGTTCAACCTCAACCTCTTTTGAATAATTCACGTTCACCTAATTTGGATTCAATTAACATGGCTCAAGCTAATTTCAGTGGTGCAGATCCTGTATTTGCGGGTTTAAATCAAGATGTTCAGAATCATTTAAATAGACTTTTAGCTGAGAAGGTTGCTAATGCTGCCAAAGTAGTCAAAGTGGCTAATCTGAATAATAGCATTGAGATACCAGTTTATGATAGTAAGATCATGACATCAGAGACTTATCTGCATAAATGTAAAGTTTATTTTGCTAGTCAAAATTACGATGAAGATCGTTATGTTGAGTTTATCCCCATGCTAATGCGAAATGATTTCAAGCTTTGGTATGATAGCATTTCTCCAACAATAGTAACTTGGGATGATTTCGAGCTAGCATTCAAATCACGGTATGATAATGAGTCTACTAAGCGTGAGCGAGTTAGGTTGTTACATGTTCGTAAACAAAGCATGACAGATCCAACAGAACAATTTGTGTATGAAATGTTTAATTTGGCTAAACAGGTAGATCCTCTTGAGTCAGACGAAGTTAGTTTGAAACGTGCTAGAGATGCTTTGCGTCCTGAACTTTGTGCGTATGTTAGTGATATTCATCCTTGGACTTTAAATAATTTGTTAGAGCGCTTATCTGCAGCTCATCTTTGTTTGCATAGACAAAGCAGAAGTCAATATAAACAGCCAGCAAATCTGCCTCCGTTGAGGGCTGTTAGAGACGAAACAGGAAAAATTCAAAATTTTGTTCAGCCTTCCTACAATGGTAATAGTCGTGATTTTAATCGCGGTTCGAATTATCGAGGGAATAATAGGAATGCCAGAACTCCTTATTTCAATAGTCGAGGTCGTGGTAATTTTCATCAGTCTACATCTGGTCAGAATTCAAATGGGCAGAGAGGGAATGGTAATACTTCTAATTATCGAGGTCGGAATTTCAATCCGAATTATCGAGGGCAGTCAACTCGAGGTCAGAATGGTTCAAATGGTAACAGAGGAGGTCAATCCTCTAGTAATTCTGCAACTTTCAAATGCTTTAAGTGTCAGAAATTTGGTCATAAGTCTTATGAATGCACTTCACAGCCTATTGTAATGACTCATGTTGTTTCGGATGATAGTCAAAATTCTCCACACCTTCTTAATCAATCTTCTCCTCATCATCTTAATCATTCATCTCCACAACTTCAGACAAATGTTTCCGATTTGTACTTTCATCCACAACAACAAACTTCTTCTTCTCATCCATCCGATTCTAATCAACAATCTTCTTCATTTACTCGTTCGAGTCAACCGGAAAGTTCTTTAAACTACCAAGGGAGGAATTTCGCCCCGTTCCAACGAAATTACTCCCAGTGATTGATTTTTCAAATCCACCAATTCCAACTGTCACTTTTAAGACAATGGGACAAAACAAAAATGAATTTCAAGGCATGTTAGATTCAGGTTCTTCATTATCATTGATTACGTTAAAAACGGCCAAATCCATTACTCCAGAAATTTGGTACGATCAGGGTTTAGAGATGCGTTGTGGTAATTCAAGTACCCTTCAAACGATTGGAAAAGTCTTATTTTCTTTTAAGTTAGGTCATAAGGTCATTACACATTCATTTTTGGTTGTTGACAAATTAATTTTTCCCATAATTATTGGCAATGACATAATTTGTAAGTTTGGGATAGTTCCGAATTCCCAAGCACAGACCTTCTGTTTTAACGATTCTCCTCATTTGCAATACAGTTTGGGTAATGCAAATGGTCAATTTTTATTGGTCCTCAAAGAGTGTTCACGGGAAATTATTGATCCCCGATCACAGGAAGGACAGATAGAAGCTTTGTTAGCTAAATTTCCAACAGTTTGTAGAAAAGACGGAACAATTGGTCAGACTAGTTTTGCATTGCACAAAATTGATGCTACAGATGAAGTTAAAACTGAAAGGCCTCGTTGGTATTCTCCAGAACAGGCTCGAGAAATTCAGAAACAAGTTGATGATTTGTTGAAACAAGGGTTAATTAGACCTTCTATGTCACCTTATGGTTCCAATATTGTCTTGGTTAAAAAACCAGATGGTTCAAAACGTATGGCAGTTAATTACAAACCAATTAACAAATTAACTAAAAAGAACGCGACACCGGTGCACAAAGCCAACATCATTTTACGGTTACTTCCAACTGGTGGTTATTTCGCCAAATTAGATTGTAAAAGTGGTTATTGGCAGATTAGAATGCATCGTGAAAGTATAGAGAAGACAGCTTTTTATGCTAATGGTGTCCTTTATGAATGGTTGGTAATGCCGTTTGGTTTAAAAAACGCAGGTGCAACATTCGTTACTTTGATGAATCGTGTTCTAGAACAATTTTTGATGGATTTCGTATTCGTTTATGTCGATGATATCATAATTTTCTCCAAAACATTCGAAGAGCATTTAGTTCACATCGAGAAGGTTTTACAACGTCTAAAAACTGCTAATGTTTCTATTAATATGGTCAAGTCGCATTTTGCAAAGCGTCAAATTGATTTTCTGGGGCATGTAATTACTCCAGATGGATTAATGCGTCAACCTGAAAAAGTTAGGGCTATCGTCGATTTTCCAGTTCCTAAAACGGTCAAACACATTTTGCGTTTTCATGGCATGTGTGGTTGGTATTCTTCTTTTATTCCCGATTTCGCAACTATAGCAGCTCCGCTTTATCATTTATTGCGTAAAGATGTTAAGTTTTGTTGGGCGGCACCTCAGCAAAGAGCTTTTGAGAAGTTAAAAGAAGCCATGTGTAGTAAAGTCATGTTAAAAGGATTAGATTACAGTCTTCCCATTTTTGTAAGAACTGATGCAAGTGTTGTTGGATTAGCAGCAGTTTTGTGTCAAAAAGTAGAAGATAGCGAAAAAGTTGTATTTTTTGCAAGTCGAACTTTAAGAGATGCTGAAAAAAAGTTAAGCGCTGTGGATTTAGAATGTTTAGCTATTATATGGGCAATCAACAAGTTTCGTGATTTTTTATGGGGAGAAGAGTTTACTGTTTTGACAGATAGTAGTGCATTAACATATTTACGTTCTGATCATCCTAAGTCACGTAAACTGACTAGATGGTCTCAAGAAATAGAAGAATGGGGATGCAAAATTGAACATTGCAGAGGGTCACATAATATCGTAGCTGATTGCTTAAGTAGAGCACCTGTTTCACCAATTTCTTCAGAGCCTGATCATCTCGAAGGAGCTAGAGACATTTACACACCAATTTTTGCTTTGACTTATCCTCGTGATTTTATTCATAAGTTGCTATTAGTTCAGCAAAATGATCCTGAGATTCAGTCTCTCATTCGTTCTATTAAAACTCCATCTCATGATTTAAACACTCATTCTCAGAACGATTTTTCATCTTTTGTTATCCGGAATAAGTTGTTGTATAAATACATTCTTCCTTTTCAGACTTCCACAATAAAAGATAAAGCTCTAACAGCTCACGAACGTTCAGAAATAAATCATTCCGAGACGTCGGGTTGTATGGATTTAATTTCACAAAATCACACTAATCCGTGTCGTAAATATTTAGTACCGGTTTTACCTCAGTCTCTTCGTGAGGAAATTTTGAATCAATTCCATGATGCTCCTGAAGCTGGTCACATGGGTGTTAAGAAAACACAAGAATCAATAAAACAGAGATTTTTCTGGAATAACATGAACAAAGAAATTCATGATTATGTAAAGACGTGTGTGAAATGTCAAGAGTACAAGGTTGAACGATCCAAACCTAAAGGTTTGTTAGGGACGATGCCTCTAGCAAATGCTGTTTTTGAATCTATTTTTTTGGACTTTATTGGCCCACTTCCTTCGAGTCGATTTAGACATAACAAATACTGCTTGGTCATCGTAGATCAACTCAGTCGTTGGGTGGAGTTATTTCCAATGACTACTGCGACGGGCAAGAAAGTAGCTGACGTGTTGGAGGATCAAATCTTTTGCAGATATGGTGCTCCAATGAACATTATCACGGATAATGGCTCCCACTTTGTAAATAAAGTTGTACGTAAATTGTGCAAGCAATGGTCTGTAAAACATGTACAGTTATCTGCTTATCATGCTTGTCCAAATAGATCAGAAAGAACCAACGCAGACTTGGTTAGAATGATATCCACTTACCTTGATGGTTGTCATGGTAGTTGGGATTTTCACATTCAAAAATTCGCCTTAGTTCTGAGAAGTATGATTAACGAAACAACTAAAGTTAGTCCTGCTATTCTCAACCTTGGTCGAGAAATTCCGCTTCCAATTGACCGAATATTGCAATTGGAAGAAAGTCAAAATAACGAACAAACAATACCCAATTTAGTTAGAGAAATTCCAGAGGCTTTAAAAGACTTAATTTCGGCAGTTCACAATAATATTTTTCGTGCTCATCAGATTAATAAAATTTACTATGACGCGAAACACCGCGCTTTTGAATTTAATGTCGGACAAAGAGTTTTGGTTCAAAACCATGAGTTGTCAGACGGGGATAGTAATAAAGCCAAGAAGTTTTGCAAAAAATGGATTGGTCCATTTACAATCCTTAAAAAACATTGTGATACATACATTTTGGACATGGATCCTAGATGCATTCCAAAACGTCATGTGTCTCAATTAAAACCTTTCCATGACCGAATTTCAAATTCAAAATTACCAGTTTCAATGAGACAAGAATTGACAGGTCAAACTCCTGCAATTCCAATTGCACGCCAATTACGAGCTCGAAATCACGTTAATTATAAAAGATTAGCTGGATTTCGATCTTATCAAAGATCGTAGATTATTAGATTTGTAGATCGTATTTTTATTTTTATTTGTCTCTGTTTCAGTAAATTCAAGATATACAAGTTTGAAAACGATCAAAATGTCACGGCAATTACGCAATCAAAAATTCCATGATCAACAACGTATTATGAAAGCCAAATACCCTGTTGTTCCAATTCCAAAAATTCACTCCGATTTTATTAATAGTCGTATCATTCTTAATAATTTGTCTGCCTTTCCTTCAAGTGGTCATCCACATTCGGTTTATGTTTCCAGTTGGGTATTACATTCAGATTTTGTTAAAGTTTTTGACGTACCATCTAAGCGTAAGTTGAACTATGTTCAAAATGAGGAGGAATTTGATATCATGTGCAATCATTTGTCACTCCAACCCGAAATCGCGGTGGACTGTGAGTTTGATACTGAACATTTTTTCCATACAGTGATTGCTTTGATTCAAATTTCATCTCCAACGGAAGATTTTATAATCGATCCGTTCCTAACATATCCGTACATCAAGCCTAAATTAACTCCAATATTCTTGAATCCCAGAATATTGAAAGTGGTCTTTTCCGAACACGATTTGTTAGCTTTCCAACGGGATTTTCAAATGTACTTTATTGCAACCATTGATGTACAGAATGTTAGCGATCAGTTTTTGAAAACCTCTATCAGTAGTCTTTCCAATGCCGTTGAGTCTGTTTTACAAATTAAAATGGATAAATCTTTAACTTGTTTTCCGTGGATTTTACGACCACTTCCTAAAGAAGCGATTGAGTACGCTCGTAAAGATACCAGTTTATTACTGTTGTTGTGGAATAAGTTGAAATCAGAGTTAGGATTAAGAATTGATCTTACAATGTCAAAAATGTATTTGGTTAAGCGTTACAGTTTTCCTGTCCACAAGAAACATAGTCCTGATATTGAATTTGATGATATGATTAATGGAATCTCTGCTGTGGGATCAGAGAAAGTCAAAATACAAAATATTCTTGAGTCTAGGTTAATTATTTTTAAGGGTATATGGTATTGGCGAGAAGCTAAAGCTAAAAATGTAGATCAAAAGCCAAGTATGGTGTTGTCTCGGAGTCATTTGTACATGCTTTTGTTGAATCTTCCTAAAACTAAAACCGAATTACAAAATGTAGTTAAAAAAACTCTGTATTGGTCTGACAATAGAATTAGTCAATTATTTAATTTAATCAAAACGTATGGTAATATGGAAACCCGTTTAAATGTCATCAGTCAACAATCAACGATGGAGTCTACCGATCAAAGTCCACCAATCTCTCTTCCTCAACTTCAGAATCTCACTATCACAGCCACTGCCAATGATGTCACGTGTGACATGGAAATGGAGGATGTTACTTGTGGTCCATCCGATATTTGTCATGAAAAAGTCGACGAAGTTGTTCAAAAGGTTCAAGGGTTAGTGATAGTTGATAATATGCATCACACCCTTCCAATTTTGCCTTCAGAAATTGCTCTTGGTTTTTCTGACTTTGGAATTGAACCAACAATTTCAACCACTCTTCAAAACTCATCCGAACCGGAAAGTCCATTTCATGGATGCAACTTGGCTGTCAAACAACGGAACTACGAGCATAAACAACGATGCAAGGAACGACGTAAAGCTGTCAACTCGAAAAGGATTGCTGAGGGACTACCTCCGTTTACTCGGCGTCAAATGAGTTATCATTTCCATAACCACATTCAAACCAAAAAAATTTCTTAGGTTATACCCGGGTTTTCTAAAGTTAACCCCGCAATTTCTTCTCTGTATATGGGGTTTTAGGGTATGATGATGTCACAGTGTTAGGTCTCACTCCATGTATTATATTATTATTATAAGGTTAAATGGTGGGTTCAGGTGAACCCACAGTTGTATGTAATATATAAGTCAGTCTTTCCTCGGAGCTCAAGTCAGTCTTTCCTCGGAGCTCATCAAGTCATTTTGATAATAAAACGTAGCTCCGACTACTATACCTTGGAAACTGTCTCCTCGTTGCCTCCGCCATTTCTCTTTTCCATTTCATCCCAATTGATTTCATTTGGACTATTGGGGACTTGGGATTAAGGACACAAGGAATTCATTTGAAGGGACTTAAAACATAGGACCGGGTCATCTCCAATCACACATCCTCCGTTGGGTATTGTGTCATTCGCAGTCAGATTACATTTATTCCATATTGTACATTTCCTAGCACCTCGTCAAAGGAGGTCAAAGTAATATCAAGTTGCATATTGTGCATTTGGTACATACAAAAGTGAGCAAGAGCTGAGGGGAAGGCCCTTTAAGCTTACATCACTACGTTCCATATAAACTAAATTGCAGAATGATATCGATTTTGATTTTATCCAAGAAAATCACCTAAATAAGCAAAACTATGTTAAGCTCCCAAATCCCAAGTTGACTTCTTCTTCTTCAAGTTCCTACAACCTATTCATTATGATTAAAACAAGACTACGGGTATCTTTTATCGTTATCTCCCTGCCAGCTTCTAATTAGTCGACAGTTTCGGATCCCCCTTAATCCCTAGATAAACGAAGTCTAGCTTGCTGATTCAATACCTTACATCATGTTTAATGCACCTCTATCTTCGATAATAAAACGAGAATACGACATTTAGAATAAATGGAAAGGAGGGGGAGACAAAAAATTAGATTTTAGTTTTCTAGAACCAGAGAGAACGTAGGATTTCTTTTACTCGTATATTCCTTCACCATTACTTTCCGGTTTCGTTAATGTTGTGAGCCAGTGAAATACAAACAAGAAAGACTGGCTTTTTGCATTTTTTTTGCTGAAACCGGCAAACTCAGCATTTACGGCATCGTTTTTTAACGTGTAGAATTGTGGAAACGGTTTGATATATTTTGCAAAGCAATGGAAAAATAACAGCTTATTTATACTTATGAAGGAACGTTGGTAATGGAAATTCAAGCTACTTTTCTCAAACTATTATTCACTGAGTTACATGCCAAACCGGGATGAAATGTGGACTCTTCTGGAGTAAATGTTGAGCGGGGCACAAATCATGGGGATATAGTTGGCTCTCACAGTGCATAATTTCCTGTCAGTTTATAAGCTGAAAAATACTTCGAAGCTACTTGTCACCCCACGAATTTATTTACCACTCATTCATAGCTATGCTAGCTCCGATCCTGACTACTGACTTAATGCATAAATAATCTAAACAAAACAGATCTAATAAAAGTACTCTGCCATTGCATTGCTGAATAGCAAAAAATATTCGAAGAAGATTTTAACCCGTTAAAATAATTCAGTTTCTATCCGATAGGAAAAGAAAAAGCAAAAACGGACTTTTCCTTGTCTAAATGAATTATTGGAAGTTAAAAAAAACTTTCAAACTAAATTGAACCGGAGTAACTCAAGATCTGCTTAATTTTTAATATCATTCGTGACCTCATAAGTATGAAGAGTTTAATATAATATGCCGTGCTACAAAAGCAATTTGCCCTTTTGAAACTATTTTTGTACAAGGCTCGAATAAGTGTGCATTTTCCTGAAAATTACTCTTCTTTCCTCACCTACCGAATTTACAACGAACAAGTTTTGATTACGACAGGGAAGAGTGAAAAGAGATGACTTGGAACACTTATTTGGATGCAAACGAAAAAGTTATATAAACATACTTTTCTGTATATAAAAAACCTTCTAGTAACTAAAGCATCCATTGTACGTATCTACAAAGCCGCCGTTGGTGAATTGAACTTCAAGAGAATAAAAGTACAGAGTTCAAACACAACGAGTTCAATGGATATCAAAACAACTTCATCTTTTTGGCACCATCACAATCTAACCAAGTACCCACTGCTACTGCACTGTCTGCCTGCCTGTTTGTCGAAAACTTTTCCCAGGCTTCATTTTTTTCATTTTATCTATGTCCATCTATTCTTCAAAAGAAAGCAAACCGGAGAATACGATCCGAATTTATCAGATAACACATCCACGGAAACTATAGCTTCTGTATATCTGTATGATGCATATATTTTTTACACCCAAGATCATTACAAACCGATGGTAGGTATGTATGCCCTTTATTTTGGCATTCAAGGATAAAAATATACATATACGTAAGACACCCGAATCCCTTGCCATGACCCCAGTAAGCTGTCTTATTATTCTTCTCTTAGAAAAAGGCATCTATTTAATCATTATACGGAGAAGTCTTCCCTTGGGTTTTGAAGCCCACACTTTCTTCCTTGCGAGTCCTGAATGTATATCTTAACCAAGAACCTGAATGACAGGCACACTTGTTCCCACAGTTCCCAAGACGAACTCCAAGGAAATAGGCAATCTACAACACCACACGACTGATGATGCTTGATCTCTCTCCGTCATAAAAACAATACCTTTTGTATCGCGTGTTCCATTTCTACAATCAAGCACAGGCCTCGTGGTTGAAGCAGAACCTACGACCACAGTCTATTACTTTTCTATGAAGTCCCAATTTTAGCAGAGACCAAGTAGTGGAGAAAGTCTCGTAATTTGTTGAGGGATCTTTTGATGTAATGGAACACGCGGTTTAGGAAATGAGAAAAGGATCTAATTGTGAGAAACCTACGTACTTGTTCAATCACAGTTTGGGAAGGAAATACTAACCGTAAGGCATTAACAACTAGTACAAATCAGTAAAAACTTTGTTCCAATGGGAAACTCTTTTACTCGAAGCCGATTCTCCACTCTTGTGTTTATTGTTCGTAAACTATTCCGTCCCTCTTAATCCTAACAGAACGGGTTCCTTTCAGGGATTTCTTCAATAGCGGATATCCACTATACAAGTGCACGTTGTTGGATTGTCCAACTTGTACGTGCCAAATGCAGCTTCGTTTTTGGGGTACAATGGACCTCAATTTGAAATGAAACTTAAATCCAGGACCAGCAGATTCGAGGAGAAAGTTCTTCACATTTGATCTCCTCAATAAATAAAGACTCAAGTTCAACAGCTCCATGTAATCACGACTCTGGCTTCGACAACTTTCTTCTGCATTATTCTTATCTTTGACTTTGACCGAACCACACATTAAGTTTTGGGATGAACGTAGTATATGCTTTTGTTTACTTGTAGATAATTAGGATTCTACCGCGATTAACTTAAGAAAAATTAAAATGATTTTTCAGCTTACATTCATCCAGATCCTTGGCAGTTACGGTCAAAACAGTGTGTTGAATGTCCTCATTTTCATCTACCTCTGCTTCGTATAGAGCTTTGTCAAAGTAAGGTGGGTTGTCGTTTTTGTCAGCGATGCCAATTCGGATAAATTTCGTCACTGTGAATACAAACAAATCATTAGGATACAAATTAGTTAAAACCTTTCAGACCATCATTTCATTAGCCACCAGAGTTTCTAAACATTTATTTTTGGGGGATTCTATAATAATCGAATTAGGCATTTGCCCGAGTGTACTGTAGTGGTGAAAAGGTTAGTCAGGTCATTTCACCCACTCCACTCTGCAGTATTCTGAAACTTTCAGACTTATCATTTCCTCTTCCAATCGTACTTTGAACAAACGTGACTGCTTTTATAAAGTAATGGCTTCCCAATCGAACTTACAATTACTCTGTACTGATTTCACAAAGATATGTAATATAAGAGAAAGGATCCCTTGTGTGGTCATTACTCCTTTCCTATTATAAAACCGAAGGATTTAGTTCTCACCGCCAACTTTACTGTTGGAATCCCATTTGAAGGAAACCGATGCTTGGCACACTTACAGAATACTTAATTATAACCCGTCTTTGTCCTTATGATAATATCTTATATAATATGAAGCGGAGGGACATTTCCAGAATGGGAATTCCCATTTAGATCCATTCACTGTCTTCAAATCTGAGCTTTTTAATGAGTTCATCAAGAGCTTTTGCTGTGAAATCAACGTTTCACAGAGTAGGAAGATGAAAGCATTATTTTATCAGTCTAATCAAGCCTAATGCCCGTGAGTCCTGAATGGAAATGGTGTTGGATCGAGTCTTCATGATTGTCCATGCCTGTATAGAAAGACCAACCAACGCTGACCAGAAATGATTTCGATTCAATCAAAAAGCCAGTATAGGTTCTTCGGTGCTTCTTTGCATCTGGCCTTGTTTACGACTGCAACTTTACAACATTTGTAATCTGAAGCTTTTAGGTAAATTAGAATCTGCTGACTACAACTACTACATGAAATGAAAGCATCTTTCAGTTCCTTATTTTCTACCGCCGTACATCACAACTTCAACTTTGTGTAACCACTCACTAAATTATATCGCAGACCATAAAGATTTATGACGCCATTCGATTTATCCGACGATTCGATCCATGCAAATAACTACATCAGAAAATACTTATTCAACCAAGCTAAACTATACTCACCGCAACAGAAAACCAAAATCCATGAAATCTTCCACATAGTTCTGATAAATTCTTACGACAGGCCATTTTTACCTTTTGACACACTTTTAACACCAACTCAACTCAATGTTTAATGAACGAAATTTTGGTAAATATTTTTTGGACACTCGTTTTAACATGATTTAAGAGCGACATATTTCTTTTTCACTTCCTGCTTGTGATTATTAATCACCAATTTCCATTTGTGTAACAGGTATTATGAAATGGAAGCACGAACTCTTTGAATTCTATCTTGACAAATTCTAGTAGCTTACGTAACGATAAGTTTAATTAGATCTCCACTTTTAAAAAACACCCTTTCAACCCAGAAAAGGTGACGAATTTAAAGGTAAATCCTTGGTACATGACAGCACGGGATTTGTAGCACAAATAAATACAAAGATTTGTTGAAAGCTTGGAATATTATACACATGCCGAGTAAAGTTTATCAATGATGTGAGATGGGGATGTGCTATGAAAGTTTCTCCCTGTGTCATTGTTAGCAATGCTATTCTGCAGAACTCGAACAGAGCCAGCGATGCTTTCTCCTTCAAACACACTCAACTTTCCGAGTGAAAGTCCAGAAAGTTTGCGAGATTTTGGGAACTAGATCTCAATTCTAGTCAAATCTATCCATGCGCCCTTTAGAACCGATTCCTATTCCTGGTTTGACGACCGAATTTTCATAGCTTCGTAATTTGCTTTTTCTAGTTCCTAAACTTTGAAAATGACGGCTTATATGGAAGTAAAAAATTTAAATATATAATTATCTCGGATCTGTTAAATTCAGAAAATCAGAAGTCATGAAACAGATTTGAAAATTTGGAATAATCATTAAAATTTTGTTGAAAATCTACTGTTTTTGAGTGCATGTGAGTATTTTTAGATTTTGACATCGTCGATCGGTTTTTGAGAACCAAGGGGTAAAATAAAAGGTATCACAGTTTGTATATCTAGAATTAATGAGATTCAGATAAGTTGAAAGGGGGACTGCATATGGAAATCGTTTTACTTGTGCTATGAATATTTTTGTCTTGAGATCATTGGAATAGTATATAGGAATACAAATCTCAAATCCTTCCTGATTTCCATCCCGAATAAATCCGTGTAATATTGGGATAGATGCGGTTTTACGGCCTGCATGAATGAGTTCAATTACTCTCTTCACTGCATTTAATGATTTCGTATTAGAATACCATCAAATCTGCAAATACGTGTACTTACGTAAACCTGCATACTTGACGCTGTAAAATTTAAGAGTTGTATTAACGTGTGTCGGGTATGTGGGAACATAATTATCCGATTTTATTTCTAGCTAAACCTAAAAATAAGATAAGTCTCCCAACAAAAGCGATTATAAAACTGAATGAAAAATACATTCTTTCGGATCATTTTATTTTACTGTCAAACGTCGAACAAAATCTACTTTAAAGTACCAACGGCTTCCTGCAAAACTCACTCTCTGTCGGTTTCAAACAAAATAAAAAATGTTTTGTGGCTTCTTGTAAAGATTGGAATATCACCAAAATTATTTGTTTTGAAATGTCAATATTTTATGATATGTTTGCCTCTCATTTTTCTCTATTTTGAACTACCTTACGTTTTAATTTCAAATTGTATGGTATTAGAAATGTATACTCGAACTTAATACACTACTAAATAAAATGGCTTCCATTCCAAGTCACCTTAGCCTTTTAAATCAACTTTCACCGTGGCTGACTTTTCCGATCCTTGATAACATGATAAACTGACTAACATTGAAGCATTGGAAAAATTCTACAACCTCATGACAAGATGCCTGTCTTGGAAGTTATCTCATGCAAGAACCTGTCTAATCAAATTTTTTTAGCAAGTTCTTTTCACTGGATGCGAATATGCGAAAGACTAGAAGAGTTTTGTGAATTCATTATTATTCAGGGATTAAGTTCATAGTTCGTGCATACTACAAGGGAGAGTTTCGTGCCGAGTTATAGATAGGAATAAGTAACTAAGGTCGCCTGGTACTACTTCTTCAAAATTGGTAATCCAAGTTCTAAAGCCTTCATTAAAACATTCGAATCTCTTCTCCAGTTTTTAGCCTCCTCATTTTTCATAGCTGTATAACTTTCAGGAAAACTATTAAATTGAATACGCAAGGGATTAGAGTCTAAAAAGTGACTTGTCTTATCACCATTCTCTGTTTGAGCAAGCCTGCTCCCTATACGGGTGATATTTCAAGACGTAATCACAGGTCTTCGCAGAGAAAGCATACAGAAAATTTATTCAAAAGTTCAGATGGGAGAAAGTTTTTTGTTTCTTATAGATTTTTTTTTCTCTTAAAATAAAAACGCAATCTATCTTACTTGCCGTAAGTGAGATTTATTATATAACCCCACCGAATTCATGGACAATGAACTCTTCTCTGCGTATGTTCGTGCATAGGTTAACGGGATTTAGGAGCAAAACTTTGATCTAATTAGTGTCAAATAGAGAAGTTATTTACCTGTATTAGGTTGCCCATTACTGTTCGGCCTGGCGGATGGAGCACTATCTCTGGCTTCAATAGCAAGGGCATATGCCGCTTGCTTCTCTCGATCAAACACAACTTTGGTAAAGATTTCTCCAGTAAATTCATTAATCTCGAAGTAGTCCTTTCCCTCAGAGTTTGAAATGTAGTACTTCACCTGTTAACACATTTCAAGGTACAGAACCACGGTAAATTAATTAACGGGCCAACAACCATCATCTGTTGCTCTATCTATATTATGTTCAAAATGACCAAACCGACGATGCATAAGTAATGGGACTTCGTTATCGGGAAGTCAGGTCCTTACCAGGTTATTTGGTGGAGTGCCGTCCTTATCTATGGCGTTCACCTGGCTAACCCTTGTGCCCACAATCTCACCCTCGGCAACTGTCTCCTGCTCTCTCTCCGTGAATAATGGAATTTCATCGTTGACATCCTCCAGAATAATGTAGATCGTCGCTTCGGACGCCAGTTGTTGAGCTCCATTATTCTGAATTGCAAAAGAGAACAATAATTTAACAGGAATTCTATACTCTCCTCTTAGAGATTAAATTTGAATCCTAGAGAAAGTTGTTAAACTCATTCATTGCGGCATAATGATGTTTAACTCAAATTAGCCAGAAACTCATCGATTCCAACAGCTTAGTCTGCACAATTTGTAAACTTGAAACGAATTTTAGGGAAGAGAAAAGAACGAAAAGATGAAAGTAAACTTACCTCGACTCGTATTGTAAGATTGTACTCCTTGTTTGTTTCATAATCCAGGGGATGGTTGACTTTGATGTCGGCCCACGTGAAGCCATTATCTTGCCGTTGTTGAAGATAAAAAGTGTCGTACTTATTCGTCTGTGCCGTTGAGCCACGTATAAGACGATAAAATACTACTGGATTCCCTTCTATACCGGAGCTGTATGTTTTTATAAAAAGTTAGGATTATTATGTGCCTCTTGAATGTGATTCATGTAGAAGCCGTTGAAAAGGGAATTAGATGTCCGTCGAGATAATGAGTAAATACAGAGAGAGGGACGAGGACAAAAACTTACAAAGGCATTCATCTACTATTGTACCACTACAAAAACGAACCCAGAAGGTCGTCATCTTATTACCATGATGATCATCATCATCATGATGGACAAAATTAACGACGACAAAAACTACACACTACAAGTAGTCTAACCGTAGTTCTCAAGAAAATTCGTTTTCTATAAAAAAAATTCTTCGCAGTTTCTAGATTTTGCCTAGAAAAACTCCAAAAACCCATGCACTGTGCATACAGCAAAACCTTTCCACGACGAGTCCTTCAAAAATACATAGGTTGACTATTTAGACAATAATCAGTCACACATGCAAACTACTGGTCTCAAAAATGTACAAAGACATTAACACGTCGGTTGCAGGCACGAATTAACGAGACGGACCCGAAACCGGACATAACATTAGGTTTCAAGTCAACTATATAATTCTATCATCTACACAAAGGCAGTCAAAAAGTTTATTCCTTTGTTGATTAAACTGGAGTTCATTCACGAAGAAGTCCATCAGAGGCTCCGTCAAAAATCGGATCGCTGGAGTGTAAAAACATCCTTGAAGTTCAAAACGTTGTCTTCAAAGGAACATTCAGTGGCTCCTCAAAAATATTGTTGCCTTAACTATACAATAGCATATCGGCATTCACAGTACTAAATTCTACATAAAAAATTACAGCATTAAGATTACATATCGTTTCACTACACGAGAGTATTTCGCTAAAAAAAATTCACGAAACTACTCTTCCAAAAATCACCAAAAGGTCTTTTGACACAACTGATCGCATCCATCACGCAATTATTATATTTCTCCATTTCTCGGACAGATCACAGGACAATCACTCACGGGCACGGCAAACATTTGTCAAGTCAGAAAAGTCGGAGAAGTTGTGGTAACGTCAATTTGTCAAAGGAGTCATAAATATTAAATGTCAGATAAGTGTCAGATTGTTCGTCGTGGTAGTAGTATTGAATCATTCATGATGATGGACAGACCTGGCTTTCACTGAAATAACTTTAGCCCCAACTGGCATGTTTTCCTTTACGTGTACGGGTCCATACACAACTTGATCCCAAACGGGTGGCTTCGAGAATCGGTAACAATGAAACGTTATCATTAATGATTCAGAGTCTGTTGGACTTAAACTTGTCCGCAAAGAATAGTTTAAAAGAAACTGAATGCATCTTTCCCAGTGGATATCAAAAAGGTATATTAATGACATTTCGTCTTTGAATTTGAAACGCTGCTTAGACTTTACAGAGATAAAAGTTATTACGCAAGAAAATTTTAATTCGTAATGTTCGTAATAACTGTTTCTAACCTATTCCACTTAGGAAATCAAGATGCATTCATTCGATTGAAGGAATTCAAGAGTGGCATATGTCTATTTTTTAAGAGCTACAAATCAACTGGTTTCGAAAATCGAATTGGATTAATGTGTTAGGTACACCATGACTTTAAGACCACAGGCCACTCTTTGGTTCAGAATAGATTTGAATTGTCCGATGACTTCAAAAACACCTGATTCTGTCGATCGACGACGTCAATCTGTACTTCAACGGTCCTGGAAAGCGGTGGGAAGCCTTTGTCTTGAGCTACTGCTTCGAGTCTGTAGGTTTCTCGCTACATTTCGTGACATTAAGTAATGAAGTTAACAATGTATTCAGATTATAATTAGTAGTACAAATAATCCTGCTCTAGTGACAATGGTTTGCTATCCTAAAGTGCGAAGTATTTATTGGTGCATGAGATTGGTGATATGGTGCTGTGCAACTTATCTATAGATTATACCCCCCACATTTATTTACTGCGAGAACAGTGCATCGGCATGGTTAGAGTTTTCGAAGAAACGCACAAATATAGTGAATTTTTATACAAATACGTGTAAATTTATGATAAGAGTGAGAAGAGATTGATTGAGGGACTAGGAGAAAGTTTTAAGGGACAAAACAGAAGCTCCACGGGTGAAGACACATACCTAGCTTTGACAGAGGTCACAACTGTGCCAACAGTGACATTTTCTCGGACAAAAATGGGTCCATATGTGGGTGAGTCCCAGACAGGCGGCTTATTATTTCTATCAACGACGTCAAGCTCCACGTCCACTACAGCGTACAAGGGCTCCACTCCTTTGTCAGACGCTTGAACTTGCAAGCGATACTTTTCTCGCTAATCAAAATTCCGTCAAAAATTCCGCTTTTCAAAAATTCGTCGCACAAAAACTTGGGACTAACGCTCCCATCAGTCGTCAAACAACTAATGGTTCATCAATCATTACATTCACCCCATTCCACATTCGTCAAATACTTAGCATTCCCAAAAATATGTACTACATATCGTTACTACTTCTCGGGTTCAGTTCTAAAAAATTCTAATTCCGAGTAAAAAACGCTAATGATCCGTGGTCTCTGCCACGATCAAAAAATATCTTCATAAAAAATCCTCCACGTTGGAAATCGTTCAGAATGTCCATCGACATCTTAGATTTCAAAAAGTTCAACACGGGTAATACAAAATTCAGACTGCAGATTGCAAATTAGCAGGCAAAGTCCCCCATCAAAAATTGAATTGAGGGACTATCTAAAAATTCTCTAACCACGACAGACAACAAGCCACAAAAGCAGAACAACAACAAAAACATTTGCAAAGAAGATTAGGAAACTCCAGAATAAAATTTCTTACAAAGACACACGCCTATGAAGGAGTCGCCCAATTGAGAGTGCCCCGCATGAATGAGTCCGAGCCGACAGATACGAACGATTTTGATTAGAAAGGCAAAAATTGCAAACACACATCAGCACTCAAGCCATTCCAATTCATGCGATATAAATTTTAAGTTAACATCCAAATCTGTTCTAAATTTACATGCAACATTCCTCGAAAAAAGTATTCCGTCAACTGTTAGTTTAGTTTACCTTTGTACGCATGTAGGGGAGCAAATGAGGTCTCCTTAATTGTACATTGTCTTTACTAATACTACAGGGCAAAGGGATTTAAAGAGATTTAAGATAGAAAACAGTAGCCGATAAAATGTGAGCACGTGTAGAAAAATTAATAATAAATAGATAGTTGACAGCTTTTGAGTTTTGAGCAAGTATTAAATAACCGTTCCCTAAAGTTTCAGTTGTGGGCTGAAACATTGAATTAGTATCCGGCCTAGCTGTGCAATTAAAGCAGTTTGGCTGATGTGATTCCCTTTACCAAGTTTAATCTCCACCCAAGAACCAAACAGAATTTATTTTACAAAATTGAAACCTTTAAATACCACCGTAACCCAACCGAAACGTAGCGAAAATTGAAATCCCGAGGAAGATTCTAATAATTTACATGAGTGCATGATTTGTAGTACTTGATTCTGCAACCCTAAAATATCCTATCCTGACCTGTACGAAAAAATAAAACGAATAAGACGCTTACGTCGAGTGGCTTTTTGAGAATTATCCATCCAGATTCTTGTTGAATTTCGAAATACTCTAGATCAGAAGGATTGGAAGGAGCTGAGAGAGAATATACAATGGCACCATTGTTATCCGCATCTTCGTCAGACGCTGATACTCGGAGAATGTTACTCATAACACCAGTATCTTGCTTGACATTTTCAATGTACTTCTGTCGGTCGAACAATGGGGGGTTATCTATTAACAGAGGAGAAATTTTTAATGATTCTTTCCAAGTGTATTAAAATATAATTTTAGAAGCCCTGATGAATACCATTGACGTCTTCAATCTCAACGGTAAAGGAACAGACACCTTCAAGGGGAGGATCACCATGGTCCGTAGCTTTCACAGTTACGGAGACAAATTTTCCGTCGTCACCTTCTCGGTCAAATACCTAAATAAATATTATTAAATCTATACAATCCAATCTGTGTTCAAATATTTATTTAATACAATATATATTTCGGGGTCCGGTAGGTTACCTTATTGGTGAAAACTTCGCCGGTTTCTTCATTGACAGTGAATTTGACTCCTTTTTGATTAGGTTGTCGAACGATGGAATACTTAACTTGTCCATTTACACCTTTATCGTCGTCCGTTGCATGCACTTTAACGACCGGCGTTCCGTTAGGAGCACCTTCCATAACTTTGGGTGAATAGCTGGAACACTCTTGGAAAATTGGTCGACCTATAAAAAACATTAAGAATGCCAGGCTAGATTATACGTTTCTAAGTAAGTTAATTTCTCTTTATCTTAAATGAAAGACTTACGGTCGTTAACATCTGTAATGAATACGACGACTACAGCAGTACTGGTATGGACACTGAGTTGGCCCCCTTCACAACAGGTCCCGTCATCAACGGCTGTTACATTTAATTCATATTTATCCCGATCCAAATCAATTGATCCAGAATGAAGACGGATGACACCGGTATAGTCTTCAATGACAAACTGTCCCGACTTTGTACCACCACCAACAAATCCAAATCTGAAATGAATATATCGAAGATATAAGTTTTAAATAAGAAAATGTATCGCAAATTAATTTCATGTCAGTAAATAATATTATTTAATACCTGACGTTATCCCCGTCTTTGTCAGAGGCAACTACGGTAGTTACCAGAGTTTCCGGTCCAGCATTTTCATCAACGTTAGGTGTATAAACTTGTTGTGAGAACTTTGGTTCTTCGTCATTCTTATTTTTGGTGTATATTCTAACAGTTGCTGTTCCAGTCTGTGGGGGATCACCTGTCAGTCAATCAAAACATTAAAGTCATTTCCTCTTGAGACAATAAATATGCAGTCAACAGTTTACTTCGGCTTGGGTACTAAATTCAATTGGATTGTTTAAGGCCCCACTGTGACTCCGGCCAATTTAACACACATATTCTCGAAACATACACACAATGTGATCAGCCGTTTTTTGTGTGAAGCCTTTCATTCAAAGTTAAATCACCGATAGATAACGTACTGTGAAAACCAACTCGGGTAAAACTCATCCATTAAGTAGAACAATTAGGTTCTACTTCAAACAATTCATACCAATCTAATACACAACGTGTTGCTCTATATTGACCCTTTGTAAACAGCTTAGAAAAAGATATGGGAAACAACTACTATATTTGCAATATTATTTTTTAATTTTCCTTAAAATTTCGAAATTGCTTTTGTCACTGTAATGTCCACATGGTGAATTTCAACTCCTCTGACTTGAATGAGATTTTTGACACCACAAACTGTCTACCGATTTAATAGAGATTGATTCTCCATCTCCATTGGTGAAAAGTTCGTGGTATGTAAATAGATAAGTTGCGGTTATACCTTTGTCACGAGCAGTGACCACAAATTCGTAATAAGCGTTATTATTGTCCGCATCCAACTGCTTGTTATTCCTGATGAGTCCATTAGGGTCTATGCCAAAGTGATCATCCGAGACTTGATATTCTATCTCAGCATTAGAACCCGAGTCTGCATCGGTTGCTTTAACTTTAAGTACGGACGTTTCTAAGGCTAAATCCTCGTCAACATTATGGGACTGGTAGTCTGGTAATTCGAATTTCGGTGAGTTGTCGTTCACATCCGTCACTCGAATCGTCAACTGGATTTTTTTTAAAAATGACACAGATTAGAAAAATACTGACATACATACATTGATTAGTAATTAAATTTAATATTTGTTAAAGCGAGTCAGTTGGCTGAAATTCTTCTTACCTCAACAGTTGTAGAGAATCCACCAGAATCTTCAGTTGCAGTAACAATTAATTGGTAAACATGCGGCTGCCTTAAATCTTCAAAATCAAGTTCCTTGGCCAATTTGACGATTCCAGTGCTTGGTGCGATATTAAAGGTTCCAGCACCTTGATGACCTTGGGCCTTTAGTGTGTATCGTATTTCCCGATCTGCGAAAGATTTCGCTTTCACCGATATTATGCTAATTAAAACAAATTCAGAGGACCAATTAATATCATTCACCTATGAATTCAAACCATTCGACATTTTTCATACATTTATTGTTTTCATGGGCTAACGGCTTTTGACCGAATTTTCAAAACTTCATGTTAGATATTAATAACAAGTAATCAAATGGAAGGAATCGTTATGTTATTTCACGTAGAGTTGTTGCTCCCTTCTCCAAATTTCGATATCATTTGCATTATACATAATTATGAGAAACTTTGGACAGTTTTAGATTTTCTTTCACATTCTAGCACCCGTGATTTTAAGATTTCAAAAGATTTTGTACAATCATTTATTACACTCATTGTCAGTAAAACCCCTCTTCCGCTTACAAGCGTGGTTGCATAAAGAATGTATTTTAGAGGGGCGTAATATTAAAACTAACAAGAAGAATCTTCACCACAGCACAGCACAAGTTAAAACCTCCCATCATCTCAAAACCATTACCGTTATTGGAATCATTAGTAAGTTACACCCATGTTACACCAGAAGGAAATGAGTGCCATTTCGAAAATAATCTGTGTATTTAATGGGAAATTCTTTAAATTCGAAACTAACTATAATACGTTTTTGGTTTCGTATACCAACACCACTTTCTTCGCTTAGAAAAGTATGATAAAAAACTACGAATCACAAACACGCGTACGAAAATTATGGATCGAGGGCTGAAATCATCACGGAATACATTTCACGGTTAGGCCTACTTGGGATTTGGGATCGCATGACTTGATTCATTTTACATGCAGAGGTGATACAAATGCACATGCAAGAACTCAGGGACTTCATTTATTTACAAAATTATAAATGAAACTCAGTTTGTTCCATGCTTTGTTGTTTTTTAAACGAAACCAGAGCTTGGTATTCCATAACTCTGGCTGTGAAGATGGTACTCATGGTCACTCCAAGAAACGTGGGTACCAGAGACCACAGTACCACACTATTATCATCATTAAACTTAGGTCTGGAGATGGGATTAGAAGGGCATCAATCAGACTTACATTACAACGCCCATTTTCAGACCAGGATCATGAAATGGATAACATTCGTTGATGAAATTAGAAAATGCGACATGATCTCGGAAGAAAAATAGCTTTTAATACGCCTTTTTATGAGAAACTTTTCAAGTTGATTTTAGAACAGACAATTTGGAACACCTTAAAATGCTAGACATATTAAAATGAGGAATTATTTTTACAGTTAAAAAGAAACAAGGACATTGATTAAAGCTTGTCAACTACAGAGGATTTGGCATTATAAATGGATAGATCGATGTATTGAACTTTTCCTATGGTAGTTAAACTAAATGCCCAGTTTTTGTGCTGTATTTAATGAATGCGGCATATTTAACATCTAGCATTGGTGTGTGGAGCAATATGCCACTGAAACAAAACCCAAATGTTCAATTAAAAAAATATATATACGGATAAAAGAAAAAATAACTACTGACGTTTCGTTTTATATATCTGTAATATATATAATTAAGCAGAACAGAAAAGTAGACACTTTCTTCGTCCACTATCATCATCCATCTTTCCATGACACATCAATAGAAGACTGATATTTTAGATCATCCCGACCAACAATACAAAACACCGTCGTCGTGCCATGTACCCACATCTAGGAGCGACTTTTATGCAATTCATCTCACGAATATCCCATCTGTCATATCAGATTTCAAATTAACATTAAATGCGTACAAAACGCATCATACATGACCATCAAATTATGATCATGTTTCTCCAGTGGAGAGTTTCGATATCTTTTATATTCATGGGTAATATCATCTAATATACTGGAGGAGCATGGAACAGAGAATAAAAATACGACTAAATTTTACGGTTGCATCAGTTGCATACGAGTATCGAATAGGTGTAAGTGTAACTGATTCTGATGATTTTTTTGTATTGGATAATTATGAAAATTCACAAAATTCACAAATACATACAAGCAGATATGTTGTAACGTATCTGCGTAACGTTGCAGATACGTAAGAATTTTAACGAGGTATGCATGCATATGTTACCAGTTTCTAATCCGTAACAAGATTTAGTCATTTCAATTCAGTATTCTTGGCCATTCAATTGTATGCATAACATTAAGCATTCGAACCATATAAATTACGATTCCATGGACTTATCAACGTTGAACCAAAAGTGTAGTGATCACAGTCACATAAGCCGAGTTAAGTGGGCATATAATATTCTGCCTCAGAAAACAACAACAATAACGCAAGACTGACGAACTAGACGACAACTTTCCCCTTTTATTTGGTACATTAGAGAAAATGGCTATCTTAAAAATTCATTAGCCCCGGCAGCTATTATTTGACAGGCCTCATGCCACACAAAACCCAAATGCTTCCGCAAAGGTCTTGCTGCTTTATTCCTTCTTTTACAGGCCTCTGACCCTTCTTCCAAGTCTCGCCAAGTCGGTTTATTCTCCAAGCATTCTGCAAAATTTAGAGACCAATTTTCTATTTTATGCATCAAGATGAGCTCAATGGTGAGCACTATACTCTTAAAAATAAAACTCCATAACTGAGTGAGTTTGAGGGGCAGCGATGGTATGGACAGCCAACGCTTAAAATACGAATTTAAATATCCTTCTTGAGAAAAATTTCGCTTCCAGCGCACAAGTCGTTTTTTCAGTTTCAAGAACTTTTGACATTTTAATAAACAAATGTTACTGATTCAGGAACTCCAAACTTCCAGAGAAAGATCCTACTATAAGCACACTTGTAACAAATGACGCATTTTATTAAATGACAACTATATATAGTTCTTGATGCTGACATTCTATTATATGATGTGGCTCCATGAGAAATGCAGAAAAGACGATCTTTCAAAGTCGATGGCAAATGCTTCAGTCTCCGTATAGTTTGTCGTTTGGAGGAATGAAGAAATATAGAGCATCATAATGTATAATGGAATTTGACTTTGTTGGAGTATGAAACCATTTTTATAAAAGTCGAATGCCCTAAACCACGTCATTCAACCTTAAAGCCTTTAGTCTTTCCTCAACATTATCCCTTGGTCCTGTTGAGTTCAAAGTGCTTTCTTTCTATGATCGGTTGCAAGTTTTTGGAACTCTATTGTCATATAAATATATAAATACATGGTGATCTGGAATGGTAGCATTTTGAACGACGGCTTCTTGGAGCAAGTCCAAGATCAAGGGAAAACGGGACTTGGGAATGGAGTATAAATTTTTATTTTTACTCTGACAGCTCACGCTCAGCCTCACTCTCACTGGGCTTATCGGAGCGAGCTAAAGGATTACATAAGTGATGTTCAAAATAAAAGCCATTTTACTGGAAGGCGGACAAAAACGCTTGTATCACTTTCCCTTTTAACATCCATGTGTGGTTTGTCATAAAACAGGTTTCCTATATCCTATAGGCAAACAGATCTCCTAGGGAAAGCAATAGGCATACACTTATCTGAAGTAATGCAACTTTGTCCTTTCTCCTGCCATGTGACAACTAACTGAGCAGGACAAACTAAATTCATTTAATGAGTCCCTATTGTCTCGCCGTAGGGAACATTGCTAAAGATGCATCTAAAACATCGCAGTACTAAAATATAATGCAATCTGATGCTCTCTAAACAATAGAGCTGGAAAGGCTGGAAGAAACCCACGAATATAATGAACAATAGTGAGGAAATGCCAGTAGAAAATAATTCATTCACCCTTACTTCTCAACAAGAGGGAAGAGGCTTAGTTAATAAGTGAATAGCATTTAAGTTTACTATGATTAGCTCAGCGATCCACTGTAGCAACCCTGACTGCATCCTATTTAATTAACATTATTTAGTTCCAGAGGCAAAGTTAATTTTAAACTTGATTCTGATTCTACTTGTACGTGCAAGCTGCAACGTTATTCTGTAATGATTTTCATAAGTAAACCCCCTACTTATTTAGGGCTTTCGTAACAAATCTAGGGACGTTTTATAGACTTGCGTCGAAAATAAACTCCCTAAGAAATGACTGGCATGTTGTTTGAAATTTAGACGAAATCTAAATGTCATAAAACTGTAAAATGTCAGATGAGAAGTTTGTAGGGGGAAAGTATTAATTGCCGGAATTCTCAGGCAAAGCTGACTTCAGATAATTAAGTATATGGAATCCAGAATTTAATAATTCGGAGGACACAGATCTGTTGTAATCTATACTGGAGAGTGTTAAAAGTCGTGGTTTTATAATGTCATTTGGTACACGTTTTACAGCCTTTCCATCACCATTTCCATCATCTCAACTATATAGTTAGAAGAACACTTTGTTCACCCCAGCCAGACACTAGTAACAGGAGTAATAAAATGAAATCATTAACTCCCTGTATTTTCTCATTTCCTCATTAAACTAGTTCTCGACTACTGTTGACCAAATTATGCTTTACATGGTTTGTCCAGAACAGACTTATTGTTGTTCATCAGCAGGGCGTCTCTCATTAACTACAAACTATCCTTCCAAATTGGAGAAAATTTCCTGCTTTTGGTCGGCAATAAACCTTAAATAAACCACTTCCCATGAGCTTGTTCGGTTCGTAATACCGACACTTAAAGAATGCTGGTTTGTGCAATGACCTAGTATCTATAATTGGTTATAATAAGATGTACGTCTTGCCTTCTTTTATTACTGCGGATTGGTCAGAACAAAGAGATTTTACTCCGTGTCGAAAATAGTAGAGTATGTAGAATTTTGTTAGTAAACTTTTCTATGAAGGAAATTCCTTGTTTGGATATTTTGGTGGTTCTGAAAAAGAAAATTTTCATATTGTCTACAGTATGTTATATAGTACGTCTTTACGTAATTACGAAAAAAAATTTACGTCTGTACAACACTAAGTATGAAAGATACACTCCATATTCACTGCAAATAAAATAATAGTCGACCGATTTGACAATGTAAAGTTACCACAAAACTCAACGTATGCTGAAAAGTTTATAGTAACGCAACAGTCAAAATCTTAATACACCAGTTACAATATAATGTATCATGAGAATTTTCATTCCAAGTTATCAAAAAACAACCTTTCGTTGTAAAATATCAAATATTAATACATCATTGTTAGTTCTGTTAGCTATTCAACCAATGAACTACTGCTTTAACTTTACTGGCTGTCAAATATGAATTGTGCAAACTTGCACATTTTTATGAAAAACATTATTTGATTTTAGCTTCGTGGTATAACTCCCGAAGGTTCAAACGTTCAAGGCTCCCGTCATTCTCAAGTAGTTTTTATAAAAATCGCAACGATATTCTAATGTTTTTTTATAACTTTTACAACTTACAACTACCGAACTACCTGAAGGTTTCAAAGTATTTTTCGCATCTCCGTTCAATATTTACATATACTTTACACTCAAACTTCTTTAGAAATTTTATGTTTGTATGACATGATATAATATGTACAAGCCGTGTATTTTGTTCTTTTATTTACATTCCCTTACATTTGAAGTTTTGAAAAGGTCGAACGAGAAGCCGAGCTAATACTTGAAAGTTCACTGATATGGCCATTAAGAACCAAAAGCCAACAAGCGAATACTTACTCAGAGTCCTTCTTGCGGTTCTCAGGAATTTCGGCCTCGTATTTTGGCATATAGAATTGCGGGGGTCGTTTACCACCAACGATGGAAAGCCGTTCTTCGGGAGTTGACTGGAAACGACGATCGGCAAGTCGACCATTTTGATCCTCTGCTTTTACATACAAGACATACTCCATATCAAGTTGGAAGGGGTCGGTCCCACGGGTCCGGACCACACCAGATCGTTCATCAACTTCAAAACGACCACCAGCTAAAGAAACAAAAAAAAACAATTAGTCTGTTGTGGTCTTTGTGACGAAAGATCATGTCATCCTTCTTCAACAATTAGCTATCTTTATAATTGGTTAGTGATCCTACCCGACATAATTACATGATAGTAGGAAAGTAAATTACGGGTATGTTGGGTACTGTTCCCTGTCATTATGTAACTTTCATTCTGCTTCCACGAACTGGGAAAGTTAATCAAATTTTGATAATGATCCCATCCATGCAGTAATCCGGATTCCGGAAGGATAGATCATTTATCATGATGAGTATGGAGATTATAGAGATCGAAACAGACGATCTTTATCATCCTTTAGAACCCTATACAGTTCTTAAGATTGACGGTCTGAAATACTATATTACGAACGGCTATGACAAACTGGGATGACCTTTTCTTACAGTACAACACATCATAAATCATTTGACATTTTATCGTGTCGATCTAGAATTGAAACGGATGCTTCTTAACATTCACAAGTTGTATGGAATCCATACCTTGTTTGCATCTTTAACTTTAAATTCTTATACTAAGCTAAACCTATTACATATTTGAATGATTGGGATACATCCTAGCGATATCGAATTTATTTTCGGGAAATTGTTGTCGGACACAGTAAATGTGAAATGGTGTGACGGGTTGACTAAAAGGTAAATATATCGATTCCATAAAGAGACATAATATATAAATACTAATAAACATGACTCAAATAGATAAAAAATCTACTGTCGACTGGGAAGGATTCCAGCTGTAGACTTACGATGACTAAAGTTAGGTTTTTGAAATAAATTTAAGGTGTTGGAAAATGATGGAAAACTAGAATTTACTCCGAGATCATCCACACAGGGATCTCAGACAGAGGGAAAGGAATGATGATGAATAGGTTTTTTATTACAATGGGTGTAATATCTATCCTTAGAAAACGAGATGTGTTATGGAGATTCCTTATATTTGTTAGTTGAACTCTAGAGACATACAAGGGGTGACCTTCTAGCCTGAAGGTGAGTCAACCGCTGTGTTTGACTGCATATAAGCATAAGCCTTTTCAATTTACCATCTCTAATTTTTTATCGTCAACCTACATGTAAAACCAATGATTCAAAATTCCATGTAAACTGGATGCTTATTCTTTACAAAAAATTAATATACTACTACACAAGGCAAAATTCTGTCTATTTAAAAAATATATCTGAATATCTGACTGAAGAATTTTGACTTGGGATTTCTTGAACCCCTTAAAATTATCCTAACTTCAATCTGTGTAAAATTTCCTGATAGCCGTCACAAACTTAACAAGCCTTTTCCCTTCCAATTTATACGTTTCTTGTAGCCCCTCCCTTGTGGTCAATATTTTAATGCATCCTGTCATCTAAGAAATCTGAATGTCCATATTCGGATACTATTTACAGAAATTAGTGGGTGCTGGAAATAAAAGTTGTAAAAAAGTTAGGAGCTGACAGCATGTTTATCGTATTTAAGACTCCTATTTATTCTAAAGTTGTAAGTAACGATAATTACGCGACTTTGTGGAATTTTTACACTTGAAATGTTAGTCAACTGCTGAGTATTATTACATTTTCCTTCCTTCTTAACTAGCTTAACTCAAAACCCCAGTTGAAAAGGTAACAAAATAATAAATCTGAATAAGTCTCTGAGCGAAGTTACAAACTATTAAAATATGACACAATAAATTTCCATTACAACTGTTACTCACTGATTCATTGTGTAGGGCTATTTTTGGATTTCTGGTGAAAACTACATCGGGCATGGGTGAGAAACTCTCTCCTTCATAATACACAATAGAATTACAAGTCGGCCAGAAATAAAACCGTATCAAGTTGATTCCCAACACCATTTCTCACACATGTCTAAGCCTAAGCGTTGTACGGCAATAAAAGGAAGATTGTCCCGAAATATATATGTACAATAATATCTCGAATGATGCAAAGTGTGGCTCATTAAGATAGGAACTAAAGGGGAGTTCCGAAATGCTCCTTCCAAGTCATTAAAACAAGATGACCCCCAGCTGTAAGTTATTTGATGGGATTATGACCAATTTAATTGCCATAAGAGTAGTTAATGGGCACTTACTTCGATCTCGGACGATGAAATAATGAATGCTATGGTCAACATCCGGATCTCGAGCTTGAAGGGTGAAGACTGGTGTATTCGGTGGAGCATTGAGTTGGACGACAGCCTGCATGGGCAGTGGCCGATTGATAAAATATGGGACTTCATCGTTCACGTCTTTGAGATAAATTATGACTCTCTGGTTGTCAGTATCTGAAAAAATCCAAAAAAATTAATTAAAATCAAGATTTTCAACACAAAGGGCATGCTGTTTTTTAACAGGCGACAAGAATATTTATAGTGATGATGGGGTCTATCCACCCAACAATTGAAATAAAAACAGAACAGCTTGAACTATGCAAAGTAACATCAGAAATGCAGACAAAACAATGATATCGAAGGAGAAAGTTATAAATAGCATGTGCAGTATAGATTAAATCTATTTTATATTGAAATCGGCAACCTGACGATGGACGAGATAATAAAATTGTTCAGTGTCCGTTTACTCTAGAGATATCGAGGCAACAAGGGTTTTCAAATTAAACACGAACCGAGTTAGCGTGAGTCAAGCCGCCAGTGATCCATTTATCAGAAGTGATTACCATTCTCTGACAGGGTAAACTAATAGCTCAAAGGTGTGTCAGAATCATAAATGAGGCAAACTAGGCTAATATCTCGGGAATATGAAAGGCCTAATTACTTAAAAATGATCATGCAAGCCACTATTTAGGCTCCAGCTAACCACATAAACTAAGCATTTACCATCACTGTCTGCCTGCCCTTAAGGGTTCATTTGAATGCTGGAATTGCTTTTTTGGTTGGTTTAGTGAATATATTCACGTTGGTTATTGGTGTATTTTCAGTTGGAGTGAATTTTTTAAAAGTTCTAGCTCACCCGGCACTTGATGAATTTCCTAACTTAATATGGAAATAAAGAGTATCACAAAGACAGAAACGTAGTCAAAATAATAATTAAAGTCAATTTCATTTCCAACATGAAACTCAGCACCTGCCAAGAGATCATTTACATTTCAAACCGACGCTCCGTCAAATGCCCTAACAAAACCTTTTAATTCCAGGGAGCAAATTACAGGGTCCTTCCCTATTCATTAACTTAAAACGAACCAAAAAGCTTTTCCTGAACCCTGGAGGGGAATCTCATGTCTCTGCACTGTAAGTTAATAGGTTTGTAAAAAACCGAGCAACAAAGTCAGGAAGAAGGATTGTTTGTATGCAAATAAATTGCTACACTTTAATGAAAGTATAAAAAATATGAGACAGTGAGAAGCGAGCTGTAAGCGTCGGATGAACTTACAAGTACACAATTTGGTTAGATATTTATCTCGAAAGTTCGTGAACAATTGAGATTAGAAGGGGGAAGAGTCATAATGCTATCATTACTGGTGACTGGACGAAAAACAGCAACGGCTTTGGCCAAAAAAAACAAGACATAAAAGGATAAGATAAATTGACTGATTTTCCGCTCTGCCTCTATCGTCTTCGTCTTCAAAACAAAAGACAATGGATTTTTTACATTCGAATGATAAACTATGCTATAGCCAATTTTGTAACTGGAAGGTAATTAGTACAGTATTTAATACATGAAAAACATTTAAAAGATGCTTGAAATATTTTAATAAATGTCCATAGAAAACTATCCAGAATGGAATGCTATCTATTATTTATTGATTAATTGCGTTGCTTAATATGATTTCAGGCTAGGTCTTATTATGTATTAGTGGTTGTGGTTTAGCTTATAGAACAAAAAATACCTTGTGCCAGCAGGTTTGGAAAACACTATAAACCTTTCTAATGAAATCAAACCGAGAATTCAACAAAATATTGATGAGTAATTGCGACGAATAAAAAAATTATTATGAGGTAGCTCTCCTCGAAAAAGTAGAGGTATTTGCAAAATTACCCACAAAGAAATTGGAGAGTATAGTTGTATTAATATCATTGGTTTAATTGGTCGACGCGGCGCAAATGTTTTCACTGTATTAGTGCAATAGGCAAAGAATAAAACAAGGAGTAAGACAAGTTTTAAAAGCATTAAACATGAAATACATAAGATGTAGAAAAAGACTTACATTTCACTGCTGGTGGAAGAACAGACGGTGCATTGAAGGTAAGCAAAAAAGAGAAAAGATTGATTTAGATATCATTGTTTTTGTATTTGGAGTAACGAAATCTCATGTTAATGATTATGATCTTTAAAAATGCATTGAGTTCGTTTGTAGGCACAATTTATTGACAGGTTGGGGTCAGGGGTGCATCAAAACAGACTGACACATTTCATCGAAAATGTATGTTTTTTATCTGATCTATCAACAGTCCGGGCATGGCCAACGACGGGGCTGGTCGACATGACATGTTGAGTGGACTTCTTCATACTTTGTTATTATTACATTTATTTTTAAAGTCACACAACTACGGTTTTTTATCATTTCAGTTCAGTTGATTCCGGGCTTGGTTAAACTATTTATAAATGCTTTAAAATTCCCCTCAATCTTTAATAAAATCGCCTCAATAGTCACAAAACCTTGTACAAGTCGTCCATGACTTCGTATACTCTCGCTTTCTTTCTAAATAGCTAAAATCCCCTATTCTCTGACAAAATCCAATTCATAAAAACACATTTCATGTACCGAACTCTACTCCGCGCCTCCCATCTAATTTCTTTTGACATGTCCAAAGTCCGATAAAATTTATATCTATACCCCTTCTTACAGAAAGTACCCATCGAACTAATAATGTTAATAGGAAAGAAAACTTATGGCCATTACGGCGACTTCAGTCCCCCTTACTTTCCCCTATTCACCAATTAAGCCAAAGCAAGACAATATTGGCAGGTCGCAGCTGAGTGATAGTGAAGTGCAATACAAATGCAGCAATAGAAGCTCTTTACAAACTTAAACAGTCGAAATAATGAGAGTAATTTAATTCAACAACCGAGAAAGTTGAGAGATAGGAAAACGTGAGGAACTCCGAGCGCCTGCAGATCCTGAATAGATTCATAGATACCCAGAAATCAAGAAATCAGTGCATTTCCTCTCTGTCGCCTTCGAGTCATTAACCGTCCATATTTAACATCCCTCTAGTCAACTTCAACCATTCCTCAATCTCAAATCTCAACCAACATCTCATTTCCAGACACTCTTTCTGATCCCTGTCTTTTTGCCTACCAACCAGCAAAATACTCTTGTCTCCGCAAAAGTCAAAGGAAATACGGAGATAAATGTGGAGCCTTTGAGAGGAGTGATGAAAGCATTGAACTGGATGCGTTCCGTTTGCTCCGACTTCTTCTTCTTCGAGGAAGTGCGGGGAACGGTAAGGATGTATAACGGAGAAAGTTTAGGTTCTCTAATAAGACGGCAATAACATTTCCCTCCTCTCTCCTGCCCTTCCTTGCTCCAAGGAAAAATCGAAGAGAGGTTAGGAAACTGTTCTTTATAAAACGTAGAATTTATTCTGGAGGAAGCATATACAAGGAATATAGCTCGAGAGAAAATACTCGAAAGATACTTCTGCCACTAACTCTCTATAATATTTATAGGGATCGTCGTCACGTGAACGACGTGCATTACAGACTTTACAGGCCAAACCAGGACTAGAAATAACACATTCGTTGTCACTATACATTCCGCTACTTGCCAACTGCAGCTATATGAATCCGCATGTATAGCCTTCCGAAAACCCGGCCCGAGGATGTTCCTTAAACTTGTATCATATGGGCATTAGGTATGGAGATGGAGATGGAATAGTCGAGTCAGACGAGAGGCACTTGGCCTGAACGAGATCGATTTCTCTGGGACTAGTGGTGTATATATAGTTAGGACGTACGGGGACGTGAACGAGCTTCGAATTCAGAATACAAAGTCTCGGAGGTTGAACGGCAGTTGCTGGGAAGGAAAGTGTCTACACAACTAGCTTTCCCTCTGCAACTATTATTAGGGTTTTCGGGTTTTCGGATCCCAAATTTCCGAACTTCTTCTGTCCTCACCACCGCTTCCTAATGTTCTTCCTAGATAACGAACCAAACCAATGGTTTTTTGGCATATTACGGGCAGATACTCGGGAGATACCCAGAAACACCACCACCCTCGTTGTATCCTATCTATCTCGTCCCTTTCTCCACCGTTGAGTTGACTCTGCTTGGCATTTCCCAGATTCGGCTTTGGAAACCCTGACTGAGTCCAAAAAAGACAAACAATGTACTCATCCACGTGTGACGTGTTGTAGGATGTAATATTGAGCCCTTTCTACTTTCTCTTTTTCTTATTGAGATTTCAGTAGGCTCTTGTACACGAGCAAGGGAGCTCTGTAATATAGTTCTATTGACCTCAGCTTAGCTGAATTCTTCAAGGATCAGGAACTTTCTCTGCCCCGAGTAGTCGGACAGTAAATTGCTGTACGGGTATAATATGTGCATTTGCCAGAAAAAACTGTGTTTTTTATCCGCTCGGATCGGAGGATGCTATACGAAGGAAATGCATTAGGAGAAGATAAGAATAATATTTTTCATAAGGAAGAGATATGAGATCCGAATGTTCCTGGGGTAATCCTGGAGGAATATAATAAACCCGGAGGAGAGTTCAATCCGGGTTTACTACGGGGGAGTGAACCCGGTTCCAGCACAGTTCCAGCCTTATTCTTTCTATATATTCCCTGGCAACTTTGCCTGGAGAAGGAGAGTAAATTCAGACGGTTTCATCGGGTTTGGAGGCGGAGTGGAGGCTTCAGTTTCCCTGGAACTGGAATGCTACTGCTCCTAGAAATACGGATGGCGGTAGTGGAGGATGCATATTGTTCATTATTCCAGCTCCGTCGTAGTTTAATCTACAAAACGCCTTCCATTTTTTCCACTCTCCTTATGCAATAAGGTTTTTTACGTTTCCAAGTGTCATGGACAGGTATGGGGTTAGACATATCATTTTGCTCTGCTTCTATTTCTCTGGAAGGATCAAGGAAACCTCAAACTGTCTATCGATCCAAACCCTAAGCCTGTTTATATGTATATTAAATGTGCACACATGGAGCTAAGGATTGCTGAGGAAGGAACTGCATTCTTCTCCGATTTTTATGAATAAGCAATCGCTTGACATTTCTCTCTTTTGTAGAATGGAGGACCTGAACTTGGATTAGAGAGAAATACTCAGGCTTTCCCTTCCCTGGAAATCTGATTTTAGCTCTGCGCCGGTAATCATTCTTTGCCGTTTCCAACAACGAGGAGTTCCTTGGAAAATATAAACTGCTCTATTTCATGGTAGGTAGTTCTGAGGTGTAACGGTATATATATACAAGAAATTGCTAGAATCTACAACCAACAGAATGAAATGATTTCGAATTGAAGGATATTGCTTTGTTTGCTTGTTTGAGCTCGAGTTGATCCCTTTCAATCACTGTGATTTTCTGTAATTAGGTTTCTATCTACCGATGGAAAGAGGTTTAGAGCTTGCTGCAAGTAACATGTCAATTATGTCAAACATACATGTATGTTTGTGTAGGGAATATCTTAATTCTGGGGTAAAAAGAGTGGAATAATGATTTGATTATAGATGCAGGAGGAATGCTTTCTTCGTTTGGTTTGCTAAAGATCATGAAGTGAACTACTGAATTCTTGAGCACAAAATATGTAGCTATTTGTCCTTTTGAATGGATTTGCAGCAAACATACTCTACATTTGGAACTAAACCGGGTAGTTTATCTTCTCTTTCTCATAATATATATTATTTTATCGTTGATATAAAAATCAAGAAATTATATGTTTTTATTTTCAAAGTACATTTTCCATAAAAATTTGCCTTTTTTACAACTCCGACCCGACCGGGGCGGATGTAAATAGGAGCTGTGCTCGACTCGAACGGCTTAAAAAATTTGTTGGTTTAGTTGCGTAGGAGGTAGCGGCTGGGGTATAATATATTATTATCTTAAATACAGATAATATTATCTTCTGAGATGGTTTTAAAGATTAGGGTCAGAAGGGTACCTTTGCTTTTCAACAAATCCACAAACCATTCCTTTCATGTCATACACATTGTATAGAGTAGGCAATAAAAAGGGGCACCGCACCGAGTGTCAACGACAGTCAAAGCAACCACACCACCAGTATGACTCCGTATTCCGTAGTATTATTTTTCAATAGAAATTGGTGTTGGTCGACTGTCAAATCAGTTTTAGATCTATATGGATCAACCTACACGGCTGCCGCCGGTTTGAGTTGACAGTCTCACTGTCTGATTCAATGAAAAATATATACAACATCCAAAAAATGCATAATCATGGCCTTTATTTTCTTGATATTCCAAATTTTCTTTTAAAACAGAGGGTCTTCGAAAGCTGACGCATTCTTTCTTTACAAAATAGGGAAAGGTAACTTAAAACATTCCTTTCAGTGTTAAAACAACGGAATATCTAATGGTTTTGTTACATTTCTCGGCCGATCTTATCGATGGACAATTCCCCCTGGATTCCCCAACCGACTGTAAATTTTACAAGTTACTAAGGTATCTGAATGAGGTCATTCGTTGCACATTGAGGAGACCAACCAATGACTGCACGAAGAGTCGTACTAATTCGTGCATAATGGAAATGGACATCAACATCACCCTTCTTCCCTTTCGGTTCTAAATGAATAATTCCTTCTCAGTTCTAGGGTTGACGGTCCTTGTGTTCGTATATAGATTTTATAGTTGTACCTACTTTTCAACAAGGCACGCGACCATCGATCCATTCAACGCAGTTCCTTCCTCAAAGTCCGAAAACGTATAGATATTATTCTTTTATGTACGAACCATCATGGGGAAAGTGTGTTCCTACAACTGCAACTGTCCTAGTCCTATATTTATAGTTCGGTTGTAATTTTTTGATGGAAATATAATTCTTCTTCCCCTCTCTCTCGTCCATCCAAGCTGAGCTCCGAACAGTTGGAATTGGAAAGGTTCCAACTCCGAACTGATCACAATTCACAATTATAGGACCCACTCTATATATTACATCCCTTCTCCTGCTCATACATTCATTTAAGCTGTCTCGTCATTCATGTCTCTAAATGTAGTATTGAAAGGGCCACCAAATGTTCCAGGACCCTAACCGAAGGAAAATATTTACTTCGGATACGAATAAAATTCGCCTTGCTTCTGGTCCCCGTCATGTTTTTTTTAGTTGATATTGTTGAAAAAACGGAAACTCTCTTGATCTCAATCTCCGACCCCAACGTTGGGATTTTTGTCTCCTATTAAATATATATTACAACGACTTATATTCTCTAGATGATGGACTGTACATAAAATATTGATCAAAGAAATGTTTACTAGAGAAAGCTAATGGATGTGAGATTGTTATGATCTTGAATATTTCAGATGTTGACTCCTGCAACAATCAATTTAATGTCGGGGAAAATTTCAGGAGCCCGAAAACAACCATTTTAAGGCGTAGATTGCTCCAAGGTGCCTCATATATTTCCTACAATCCACTTTCAGAAACCGTCGTTTCTGATTTGCCTTTCGCTATTTCTAAAGAAATGCTTGCTTTCCATCATTGATAAGTTAAAAATTGTTGGTTAAAGCTCTATAGCTTGATGCAGTATTTCAGATGCCTCCTTTGAGCAAGGTTCGTATTTTATTGAATTGACATTAAATACAGTTACACCCAGAAACGCCTGAAAACTATCTATATTATATGTATTCATTGAACAGGAAAACTGTGAATGTACTACTTCTTGCAGCACGTTAGCACTGTTAGCAGTTGGTCACTCCGTCGGAAATAAAAGAGAATTGAATTATTCTACTGAAATTGGCCAGTTCCTCCATTCCCACCATTTCGGAAACCCCAACTGGAAGTAATTTTATTACCTTAATAATTACTATTACCCTCCACCAAATCAGTCATTTGGCTTGACAGTTTCCTACCTCATCCATCCTCCTCAGTTATTCATGTCCCAAAAGGAAACCAAGGAGAGGATGAGGGTTGGTTTGGGTTTGATTCAGTATTTTCATTTCGTGTAACAAAATCAGCACCCCATATGCCCCATCCTGCTATACTATTGGAAGTATGAAGCGTTTCTACCCTTGTGATTGAAAGTACATTGACATATTTTATTATGTATAAAATGTACTACATATAGCGCATAACGATAAACCCTACGTCCTAGTATGTAGAGACGAAAATTGGCGATACAAAACAGCCTAGGCAAGTTCGCTTTTAAAGACCACAAAACTGAAACTTGGAAATGCATAACTGGCTCAAATTCTGCTCTCCTCTAGTACATAAAACTTGATAATGAACGAAATTGATGGAATCCCAAAAAGTTTGAAAACTCTAAATCTCAAGAGACAGGAATTGAGATTAGATTATACTTAGGTCATATTGAAGTACCCATAAGAATATCTTCATCAGGCCATCCCTGTGAAGTCATTTCCCTAGAAAGGAAGGAACTATCCACCAAATTTCCATTAATTATTCCGCTCCCATACATCATTCCGATTCCAACAGACCTATCTACTCCTCTGCATTACCTGAGAACAATAAATTTATGGTTGGTTAGACTGTTAAACCAAGTTATATGACCGTTGCCTTTCCCCGACGATCATACCAGAATATCGGCTGCGAGGCGATTGGGCGATGGTTTTGAGTTAATAATAAATCATAATGAAGGATAGTAAACCTCAGTCAAATCTCTGCGGGTACTCCTACGTAACACATAACCAGCTCGTTAGATATGTTCATTTTATGACATATCATTTACATCAAATCGATATTTGAATAAGTCGTTCATATAGTGGTTAAATCGGAAGGAGAAACTGATGATGGGGCATGGCAAACCAATCGGCCATGTGCAGTGAGTAACAGCCGCAAGTCAGCAAAAACTGAAAGGTGAAAGCTGGCATTCCTCAATAAGAAAACAAATCAGACAGACTCATTACTTCATTAGTCATTAAATATGTTTACATGTAACATGTAAAACTAAGGTTTGGGGTAGAAATACATACAGCATATTGTATATATTGATTTTGGAAACCTTGTCAATGTTTTAATTTTATGTCTAGAAAGAAGAGTTCGGTAAGTAATCCGATTTTGCTTATAATCTGCTAGTAGTTAATTATTTTTGGAAAGAGCTTGGAATTTCTGTCAATATTAATTTGTCAGTTTAGAGGTTTGTAATTGTAAGGACTATTGATTGCTGTTTCCCTAATAATAACTTTTACACTTGGTAATTTATTTTTACGATTTCACTAATGTCAACCTTTAGTTACAGTCAACGGTTTAAAAAAAATCAGTTTTATTCAATAAAAAATTTGAAATAGACGGAAAGTTTTAATTAAGGAGATTATGAAAAGCAAACATGTTTAACATATAAAAGTTGCTACGAACATGTATTGTTGTTTAAGTTACAAACTATTAACACGACATTAATAAACCCGATCTGGTTACTAAAATTCGAAATTCCAGAAGTCGGCTAGCCCTCTAAAGCTCCCTTTTTCAATCAGCTTTGGTTATACAATTTTTTTTATTATTATGGGTAATACAATATTCTATTGAATCAATTTCCGCTGCATTCAATGTTCACCAAATAAATTCAAAGGCATACGATATGAACCTATATCAAGCTCATTACTCTCATTACTTCATTTACGTAACGGGCTGCAAACATGCCGATATTTCAATCTAAAAAAATCAATCCGTCTCAGTAACCATGAGATCGTGAGCATCGAGATTTCACTTGAGAATGTACACAAAGGCATCCCCATAGATATGGATAGTTGGGCATCCCTAACTCCAAGGGCTCTTGTACTTTGCCATTGTTAGACAATGCTGTTGACCGCAGGGTATGAATTAGGATCAAATTATTGACTGGGCCTGTAATCAAAAAGCTATTTGAGTCGAGTCAAGAGAAGACGCTGGTGGAAAGCTAATATCCATTGTGACGTGACATGTAGTCTCTGCTGGACTCTCTGGACGCAGACTACTCTTCTTCGGCGCCCATAAATAACCCTTCTTTAACAATATATCAAATTTCCAACTACAACAAACCAAGTGACTCGAAAAAAGTAGCTGATAAAACATAAGCCTTTGCCTCCCAACACTCCATGGATAATGTATTTATAGCCGAAAAATATATGATATAGCGACAGCCTAGCTATACATCAAGATTCAGAATGTCCAAAAACTTTTATAATCCTAATCCTGGAAGCATTCGAAATGATTTCTTACAAGGACTTCAAACCCCCCGAAGCACCTTACTTTACTGGTCTACGTTTTCAGTTGGTTCTGCTCCCCTGATTTTTAAAATTGGATAACTCTTTATTCTAATTGCACTTTGGACGTGTTTTTCTAATCAATCTTAAGCCATTGAATCTCTTGAATTTAAGTTTCAAGACATAGCTAGGGTGAAGGTGAAAGTCTAATGTAATGAGATGGGAATTCAGTTTAGGTTCAATACAGCAAGAAATTACTTTGACGATAGGCCTTAATACTAGCGTTTTACCTATATTAATGCTAAAATCAGATACATGCCTTCAACGCTTTTAAAAGCCTCGATAAGTTAACCGTATAGTTTTCTTCTCTCCTTTTGAGTCGTCCAGCTGGAAGAATCGGATTCGTCGATAGATAAGAGAAGGTGCCAACATAACGAATAAGGTTAAGGAAAAAAACTAATCAGTATTGAAAGCAGGCATTACTCAACAGTCAGTCCTTACATTTGTTACATAGTAGGGCCTGCTTTGCACCAAGAAAAAATTTAGACAAGACAAGCTATTGTTAGAGAATCATCCTCGTGTTACCGAAGGGAAGGTGAATTGATGATGACGGTCAAGTTCCAGTCCTCCAAAACCCAAACTCAACCAATATTTTGTATTATTCTAATATTCTAGGCCCATGGCCAAATCTTATACGCTTTCAAAAAACGTTAAATGGTATTTGAAGCTTTTAAGATTGTGTAAGGGTCTCAAATTGCGATGGATGAGTGATATCCCCTGTACAATAGCCTCTCATCAGCAATACATCATTCAGAGGATGAATCGTCAACTTCTGGAGCCTTTGAAATTGAGGATTTCTAAAGCCGAAATTCAAATTACTTCCAGCCCATCATCTTCATCCTTTTGGATTAAGGATATTGAAGATTTATTCACAGTTCAAATATCGGAGATAATGCAGAGTTAATGGCTAAGACCAACATTTGTAAGATGATAAAGGCTGATCTGTTTTGATAAGTCATCTTAGACCCTAATCCTCCTTGTGAGTCTCACCTTCCATATTTAGATGGTCTGCTGGATAAAGGAGATCGCTTTTATCAATCAATCTCACTTTTCAATGATGGAGGTGTGATTGACTCTTGAGCCATCCTATCTGATTGCACAAAGGAATGCGTATGTAGGCCGGCTTATAATGTATTCCTCTGCTAATCTATTCATTTTGACGACATGCAAATCCCTTTCAAACATTAACTCATTTTAAGTGCTTGTATTGAAAGCTAAACTGCATTTTCTTGATGGTAATATGTTCCCGAGTATTTTACAAGAGAAGTGATATAATATAACTGAAAATACATACGTCGTACCACGAAAATGCAATGAAATATTGATTTCTCACGAAACGGATAATTGTTTTAGAACCAAGTGAGTCAACAATAAGACATTTGCCCGAATTCAATCAGATATTTTATACTCCGCCTTATCTTATCTCTGATGCAATACAGGTAGTATAAGAGTTGAAGTTTTGGAGTTTTCTTGCAAGAAAACCCGAAAACGCCCGTTAAGTAAAAGTCGAAGAGGCAGAGAAGGACGTGAAAGCGAAGGGATAGAACCGTGAACACCATCCACTCCAACTTGTCCCCAAGACGGAAAAGTTTTCTCTCATGCTTCCTCCGAGAGTTCCACATAATTTGTTCTTTAGCCTCACGCTATTTCCCTCTTCTCATTTATTTCGCCTGTTCTCAAACTTGAGTATTTTTCTAACCAAACCCCAGGAGTACGCTGCGACTTGGGAGGAACAAGAAACTTTTTATAAGACGAAGGGATTTTGTAAGGAGCCTAGGTCCAGAAGGAAGGTACCAACGAACTTTTCCACAAGTTTTGTCGAAACTCAGCACATGCAATACTAAATATTCCATTACCAACCGACGCACCAGCTAATGTAAGATGTTGCTAGCTCCAGCGAGTGCATTATTAACCTCCAAGTTGCATTACAGCACGTATTCACGAACGGTAAACAAGAGCTCGGCTCAATTCCAATTTTTTAATCGAGATTCTTTGTTTCCCGAAATTGCTGTGATGTTATCAGATTATGCTTGCGATGTGTGATGCCGACAATTTTTTAACCAAAAAATTCTAAAACGATTTTCTTCTTGTTTTTATTAATCTTCTATAAGCTGTATAAATAGTTAGATATTCAATACCATGCTTTAAAAACAATTCATCATTAACTGCACAACTCTCCTTTGAATCTGTGCATGGGCCTATCGATGTGGAATAGAATCCAACATTACAACTGCCATAGCCCGTAGCTGCTTCATCCCTCCAGAGAGCCGTTATTTCTGACAAACGCAGGGGTTGAAGCAAATCTATATTCAAGGTATTTGGTTTGAGAAAACTAGCTGGCTGGAGACAATCGAAACCCTCCTCCAACCCCGCTTCATAGGAACAGAGATCGCTAATCCACAAGGGATTCCAAGTGTTCGAAACGAGGGAAATGAGCCCTTATACGAGACCGGGAACAAGCTCGCTGATGCTGATTATGATGAATTCGAAAAGGGACCCTATGTGGATCTTGTAGGAAATTTATTCTCCCTATAAGCTCCAGTGTCTTTAAGGTGTTCAAACAGCTCAGTGGATTTTATTAATTTGGACAAGCATACACGGTTACAAGAGAAAGGGGTGAATCCCATTCTTTATCGCCAGCTTTTTTATTTTAAATCTTTTGACGGTTGCAGTACTCCTCTCCTTTCAAACGATCTGATGTGACGGATAGACCTGCCTCAGGCCATTTGGAGATGCTACGTTAAGGAATCTATCTTCGGAAGGGTTGTATTTTGTATTATTATTATTATGCCTTTTATTTTGAAACCCATCTTTCCTTGCTCTTGCTGTACCCTTTCAGCATCTTAAGACCTCTTCAATCTTCCCATCCATAAGGATTCGGAGGAGTCTGCAGCATCTCTCCAGCACAACCAGATTGCTGAATCTGTTGACCTGACAAGGGACTTCACCCAAAGTGAAATTCCAGAATCGTCTGAATTTTTTACAGTTGAAACTACAAGTTCAATAATCATTAAAAATCAAAGAATTATCGGCCCTAATTGATTTTAAGTATGTGAAAAAAATTGACAAACAACGGAGTCGGAAATAAACTTGAGGGAAATGACAAATAAAATATACCAAAAAATCAAGAAAAAAATTAGGAATCCGAAAATCATAATATTCTGCTTGGGCGGCGAGGGAACTTGGAGATATCATGGTGTGAAGTTAGAGTAAAATGGGGGACTTGAAGGCGCAGATGTGTGGAGCGAGAAAGAAAAGAGAAAACTGAAGTCTTTCTTCTTTTCCTATAGTAAATGGCTATTTGAATTTCATGAATACTCAGGGTCTAACGCAATACTAATTCTCCAGTGTTTCCTATCTTGACGCAATATACTTTTTGGATTTTTGGAAGAAAACTTCTCGGAAAACGTTAAAACTCGACGCTATCACCGCCGCAGCATCTTTACACCCTGACATCTCAAAATCCCCTCACTGTGTATGCAAGATATTATGATTTTCGTTTTTCTAATTTTTTTCTTGATTTTTTGGTATATTTTATTGGTCATTTCCCCCAAGTTTATTTCCGACTCCGTTGTTTGTCAATTTTTTTCACGTACTTAAAATCAATTAGGGCCGATAATTTTTTTATTTTTAATGATCATTGGACTTGTAGTTTCAACTGCAAAAAAATCAGATGATTCTGGAATTTCACTTTGGGTGAAGTCCCTTGTGAGGCAGCAGGTGGCTACTACCCCTCATGGACTCGTCCATTCTATGAATCTCTATATCCATTCCATTTATTCAAATACCAGGAAAGGCACCCTAACTCTGGATAAAACTCGCTGGATTCACTGGACGCACAAGTGTTGTGGAACGGACTATGACTTCGAATCTTCTTCAATTGTAAAGTCGTAGTAATAATGAGGGGATACATGCTTAACAAACTGCCTTATACTAGGTAGCTTACCTGTCTTCAACTTCAAATGCCATAAAGTTCAACTGCCCAACGACCCTGTTGGATAGGACTGGAGAATGTAAATAATCGGGAAATGATTTTATACAACCTGAGTTTAAAATTTTATATCCCTTATTCAATGTTCGATGACCATTTCCAGTCGGTGCAACAATGTGTAAATTTCCTATAGTTTGTCTGGACCAGCATTTATTTTTATGACTTTTCAGTTTACAACACATCCTGCCCTACTCGGATTTGACGCTTAAGAATTCTGTTTCTCTTGTCATTCCGATAATTCTTTGTTGCTCTGATACTTAAAGTTTTTTCTCCTCTCTCCCTTCGTCTTCAAGTCTTTCAACAACTTCTAATAAAAGCGGAAAATACAATGACACGAGGGCTGTAAATTCATTTTTACTGCTGACTTACAGTCTCTTAAAGGAGTTCATAAAACTGCCAAAACATTTTGCAAAATAATTATTCCTCACTCCCTGACTTATTCGGAGGTTAATGAGGGGCCGTTTCGTGATCTTTTGTGCTCGTATTCATTAACTTAAAAATGGGAATCCATTCCACTCATCATCACTAGATAGAGAAAGGTTTGCTGGGAAATGTGGATGGATGGATGCGTATGAAGTGAAATAGATAGATCTGTCAGAGATGAAAACTTATTACATAATAATATTTAAATATTTTCCATCCGACCATGCATAAAAGCATGGAGTTGGATTTTTGGCCTGGTCGTTATTGTTTGCTGGGAAAAAATCTACATATTGTAGTTAGTATAGATGTTGTCGGTTAGAAATCAGTCAGTATGCGTCTGGTTCTCTGGCTGTCCATTTTCGTAGTTTTTCTTAGTGGTTTTTTATCCACATCAACAGACAGGTAATATTATTGTATAGTTGGCTGGATTTTGAATAAGGCAGGTAAGTAGGTATCTCTTATGATGAGTTGGTCAGATGGATGCAAATGCAGTAGAGTACAAAGCCTTCAACCTGTCAAAAGACTCAATCCTCATCCTCTCATATCGTATCCTCAATTGTAAAATGACCATACTGTTTTGTATTCATGCACTCAAATGTAATGATCCGCCTGGTAGAACACAAGAAGAAAGACAATTCAACCCTGTGAAACATTGTACCATCGTTCCCTTGTGGTATTTCTACGTGCCTCACATATAATTTAAACCCAAACTCTGTTTTTTGCAGCGATAACCCCGTACACATATTCATTTAATTTCCTTTAATTAAAACCAAACTGGTACCCTAATCAGGGGATGGTAAAACACCAATCTTTCTGCTAGTTCCCTTGTCGTTCAATTCTGCAGGAATTCGCATGCATAATAAAAATCGAAAGGATTGAGTTAACAACGCTTCATGATGAATCATTAGACAGTATGCCACAAAACCAGGTACATATATTCTTCGATCATCAATCGGCTTGTTCAAGTTGATTTTTTAATATACACGGCGGAGTTTGTAATAGATTGCTTTTTTTCAGGGATACACATTTAGGGAATACCTTCGACCTATTTAATTAGTTCGTATCCAAAAACGATACTATCTTTCCTTTAAAGGGAGATCGAGGGGGAGTTTGTCCGACAAACTTAATTCCGTGACTGGGTTTTTTATTTCTATCATTGATCAATGAACATAAAATTCATAAACTTTACGTCCTTTTTAGATATAAACAGAATATTTTATTATACGTGTTTCCGCAAGATATCGGATTTTGGTCATTGTTGTTGTCGATATCGTATGATGTATTCTGTATATCAATATTGTATAAAAACAAGAGCAACAAAGTCGTTGAGGGCCTAATTCATAATACTCCAACATGCGATGTAATCATATTTTAACCAAAGACTACGAAGTGTATTATTACCCACTGGTTAAAGCAGGAGAAGCTATAAGTTAGGCTGTGTATAATGTGGTCATGTTGACCCTTAGCAATCTTGGATTTTATTTTTATTATTGCTTCTAACTTCAAGATTTTTTTTAAATTCTTGCCTGTTCAGTATACAAAGTCTCAGTCGATTGCTTTGGAAAAGTAGAACCATCTTGATCAGGCATATGTGGTGCTTTTCAGGTGCAATTGCTATTACCGAACAAGTGAACATGCTAAATAAATGCAATCTTTCTTTTTTAGTAATCTTCTACACGCAATGACTCGAAAACTTCTTAATTTTATTTATTGCCTAACAGATCTTCAATCTTCGTTAACAAAGAGTTAATTTGCAAAAAAAAAATACGTTTGATCGTTGCGCATTATATACCTAATTGCAAACTGGCCAAACCCTATCCAACGATTTTGCGATCCCAATGGACTTTCTATCACCATCAATTTAATCACTATACGACTGAGAAATGTTTAGTAAGCCGTCTTTTGCTGTTTGTTTAGTCATCCATATTTGCTAATATTGCATACAGGATTTCTTGTATTATTTATTTGTTTAAACTAATTGGAAATCTTCAAACTTATGCGACTAAAGAAATTCAGCCTCGCTTAGCCTCCAGGACAAATAAAATGTTCCAGATATGGAAACAGTGTTTAACTTACGTATATTTTTACTTTGTGCCAGAAGGTTATAGAAATATGAACCGCCCTAGATTTCTGATTTTTCCCATGAGTTAAGTTCAACACCTGCGGTTAACTATTTTTGGACACCAGGCAGGATATGATTTAATATTATTATGCATGGTGTTAGTTCCTACAATATATTATTACGCTGGAGCAAAATTGTATATTTCCGTGTATTATAAAAATTAGAATAAGAAACCCTGTGATTCTGATTCAAGACACATCTTTTAAGTATTCTTAGAACAACCAGTCCATGAAAGTGAAAAGTGTAATAAGAACTTAATAATATATTTTTATTTATGCTAAAACAGAACAACAAAACTAAATAAACATCTGCAACAATTTTTGGACCAGCGATAAAGAAACTACAATAAAACCGTTAAATTATTACTTATTCGAGGCTGGATATAAAACAAGTATGCTATTCTAGCAATTCTAGCTATTGCTTTTCAAGAATCAAGGAATAAAATCGTCATTTCATAGTCACTCACATTTGATAACACGAAGAAATTTAATTTTCCATACATCGCTCAGGCATCAGGCTCAAATAATTTTCTTCTACGACAGACAGTGGGCTTTCGAGAGTACCGAGAGTGCCTAAATCCTCTTGCTGCCATTTTGGTCCTTAAATAAGATTAAACTCGAACTCAAGTAAAGAAAGATCCAAAGTCTATCTAATCCACCTGTCATTGAATCTAAACTCGCTCAACGTCTTTAAACTATGGAGGAAGCCATTGTACATTGCATGAAATATGTAATGAATAGATTCAGGGAATCAAGCAGTTAGCTATAAAGATTTACAATAAAAGAGATCTCATTTCAAGCAAATTCTGAACCACCGACCCGTAAAACGGACAATTGACAATGGAAGTATCCAAACAATTTTATTTTTACTAAATTTAAAGTCTTGCACTGGTTTATAATTTAGACCCTGATTAACCTCCGCATATATATAACAGGGCTCAGCTTGAACAGGGAACATGAAAACAAAACAGACATTCATGAGCTTTTTTTGCCGTTTGTAATATATCTTGACAACAGCAACTTTATTAGGTAGCATTGAATTTATTCGGATGAGCAAACTAAATTTTGTAGATTATAACAATCAGTAAGGGAACTGAGGATTTAGAAGGAAAAAATACGAAGTACAATGAAGTCTTAGAAAACAACCTTTTACCCCAAAGAAAGTTGCAAGTAATGCTTCGTAATGTATCAATAATGAAAAACAAGTGAGTCAGCTTTAGTTGTTAGCTGGTAATATATAGTAATCTAGATCTGAAAAATCTGAATCCCGAAAAAACTACAATAGGGACTCTAGCCCCTACTTACAGGTATTGTGTGTATTTAACTGAAATTTTCGTTTTATTATGAAAGTTACTTCATCTGGATTTTTACCAACCCACCGACGAAAAAGGCATAAAGGGCTTAAGATTTAAAAATCAAGAATGGCATCTCTAAAAAACAGAAATGCGGATAACGGCTATGCGGTTGCCTTTCTAAAACCTTTTGAAGCCTGTAAAACCAGACCTCGATATATATTCAAAATAATAACAGCATCTCACAAGACTCACATTACTACATAAAATCTAAAATGCAGTAGTACTAGCAGAGTTTCGTCAGTCGGAGCCTTAAAACATTAGCTGAGAGTTAACACATTTTCGGAGCCTCTGTGATATCTTAGAATTCCATTAATCTGTTTCCAATGTTCATTGTCTCATGTCATATAGACTTGATAAGATAAATAGCCGCACTCATTCATTTGGTTTGCTAACTAGTTACCAGCTAGTTGTTAACATATCCATACCTCCTTTTATCTCGGACCAATCCATATCCTTCTTCTGGAACAGGGACACACTGACACACACCCAATTTATTTCCAACCAGTACAGATAGAGTGTCAGGAGTTAGCCACTATGGAACTCAAAGATTAGATAACTTCTCAGGGAATGAATGACATTTCGAATTAAATTACTCGCTCCATATGGATTTGCTAAGAGTAAGGGTAAGAAGCTGATTTTCTAAGCAACCATAATGCCACAGCATCCAGCGTATTTCCACTATTTCCTTTCCAATAATCCTACAATGCCAAACCAATCCTCCTAAATTGAAAAGCCGAACCATGTCCTTTATCATACCATATAGGATTTATCTCAAAGTCCTAATATATAAAGCATTACTGCCGGTTGTTACACCTCAACAGCATAGCAGGCTTCATATCATTATATTTAGTAAATTGTGTCCTCGTAACTTTTGAACTGATCATAAGACGGTGGAAGGGAGAGTAAAGCCGCTTAAAACCAATATGCCACTAGCCGAAAGATCGGACTAACATGGACAAATCTACCCAAATCGTACATGACATTTCTTGACATGCCTCTATCCCATATGCCCTTCCTTACTGCCACCCTTTCTTATTAAGCAGATACGAGAAGAGCTTTATTATTATACCTGGATTTAAAATCGAGGAAATTCATGCATGCATTCTCGTGCTAAGGCGATCTCCAACATCACGACCCTAAGTGGGTTTGAATCTTGCTTTTACTGACCAAAAAATTCGTCGCTCAACAAGGGAGACACGTGGAAGTGGAAGGTTCCATTTGATACATAGTTACATCTTATATCCAGCAGATAAATACGTACAGGCAAATGCAAATGCCAGTTTTATGGAAACCACTAATAAGGCGAAGTTTGCCAGTTCATAAAACGAGCCTGTAAAGCACTAAAAACCATATATTTCATACCCTACAAGCAGCCATTAAATCCCATTGTTTGTATATTCTATCATTTCTCTCACCAATTTTGTCTCATTATTACACACCCAACGGCTGGATAAAATCCCTGTGAGCAGAACCTAATAACAACTTCCACCAGCTCTTGCACAGCATCCACTTTCCTTTTCAATTATTTTTACAACCTAAACCACCTCCGATCCGAGCTAACTAGCTATATAAAGGAGTATATGGCAGGTTATATTCGAAATGTCCATGTTACCATGAGATGAGATGGGATATGTGAAGAACATGTCAAATAAAGCCGATCCTAAATAAACTACAAACTGGTTTTCCATGCAAAATACCATGATTCTTTGGAATAATAATAATGTCAGGTACTGCTGACATAGATTTATCCCGTAGTTGGTTTTAGTTTTAAAAACAAGGCAGAAAAGCACTGAAAACCTGCCCATAGGGAAATAATCCACACATGTGTATGTTCAACAACATTGAAGTTAATACGAAGCCTTAATTCTTTACGTTTGGGACTTTGAGGCTGGAGTCATAAACAAATTCTTTGGGAGTCATAAGCCTATGTCTTAAAAAATTATTCCCATATAATATACATATACTTCATAGGTATTGGAAACACGTACTCACAGAGGTTCATTGGTATTCTGATCACTTTATCCAGTGGTGGTGGTAGGGGAAGGGGCTTATAAGCTACCCGGTTGACCGAAATTTGAATACTCATGTTTGCTCACACATTCCCCGTTTCCGCTATTCTGAGATGGTGAACTCAGTAAAGTATCAATCAGTGTCCACCCACGGAGTTGCAAAAACTTCGATTAACGAGAATTAAGCGTCATTTAGGTTTTAATTACGAGGGGAGTGCACGTAAATGATATTGTCGGTATTTGTTGAAAACAAAAATTCCACTTTAGTAGATTATAAAATTGACAAAAGTAAGATCCAGGTATTTCATTTCGAATTCAAAAAGCATTAACTGGATGAATAGACAAGGCCGACGGGGTAAAAATATGTATTTTCTTAGCATTTTTATCGGTTTTATTATTGGAGAATTAGTCCGCTTAAAAAACAGCCCCTTCAACATCTTACACCCTTGTGGGAGACTAGACCAAACGTTTATTGCTAAAATCTTACATTCTACTAGAGCATTCGTATAGCGTAGCATATCTGTACACTTCTTGACAGGAAATAAATTTCCAGCTTCCAATATATTTTTTTAAATAAATTGAAACATGAATCGCTTAAAATTCAAAGCACAGTGGAATAGAAAATCAACTTTCGTTACAATATTTCTTATAAATGGGAAACGAAGCCAGAACCAAGTATTACCTTCTGAGTAATAATATCTGACAATCAGTAATTTACACAAAACCCATGTCACGATTATACCCAAATCAACGGCCAGTTTTATTATACAGATTCCAAAAAGAAAACCCACCAAGCAACAAAATCCAGGTACAAATTAATGACCAGTGCGTTACTATTTCCCATAACCGACAACTTTTTGAGCAGGTGGATCCCGATTTTTATTTAGAAAGAACGGTTCGATCACTTCTGTCTGATACTTGGGATTTATTTAATTGCCTACTAGCCAAACTCTATTAACGTTTTTCTTTGCATTTAATTGTAGCTGACTTGGAGACTCAAATCCGCGATCTTTTAACACGATGCTTGATAGCAAAGCTGGCATTGTGTCCAATTATGAAATAACTATTATCAGTATAATAACCACTTATTGTTAGTACAAATTTAGGGGAGTAATTTCTTGCATCCGCCTATGTTTTGTAGGATTTTAACGAGACAAGACTGCCAAGCCCTCGAATTATTCTTCATGTGTGACATAATGGTGTCTTGCCTAACTAACTATCTAAAAATAAACGAGGGTTGAAGATCGCGTGCTTTTGCACTACTCAAACTCAGATGCTTATTTTTATTTTAAAATTCAATTTCTTCTTCGAATTTAAATAGCTGTATGCTTTATGTTGTTATTCCAGTTGTTCTTCACATTCTATCTGGATTACTCACAAAAACTACATGTGAAATGCCAATAACCTCAATAAGCAAAGTTCCTTCAAGCCAAAATAGCTTCTGCTGTATTTATTTTGATTTCAACTTATTAACAACACAATAAATTTGCTAATTTTTAATTGACATGACATTAGTTAATAGCAATACCTGCATGACTACAATACTTAAGATTAGCATTTTTTCTGGATGGCTTAGGTTTCTGCACGTCTAGTTTGGCATAGCAAGCATAGCAGGCTTCAAAGTTCAATGAATCTTCCTTCATTCAACGACAACATCCGAAGCAAGTTGCTTCTTACATTCAATGAAATAAATTTCAATATTAAAAAATAGGAACTCGTTGTATCATCGTAGAATATCAACGCAGTAGGGAAGAAGTATGCAAGTAACATATTATTTTGATCGTAATAACGATGACCAGCCTCACAGCATATAATTGTGTGGATATATTATTATATGACGATAGAATTGAATTGAATGGGATGCCCCTGCATATTTAAATCCTGAAAACTTATCCCTTGTCTTCTTGATGGATAAAAAGTTGTTTGACTCAGAAAGATAGTATCAAACAAAACATTAAACGGAATACAAACAGATGAAACAGAGTATATAATAATACAACTTTAATACAATCTAGGATAGAGATCAATTGAATCACGCTGAACGAGTAAATAGAAGTTGAGTTCAATTTTTATGCATTCATCTGATCAGTTAGACAACCAAAAAAGCAAAGTCAGGAAGGAGGAACAAAAACATTGAGAAGACGATGCAAAAAATTCACCATCAGAGTTCATGTTCATGGCCACAATCGTATATCTCTGAAGTGAAATAGAAAACTCTGTATAGTTTCTTCCTTGCATTTAAGCCAATTTAGATGGCTTTGAGCCTAGGAGTTTTTTATATTCTAAAATACATCTCTGTTAACTCCTGATTCTGATCCATATCTTTAATTTAATAACGAGCTGAAAAAATTCTCTACTCTCTAAGGATAGGCACTTTGGAGATGAATTATGATGATTATCAATTCACATCTGTTTATGCAAAGACGTTGCTCTGTTTTCATTGAATGTTTATGAATATTTACGAATTTATGTCTATATATGTATCTAAATAAAGTACTTCCTCTCTTAGAACTCGCCCTGTCTGTCTGTAATCAATCTAATTGAAAATTGAAAATATACGGAGGGCTGGTAAACTCATAAAATATTTCCATTGAAAGTAAGTGATGAAAGATGGTTTTTAAATTTAATGGTGCTGTAAATTTTAAGGCAATAAATGCACTTCTAACAAAACGAGTGTAAATCAAAGATTAAAATAATTGTCATGCCGGCGTAGAGCGTTTGATATCTGATCATAACCATAAATCGAAGTTTATGTGGTGTTACGGCACAGGTACAGCGAAACTAAAATAATAACACTAATAATATTGCAGTTTTTGATTACGGAGCAGAAACTTTTCACACTTTCCGGTTGACGGGTACAGCATTTAAATATTTAAGACTTGGCGTATGGCAATGAAAAAGCGACCTTTAAAATGTATTTTTGAATAAGAAAATAGTCCAGAAAAAATGTCGAAAGCGGTTGACATCTTATGGTTTGCCTAAGTCGTAATTCATTTCCAGATTTTGTTCGGATAATCGACTTTGGTTATTCAACTCCACGAGATTTTAATGTCTTCTTGATTGTATCTTTCTGATGTCCACTAAAAGTACATAGGCCTTCAAAGTGAAGGGTATTCTACAATTACAAGAATAGGAACTTCTTGAAGCTATACACACGTCTAATGAAATCTTGTCTCTTGAAAAGTAAAAGTTTGGTCTGAAAAGTTGAATATCCTATTTAATACCGTTTGTCAGACCTATACGGACATGGACGCCAGTCACCTTTACATTTCTTTACATCTCCAGAACCGAATGGTGACTTTCCATGGGACATGTCCCATTATTTTATGACCCCTGTTCCCTAGCTGTATCCCTGATGTTGGAGTGTTGGGTGACTTGTTAAATTTAGGCTTTATGTCATCAACGCTTCCACGTAGATTTCAAACCGAGATGAAAGAGATTTGGGTGCTGTTTTAGGCAAGATGCATTAAAAAATAACATAAACTTTGTCCCAGTACCCTTTCAAAAGTGGTGTTGCATGTGAGTCCTAACCTGATTTCAAACCAACAACTTGGGAGCTAAAGCAATACTACCAACATCGACCACCGAGTTTTTTTGTTTACATTACTTTGCGTGTCTTCTGCATTTAACATTAAACAAAGATTACTTTCCCGTATTCCATCCATCTTCTTCTAAAATGTATGAAACCAACACTTTAAATACTACTTTATTCTAAAGGGTCGAAGAAAAAACGATTTAAAGCATGGCAGCATTAAAGCTGGGAACAGATTCAGTTAGAGTCAGCTAGGTTGAATTTTAAATCAGTTGAAGTTGATAGTAAGTGATTTTGAGGGAGAAGTTTCCGAAGAGCGTATAAATTTTAACTTCCATCCCAATTGCAAGTAGTTTCCTTAAATTGATGTTTGAGTGACTACTGCTGTAAGTGGAGCTGTTCCTTGAGTGAAGTTCATGCACTCCTACGTCAACGGAGAAAGGTCTAGAATTGAATTAGCATTAAAATTCCATTTCCCCTGTCTTTACAGAAGGAAATGCATCGTTCTAGCACATCTGTGCTCTGTCAATGACAAAAATGTTGGACCCCTGCAATGTCATCCTTGCTATCTTAAACATGGAAATATGTTGACAAAAAGTATCAGGGTCCTACGTTTCGGAAATTTGGATAGTTTCCTAACAGGGCGTAAAAGTTCGGTATTCCGTAAGGAGCAGACTTTATTTGAGCTCGAGGCAACCACACTTCACCCAGCTAGTTATTTTTGAAACCCTCTATAATCATCGTTTCAGTTGAGATTATGAGTGGGCGAGGGAGTCCGAATTTCTCCTAAGAGTCTGACATTTGCTAGGGATGAAAATGGTAGTTTTGTTAGGTAAGTGGATTGGATTTAGGATTTGGATGTAGTGGAATAATAATAATAATAAAGATAGCATAACGACCGTTCCCAGAACAGATGAAAAGTAAGGATTAGGACTCCCATTTAAGGGGCTCTTTCTCCATTTACAGACATTTTAACATTCAGCATTCATTTGTCCATACAAAACAGAACGAAGCAATATGCTTTTATATGAATTGTATTGCTCTCGATCTTCGAAATCCGCTCTGTTCTGAACCAAACTACGAGTAGACTGTTTATACGGAGGGAAATTATACGTCAGGGATCAATTGTCTGACTCAGAAGGTAAATAATGCAGGGATTTCTCGACTAATATTTCCAGTTCGAATAGGACACAAGAGAACGGGGATCTCGGATTCAACACATCACCATCAAGCCATCATCATTACAATCGACACTGGCAACCTGCCTCTTCTTTCATCCTTTTACTGGGAAACCAAATTCCGAGCTTAGCAACCCCTCCATTTTTCTCTGAACTGAAATTCAATCCTGGATAAATCCTATCTGATGCTACACCTCAGTACCAGAACAGAAATAAAGTCAGACTACTTTCCTTTGATAGCAAAAATCGAACAGAAAATATTGCATTCTATTGCTTTAGATGTATATTTTATAGAAAAGTCCATGGCTTATTTTTCCCATGAAAATGGGAAACAAAGGGAGCAAACAACAACAGTATAAAGTATGAGATGCATTTTAATGTCAGCCTAATCCAGACGGACAGGTATGAAATGGAACGAAGGTAATCATCGAATTGTATTCGTCTTTTGAAATCGGACCATCTTTCATCCTTCAACGAGCTTCTTAAAAGCACATAATAGTACAAGAAGGTCATTGCTGAGAAAAACACTGTATTATAACTCATAGGGAATTCCGCTTGGAAGAAAATCCGGCCCGAAAACTGAGTCGAATTTGTCGATTGTGGATTTATGGGATTTCTACCTCAATAGGAAAAGGGGACGGATTTGGCTAATCTAGTTTCACCCAACCATTTTACAAAGCAAATTAACCGTGTCAGTAAGAAATCTCTTCTGAAGTACTCACAAGGGCCCACTTCATTTTCTTTAGATGACCGACCACAACCCATTTAAAACCCAAGCTACAAAAATATCCACTACATAATAATATGCATTCATGTGGCCGGTTCCTACTGTTTCTGTTATTTTTACACGGTTACTACAGAACTTTTCGGAAACCCTGATGCCACCAGCAAGCACGGAAACTTTCCGAAGAAAATTAATAACATCTTAGGCTGGATCGATGCATGACGAACGGTTATATAGGTTCCTTAACTTCTTTTATAAGAACGAGTTTATGGAGTCATGTATTATTATTAGGCACAAAAAGGGTTCCCTTCGACAAACGCAGATGGTAAATTGTAAATCTGGCCAAGGGATTGTAAATACATTTAAGTACCGATACACTACTGGCTCTATATTATATATGTTTACGACAGCTTTTGGTTTTTGCTGTATTTTCGCTAGCAGTATTACGGCTCATAGTAGTAATTTAGTACCATCCCGAAAAGGTACGACACGGGTAGCAGTTCTTGTAGATAAACTTTGTTAAGGAAAGTAAAGAGCATTTATTTCTTCAGTTTACGAGTTTTATGTACAATACTTTGCCCATTTATTTTACAACTTCACCCTTTATACCGAAAATTAAATGGGATAAGAAGTGCACACCCACACTTTTAACTTGACTCGCTGGGCTATAGATCTTCTCAAATGAATCTTCACTACCAACTGCTACTTCTTCCCAGGGAAAAATATGTCTGTACATCGTCTAAATAGCCGTCTGTAATGAAATGGAATAACTAAACTTCAAAGGAGCCAGGAAAATGCTCCTTTTGAATTAGAAGTCTAAGAAGAATTACGTTTGAAAGAAAATAAAAGATCCTTCCTTCCTTTAAATTCCAAGTCCTCCTAGTCCTCGAGGAAATCTTTTTACCAGAGAATGTTTAACCGAAAATCTTCATTGTTATCTTTTCACTCCATTTTCCTCCTGGATATTCCAAGCCAAAAAATTCTATTCAAAGTAAATGAGTCGAAGTAACAGTCCTGAGATTTTTCGAGACTATATGACTGACGAACTGACAATAGTGTGAAAGAGAAGAGCCATACGGGCTACAGAGACGGATGTAATGTTAGGTTTGATTTATATACAATATACAACTGCTCAGGACCTAGGCCAACATAACTTACATAAACATGACAATTCCTTCAACAGAGAACTAGAATGTTTCACCCATCAGTTAGTTTTTCTAAATGGAGGTTATCTCCGGTTCACCCATTAGAAAAAAGTATCCCACTGTTAAAAAATACATTGAAGCACAGTCAGGTTGCCTCATTAGATCCGGGCCTTGGGTGCTCCAATGGTCTAACAACTTGTACCTTATTGTACACTTGACTGCCTTTTTATAGACGGGCCATAATGGATTACATCTTTAGAAACATTACATTAGGACAAGTTATAAAATTCATTTATCATTGATAAATGGCAGGAGAAAAAAACAGGGCATATACCAGTGATCCCTTGCGTATGGTGTAGATACGAATGACTTGGAGCCAGAAGGGTCCTCGAATTTTTTTTAAAGGACATACCATTGCATGGTTCGTTGGCCCATTACCACTATCAGATTTTTGAAGTTGAAAGATTCCTTTAGAATAATGAATCGTTATGGCAAGTTTCTAGAAATCTATCCACCCTAAAATGAGGACTAATAGGAAAGTACAAACGTCGATCTCTGCTGGCTCTTCTGATATAAATAAACGTTAAACACGAGAAGTTATCTGTACAGTTGGAAAAGTAACGGATAAATCCAGAAATTGGAATCAAAATGGAATGACTTGGGTTGGGCACTATTTCGTAGCTGCTATTGCTATCTAAGTAGGCTATCCTTTCGGTTGAGAATAAATGAAATGATGTTTGGAACACCATTGGGAAAGCACTTTGGGTCCCGTAAAGTGACACACGAGTATAAAGTCAGTTTTATCCACCCCTGATCAAGACGAGTTGGGAGATTTATGAAACGGGAGAATAAATAAATGTGCGAGGAAGGAAGATTAAGTACTAGAATACATGTGATTCAAATGTTTCTCTTACCAGAAGCAGTTCCAGGGTTAGAGATGGTCACCCAGAAATCGATTGTTTTTTCAGGTCCGAGCTCCTCGTAATCCCACTTCTTCTTTACGCGGACGGCCCCGTTGGGTTCAACCGTGACCCAAGGATTCTCATCCCGAATTTTAAAAGTTTCGAATTCGTTTTCCCTATTTAACTCAAACACCACTTTCCCTTCCTGCTGTCCATCAGATTCCGGAAACTCCTTCCGCATCGTAGGCCGTACGGCACGTGTCACTCGTCGTTTCGTGATCCGATGGTACGAAGGTCCTCGACTCCTCGTATCCATTTGCTGTTCCGAGTCCAGGTCCTCATCATCATCATCCATGTCATCATCTCCATCCAATATTACAACCACAACTCCATCATCCGTGTCTTGTTGTGCTAAAACTCCTTCCAAATACTCCGGAGATCCGACTTCAATAAAGACAGTGGCATGTTCGTAGGAATACTGGGACGGAGTCCTCATATCATGTGCCTGCACTTCCAATTGGTAAGACTGTTCTGCCGGTGTATTTACCAGAAGGATTTCTCCCGTCTGGGGTACAATAACAAATGTGGGATTGGAAGTTGTCAATCGGTAGGACACATGGTCTCCATCAGGATCATCCGCATGAACTGTTCCAACCACGCTGAACCGTGTTGTGTTTGTAGGGATTGCCCAGCGGTAGATTGTTTTTGAGAAAATCGGTGCATTGTCATTTTCGTCGTCGACGAGGACCGTAACTTTCGTCACTGACGTGTCCACTCCAACAACATCCAGGGCCTTGATAATGAGGGTGTACGACTTCTGCTCCTCCCGATCTAAAATCTTGGTCGTCAGGATTTCCAGAGCGTGGTTAGTTAAATTGGTCCTCGCGTGGAAATAGCCTTTCCCATCCCCACCGATAATCTCATATTTCAATTTCCGGTTTGAATCATTGGTCGGTCGGATTAGCCCGTTGATATTGACTGGTGTACCCATCGGCGCATTTTCCATGACATGTCCATCGTAGAGTTCTTTAGGGAATGCTAGCATGTTGTGCCTGTCGAGGATGTACAACTGGACTGTATGAGTTGTGGACACGTTGGACTCTGGAAGCTCTTCCCGAACGGCGAGAGAGACGGGATGATCTATCAATTCCGTCATGTTCGCCGTGCTCATGAGGATCCCATTTTCCAGAACGGTGAAGTAGCTGGAGTACTCGTTGGGCATGAGATGGTAGACGTGACCGGTGGAACCAGCTCCGAATTTCTTGATGCTGTACCCGGGATGAACGTCGTGAGGTATTTTCACAACATTCCTCCTGACTATTGCCAACCCTTCCGATGGCTCTGAACTTAAGAGGACTAATAAGATGCCTAGACTTAAAATATTTAAAAAACCTAATTTATCGTTCCTTGCACTTGGAGAGTGCAAGGAAGATTTAAAGTTATCGGTCCTTTTTGGCAATTTCATTTTGTGAGTTTCGTGAATTACTCCGAAGAAGACACACGACTCGACGAAAGAGTTGACACCAGATTCACAGTGCCTTCGTCCACGTGCTTAATACCGAAATGTCGGCAACTCGCTTATGTACTTTAGATTTGATTTCAACCTCGTTTCACTAACTTCCTCATCTGTTTCCCATTTTTTGAAGGGGAGGATTACGCACTTTTCAGGTTCAATTTCAACATACTCATTTACCCCAGCTTGTAAATAATTATCCTGCTGAATGGCACGATTGGTTGCTTCCCCGTAATGTGTACGAGGAGAGCAGCAATTCTATTAAGTATACAAAACCCGAAGTGTCAATAAGATCCAGAACTAGAATTTCCTCCTTAAGCTGCTGGGAGGAAACTCTGTAAAGCTTACCACCGGATTCGGTAAAATGCCTCTTTCCTCCGAGAAAAGAATCTGGCTTAAAATAGCCTGATGACACTGACACAAGCTTCTCACTGAAGAAGTATATGACTTGTTGTTGTTACATAAGATACAAAGTATTGCTTCACTTCTTTGCAGGCCTAAGCCACGGGATTCAACATCCACAATCCACACACGAACTCACTTAGGTAGTTGCACATATATATTATGAGGAAGAGGATCATTTATAGCTTTTTTAACATTCAGAAGAACGCGTCCATTTTTTCATCCGGATTCTAAAATATCCGACAGCGGAACTGCTGAACGTGCTTAACTGGGAAGCTAGCCAAGGCTTTGAGGCCGTTTGGATAGTTTTCTGGAGTAAATTCGGTTATCCGATTTATCCCCGCTTATGGAATTCTTCTCCTTTGCCTCTCCTCCCGTTCCATGACTCTAAATAATCCCAAAAATGCAAATGTATTGGTTAGGATCCAAACTCGTAAGCCCTTTAAGTGCATTCTTCAGCACGTGGAAGATTTAATTGTTTCCCGTGCAAATTAATAAACTAATTGAGATATAATTTCATAGTTAAATTAATAGAAAAGTCAGCGTAGTTTCATGGGATTTACAAGGATCTCTTTTAAAGATGGATTACCATTTGGGGAATGGCGGAGAGTAGAAAACTTTTTAAAACACTTCATTCAAGTCTTCTTGAGTAAACCTAGTACCTAAGGACGGAAAACTATTCTTAGATTTACAATGTCACAGACATTTATCAGTATCTAGGGAGGGGTCAGGCGGAAATAAAATTAATTGACAGCGATCTCTGTTATGTTCTTGATTCTTAGCTTAAGGATGAAGTATTTCGAAGTCAAGGACCTTTTAAGTAACGAAGATTTGTTAGAAGGAATCAAAGCAAGGGATTTAGGACTGGGTCTATAGCATGTATACGGGCTGTACTAATAAGGATGCATTTTACTTCCGTTCCCCGGGAGAAGCAGTATTGATTTCGGATAAACCAATATTCTAGAAGACTTTACCAGACGCTTCCTTCTACCATCTACACGGGTGTTATGTTGAAGTGTGTTAAAATGAGATGGTGGAGAGACCAAGGCTGGTAGTATTCGATAAAATTTGTTTCCACATTTGAAATCTCTTTTTTCAAGATAATCAGAGGAATGGCATTTCTTAAAAAAAATAATTTACAGCGCCTTTCATGCATGATCTAAAGTCCAGCTACAAATGTCAACTAAAATTAATTGTTACAGAGATTAAATTTTTTATACTTCTTCCTAAATCATTTGCGACACAAATCACTCCAAGTCCTTTATCAGTAATTTATACAAACTATGCATGCTTCAGTTCAGCAGTTCGGAAATTAGCCCCACTTCATAATCACCCGTACCTCCTTAGCCATATCATTTTTAAACAACTCTATTTAATATTTTAGCATAAAAAGTGCCTGTACATTTTCTCTCAGATATTTATGTTTCGACATATCCAGAAAAAGGTTACCCCGCCTGTAAGTTCCCAGTTACAAAGTGACACGCGAATCTGCATTTGCAGCTAAGTATTTCGTAAACTCATTAATTTTCTACTTCCCTTCCATGTCGGGTCCAATTCCATTTTTCAAGTGAGCTGAAAGTCAACACCTACACGAAAACTACCTACTTCATTCATCATAACTAACACTAGGATAAACCCCTTGAAACAATGCATGTTAACTAACCTAATAATTCATCGTCATCTGGGCCTTTTATTTTGAACGTTGCAAAAATGGGGATTAAAGGCTCGCTCTGCTCGTGTGTTCCACAAAAAAGCAGAAGCGTTATATTTAAAGAATGTTGAATGGTAGGAAATGAAGTCCTAACAGATGCAGCAGAAATAAACCGAAATCCTACAACTGTTCTATATGTATATTTCCGCCGTAAGTATATATTATTATATGCATGAGGACAAAGGTCTGGAAGGCTCTGGAGGTTGTGGAGTCGGGTCGAACTGAACGGACCGAATTTTTGGTACGAGAGAGAAAGCTCACACACATGCGTGCGTATGGTAGAAGTCGTTGCCCCTTTCCCATGATAACTTCCAACTTCTCCGGGTTTTTCCGCATTTTGGACAAAAGCCCGAAAAATCGGAGAAAGGAGTTGCTTTCATCACGCAGCTGTACCTGCCTGCCTCATGTACTTTTACGGCCATCCTTGTCTTCTTTTTCTCGAGGAAAATGTCTTCAAAATAATATATACTTTCCGGGATTGACACAAACCTGACAGTATTGAGGGAAGGGACTCGGCCAACCTCTTTAGCTAATACAACCCGAGACTTTAATCAACAACTCCGAAAGCCCATTTACTTTTCCGGGTTTCCACTTAGATATCCCTATAATCCTTATAGTCTCCAATTTCCTCCCTTGAATTATAATTAAATTTCTGAAAGAATTGGAATTCCATGTTTCAAGAGCTTATTATTGCAGAGTGCAGACTGGACTACGATTAATTTTATATATGTAATTTTTCAACGGCCGTCATTATAGAGTATCCTATGCAACTTCCAAACTGCCAATGCCTTCATTTCGCTCTAATAGTCATTCTTCTAGATTTGTAAGAGCATGCGACGTCCTTTAATGTCCCTAATAATCGACAGGTGAGCCAGCCTATTTCATGTAATCCTTGTCATAATGGCCTGCCCGACTGTCTTCTTCGTCTAGTTAGCAAAAGCTGGTGGGTATGTAATTCTTACCTTAGGAAGAAATCCCTTGGCTGGTTGCCTCGTAGTTGGGAATGGGAGAAAAATTTAATTATCTGAGCATCAAAAGTCTCAAAAGTGAGGAAAAAATGTATGGGAAGATCTTCAATTACTTAAAGAAATGTAAGCTGATACTCGGGTCTTCGCTTCAGAAGTCAGGGGCTGGAAATACTGAAAAAGGCCTTGGAATTGACAGTATTGAGTTTCATTAATAAATCCCTTCTGACTCGGCTAAAAGGGATTGTATTTTCAAAAATGCCTTTGGAGTCTAAGTTGAAGTAGTAAATCAAGTAATGACAAATGAAGGAGGTCGTAAATCCATCCATTTGTCACACACCACATTTACACCAATATTTATAATCTACCGATTCACACGAGAGGTTTCTATCTGATTTGAAATACGTGTGTATTTGTGTATGCACAAAAAGTTTAATGTACTCGAAATAACTATTTAGAGCTTGCTCAATTCTCAAGCTAGGGATCAAAAAATTTTTTTTTTTATAATTAAATCTTTTTATAAGTAAATAAATTCCCCTACAAAATGAATAATTTTAAAATGTCTAATTGTCCATCTTCTAGCTTTTGCCGGATATCCATTTATTTGTTTGTAAGTGTGAAATTAATTGGTTAAAAATCCATTGATTAATTTGCGATATTTCTCAACTGATAAACGTGCCTACAACTACGATCCGGCAATATTGCTTTTGACATACAAATCCTTAGAAGGAAAACAACCGACATTACCATGATTTAAAATCCATTTATAAAAATGCATTAATCCATTTTTAAACTTCAGTGTCAAATGTCATTCATTGATATTACCGAACATGAAATTTCTCCAGGCACAATACCCTACAAGGACAAAAAAGTGTCCGTCGGTAAACAGAAAATGATCCCACTGTCGGTGAATTTAACAATGCCATAAAGAAGCATGCATGGTGACCCTAAAATAGGATAAGATTATCGTCTTCGCTTTTCCATGCTAGGAGTATGTTTAAAGAAAAAGTTCACATGGTCTAAGGAATTAGCTTTGCATCGAGTTTATTTACTACTCTTTTACAATTTTAATCTTAATGAATTTTAAGAAAGCATAAACCCTCATCTGTCAAATCAGATTTTATCCATAGATTATAAGTACAAAGTAAAAAATCGAACCACCTCACCCAATACAGATCCAAATTATCCAAATAATTTTATTGTGAACAATCATATTATATCATATGCAAAAATATTTTTGCATAAACCCTTTAAGCAACAATATATTATTGCCCATCTCTCCAATGATATTTATCATACCCAACTATATAGCAAGATCACTTTAACCAATACAACCGTATTATAACACTTCCGAAACCCAACTCAATTCCAATCTCGTACTTTCAAGAGCCAGGGTATATTATTTAAATAAGTAAAATTAGCAAACAGGTATCAAAAACAGCCTAGAAGAAACGCGAAAAAATATTTTTTTCCCAAACGCTCAGGTAAAATACTCGAGCCTCCACAATTACCTCGCTATTTGACAACCCGAAATCCAAGAGCGAAGGAGAGATCCTGATAGTGGCCGACGATCTATGTGAGACTGACGAAGATCCTGAAAGTTTGTATTACAGAAATCGAATCCTTGCTGAATGTTGACTAGGAAAAAGCTGGATAGGGAAATACACGGGTTCTGCTCCCACGAGTCTCGCTACTTCCCATCTTATTACAGCATAGGATTCGTATCCATTCGGGCAAGGGGAGCCCCCAAAAAAAATACTTCGAAACCGGTGACTGCTGAACAAGGCTTCCTACTCTGTACGTACAAACGTACACAACAAAAGGCTCTTCCACAGAGGACAACTACCCCCGTCCAATGAAACTGAAAACTTGGAGAGAGGACGAGGAATGGGCTTCGAAATGTAATACCATTGGCACTAGCCTCCAGTCATTTCCCCATGCACAGTGGCGGAACCGTTTACGGGAAAAAACCCGAAACCGGGCATCTCAGCTCCCGTCCCAAGCCCCGTACTCGTCCTATTCTCCCCTTCACCGCATTTCCGCCTCCGACAGCCTGACCTTTGCTTCCCACATCCCATCTCCGCCACTGACGGGGAAAGGGTTAGAACTCTAGAGATTTGGAGTCAGTAATAAAAAAAATATTTATAAAAAATCCTACGTGTTGGTGGTGGTAATAAGTAATGCATAATAGTAAGACTGTAGTAACTTGTGTTGGTACAGGGATGGTAAAAAATTCTTGGATTGCATTGCCTCTATTAAACTTCTCTTATAGAATTGTATTAGAGCTAGGATTTCATTTTACTTTTCCTACATAGTTCCATCATGATGGTATTTTCCTTTGAATAATAACAAGGGCTGAATTGTACGTATGTTATGGGTAGCTTGGAGTTGATAATATTATATAATCAACTCTTTTTTAACCGTCTTTTTAAAACTAAAAAGGTAGGCATGGAAGGGATGAGAGAAATGTGGGATCTCGCTCTGGCCAAGCTATCCAGTGTTTTTGTCCCTTCTCGCTGCTATATAGCGTCTGTTTGGTATTTTTCTAGAGAGATGCGATGCTGGCTTTTGTGAGTTGTAGATTGAAGATAGTTCTGTTTTTTACTCTGTCTATTGAGGGTTATAAATCTAATCCCAACCTAACTGAGGTGAACTCGCATTTTTCAAGTAGTCTGGCCACATTGGGAGTTGGACATCGGAGGCTGGGTACTGGTATTGGGGAATGCACATTGGGAAGGTTTCGTAATTCTAGAGGGATACGAATTTTCTACAATGTTTTTATTTTACAGGTGTGCCAGGTGAATATCAGGAGAGGGGTATATTTTAAGAGTAAAGTTACTATGGACTTCCATGGTTGTTTGTAGAGGTATTCGGAAGGGTTTTCGAAACATGGGATGCCATCCATGAACCCTTTCACAATACACTTAGGGCTGGGCACTTCCTCGTTCGAAGTTATTGCTTATATGCCGAAACGCCGAACTTCCTCAACAATGAATGACATTCCGGATGTACTGCCTGAAAATGGATAAAAGCAACTCTTTTTTACAGTACTTCCTCATTGAAATGTGGACTAGTTGCAATTATATAAAACGTTGAAATATTCTAATTTTGATGTCAAACTGATATTAATAGGCCCGTACTGATGGGTTTTGGGATCGATCGAGATCCAAAAGCCCTTGCCTCTACTATACGGCCTTGTTGGAGAATATAGAAAATCGAATGTACCAAATTAAATAAGTATATAAATGTAATTTCATTAAATTTTGGGAACCTTCTTCAATGCCGACAAATTATAGAGTTTTTGGAGTGACTCATACACAGAATTGACTTATAATACAAGTTAGAAGGTCAGTATGGCTAAACCTGGAAATCCTGGATAAAAGCTGAAGAATTCAAATGCGAATTGTAATAAGCTTTGCACAGACGATTAGAAGCGGAGTGGTGAAAAGGTTCTAGTCGTTTGTCGTTTTATAAAGACGCAGATGCTTTTCTATTTGCCGTAACGTAAAACATAATCAATCAATCTTTCAATTTGCCGAGGTGTTGGATTCACATACATCAAAAATCAGGGTTCCCTTCAAGAAATTGTTACTTTCAGCAGGAAATTCGCTATTTTACTGTAATATCCGCTTCGATGCTACCATAATAAAATATTCTATATCATGTTGTTTTTGGCTTATAGGGCCAAAACTTCTAAATGTAATTTTATTAGCTTCCTTCAATAATCCAAATAATTTCCATACAAAATTCCGTGGGTATATGTATTTCCAATGCATATGTCGATAATGTTATTATCGTAAAGTAGGTTGCAGTTTCATCCAACGTCGTCGGCATTACAATGGGATTTAACCATGTTATTATTTTGAACACAGGCTTGTTTTTATACCCCGAGAAAATTCAAGTCTTTGTCATGCAAATTGGATTTTCTCCGGTTTGGTTATATTATTTTCTTTTACCGTCTTTTGTTGACAATGATAAAACTGTTTGGAACTATTTAGATTTATTTTAGCCAAAATGATGAACTTATGGACTATGGTTCTGTTTGCAGTGTATGCAAAAGGAATGGTGAAAGTTCTATTTTTGGTGAAAGGAATTTTAATAAACTTTTATTCGATAAACTTTGAAACGGTAAATCCAGGTTAAATGATCGTGGTAATTAAAGACAACAATACAGACATTGTTACATTCAAGTGGCAAAACAACAAAACCCAAGAATATTGTAATCAGATTACACTAATTGGTAGTCAGGTTTTTCCAATGAACGTCTTATTTGATAAGATTAACGTCTTTTGGATGTTCTAAATTTAATGACAAGAAAATATGTAACTTTTGCCATTTTCAGTGCTGGAAATCATCTGAAAATTTAATATTCTATTTCTTTTAGCGAAATCAGTATATGTTCGAAATACGAAGAGTAAATTACTTCGGGTTACAGTCGTATCATTCTAGTTGCATCTATTTTCCTTTCAGTTTTCATGCAAGATGATTTATTGCGACTCTTAATAAAGATAATGTTACTGACAGACAAACTGTCCAAACCCCGAGAAAATCACTTCCGGTTACTCCTGTATTTCTGTTTAACAGAATCGATCTCAAACAGCTTTCCATGATTCGTATCCTGTCAGAAGTATAATTTTGCACTGTTTGTGTATAATGCGGTTGTATGTACAAGTTGTCGATTCTAAAGGTGTCGGATATCTAAATTATTTCGGGAGTAAATTAATTCCCAAGCTGATTTTCAGTAGTTCTATGAATGGAGTATTAAATGTTGAAATAGCTGTAACTTATTTAGTTCAGCTTGCATTGTATGTATGAAATTCAGACATTCATAATATCTTATCTTAGATATTAGCACGAAAGATTGACTGACCGGACTTTCACTATATTATAATTTCTCCCGATCTCAATCCCAAAATCCCAAATGTGTCCGGGGTCTGATACTGTATAGATTTTTTTCTGTAGCGAGTTATCAAAAACTTAATTATTTTTTCCCCTAATAATAGAAAGGGGATCGTTAATCAGGGTTGGTATAATTCTTGTATGAATTATCAGCCAAGACGAGAAATTATGAAATTACATTTTTATAAATTCGAAATCATTTTATTCAGATGTATTTTCACATATTGTTTAATACTGTGAAATAATGCACAAAAAAATATTATTATACTCAAACTTTACATCGCCCTTACTCAAATACAAGTCATGATGACGGATAATGTTATATATATTTTGTTTTTTAAATCACATATAATTGGATATTTTATTATTTCTTGAGTATCGACATTTACCTGATTTGTTAGGATTAGTTCGAGGAAGGTGGCTAAAAATGTTATTGACCATGCAATAATCTTTTAAAAAGGATTGAACGGGCATATTTTCAGGTAAAATCTCAGACAATTAGTATTCCAAAGGGGATTAAAGACTAAGTCAAACGCCCCGACTCCAGTCTGACACCGAGTCGAAGGGTTGAAGAAGATTAGACCGGCCGACCCAACCGATAGCCCCCTATTGCTTTACACAAACATGGCTTAACGTTTGTAGGGTCTTCTGGTCCAACGTACCGATTTGAAGGGTTCATTATAATGTTTTTTATCCATGAACTGAAAACCAAGCTACTCACTTGAACTGTTAAAACTAACTTCAAATGCAAACATTTAGTCATAACGATCTTAGCAATCAACCCTTCAAGAGCTCCTTCAAATTGTCAGTTTATAAAATCATCGTGATATTCACTTAAATTTTGAAAATAAGTAACAGTCTACAAAGCCTTTAGAAATTCGTTAATTTTTTTCTCGTCAAGTCTTTTAAATCGAATCCAAAGCAATCAAAAATCATGTACACTGCAAACTTCCCAGGGAATAATGGTCCAAACTACACCAACAGCTTAAATCCGACCACAGTTGTAAGTCATTCCAATTTTCCATCAGTTTGGCTTCCCAGGGAGTTATTTTCATACATTCGAATTTTTTATAAGTTGCAATTTTCAATCAGTTTGGATATTTCAAGGATTTTTTTTCAATTCCAAATCCATTCAATAAATTACAATTAATTAGCTATCAGTATAAATTTTTAAGGGACTGATTTTTCATACGTCCCAATCAATAATCAATAAGTTTCAGTTCACAACAAGTTTCAATTTTTCAAGGACTAATTTTCGATACGTCGAAATCAATAGGTTTTAATTTTCAACAAGTTTTTGCTGTTATTTTAGTAAAAAAAAACAGGCTGATTACTGTGATTGGATGTGGAAAATTGTTCTCATATGTGAACGTATGGAATAAAAATATTGTGTATTTGATTAAATTTCAGATCATCCAACCGGACAGGATGCTTACGTCAATTGCACCAACCTTGTACGGGAGGTTTATTCCAAAGAATCCAGTTTTTCGTTTCGTCATGGACCAATACAATTTTCCAGGAGACAGCAAAAACAGAAGGGATGCCATATATACACCGGTCCCCATTGCGTGTCCAAGTAATGAAAATATATACGTCACCCGTTTTTCTGGACCACAGGATGTGCTGACTGTTCTTTTGATCGGGAATGAGGAGATCCCAGACGTAAGGATGCATGGACCGAAGATTAAAACGGTGGAGTTCAGTGGTCATTTGAGTTTCACTACACCCGTATTTAGGGTGCTTAAGCAATTGCCACTTGTGAAAAACGTAAAGTTCCTGATCGGACGAAACCAACTTCCAGTCTTTCGAGAAATTATTGACATTGAGTCTAACGACATTCCTTACACTGCTACGCCGATTTGTGCTAACGTCGAATCGCTTCAGATTCTGATGGATCTTTCATGTTACTACGAAGAGCCACCGAACTGTAGCAGTGCATGCGGTAATAGTTGCTGGGACACGATTCGATCAACGTTGGAGTCTCTGATTGAGTCGATATTTAATCGAGCCAAAACATCGTTTCCAAACTTGAAGCATTTGCACACGGAATTGCCGGATTCCGACATCTATAATGGATGTATTGCCAACTTGATGGAGTCGTCCAAGTTTCTAATCAGTAGTACGGGACTCCCACTGGCTGACGGACGAATTTACTATCATTCTTTCATGGTAAATTTTGCAAAACCATTTAACCGTCGATTTAAACGTTATGTATTATGTTGTCCCTAGAATAGTAGCTGAAAATCGGACTGAGAGGGAAATCCTGATACAACGTTTTATTAATTTGCTCAATTTGTTTTATTTTTCTTAGAGTGGAGGGACCGGACCTGTCGATTCCGAATTGCAAGCTCTCAGATCTCGAATTCGTCGTTCCATGGTGCTGACAAGTGAAGCCGGACATCCATCTGCAGATGACGAGGATTCTAAAAGCACTGATACATCATGTTCCAGTCTGTCAAGCTCTTCATCGTGAATACTTTTAATTTTAGAATCGATTTTTTAAGCTGTCTTTAATTTCGTGATTCATAGTTGTTGGGAATTGATTGATCTTTAAGTAACTCCAGTTGCAAAACCTTTGTAAATATTATTTTTATAATGCATGCTCAATTTATGATTATATATACCTATATTTATGTATAACGGCGTGAAGCAATTTTATAGCAGCCTTTAGCGTGTAAATACGAGTATATTTTATGGTAGGGTATTCTTAATTAATTGGTGTACAAATTTTACGCCAACATAGACAAATCTTAAGAATAAACTTATTCTTTAAATCATTTAAAAATCTATGTTTCTGAGATGGTTTAACCTTTTTTGAACGGTCTATAAACTTGACTTTTGGAAATTAGTCATTTTCTACTTGTTAGAACGTTTTACACGAGATTCAGGTCTGTTCAGGATCTACCATTACACATTAAATTATAAAATAAGTCCAATTAACATAAAAATATACAATCGCCAACAAGAAAACTATATCTTATTTTGAATTATACGTATAGAAATCGAATTTGTCTAATAACTATCTGAATAAGGCATTGGCATTAGGTTAATTTATGTTTAAATTATATTTTATTGTACAAACTAAATGGAGCGATCCAGCTTTAAGTTGTTGATAATTAAGTATTAAATAAATACACTCGTATATTTTGAAAATGAGTTATTAAAATACCATTGTAAGGCATCACAAAAACTGATTTTTCGGTGCATGATTTTCAGGAGTATATTTGCCTGATTCGGTAGATCTCTTATCAGTATGTTTTCTGCCCGAGGATTTTGATGAAACTTGAATGTATTTGGCGTCATCGTCAACTCGGGTTCCCATTCTGTTAGTCTCATCGTGATTTTCTCGTTCATCAAGAAATGTAACTTTCTTACTGCTTATGCTACCATTACCACCAGTAGCATCTTCTTGTAACTTCGATATTCTATACTTTTTGTGAGCACTATTTCCGGTTTCGTATGATCTTCGTATGTCCGCATGGTTTTTAAGAGAGGCTTTGTCAGAAGTCGGAACCCTTTCAACAGACTTATTGCTGTTGGAGTACTTTGCCCTTTCAGGTTTTTGGTTACTTTGTCTTTGAGGGGTGCATTTGTTATCCTGAAAACAATTACAACATTAAATCTGTCTTAATGTTGAACTTTTACAATATACACTAATAGAATACGATATTGTTGGCAAATGCTATTAAAAATTAGGAACATCAAAAGATAACGGGATGAAAAGTAGATATTTTCAAATGAATCAGTATTTTGAAACTTCTAATCGATATTATACTAGACGGATTGCATAAGTGGTCCATTAATATTTTTCTACTAAAAGTCCTTACATTTGAAATCGTATAATCAGAAGAAGTTTGATGGACTTGCTCTCGCTCCAAAAACTCACGACTTGAAGGATTTTTTCTATTATCAGCGTCCTCACTTCTTCCTCTGTCTCTTTGATTTTTCTTCCTGTTTCGAATATTGGATTCATCTGACTTGTGAGCCATTTCATTTTTGGTATTACTTTCAGGGGATTTTACTTCCGATCGGTTCCGGTCCTGAGCATAATGTTCCAACCTAGATCCAGATTTCTTGACTGAATTTTTTGGAGTTCTTGTGGAAGTGCGATCTAGAGGAGACGGTGTGGTCATAATTTCTTGTAGTTTTCTAACTGATTCGGAGTTCCAGGAGTTGTCGCCATCCATAACTTCCTTAGAGTCATTCATAACCGGTTCCTTGGAGTGAGGGAATTTAATGTGCAATTGTTTATTAAAACAATTAATCGGTTGAACTTCTCTAAGTTTTAGCCCTGCTTTGAGCGCCTTGGAATTTAAATTTTAGGAAATAGCATCTTGATATATAACTAGGCAATCATTTAAATTAAGAATAAGATCAACAGAAAACATACTTCCAAGTCGGCATCCTCGTCGATGCTGTGAATGTATTTATAAGCATCTGTCAACAATTCAATGGATTTAGCATGCCGGGCAATCTCAATTTTAAAGAAGTTTTCTAGAGTTTCTTTCAAATCGATGAGATGCTTATGCTCGAATTTAATCACTTGTTCCTCCGACAGTATCCCAAGACGAGCTGATTCAGCCATGGCATTTTCGAGTTCCCGTTCAGCATCCGTCTGTAAAAATACTCACAATTAATGTAAACTGAAGGTTTTGAAAGGGAAACGGGGAAAATATGTTTTTACAAAAAGAGATATATGCTAATTTATAAGTTGCATTTGTGAAGATGTACTCATAAATCGTACAATAACATCACGATATTTGGGCTCATTCATTCTTTCCGAGAAAGTTGTTGCCATTTTTCGTCGTGAAAGGACTCTTTCTTGAGCCGCAGAAGCATTACGAACGTCGGCTTTCAAGCATTTGCATATCCTTCCGTAAGAACTGAAGTTCGGTACAACTTTCATCTCGAGGCGTTGGACTGCCACGGTTCTGGAATAGAAGTTGTGTAAAGGTGAAAGGAAAGATTTATAATGTTTATCCGCCTGAATTTTTTTATTTGCTTTCACGCACTGATGATCTCCTACTTTTGCAAATAGTTCCGCCGCCACAGACATTGCAAGTTTAGAAGTGGTGTTGAAATCTTCAATCTCCGTATATTTGGCTAAACATTTTGCAATCTCGTCGTTTTTGTCACGTATTCTGAAACGAGGAGGATTTCGATAAAAAATAACATCAAAATCTGAAACCGTTGAAATATTTAAAATCCATACATTGCGCTTTTCGTTGTATAGACCGTTAGCACTTTCGCCAGTTCACTACAATGCTTCTGTATGCGATCGATACGGTTAGTTACGTGTTTGTAGTCAATTTCTCTATAAATGGATTAAAAGTTTATTTAATATTTTAATTGATTGGAATGGACGGGAAAATTCGTCTACTACGTCCTCTTAAAATATATCTTGACCTGGTGCAATTTTAAGTTGGCTAGCTTACTCTTTGGAAGTTGAACAATCGCTTTTTTCGACGCCTTTACCCATTATGATAATAATTTTTACAGATTGTTGTCTTGTTGTATTTTGCAGTTATTCTATGTCTGTAGTTTATATGATTCATAGTAATCATAAATCGAAATATTGCAACAAAACCCATCATTTGCAAGTACATATTGCCTTGGTGCTTTTAAAACATTAATAAATGAGCGCAACTCATCGCATTTTGATTTTAGTCGATATAATCATGTCCTAAACCGACAAAATTATAAAAAAGCCTAAACTTGGTCGAATTCATTCATAATTCATTCATACACTGAAATCCATATCTTGACCATTGAATTATCCGAATCAAATAATTGTATCACTCATTTGATGGATTTAAAAATCTTACAGATCTTAATTGAATAAATTGGAGTGGGACTTTTTTGTTTAAAAGTAAAATCTGAACTACGAGTCGCGTTGTAAAAATATATTTATTTCTTGATAAAACTGTAAGGCATTGCATCAAGAAGTATTTTTTAAAAATATTAATACAAATTTAAAAAACACAAAATGTAATAGTAAGACAGGTGATGGTGATATGGATGAACCCGAACTGAGCTTGGTCATAGCCGCTGGACTGTAGGACTTTTTTCACACTTCGTTGAAGAAAAACTTTGAGTTTTTGCGAAAGATGTTTGGTGTAGAAATGACTGGGTTTCTTGTATCTATGATTAAAAACAAGAATAAAAAATTATTTGCTTAGTAAGAATATCAATACCAAAATGAGATTTATATTCTTTGTAGAAGATAGCAAGAATGGATTTATATTGCAAAAACTACTACAAGTTGCAAATCCTGAGATGTAACTGAACTGCCTGTTAACAAAAAAATGTGACTAACTCATGAATCACAATGGAATTGGAATTTCCAAAGTGGGATTAAAGTTAGTTTTCATTTCGCCTAGAATGATTAGAGTATCAACCATTAGTAGGATGACCTCTTGCCCAAACACATAGGCTCTCAACGTCTCAACACAAACGCCCCAACCTTGCCTCGAACCCGGGTTCCTTCTACCACTATCCAACTACCTATCCTCTGCCACATAGACAAACTATTTCATAACTAGAGGGTTTTAGTATTGTTTTGTTGCGTACCATTTTATGGGTCATGTCATGTCTCATGTTCTCATAATCGATGACCGTCTATCTGTCTAGCCGCTAGCGTCTAGCAAAGTTTTGGTCCATGGCAAACTTGGATCTCTGGATGTTGTACGAATTGGCTTTCACTCGTTTTTCTACACTGCCAGAGTTTGCAGCTTCGGCCAGTTGTTTCCTGTTTCAATAATAAAATCATTTACATTTTTTAATAATTTTAATGAACGAATAACGAAGGATGTTATATGAAGGACGGACCTGATAAATGTTGCATCTTTGTCCTTCTTTCTGTGTTCCTCAAGCATCTCCTGTTCTTTCTTCAGTTCTTCTCTATACTTATGCACAACCCTCTCTCTTTCTTCATCCCGTTGCTTTGCGTTTCCCATCATTTCTTGTCTTCGTCGCTCCATTTCCGCTTCATCCAATTTCGGCCTTGGTGGGGGCTGGGGTTTTTTGTTAGATTCCTCCCTCCTGGGATGACCTCTTGAGCTTGATTGATGGTGACTGCGTCCTGATTCCCCTCTTCTGTCGACGTTATCATGTCCGTATCTTCGATCTGTTTGTCTATCTCTTGAAGGTGGTGGGGACCGGGACCGACTTCTATGCGGTCGGTGTCGGCCTCGACTATCATGTGGAGGCGGCGAATGTTTCCGTACATGTCGATCGGTTTTGGGTTGCTCACTGTCCGTACTCTTACCGTGGGTTTTCTTATCTTTTAGCGAGGAGGAACCAACAAGTTTCGATAAGTCGTAACTTTGCTTTAACTTGTTGATCAATTGGTCTACTTCTTCGTCACTACTACTGCTACTACTGGTACTGCTACTCCGCTTCTTCTTGTGCTTCTTTTTTTTCTTGTGTTTTTTCTCTTTTGATTTTGATGATTTCGTAGAAACAGTATCATCGAGCCCGTGTTGCTGTTGTAATTTCTTCATTAGAATGGGATTTTGCAACAATTGCTTTCTGTACTCTTCTTCTTTTTTCTGAATTTGATAAAGGGGATCGCCTTTGATCTTGCGAATCACATCAATTGGACCGGAAGGACCAGTTTGTTTAAGAATAGACTGTGGTGTGAGGTCTGTCGTAAAAAAGGGTCATTAAATCGTATTTATATATAACCATTATTATTATTACAATTTATTTGTCGGTTGATAATTTATTACCTTTTTCAGCTTCGGACAGCCAGGCACTGTTACCCTTTTCTACCTCTTCAAGCATCTTAAAAGATTTGTCAACTTTTTTGCCAAGCAAGTAATCTTCTCGATTAACTAGCGAAGTCGGTCCTTCGTACATCCAATCCATGCCTTTGGATGACGACGCGCCACCCTAAGTTAAACAAGAAAAGTAACGTTGGTTAATGTAATAATATGTAAATATAAATAATTATGGAATATTCAAAATTAAAAACGTGCTAAAATTCACAATTACAAATGATCGTAGTATCGTGAGAGTATCGTCGATGTCGTAATTGTATTGTAGATTCTGAACTACATTAACAAATTCAATTTGCAATTAAATAAAATTTATCAAGTTCAAAGTTACCTGCTCTGATGACATTTTGATTGACTAACACTACGTGACTAATTTGATTGAATGTTGAAGCTTTTCGGTATTTTCTAATTACAAATTATAATTCAGACTCTCTGGAAATTAAATGCACAACATGTGACATGTATACTAACAATTAACGAGAGACACACAGGCTAAGGATAACAAGTCGTCTTCACGATTTCCGATTTGCAGTGAAAGTGGAATGGAATATGGAATGAATGAGCACATCAAAAGTTCCTGTCTTTCTTGGAGGTAGAATTGTGAAATGCACAGTATTTAGCTACCGATCATCGTACGGTATCATTGGTAGGAGTTATCAGTTATTCGATTTTTTTTAATTAAACGAATAAGACCAAGCAACACCTCATTTCAATGTTGGTCACAAAATCTTCAGACAGATGAATAATGTGTATAACTGAAAATTAATGTAAATAATATTTCGAATATCCTCTAGCAATATGCCAGTTGTTCATCGACACCGTAGAATTAATTGGATAATATAGTAGACCGACACTCACATTTGCAATCGCAACACAAACAACGCTCAATTTTTACAATCCCAATTTTTGCTTTAAATTCCAAATCGAAGTATAATTATAGCTACTTTGCTTTACAATACATACAATGTACCAAGATAATAATATAATAAACATATAAAATTAAAACACCCAATTTTATTTTTCAAATGACAACATTATATTCGTGTTCATCCTACATTTTCATGCTGAAAATTTCAGTAATTGTTGTAAAAACCCGTCATTTGGTTTGGCAAATGGTCTAACTACTTTTACTTCTTTCCAAGCTTCATCATAACTTAAGGATTCGTATTTGATTAAATATAGCATGACTATTGAAGGAGCTCGGGATATCCCAGCATTACAATGTACTAGAACCTTCTCACCGTTGTGGTGGCACTTGTGAACATATTCTAAAGCTTTGGAGATTACCTCCGAATCCAATCGAAAGTCCAAATCATCGTATATTTCTAGTGACAAGTGGGAACTAACTGACTGTTTTGTTTGAGAATCTAAGACGAAGCCAGGAAGAAGGGACAAAATATTTGTTATCCCAAACTGGCGGATAATGTTGACATCGTTTGGTACATCTTGAGATGAGATGAAAAGCCATGGTCGAACTTCCCCAATTGTTAAGTCTGGTTTCGTGTCGACGACAAATCCAAATTTTTTAGAAACTTGAGCATCATGAGGAGAGAGAATTGACGCTTGACCGATAAGGGTTTGAACAGTACCATCCAAAGATGTAACTCGCGTCGAAGTTGGCTTTAATCCACCTCCAGCTTTTCTTTGTAACTGACTAAGAAAACTCATTGACGAAGTTGATGTCCCTGTTCCTTCCTGTTTTTGTTCTTCGTTCTCCATTATTACTGAATTTAAGATAGGAACCCTCGTAGTACATTGACTGATTTGTAGTTCACAGACTTTAAGTACAAACCATGCGAATTAACAGACGAACATCTCGGATTCCAGCTCTTTTCGCTTGGATTCTGCAGCATCCATAGAATATCCTTTGGCTCAATTGTAGCGTTACCAACGCCTATCAAGGCCCCGACCATTCGCCGTACCTAAAATCATTTCACGAAATTTGAAATTAAACACTGCAACGACGAATTTGGAAAATAACCTTGCAAAATCAATCATACAATCTATACAAATGAGGATATACATTATTGTATAATACCTGTCTCCTTAAAAATCCACTTCCTTCAATATTAAAATCATAGAAATCCAACTTTCTCGAATCAATGTATCTATCATCAATCGCAGACTTTGAAAAGGAAAACCTGTAAATGGTTTTTATGCAAAACCGAAACTCATCTTCGTCGACTACAACATCTTTCTTTGATTCTTTGATTTTAAACTTAAGTTCTTTTCCTCCAGGTTTCATAAAACTTCTAAAGTTCCATTGTCCAACGAAAACTCGACACGCACTTTGAACTGCAGAAACATCAAATGGTTGATTGATAACTTGGCATCTGTTAAGTTCAGTAATAGGAAGAGCTGAACTTAATCTGGATAAGGATGGACAGTTATCAAAGTCTAAAGTAATTTAAAAATTATATTACTTTACGTTACGACTTAAGACCGATTTTTTACTATTCCATTTGTTTTAATTTAAATAACTTACCATTAGCCTTGGTCAGGGCAATCCTATAGATATAGGTTCTTGAAAATGCCCTTCGACAAATAAAATCTAGGGGAACTTCTACGATCCTATTGGCTCTTATTTCGGTTTCATTCTTCTCCAGAAACAAGTTGAGAGATTGACAGAGTCTCTCCGGACTATACGGGACTTTGGCAAAATCTATAAAGACAAGTAAAAATCGATTTTATTTGTACGATAGATTGTACCAGATTTATAATTTAAATGATTGATGACTATCACAATCGATGTTAGAATGTTAGATGGGTTCGCATCGCTTCTCGGAGAGCAACAAATGGAAAGAAAACAGAATTATTTATTAAATTCCAAAGCGTAAATTTCTTCGCTACTTCGTACATATTTCGTCAACGTCAATGTGAACAGTTGTTGATAAGGCATGTACGCCAGCGTCCGTTCGACTTGAAGTAAAAACAGTAACGTCGTTAATGTTAAGGATCTTCTTCAGTCCGTGTTCTAATATTCCCTGCACTGTTTGAATATCCGGTGCACGAGGAACCAGTGGGTCTCTGTATCCACCTTTTACCACAAGTGCCTGTAGTCCTCTACAAAAATATCAAATATTTCAAGATTTTAATTGATTTTCATTTCTAATTTTGTCACTAACATGAAAAGACGTGACATCACGTTTTCACGTTATATTAGCTACATCCACCACACACCGATGCGATGCGAGATGCGATGAGAGCATGAGTTTCATGTTGCATATAGCATATGACGCATGATGAGTGATGAGGTGTAAAAGTTCTATAGTAAAACGGCAAACTTACTTGTAATGAGTTCCAATATACGACAGATACAATAAGAGTCTTCTTTTCATGTCAAAAATGTGAAATGGTCATGTCCAGTCCATCCCACATCCAAAATTCAACATCAATATCCAATTCAATATCCCATATCCCATCCACAAATCAATTCAAATTATTAGACTATATAGAGTCTAATAATTTGTAATTAGACAACCATAATCTGCAATCAATCTGGCCTCTCAACTTTGCTTCTTTGCTGTTGATTCCGTTGATTGATTTTTGTGGTTGTTGGCTTGTTGGTCTCAATTGTGAATTGTAGGCTTTGTTGAAAAATTATATATAAAGAAATAAATCGAATCGAAACGTTGATTTAGATCTACGCACGTGAGAGTTTACTTTTCACTGTTTCTGGTATTTCTACCCGCCACCGACGTATGTTCGTATCATACTATCATATCATATATACGCAAGAGGAACTCTGAGACTGTGCTGCTCTCATAGATAGCTATATGATAGTGTTACACATACACATAGACGCACGAAAAGGCGACTCGCTTTCGTAGTTCGTCTCAATCCGTATGCGGATGACCGTATGATTGATGTGACCGATTGGGTCAACCTTCAACCTCAGGGTGAAGGGTGAATCTAACTTTCCATTATGTTGTTATTACCCAAAATCAGGTTGGAAATCCTTATTTGTTGTTAGACTTTAGCGTTCGTTCGGATGTTACGAAAACAAATGCTGCCACACAGACGTCAGGTCAGTTATTCACATAAAGTATCTATGAATCTCCGATACTGTGTACTGAGCAAACCACGGATTGTTCATATTTTATGCGGATCTTCTGGTGTTCAGAAATAGGTGAAATAGATGGGGATTGGGGGTGTATATGATAATGGTAATACGATTGGATGCCATTTAAATAATCTAAAATTATTTTATTAAATAATAGTCTAACATGTTTAATAGTGCGATGCTTGACTTTAATTTTAAAGGTCTTCTTCCACCCCCTCAAAAATTAAGCAAGTAGGAACGGTACCCAGTCCCATCGATTTTGATCTGGATTCATTGTCAGCGTGATATAACTTTGGAGCATTTCCTGTTTTCGCTGGTATTGCTTTATTTTTCTTGCTACCGGATTTTGAAGATCGCCCTACAGATGATGGGGAGATAATAGATTTTGAAGAAATATTTGAAGACTTAATTCTCTGCTCTGCCATTCCAGGTAGTGGATACGGATTGGTTGACCATTGCCCAGTAGTTGGTTTTTCAATATGCTTTTCATCTTCCGTTGAACGGTTTTTAAGAAGATGTGACACTTTCGCTCCCTTACTTTGATTAAGAATTGGCATTGGAGGTGGAACTACAGGAATTCCAGGATCCCGATTGCTTGAATTTGTTTTTCGGAGCATTCCCTGTTAAAGTCAAACGAAATTTTATATTTTATTTTTTATTTGGAACATGCGTACCTTCATAATTTTTAGCAAACTTGCCTTAAAGTTGAAGGGTCCTGGGTCATCGTACTCTTCCATAACTTTGTTCGAATAGTTTGTGAATTCGTCCAAAGGGCTTATAATTTCCGGCGTTGCGGACTGACGGATTGCAAACGATGACTGACTTTTAGGAAATTTTGAGGGATTTGGGGCTCCGTAAACTCTATTTCCATTGTTCGATGAAACTGAACCTGAAGTTATTGATTTTTTCAGAGGCCCCGAAGGCTTGTACCTTCCCCCAAATGTCACTTCTCGATTTTCCTTTGACTTTGCTTCAAAGTTTTTCATGATATCGCGGGGGCTTGGTGGTCTCTCAGTGATCTCTTCAAAATTCGGAGGACTCAAGCTCCGTCTAAGTGGCTTTTTGGGGTAGTTTTCGGACTTAATTCCAACCGATGAAACTGGACAACCAGTTCTGCTGGAATATACTTTCGTATAACCGAGATTTATTTCTGGTCGCGACGTTGTGATTCCATTTGTATGATGCTTTGATGTTACTAACAAGGACTTTTTAATTCTCCTTAGTCCTAAGAGTTCTGGTCCCTCAGTAACTGAAGTTATGGAAGCTATAGGCGATGTAAATGTATTAGGTGTGGTATATGAAATGTACATGTTATTCTTAGAATTGTCATTGTCAGCGAGGTTCGGTTCTATCTATTATATTGTCGCAATAAGAAATGTATAAGATTCGTGTTACGTGTATTTGATGATCGCAAGAATAAAGCACCTTACAATGACTGCATAATTGTAAGTTGATTTATACAACACTTTATGATTTATTTCGGATTAAACTGTTACATGCTTAAATAAAGATATACGTTTAGAATTCGATAAAGTTTAAGTTGTTAATAAAAGAGAAAGGTAAATGCGATGGCATGTAATGCACGTAACACAAACCATTTTCAAAGCTCCTAAAAGGCTAAAACCTCATTTATAAGTAAGAAAACAAGTACCGTAAATGCTGAAATAAACACCCCACCAAAATAATTCCTCTGTTTATATCGTCAATGCTAAGCTTTCCTATCTTAAAATTCCAAGACACACAGAGCTTTTAAAGTTTGGAATATTAACACCCCGGTGGGACTTCATTCAGGACTTACGGTATCACATTAGTTATAAGGTATTAAGTGAACAAGCCGTTTAGAAACAATTATTTCTATGGATTAGTTGTAAAAGAATAACCCTTTCAATTGGTATTTATTCCGCGGATCGTTTAAGGGAATTTTGGGGGCTAATGCCTTGAGAAATGCTACCTTGATTCCTGAGTTCGGCGAGTCGTGGGAATTTTGTGTTTGTCTTCTTACGGGCCAAAAATGCCCGCATCATCGCTTGAATCTTGACAACCTTGTGAACCTGATACTCGTAAAGCCTGTTACAAAGAGCACATGAATTACAGTTGATATCATGATATACATCCGATCTTTACAATCTTATTGACAGCGTGCAGTAATTTGCATTTGAAAGAACTTTGAAAAACGTTATTTCAATTTGGTAATGGGTTAAAATTTGATAGTTACTGTAAATAGTCTGAAAGTAATATAAAATCTCATCTAGAGTTATGGAATTTTGCTTACCGGGACAGGAATTCTTCATTGTAGTATTTAAGGAAAACTTTAGATTCTCCCAACGCCCAACCTTCCATTTTTAAACGGATAAGTAAAAGCCTGCAATTATCCTTGGTTTCCTCCACATGCTCCTCAAAGTCAAACGCCAAGAATTTATATCTGTAATATCATCATAATCAGGTTTTTAGAAAATAGTTGTGTAGCATTTTTACGACCAGACTGGTGACAACAAAAGTTTACGAACCTTCGAAGAAATTCTGAAAATTTAAGCCTTATAGAGTAGCCCAACTGTCTAGCACGGATAGTATCCATTATGCCCAAGGCACGTATCTATTGCAAAATATCAAGTTAGCGTTTTAAGACAGTAAACTGGGTGTATATGTCATAGCCTCAAATGGCAATTTAACTTGTTCAACAAGCCAATCGGTAAAGATTAATGTGACTTGAATTACTTGGTATCTGATGAGATCCCGATCAAAGCAGAAGGGTGAACATTTGAGATTTGATCGGAGACAGCGAACAAAATGTGAAGATCCTTCCGCTACCTTCTGCAACATTTCCAGCAAGGAATTTCTCATTGTTGCGGCAATCGTTTGCATCTGACGGCTTTGCGAATACTTTCCCCGTGATTTAGTGTTGAATTTCTATAGAATAAATTAGCAAAGATCGTTTTTCCACGTCAACAACTAAATGGTAAATTAATACTCACTTTATTCTGAAGAGGTTTTGCGGTTAGGGCATTGGTCCATCTCGACTGCTTCGCATCCTCTTCAACGATAGTGAGATTCCCTGTTTTTGTCATTTGGTTGGTAAAAAGTTTCGTCACTTGCGGATTGTCAGACTGCCGAAGGACTTGAATGACTTCAGGTGACAGAAAGTTTTTATTCCTCTCGATGAAATTTCGAGCATCGTAGATAACCTGTAAATTCCAGGGATAACAAATGCAAAGGTGAAATGAGTTGAAAATGTTGTCCCATTTATCACTCAACGCTTGGAGGAGATGAAAGCAGGGGAAATTTATTTTTTGTCTGCATTGTTTGTTTTGCTAGTGATTGCCGCATTCTTGTTCCATACCTGGCCCGAATAATGGTAAACTGTGAAATTACTTGCATCCGTAACCTGGATGAATCGTGTTTCCAGTTTACTTTCGATTTGATCTTGACAAAAAATGAGAGAGATGTTTATGGATTTTAGAGTCATGATCATGATATATTCATTTGTAATTCTAAGTTCTTGACAACTTACCTAGAAAATGTTTGTGGTCATTGCCCGAACTCTTGGTCTCGTTATCCAGGAACGCTAGAAGTCCCTTGGGCTTGGATAAAACGATATCCAGGATTTCCTGATTGTCGTGGAAGTTGTAACCCGATGTACTAAGGCTCTCCCTTTCGTAATCTTGCTGTAAAAATAAGCATATTCGGTTGAAAACAAGCCAATTGCGTTTCTCATTTGATTTAAAGGTTGGAAACATAATTATTCATGAACTGCATAACCATTTCCCAAATGAAAATCCTTTGATTGTAAAAGAACTGCATCTGCTCATTCGTAATATTCACAAGGAATTGGTCCAGCGTGTTGTCTTGAGCGAAGCACTCAAATCCAGGAATGTCCAAAATTCCCAACCCGTGTTGGTCTCCACTGGAATTAAGAACGACCGTGGTAAAGTAACGTTCATCCATCCATTCTTTAAGAATTTATCGTCTCTTGCAATTAAAGTAAGAAAAAGCGAGGTCTTACAAAACAAGTCGTGTGAACGACAGTTTAGTATTGATCAAGTTGACAATCCAGTCAACAAGTCGACAATATATAGACCTAGCCAGACCATCCCTGGTTTCCTCAGCTTCATCAAAATTATTCTTCCCACGAACTGGCTCTCCACCAGTTACTACACAGTAGTTTGTTAACGTCCATATCAATTTTTTTCCATCCACTTGTAACAACTCGGCAACTTTTACAAGGAAATAAAACAATAGTCAAGTCCTAATATATACCAACTTCTTCTGTCTCTCTCTCTGTCTCAGAATATCCGTAATATTTATCTTTTTGATAAGAATCCATGCCAGAATAAGTTGATTGCTTACTTTTTTCCACAACTTCAGGATTCTGAATCTCCGCTTCGTCCTCTCCTGTATAATTGATGTGGCCCATGAGAAGAATTGCACTTAAGATTTTGACAATTGTATCCTGCTCGTCCAAGCCAAAGTCGAGGAGGTTGAAGGCTTCTTTGACCTTTGTGAATTTTTCGATGTTCGTCTGAGGATTATGGGACGGGCTGGACGGGAGATACTTGTAATTCTTCCCTTTCTCCAGATGATATTTTTCTGCTTCATCCGTGGCGCATAGGGTCTCCATTAGGTAATAGAAGACATGGAAATTACTTTGGTTCCTGTAATGGCAATTTGTATTCTTAATTTCGATGTTTTTCATCTAAAAAGTCTTTATTCTACTGAAATAGGCCTATTTTTCATCTTATGACTCATTATTTACCTCCCACAATTCGTCACTCTCCATTTCTCAAGGCAATAAGCCCAAAGGATACCCCCGCTAAGTTTTCCAGTTTTAGTAAATGTGAGCTCCAAGTAATTGATATGCCGTGTGGAATTAGAATTAAAGATTGTCGAGGCATTCCCGAAGGCTTCCATTATCGTCGAAACATTATGCATCCGCTCCACCATCTTTTTATTACTCTGTGCAGCAATTAAAACAGAGTCAATTCCTGGCTCACTAATGATTTTCAAATGATGAATATCGATTAAAGAATTAATAGATTTTCAAATACAACTGACAGCAGACATATTTGCAATATGCCAAAGAAGATGTTTTGCGGCGGTTGTTTTTCCGGATCCGGTTTCCCCTGTATGCAAATACTGTAGTAAGTAATCGTTCGATAATGCAGTATCAAAATAATACCTTGGCCATCGATATGCTTACATCTTGATGGTGTCAAATATTTAAACACGGCTGTGTGCTATATTTACCTGTAAGTACGATATTTTGCACCTCTTGATGATGAAGCATATCCTAGAAATAACATTTTGGAATCACCATTTGTCTGCAGTTCTCTTGCAATGTTGCTGATTAAATTCAGCTTCATTAAATCTTACCTGGTAGGCCGTATCCGCAACAGAGTATATGTGAGGTGGATTATCACATCTTGCACGGAACTTGTACTTATTAGCTATCTGTGAAAAATAAATGCGTTTTCAATCTTGCAAAAAATGTCCAGAATATTACAAATTACAACCCTTTCTCGTTTTAATCTAACATACTCAGTCATGAATATCATATAAAATGAAGCATTATAGACCATAACATTACAGCAAAAAAAATCTACCAACTCCTGTATTTAATGATGTAGGTATGCAGAGTTCCATTTCAGGCTAATTGTAGGCTGAGTTGATTTTCAAAGGAAAAGAACTTCGATATCATACTTTATATTATAGCTCATTTGAGTTAATTACAGACCGGTAGGGGTTTTAATAAGCCAACCAACCCATGTCGGTTTAAGAGACTGCTTTATTAAAAGCAAGTTGAGATCATTCAGATAACACATCTTCTTTTACAATTACAAAATGCATTTAAAATATGTTTTCAGCTTATCTGACACAATCGTAGACTATAATGCCAACTGCAAATGGGCAACACACACGCGGGCGTTATACAGCTTTTTTAATTCGCTATTATATGAAGGCTCGGGGGTGGTAATTAATGTGTACTTTAAGGCTCACTCACATACCTCTGATCCATAAATAGGATGTTCATGAAATGGATTTATCACGATGAGGATGTCTCCAAGAAATGTGTAAATATTTCCTTGGGCAAATCGCTGGCTAAGTGTTTCCATTACAGATTCCTCACTGACTTTGTAAAGAGTAGCCAAGTCATCTCTATACATTGGCTGAGGGGCTGATGAACGGTCGGTCTATTAAAAAGCCCATCAAACTCTTAATTCAGTTCATCGGACGTTCAGATTTTAAAAATCTGGGGTTCAGTACGACGGGTTTGCTATTACTTTTATCATTTCCGATTTCACGGTGACCTCTGGCAAGGGATCGGGAATCGGTACATTTTCCAGTTCAGTTAGCAACTGCAGCAGGCTTTCTCGGATCTATGAATTTGGGACGATTGGATTATTCAGTTACATTTACATGCTCTATATGTACATAGATGCTGATTAAAAAATAAACCATTCAAATGCATATAGCAAAGTATCGGAGAGCAATCATCGAATTAGCAAATCATATTATATAATATACATATTTATATAAATATATTATATAATATACATATTTATATAAATATATTATATAATATACATATTTATATAAATATATTATATAATATACATATTTATATAAATATATTATATAATATACATATTTATATAAATATATTATATAATATACATATTTATATAAATATATTATATAATATACATATTTATATAAATATATTATATAATATACATATTTATATAGATATATTATATAATATACATATTTATATAAATATATTATATAATATACATATTTATATAAATATATTATATAATATACATATTTATATAAATATATTATATAATATACATATTTATATAAATATATTATATAATATACATATTTATATAAATATATTATATAATATACATATTTATATAAATATATTATATAATATACATATTTATATAAATATATTATATAATATACATATTTATATAAATATATTATATAATATACATATTTATATAAATATATTATATAATATACATATTTATATAAATATATTATATAATATACATGTGTCCCATGTGTTTACTGTCGTTCCCTAACCCTAGACACACAAAATATCGAAAATCTCAAATTGCCCCAGTCATAGAGTTAAATTACATGCGTCATTCGAAAGCCCTTGATCATAGCTTTCGAATGACGTATCACACATATATGTTTGTTTTTTGACCTTTTTGACCCCTCCCCACCCGTCAGGGGATGACCCCACCCCCAAATCATATACACCATTAAATAGCCCTTGTCCGTAGCTTTCCATCCATGTATCACACATGGGGGGTTACTATTTGAAAAAATGTTGACCTTTGACCTTTCCACCCTTGACCTTTGACCTGTGAGGCCCCTAAACGAACTTGACCTCCGCTTGGATGTCCTATATAGATATCCGAAAGAAAAATTTGAAAAAGTTAAACCGTTCTCGAGTTATCGCGATGACAGACGGACGGACAGACAGACGGACGGACAGCCGGACGGACGGACAGACACCATCAACGAAAACATAAAGTATCTCCGATACTTAATAAAGACACTCATTTATCATTCATTCGGTTTAGGTAGACTGAGAAGTTCTAACTTTAGAACTAGTTTTCGACAGAACAAACGAAAAGGCAGGTGACAAAAATTGGAACACAAACCCGATGCTCATGATCTGCCACTTCATTGATGAATGGGTGCTCAACAAGCTCCTCTGACCATGGTCGGTGGTCTGGATTCTTCTCCAAGCATCTGTACCCCAAAATATATCAACGTGTTGTTTATGGGCGTGTAATTTTGACGTGGAATTGGCATATTTCTCGTGTATTAAGTAAGACAGTGAAAGTTGAACGCGTCTAGATAATATATTAGGTTTAAAATATGTGCTGGGTAATCCATATCCATCTCTGAAATGAACATTAGATTTTATATAGGTGAAGGGAGAGAGAGACCCTAGAAATGCATTTTGGCATGACATCTAATCCACAACATTTCCACATTCACTGTGCTTGCTTATTAGGCCATGAATTAGGGTATTAGGCATTCTTGCCCTGAAGTGACATACACAAAGACGAACCCATGTAATTCCGTGCAATACAATGGGCCTATGGCCATCATTACCAGCCATTAAGCTTTAGCTTACGTTCAATAGAAATCGGAATACATTAGCATTTCCTTTATATTCTATTCCGTTAGTTGTGTATACTTTTGGCCAAAGAAGGGAAATACGTATTACATATTTTGGAAGAGGATTAAGAATTACAGAAAAAACTCACTCTGCAATGAAATCGCTATAAAGCTGTGACCACTCCGACGGCTTACGTAAGGTTGGAGGTGGATTCTGTACCACTTGAAACAAAACTCTTGGGGCATATACATGGGAAGTGGGTGCTTCGCAATCACCAATTTCGATGGCAGTTATCCCTTTTTATTGCAAAAGATAAGGTTTTTAATCTCAAGTTTAAACTTTAGGTTTGTCATTTATTATGGGAAGAGAGAGTTCAGGCACTCACCAAGTGACCAAACATCAGCTCGGGAATCATATGCTAGATCCGGATGCCTTTCAGAGACCACAACTTCTGGGGCCATCCAATAAGGAGACCCTCTAACTGCCTGGATTTTGCCTTCTTTCGTCCCGAGATTTCTAATAACGTATAATTCATGAATAACGTAGTTTGCCAATCAAATTTGGCTATAAATGCTTAATTGCATTAGGAAAAACAGGATGTACAGGCATAGATGTCATTTCATTTTGCTTCGATAATTAAAACAATTTAAGTCTAGAAAAAACCTTACTTAGCAAATCCAAAATCGCATATTTTGATGTCCCCATTCCTGCAAATTAGAATATTTGACGCCTTGACGTCTCTATGGATTATGCTTCGTTCGTGAAGTTCATTGAGTCCCTACAAATGAATAAAATGCAAAACAGCAATAGTTAGAACGAACATGACTTGATTCTGATTAAATCATGATGCACATGAGAGCATTCCAGATTTTTTTCCTCAAGACTATTATTTAGTCTTAGCTTGTGACGGGAAGGTATGTATTCAAATGAATGTTGGTTTATAATTGAAAAAATGATTTCGAAAAAAGGGATCATAGGCGCCTATGGCATATATACTAACCGTACAGCCATTTCCATACCACCGAAGAAGAAAGATGGGCAACACCACCATGAACCAACCCTGCCGTGTAGTATGTTATTAAGTCTAACAATGAGATTAAAGGCGTGAGACGTAAAATTAATTTAAGTAGTTTTTTTTCTTACCAGAAGAACTTCCCTGAGAATGTAAGCGATGATATCCTCTTTCATGAATCGTTCCTGGACTTTTAGCCGTAGAAGGAGATCTTGGACAGAGCCTCCATCACAATGCTGTGAGAAATTATCATGTTAAACTGATCCTACTTTCATAGGAAATATATCATAGAAGCGGACGAGTAGGTATGCTTTTGTGGATTTAATAAGGAAAGAATTAATTAGCCGTGTAGGCTGGAAAATTTCATGTTGATTTAAACAGGAAATTGTATTTCTTATAGGTTGACTATAGTATGATGATGTGATAGTTTCCTAACCTCTATTACAAACCATATTTGGTGTGGCATAACTTCGACGGTTCGATAGGCTCCGAAAAACACAGGGAACTTCTGATTCCCCGTGCAGGCTTCAGATAGGATTTGAAACTCATCGAAGATATCCAGCATAGTTGCTTCATTTTCTTCTTGAATTTTGATTGCAACACTTTTTCCATCTAATTGAAATGAGGTAATAAAATTAAGAAAGAAAAAGCTCAGAATTAAATTAGGAAAAATGCCGTTTGTATCACCCTCTTTACCCGAATCGGTTCCCACATGAACAAGGGACGAATCTCCAACTCCTATCGTTGCACCAAGAGAGAATTTGCTCCCTGGATTCTCTAACGTTTGAATCCATGCTAAGCACGCATTTCTTGCGTCTTCCGCCATTTAAAATAAAAATCCTAAACCGTCAACGATGGTGTTGAAGAATTGACGAATGAAAGAAGACTGACTGGAGAAACAAACAAATTCCCGAAGAAATATTATATGTCCATCTACTCAAAAACCAGATCTAGTCAATGTATCATTTTGTCATTTACGGCATTTGACTTGTGTTTTTAATTCCTGTGAAGCTTGTCCGAAATACGCTTTTATGACCTCTTTTTCGAAGCTTAGAAGTCGTAGAAGTGATTCCAGGAATTATACTAGATACATCTGGAATTAGTAGAATTAGCAAACCAGGACATTTTCGTCTCACTGTCAACTGCATATAGAAATTTACTCTTGTACGGTTTCAGGCATGAATATTAATGAAACATCTTCTTTTGTAGCATGTAGGCTCGAACTTATTTGCGAAGTTTATAATTATATCCATTTAAAGTCCGATTTTGCAATTCCAGCTAACCTTCGACATTGGATTGTTATTTTCATTCTACATGATAATATATAAATCTTAGATTTAATCACATTAGATGCAATGCATTATGCAGTAAATTGGGATACAAGCAATAAAACGAGCATAGCATTGCTGTAACCGAAATATTATTTATTAGACAACAGTCATATAATATGTCATTGACACAGGTAATGGTATTTTTAAATCAATCACTAAATTAAAACTGGCAATATTTTAAGTCAAAACAACAATAAGTATATATAATGGTTGTGTGGTTATTTTACAGTTGTAGAATCGAGACGAATTTTATTGGAAAAGAGTTCAATGAATATATATCAAAGCCTAAGATCTATTAATACTGGTTTTGTAAGGATATCTCCACAATATTTTCACAATAAAATACAATATTTATGAATGTAGCAGTTTAAACTTTATAGTATGAAACAAAAGATGGAAAGGAGAAAAATACTAATTTTATGTGCCAAGATAACCAACAGGAGGATGTTTGGCTGAAAACTTATTTTCTACCAAATAGTGGAATTATTAACCGTAGAATAAAAAACTGGATAGTAAGTAGACAAACTGGAAACTCGTTGTGGTAAGACAGACATATTGCTTTTGATAATGATGTACTTTTGCATTATTATAATATGCATAAGAAAAGATCCCATATTCCATATATATGGCTGAGTAAGAATTACTCAAGTAGCTAAAATGTATTAAACCGGTCGTTAAATCAGCGAATCTGGTATTGATTTCGTGCATTGAAATACATAGCTAACAGATTGTATCACAAATTTACAATATTCGCGAAACAAAATGGAATGACTCGACGTTAATTTGCCGAGATAGACTTGTTCCCTTTGACAGCCTCGAGTAAAGAATGTCAGTATTTGAAAACAATAAGTAAATCAGTAAGCCGATCGTTGCATTAGGCATGCATAATTAAGACTAATGACGGGGCTTATAAGCAATTAAAGTTGCCTAAGGACCCGATCTCGTCCACATCCATTTATTTTAAAAATTGCACTATTAATCTGTGGGTTTGCCTTTGCTTTGCATTCTCTTAAATTCTAATCTATACTGTGTCGATACTTGAGATGCGACCCATATCTCTGAATGTAGTCATTTACATTTTCATTTAGAATCAAACAAATTGCATTTTTTAATTGGACGTTGGAATTTACTTGAATAAAACAAAACTCTTCGCCGTTGTAGATGCGATCGTGACAAAGGAAATAGTTCAAGATTTGAAGGAATTATATTAAGGGTGCTTAAGCAATTTCACATTGAAAAGAAGCCCTTAAATCAATTAGCATTAAATATCCTTGTAAAAATTGCAAATACTTTAGAATTGGGACAGGTACAGGAGAAGGTCTTCGACAAACCAGTATAATCTCTGTCGATTGTGACAAGGTGCGAAAATTCCTGACATAAATCCCTCAGAGTTCGCCATAATCTTCTTTTGAATGTTCACAATTTCGGAATTTGGTAATCTTTGCATTGTCGATAGTGACATGATAGTGACAGAATGGATGCCAATTAGTAGCATATGTCATCTTTTTGCAGATGATACTGATAATCACATGTAACGACAATTCCTAATCTATATATGTACTCTAATTCCCCTACATTGCATCACTCAAGACAATTGTACAGTCCCATATCTATAATACTAAAGATAAGGAAGAAGTAAACATATTTACATCGTCAACCAAACATATAATATACATGCATACTCACATAAAAATGATTTATATAACCTATTTAATAGTATGACAAATTAGTGCTTAAAACGTAATCAGTTCCGTAAAATATTTTTAACAAAAATGCATTTACCTATTGCTAACACGAGGAAGACAAATATGCACAACCTATTTACATACTGTTATCCATTCGTCAACCGTACAATTTTTACAGGTGACCTCACAACACCAAATGAACTGACATTGACATCTCGTCGTATAGACTTGCCTAATGGTATTGTACCCCCGACCGCAGCAAAGAGTGCTGCAACTGCCGACATCCCGACCTCCGGTTTTATTACACCTCCGTCCCGTAGTGCCCTGGATGCTAAAATCACTGTTGGACTCACAGTACGTTGGTGACCTCTCATAGTACCAAAGGTCAATGTTGCCGCTGTTCCTCTTTGCCCGATCCCGTCGCTTTCTCCTCGGCTTATTTAGATTTTGTACCCTGTTTAGTGGGCGGTTGCCCAGCTCTGACTGATCGATCATGATTGCTCTTCGGAACTTGTTTTTGAGGACCGTGCCCACTTGACGGAAGTCGGGAGCTGCTCGCCAACACGTCCTCAATTCACAGCTTCCCGATAAGCCATGACACTTGCAACGGACCTCTAGATTAGACGAGACGGCCTACAAAAAAACAAGAAATAAAACCACTTGTTATGAATTTGTGAATCATTTTTATTGGTGATTAACCTCAACGGATCAACGGTTTGACATGTGAATCATAAAACTTTGACTGCTGATGGGAAAACATGTTTTGAAAGGAAGATGCATAAATAATAGAATGAATGGCGGTGCGGTACGCGCTAAGTACAGGGTATTTGAGGTACATATCAAAAATGAAAACCCAGTTAAAATTTTACAGCGTATGAAATGAATGGCCTCTCTGCTGTTATATCTCCCATGTACAGGTTGGGGAAGAGGAAGGGGACTGAATCGGTACATTAGGTTAATTAAGCCATTAAATAGCAGGAGAGCTTAAATGAAGTTGAAAGTTTGAAAGGCACACGGACGGAGTTATGTTCAAAGATGATGGAGTATAAGATCACCCACGATGTTAAAACAGTAGTATGGGTCGGCCGACACGAAGGCTTCAAAAAGTCAGTCACGTCAGGTCAGGTGTAATAATTACATCTAATAGCCTAACACTTTGACCTCAGCCTTATACATCAATTTAAAAAAGGGATCCTCGATACAGTCCATTTCCTCTACAGAAACAAATTTACTTCGGTATTTCTTAAGGTAGATATAGAGGATGGTAAGAAATTCGGTAGAAAACGTAAAATTTAGAAATTACAGCACAAATAATATTAATAGTCTTATGATAATAGGCTTGGGACGAAACGGGATTCCAGGTTATGTTAGGGAAGGCCAGGATTAGTTGATAATGATCTCGAATATCATCGCTCATCTTCATAGCATTATTATTGTGAGTTGTTTCACAACATTCCCGACACAACGGAACTTACTCTGGATTTGATATACATGAAACATGACGAACCTCCTAACAAAGGTTTCATGTAGAGAGACAAGTGCATGAAACGAATTAAATTATTAGAAAACTATCTCTCAGATCTCTAATCTAGTATTTTCCACATACAATATACAACAGGTGAAATCATTCTGGAATATTCATATTTATAGCTGGACAGAACAGGCAGGACTCTGATTTTTTACTCTGTCCCTCCTGAATAATGAGAACACACACAATCAAAACATCAGAATAGCATGACGAAGGGGAAAGTCGGTGTCGAGGGTAATGCATCTTTCTAATCGACGTACGTGAGTGAAGGGCACTGAAGGCAAGAGGCTTTTCACAGAAAACAATCTGTTTTGTGGTGGAATTACATCATTATTACACGTCCTACAAATTATTATGTCTCTATTTGGGTAATCCGGGCCTGAACGTGAAATTGAAACGTATTAAGAAATTACAGTACTTGTAAAGGGGAGGTACCTGCGGTACCCTTTACATCGTAACTTTTAAGGTTTGGTCGCATTATCCCTGACTTTATGACACTTTGAAGTGGTGGTGGCAGTATTTTCATCAGAAGAAATTCTTGACTACTCATAAAATCGATTAATCGATTGCGATCGGTATGATTAAAGGCCCATAACGTGTAATGATCCTATCTATTGGATTATGCTTTTAATGCTGCATTGTCTTGAATATACGCGAGTTGAGTTACAAACTACCGGCAATACCCCTATGGCATCTCCACATAGTTTAGTGGTTCTGACTAATTTTTCCTCTTAGAAGCCGAAGGGTCGATATTAATTTCCCGTCAGCCGTGAAGGTTTAGGAAGGTGCCAAGAAGGGATGGTGTGAAAGTATGCACGTTTACGGTGATTATTAAGACCAAATAGGTAACTATATATAACACCTTCAATTTCCTCAAATACTTCTCTGGTCAGTCCCGAGAAGACTCGACTTGAAGACGATTCCTTTATGAGTCAACGTCTAGCTAGGTTAGTAATTTTCAATTTTGTTGAAGCAAGACGTGTGATTCTATTGTGTTGTTATTCTCTTGTCTAATATTGTTATTAGCTATTAATATTAAACAGAATTTTACCTGGAGACTGAGGCTAATAGAGCCTCAGTCTGTGGTAGGTAAGTTGCCCACCATGAGAGATAAACTCATTATTTTTCCTGTTAAAAATTATTAGCTAAAGGGCAAGAGGTGCCAAGACGGAGTGCAACTTCGTACTCTTTCTTTGATGTTAGAGACGTCGGAGAGGCAAGAACTCGTATTAACTTTTAAATTATTACATATTACCAGCACCATATCATATCATTATTGTTCCTATTAAGGCAAAACTGTATTTAAAAATTCTCTTTCCCCATCTTCTTTGAGTTATAGTTAAGGAACGTATATCTAGTAATCCTGGTTGTCCGTCTCGGGCCTTTTGATTCAAGTCAATAGCTGTTCCTCAGGTGCATGTTTCTGTCAGAACTGTCGTGGTGCAGTCTTGTAAACTCATTAGAACAACAATAAGGCATTTCGGGGTGTTTCAAATTGTTTGATCCACGAATCGTTAAAAATATCGAACAGATGACAAATAATTATTAATCGGTCGTCGGTCGACAACTTCATGACAAGGGTTCCATGTTATTTTGTATGACTTTCTTTACAGGGCGGCCAAGAACTACGACAGATACAGTTCCCAAGTACTATTCTAGTTCCTAGATTATAAATATATACTCATCACGGGATCTCCCCTGATTCACATGCAAACCCTTTGATTATGCTAAGCAACTCAATGTTATTATACGCATGATACCAATCAAAATTTCAATCCCACATCACCTCCCTGAAAGCATTCCCTGAATCAAACGACCCTTTCCTATTAAATATTTCAGGGGTATAAGAACTACCACCACCAGTATTTCATAAGTGTGAAGCGTCTCATTGTCAGTTAAGAGTTAAGAATATAAAGGCCTATATGAAATTAAGGTCCGAAATTAACACCTTTCCCTCATATTTCATTACACTCATTCAGACCATCTTCGTTCAATTCACCACATTTGTGGTGAATTGAGATATAAAAGTGTCAAAGGGGAATAAATCAAAAGGGTTGAAGCTTCTCCTCTACTCTAAGTCGGGATCGGGACGGAGATTTAAGACACGGCAATAAGCCAGTACTATACAGACACAAAGGGTGTGAAATAAAATATGAATGAACTTGTGAACCCTTAGCCTAAAACTTCGCATGCTTAGAGACGATTTACCTCTCGAGTAATTTGTTAATTTAATCTAAAGCCCTAAACCCAAACCGTGAAATGACGATAACCGTGAACTAATGAATGTCTTACAACTAAAAAAAAACATCTATAGATTCAAAGATAGGAAAATATCCAAACGGTGGTGTTATGACTCCTTATTAATAGGCAGAGGGGATAGGAGCATGATAGGTTAACTGGTGGATAAGAACCTAAACCGCAAAAGGGTTGTACATTGAGATGTAAATCTTACTGCGAAATGGGCTTTTTCCGTGCAACAAAGATTAGAGGTTTTAAATTGAAGCTAATATTTTACAAGGACTTACCAAACGTCCAACTTTATTATTATGGAGATTAATTCGAGATGGCAAGTCCGTCGACTTCTCCCTTGAGTCTAGGAATATCTTGGCAAACTTCGCCCCATAGTCCATGTTATGGGAACACCCCGACCATTTCCAGGATGATAAGCTATTTCCACCTGCCCATCTTTTGTAGCTTGACTCATTACTGCAAAGACACAAGATGTTTTACAATTTGCATTTGAGGAATCATTAAACAAGTATTTACAGCCGATATTGTTGCGGGGAAAGGCCAGTTAGTAAACTTAAGAACCCTTTGAAAGAGATTGTATCATTTGCAGATTATGGGCTGTTTTACATGATCATTTGTAATTTGTATACATGTATTTGAAATGAACTGACCTTTCATCAAAAGAGTAGTCGGCATCCTTTGAGGGTATGAAATTGACTTGATCGTCGTACTGGAAACCACAACCGCACGATAGTAATTTACCCTGACTACACGCTTTAGCAACCGAATATGCCACACCGGCTGCTGCTATTGCATGACCAAATGCTGATTCTCGATAACCTGCAAAAAGAGGGGTTTTAAAGTATTTTCATGGGATTTTATATGGTTAAGGGGCCAGAGTAGTTTATCGCTAAGGAAATTTGTATCCATCAGGGTAATTTTCAATCTGATTTGTTCAATGAAATCAACTATATACAATTATGAAAAAAATCAGTGTGGTCAAATATTTTCGCTGCATGTCCTGAAACAAGTCTAAAGAACCCAGCCGGTCTGTGAGACTTGTAATTAAATTGTTCATGATACCCTATTTTTCATTTTTTGCAGACAATGGAGCCCGATAGAGTGGCCTTAAAATTTTGAAACCGGTCTTGTTGGATAGATAATTTTATTCCCGATGTCCACTACTAGGTCAAAAGTAAACTTTTCTGACGATATGACCTTCAAAACTTCATTTAAAACAATTAAGTACATGGCTTGGTTTGGTTATTGATTTATAGCTCTAAATCCATGATAGCTACGTAAATTTTGACCTAGTAGTGGACATCGGGAATGAAATTATCTGTCTAACAAGACCGGTTTCAAAATTTTAGGACTACCCCATCGGGCTCCATTGCCTGCAAAAAATAAAAAACAAGGCAGTTTCTAAGGACTTTCAAAATGAAGCTAAATTGATGGTTGCCATGACAACAGGGCATGTTGCAATGATATTCCCATACATTTTTAGTCCCTTTTCGGAATGCGTTTCGTTGCTAAGAAGGCATCACTTGTATCGAAACTCGTCGTCCTCTAAACTACTCTGGCCCCTTAAGGGGCCAGAGTAGTTTAGAGGCAGGCAAGTTTTGATAAAAATTTTGCATTCCTAGCAACCAAATTGATAAAGATAAAAGATGAAAAAGGTACAAGAATGCTAAAGTAAAATGTCGTGTTGGCATAGTAACCATCCATAAAACTGATCATTTGAAGCCCTTGGCAACTTACTCTTGTTTTTAATTTTCCAGCAAACCCCCCGCCCAATAGGGTCATTATAGAGACTCGATTTTTTTTCTAATGTGTAGACAATTTCATTGCGGAGGTGCATTGATGGGTCAAAAGTGTGCTAAGTAGTAAGGATTTCATGCTAAAAATTAAAAACCAAAACCACACACCGTTGTTTTTGACTAAAACGCGATTTACTATAGGATAACTTCAAAAAAATGTAATTTCGACCCATCAATGCACCTCCGCAATGAAATTGTCTACACACTAGAAAAAAAATCGAGTCTCTATAATGAACCTATCGGGCTGGGGGCTTGTTGGAAGCTCAAAAACATGATTTTGTAATAATTAAATTGTAGCCGCCTTAAACCCCATAGGGTCAGTTAAATGATTTCTTAATTTGATGATTGAAAATATCTTTCTAACGTATTTTGTCAATTATTTTTAGATGCATTGGTTCATGAGATAAAGGGACCCAAAGTACCCACCTTGAGACCCATTTTCCCATAGCGATAACTACTCTGGCCCCTTAAATAAATGTAAAATTTGGAGAGGTAATAGTAATGACTCAATAAAAGCAAACAACTTACGATTAAGAAATAAAAGATCATGCAATTCAAGCCGTGACTTGTTTTGGCTAATTAAAATCGTATCTGCATTTCAAAGCTTTTGAGAGAGAAACAGTAGATAACTGTTTTAGTTTTAGATGTGGAAATTCGAAGCAAAAATATTGAAGCTATTTTACTGAAAAAATTGCATCAGTAATGTTATTGTCTTTCATCGATTAGGCGTCTTTCATAATAATAATCCCAATTAGCATACTTGACTCCCTCGATAACATGTTTACATGACAGCTGTAAAATATGGATGACAAGCGATAAAATCTCTACCTATCAATACAAACGTGGAATAACCGATTGAGCTTTACTGAAACAAAAAACAACTACTAAGATACTTCTAGAAATCATAATATTATTCCATATCTTCCAATAGCGCTTGAAAAGTCGATTCAGTCCTCTTAGTATTTTAATCAGCAAATCTCAAAGACTTCATTTGGTCAACGGATTTCGAAACAGACAGAGTTCTGGTACCTTTGCCCTTTCCCCACCTTCTGGGAAGGCCGAAATGCAGTTTATTTCAACGTTGGAGGTGGCATGATTTTGTAATTAGGCTTAATAGCGTACCTGAAAGATAATAAATTCTAATTCTACCCTTCATCACTGTATCAAGAGGTAATAGTTCCTTTACATCTAAATCACCAAAGGGATGAAAAATACTTTCAATATTATGTGATCCGCATAGGGAGTAAAAGTCTAGGAACCACCACGGGACGAGGACTTAGATTTTTTTGTGGCCTGCTGATTAATATTAAATGAAAATGTTTAACCAAAAGACGTGGGCTCTTTGATTGAAAGTACCGCAGGCCACCTTCAATTTTAATCATTGGCACTCCAACTATTGTATTTGTTGTTTTGAGGGTTCTAAGACTTTCAATTGAAAGGAAAAACCCAGCATTCAGAAAAAGAAACTGTTTTCACGTGGAATCAGTAATTGCGAGATTCGAGTATTTTAACCTTCAATTAGCACTGTTTTTCCAATGCTTTGAGACCATTTTAATGTAGTCAATAAAACGCTCAGATTTCAACAGTTTGAAAATTGAAATACACTAAATTAAATGTTTGTCATGAATGCAAGTTCAGTACACGGCGATGAGACATTCATGCTCATTTTTTCAGCCATATTAGATGAGTCAAAATATTAGGTGAGGCTGTGAGGCAATCAAGTCAGATATACTCGTCTCGACGTCTTCATTCTTGAGTGTAGATCATCGTCAGTTCATGTGAGATAATTCTACGGCGGCTAGGCTGTAGTTAGTGTAATGATAGTGAATCTACATGGGGACAAAATGTTGCCGACTTGAAATTGTTCAATCTACCTTTACTTCTTTCCGATTGTACCTTTTTATGCATAAGAGAGTATTGAAGAGGTATCTCTTTCATCAAATTACCCTCACATTACAGCGATTATCATTATCATCTCCATCTTTTTATCTCAATTACAGAAAACGCGTGCAGGCAGCCGAGGAACTTGATCTCCTCTCGGGGAACAAAGTACACAAGCAGTGAACTTGAGATGCTTGGTTATGATTCCAATGCCGCTTCAACGGACTAACTATACCGACCTATTTTATTTGAGGAAAAACTTCTCAAATTCTTTGATCTAGAATCCTCGGGAACGGTTGTTTAACCGGTAGCATTTGCTTCATTTTACCTGCTGAATAATATCATGTACAATGTGTGAATTTCTAGAGATTTGATTTAACGAAAATGAACGAATGCAGACTTGACCCCGTTGATTATAGAAGTCATGAATTTGCAAGTGAACTGCCTGTATATCAACTAAACTGTAAACACATCATTAGTCGAAGTACGGAAATGTCCGCATTTGAAGAGTTAACTTCTCGGCTGATAATTAGAGAAACCTTTGTTGTTCAACATTCGTAACAAAAAATCAGGTTCTAAATAAGCTGTGATTTATATATCAAAGCGGCTGCAGGAACTCATCTTTAGGATGTCAGCAGCCCATTTTGTGTAAACGGTATAAACACAAACTCGAAACTAGGAATTACGAACTCTTTAATTACCGACAATCATTTGAGCCTGATTAAGTCGTATTATTTGAACTAAATGAGCAAAGGAAAGGGTTGTAAGAGGGGGAGGGTAACCTCCCACAAGGAAATCAAGGCGAGATCGTGTATTATAGAATTTCAAAAACCTACAACGATTTCGAGAGGAAATATCTCACACACACCTCTCATAGTCAACAGTACTGTTTTGGGATATAGAAAAGTTCGGGCTAAAATCGAAAGCATCATCATCAGCTAATCAACAGTCTCTTTCATGTTCATCTTCTCTAATTATTTGATCATGTCGTTTTACAAAAGGAAACCTTATTGTTGGAGCAATTCCGGCTAAAAGGATTCCACACGGACATTCTTTCAAGCTTTCAATGACCGTGATTACTTTATTTTCAACTTCGGGCTACCATCCGTACTTTACCTGACTTTTCATTAGCTGCTAACTATTCATTAAACACGGAGGACCGCCCCCATCATTTTATCCCCCATCAAGATGAAAAGGATTATTAAATTCCTTGGTTGAATTTCGAATTAGGCCTTTCCTTAGCCGAACACGGCGGAATTGGGAGAAAAAAGGAAGGACGGAAATTAAGTATCAAATTCCTTTGGGTGTTCTTCTTTCTTGATCTAATTGAAATTCCTCTGTTTCATACCCGGATCGGCCACCCCCGTCGACATGATTGGTTGTAGGCTTTAACTTGAAAATTTTTGCAATTTCGTCACAGAAGACAATGGACAATGTAAGTGATTAGGTGGATCTTATTTTGAATTTATTTTTTGCAGTGAAAGTCGATGTTAGTTTTTGTGGTGGTGTCGGGATAGTTGGAATAAAGTATGTTTGCCCTGTAGCTTTGTGGTGTATATAAAGGGCCCTTGTTTGATTGTTTGTTCTGTATTTAGAATGGATGTTTAAACACAATGATGTGGTCGTTCCGGGTTTAATTTTGAGAGGAAACGGAAAAAGTTGGATGGGTTAATCTGCTTTATATAAAACCACATTGATGATGTTTCTTAAAAAAGGATTTAGTTTTTCTCATGCTGAGTCATCTTCAAAGTTTTAGTAAAGAAACTGGCTTAAAGCCAGATTAAAGGGTGTTTGTAAATCTATGGAATCCTTGCTCTCTTTAAATTTTATAAACAACGCGTGATGTACTTAAGGTATTTATTTAATCTTGTTTAATATATTGGTTTGCTGGTATTTCTTATTTAATTATGTGCAAAGAAGAAAATCAAATTAGTGTCAGGAAATCAAACATTTTTTCAAATTCAATAAAGGCTTTTTAATTCGCATCGAGTAGGAAATTAAAATGAAGCCAGCAAAATGAATATAGAATCTTGCAATCCAAAAAATGCACTAACATGTGAGATTGCCATTGAATTGGCTTCATCCTTATAACTTTCTAAGGGCAAAAGGACTTGTGATATTTTGTAGGGTTTCCAGCCAAAAAAAAAATTTCGAACATTTTTACTTTCAAATTTTAATCAGCATTTTTGCGGGTTCAAAATCGTATCACCCAGCTAACTAGTCCTTTCATTCATTCTTGTCCCATATTCCATCATCTATTCAATCACATCCTAACAGTCTGACTGGATGAGTTCATCCATCAAATCACCCTCAATCCTGACGATCAAGGATCACAAGAATCAGCCTTCCTGTCTTTAAAAATCAAATCAGTTCCTATTCCAAACACCTTTTCTCACCTGCAGAGGTGGACCTCCTGGTAGCTTATTTAGCATTACACTCTGTTCTAGCTGGGGTATCGATCATGTATATGTTAAATAGAGAACAACGTTCTTCAGGTTGGGTCCCTTGATTGACTTTGCAGTCCCAGTGAATCGGATCGAAACAAATTATTAGCTCGCCTATTAAAAATAGGTTTAGAGCTAATGAAGTCAACCTGTCTGTCTGTCTGTCTGTCTGTCTGTCTGTCTGTCGGGCCTTTTTGTGGATCAAAGTTAAGACAAATAGGAGCAGCCAGAAGCAGATGGAAGCAGATTTTCAATGTAAATCAAGACAAATTGCAAAGTGCCAGAAGTAGATGGAAGCAGGCTTTTGAGGTTTGATATGAATTGCGAAACATGAAAATGGTTTTCGAGGAAATCGTATTGGTTTATATACCAAATCTATATATATGACCTGGATGCCCCTTTTCTAAATTTAAAACAATTTGAGAAATTTTGAGGTTTGATATGAATTGCGAAACATGAAAATGGTTTTCGAGGAAATCGTATTGGTTTATATACCAACTGTTTTTTTTTAATTCTATTGCTTTAAATAGGTAATCAAAACAACATGAATGATATATCTATATAAAGCAGTACGTTTTGAAACAATAATCATATTTTGAAGATGGTATCATATTTTATATACAAAACAACAATCCAGATTTCGCAATTGGGGCATTTCATAACATTGTTTCATGATCTGTTCAAATTGATCCAAAAATCGAATCTATCATTTAAAAACAGTAATTTGGATTTAAACAAATTGATAAAATTGATTTCAACTGCAATTGTGAAACAATAAAATAATTTTTAACGAAATTGTACAGGTTTAAATAGCACCATGGATTTACAGATTGGGAAACAGTAATATAGAATATAAGGCAATGTTTTTTTAAACAATTCTCAAATATTCGGTTTCTTCACATATTTGTTATGGAAACTATCTTTATCGACTTATAGCATATTCTTTTGGATGTAAATCAATTCATGATAGAACAATTACTAAAGCGTCGGGATTAAAACGCAGTCGTCTAGGTGAACGTAAATTATGATATTTTGATTTTATACAATCGACAAACACGATGAGTAATATTGAACGACAATCTATATGAATTGTGCGAGCTGTCGTTAACGTTTACAACGTTTTATTCATAGTAGAATGGAATGTGACAAGTCAATTCTTTGTTACATCCCAATGATGAACAATGTAGTTCAGGAAACATGGATATTAAAGGAAAAGGCGTTATTTGTGACCGTTCTGAAGGTGCAATACAAGCTCAACACAGTGTTGGGGCTGGACTTTACCGAAAACTGAAAAGGGAACAGCAGGCACGTGAATATATATGAAGAGATTTGCTTGTCGTGCTGACAGGGGATGAGAATAGAGTTTCCTTAGCATAGGACACCGTAATGATAAGAAATGGTAATAATTGCCTTGTAGGCCATTAGTTGCCGTAAATGGAATAAATCCAAGGAACTTGAGCAACTTGAAAGCCATCCTTGTGCAAATGATTAACAGCTTTCCTTAGCATTTTATTCAAGAAAAAATTAGGGAAGCCAGCCACGGTCAGTCGATCTGCTACGCTCTATGGTAGGTCAACGAAGGTAAGAAAGGGTCCCAGGCCAATTGAGACCACCTTTGTTGATTCCATTCTTTCACCTTATCTCATTTCCATCACCTTCGATTTCCATCCTTATTTCATCATCCCACAACCAAATTTTGTCAACTGGAATTCAATACAATAAGGGTAACAATGAAAATGTTACAAAAGTCAGTTTCAGAATGCAAGTCAGCATAAATTTACTAGTTCCGAGACCTGTGACTTTCCCGCAGACTTTGGTCAGTAAAATGGTATACTTAGATCTGAAAATTAGAGCTGGGACTAGCTTAATTAGCCAACTATTTATTAAGAGTTCGATTCCGACGAGACTTTGTGAAATGACATATCCATCTTCAATATTTATTTTGTTTTATTCTCATATTCATATTGTTCGTGGATTGCCTGCTTTTAATGAAAGGTATAATGAAGAAAATCTGGAAAATATTCAAAATTAGGAATTTTCGAAATATATTATCGCTTTTAAAAATTATATTTTATCAGTAAGAAATTTGACAGTTTATGAGATGATAGAAGAGAAAAAAATTGTCTTTAAACTTGTTGAATTAAAATATTCAAAAGTATTTGATTAATGATTTAGACTTTAAAAAACTTTTCCAATCACAATATTCTAAATATAAAATCGAAAGTATTACACAAAATTTAAAATCTGTTAAAGCCAGAGAACCCTACTGCAATTGCTAACACAAAATTTAAAATCTGTTAAAGTCAGAGAACCTTACTGCAATTGCTAACACAAAATGAAATTCAGTTTCCAAATCCCTTCGTATTTGTTGGATTTAACGTCAAAAGTAATTGCTAATCAGAGAATTTACTCCTTTCATAAGCTAACCTCTGAAACTCCTAATTTTGAATTTTGTCGAAATAATGAACTAGTGCAAATATGTATGTATTGGCTAATTGCCATCTCTTTCAAAAGCTGTTATGTGCTCCCCAAACTGTCGTTGATTTCATCATCTACAGCATACAGTTTTTGATGTAGTCACGAGTCACGATGGAGATGACATTAGCAGCCTAATATTGAATGTTCAATATTTGTAAAGCAAGCCCTTCAAGCGATTCATACGATGGATAGAGATTCAATTCGAGCTTGATCAAACCAATTCAACCGTAAGAAGATCAAAGGGAATCCTGAATCTGCATACTCCCTTCATGCCTTTGTTCTCCTCGAGTAAAAAGTAAAAATGATGATGCTGATAAAAAAAATAGGAACCCTAAAATGAAAATCCCCAGGGAAGATGACAATCATTGACAGACAAAAACGGAAGGCAAAATGAACTTGTTTGACGTTCGAACTGTTCGAAGGCAGATTTCTTTGAATTTCATGGTTTAAAGATGCTGAAAATGTTAATGCTTATAATATTTACATGTAACTTACAAGGAAAGTATCCCAATTGGCAGATTCAGAACCGCTCGATTTTTTTTGTTTTGAGATATCTCAGTATTCTGGAATTAACGGTTAAGAGTAAAAAGCAAGAAGCACAATTAAAGGGACCATAAAAATACGCAGTCTGGATACTAAATTCAGATTCAGGAATATTCAAGCCCAGCTCAACATAAAATTGACTATATTTAATATTTAAAATGATTTTTCCGGTCTCTAATGTCACTCACCTTTATTAAATAACTCGGTACTGTGAGGGTTGGACTTCCCCTGAAGAGAAGAACAGTTCCACCGATGCTTATTCATTTGATAAGCACATTCATCGGTGGCTAGGGATAGCCCAGATAGGGCAACTTTGGTAGCTTCGGGATTCTTAACGCATAATACCATCTGATCCTTCGTCAGTCCCGGTATTGTATGGCAGACCGACGCTGCCTCGCCCCATATCGATTGGGAGGGGTCCAGTCTCAAAATACTATTTACACTAGCGGGTCGAGGGGGATATGATTTCTTCCGCTGCTTCTTCAACGACGAAGATGTCATCATGGTTGTCAACCTATTGTCCTGCAACTGTTGCTCCTTCTCGTATAACTTTTTGCTTAGCGTGTTATCTAAATGAGACGATGGGAGAACTAGCGGTGGGGACGAGGTTGAAGTAGATTTCCGACTACTTATCATCATTGGATAAATGGACTCATCATCCGATCGTAGGAGGAAACGGTCCCGATTCCTATCATTATTATTGTTGTTGAACGGAGGATTATAAAGTCGGTCTCTGAGGGTATTCTTTCGATTTTCTAAAGGGACTCCTCGAGGGCCACCGCCGGTGTTGCTGCTCTTGCTGTCGACAAAGATGTCAGTGTGTCATTATTATTGTCGCATATTATAGTTGATACAAAAACCTTTTCATCATTACTACACTACTACATCCCTATTGACAAAAGCCACCCTCGGCTGACGGAATAAAAGCTGGCAGGATTGAGATATTGAATATCTCCTGCTTTTATGTCATTTGTTTGACAATATATATTATGATGTAAAAACGTAGTCCGATACTTTTTTCAATGGATTTTAGTTTTTCTTCGTAGTGGCATTTTTAGGTTTTAAAAAATTTGTTACAAATACATGCCTTGATCCTCGCAGAGTTTGTTGAATTGGGGCTCATATTCTGAATTTGTAATTCTATGTAGAAAAGTAAGGCTTAAACTGAAGAGCCAACACTTTGCCCTGCAGGGTTGTTTAGCTATCGCTTCTTTTCTAGTAATGCACCCTAAAGGAGGGCCACTTATGAGCGGCGAAAGCACCTTTTCGGAGATTAATACCTTTTGACTGTACAATATTAGGCAACTTACTTACGTCATGTAAATCTCTGTTGTACATGATGTTAGCAGTTTTTAAATGTAGTCTAACTGTCTATCATTTTTACAGAAAGCTTGATTTAATTCCAGATAATTAGTGTTCTGTGAACTCATGAAAATGACAATAAACGTTCGTGTTGTATTTTTGTTTTTAATTTTAAATATTTCATAGACTTCATGACATACAGAAAAAAACCTGCGATGACAAAACTGACAATCTTGTTATCAACACGAAATACCAGAAAATTTTTAAATGAGAAGTGTACACGGATATGAAGATGAACAAGTTTTTTTTAAAGGATTTTAAAGAATCTAGGGATGACATTTGTGATGTATTTTGAATGTAAATCAGCCCACGTGTATAAAATATATGAATGAACAACTTTAAGTGAAATCCGTATTCCTTCTAATCCTTCAAACTCTTCTTGACTCACTTGTTTGAAAAGTCAACAAATCGTAATGTCATTTTTCTTATGGAATATCCCGTAATTACGTGTGTGGGAACAAAAATCAGACGCTGTTGACATATGTAACTTTAAGTGACAGGCTTTATATGTGTCAGGCTTGTATTGTGTCTGAAATATAAATCCTAGGCAAATGATCGGTTTAGTATAAGATAAGATTATGAAATTATGTATGTTCGGGGATGTAATGACTGTGCAAAAACTGCTGCGAAAAATCAACAGGAAATCCTGCACATGAAAGAAATCTTCTAAAACAAATATTATTATAACTTATGAGGAAAACCTATTAATTTAAAGAGATTTAATTTGCTTTAGAACAAAAAAATCTTTCAATATTTAGCTTCGTACCTTCTCCTGGCAATCCCCATATCAAATAAGAAGGTTGCCCAGATGAGCACAATAATGAAGAGGATGTAAGTCCAATGATGATTAGGGTGTCTTGTGAGGAGTCTCGCTTTTCTCATATTTTTCTAAAGTTCTTCCCCAGATCCTTTAATTTGTATTTCAATTGACAACCTTTGGAAATCCACGTTCATTTTTATTTGAATATTTTTATAATTAATTAGCAGGAACGTCCCTCACATAAAACCTTATCTGCCTTCATTTTGTGCACCCATAGTTCCAAAATTGACACCTATTTAACACCATTTTATCAACAAAGAGATCTTATTCCAGGGAAAAGACAATCCTGTAACACTCGGAACCGATTTCCGGGGCACTCTGATAATGGATAATATCCTGAGAAATAACTTAACAAACTGAACTGTAAAAGAATCCTATTCCTTTCCACGCGTTCGGAAACCAGGGGACAAGGATGCAAATTCGAAGTCAACTAAACCCTTCTCTTCACAAGACGTCAATAATGAGCCAAGGTGCAGAGTTGCAGAGGGATGATTATATCGAGATGACAAAGATGATGAGGTTACTTCGTTACAATGTGAATGATTCAAATGAATAAGTATTGTAGAATGAAGTGAAAATAGATTAGTATGATGATGTAGTTGAGGAACCGTACCGCAAAAGAGTAGGTTGGACCTAAATTTGCTTGGAGGTGGAGCATCCTCAGGATTCAATCTCTAAAATCCTTTGTAAAGTGTCAGACTGCATTTGCCGTGTATCCTTTCTCCCAATTCTTCCTATTCCAACGCAACCGTTTCCCTCACATTGTCGAATCTACAATCTACCTCACCACGTCGATGAGTCTTAACATATCCACCAAAGGGAATCTCTGTGGGCCCGTGTGGTCTATGGTCTTCTAAGGCAGTATAACAGTACAGTCGCAGCGTGCATATTTTCTCTGCAGTGACAGGGATAGAAGATCAGTATAAAGCTAATTTGCATATGAAATGAAGCGAAGGAGTACATTTCCTCCAAAGTCAACGAAAAAGTATCAGTTTATTGTCTACTTATTTTTATTTGATATGCAAGGAGTGACGAGACACCTCGCTCTTCCTTTTATATGAACTTCCTATAAGATGCTGTGCGTTTTAAGAGATTCTCAGGAGTTCATCTTTGTCTTCGTTATTACGGAATTTGATTACCTGTGGCGTATAGGATGTCTAGGAGATTCAAGAATTCAACGATCAAACATCGATGTATATTTTGGCTGGGGACTGTTTTTTGTACAGACGTGGTATAATCTATGCAGATATCTTACAATTAGCGGAAGGTAGTTGTACGTTTAACGACTATATGTGTACACGAACTGAGATGATAGGGAAGGATGCTTTGTTTTGTTATTGGAAGAAGATTATAAGGAAACATTGTAATAGGGATACCTTGGGCAAAATCCTGATGATGAATTTATGAGCAATTCCTTTCAAGCTTGTGGAAACAGAAGCGTAATGAACTATCCTCCGATAGTTTTGAAGGCTATCTTCTCGGTGGGGAACTATCAAAACAGTTAGGGCTCGAAGGGGATTAAATTTACAATCATTTTCGGTTGGATGACTGGGACATCAATGTTTATAGATTTTGTTTAATTAACGATTTCCTTGTCTTGAGAGCTTTTAATTAGGGTTTTTGGACGGTTAAGCACGGATTTTAAAGCAACTATTAGTACAAAGGGGATTGAACCAATTAATTGTCAGTCTTGTGTTCCGTTGGAAAGATTTGAAAAAGTTAATAAGTTTGACAAAAAATCTACTGTAGTATTAATATGCCTCTTATTTTCGGCCGATTTTTACATTATGTTCTAAGGATCCAGAAGTCAGAAAGATGTTCTTGAATAAAATCAATGATTAATTTGACAAGCAGTAATGTAACTTTTAAGGGATTTGAAGATCTGTCTGAAGAAACCAGTAGGCCATTCCGTGTTTTTCAGCAATTTTCATTTCATTCCGTCTCGACCTAACTGCGGATTCTTACATTTTCGAAGATTAGAATATCTTTGGACATTCACTTAAGCCCATCCATTGCATGTGGATGGTGGAGTGCTTGACTGTGTGAATCCAGTATTGTCTTAAGCACACTGTGAGCTCAAATAAATGAATAGATGATGTGATGGTGAGATATTTAACTTTTTTTAAGTAGCACTTTTTGTCTCTCTATCGACTTGTCTTTTTGATGGGCAATAAAGTTTCGACAAGTTTGCTTTAAAAACCTGTTCTAGCTCGCATCTGTCAACGTGTATCCTGATATTAGCTTACCGATATTACAGGTGGAGATTACATGAGCATTTTACGCTAAGCCTTTCTTTGCCCGCATCAGAAAAAAATTGTATATTACTTCAATGTCAGTCTCAAGAAATGTAAATGTTATGGACATTTTTTTGAATTTGCAAATCTGAGATTGTCTAGTTTTGCAGTGCTGAAGTTTACGTAAGTTTGCAAACTATTTGCAATTAGCAACATGTCGTGGAAACTAATATGATTCCCTATTAACCTCGTTATTTCATCAAAAAATTCAATGATTTGCTGCGGATTAGCTGCCTAGATTGTCGTATAGAAAGGATTAGTTAAAATACTAATATTCCTTTGCCGAAAATTAATTGGGAAAAGTTAGCTTTCTCCAACAATATTTGCATTTCACGTACCAATTTTTTGTTCCATTCGAAACGTAAAACAGGATTGAGTTCATACAATCGCAAACAAATAGAAGAACAATGGCTAAAATAAAAAGGCCATTCGACTATATAAACTTCTGTACAGGTTTTTGTAGCGGCTTCATTGTATTGAATTGCCGGGGCTAGTTGCTGGTAAAAGGGTGCTTTTTTAATAAAGAACAATTTGTAGCTTAAGAAATCGTCAAAGATGAAATGATAAAAGGGGTTAGTCAAAGCCTGGCGTGGGATATTAAAACTGAAAAGTAGCCAGACAACCGAGGAATGTGTCACAATTGAATCTTTCATCTAAAGAAATCTGGATGGGTTTCTTATTCTTATTCTTTATGACTATTTTTGTTCATAACTTTTATGTTCTGGTTCGTAATTGTACGTATGACTTGGCCTACCTTCCGCATATCTTTTCATCTCATGTGTGTTCATTTCACGAGGGCATTTATGAGAAAATCTCGTAAAACTCGGAACGAAATGTTTAGTTGATTACACCTTTTCAGTTATGAATAGACATGTCTATAAATGCTTAATGGGGAGGGTGGTATTGGTTGGTTGGTGGTATGGGAAGAGAGGCTTTGATATTTATGATTATTATTACTCAGCACAAATTTCCTATCCACAAAAGGAGAAGAGGAAGATGGTCCATTAAAATTACTAAACTAAAGAGGAGCTGTTGATTAGCCAGGAACCAATGGAATGAACCGGGAGTTTTTTCCCTTGTAGATACTTTTATTTACTGTATATGGTAGTCTATTGATAAGTGTTTAATTTCTTTTCAAGCCCAGTATTTTAATACGTTTCATGTCGTAGTACTTTTCTTATCAGTTTTTATGTAGTTACTGGTATATCATTGTAAATAAATATACTAAAATGAAATCATGTAAGTACGATATTCACTCAATTAAATTAGTTAATAAACCACACGGAATAATTATTCCCCTCTCCGAATAAACCGATGTAACGGGTGTAACCAAGTGTTGAAAATATAACGATAAACAAACTAAATCTCAATTTTCCCCAAAAGCCCGGGTACTGCACCCTGGTGTCAGTGGGAGTGGTCCCGTATGCGGAAAAGATGTTCTATTACTCATGGGAATCGTTTAAACCCCATATCTCAATTTCCCCAAAAAGCCCGGGTACCGCACCCTGGTGTCAGTAGGAGTGGTCCTGTATACGTTAAAGATGTTCTATTACTAATGGGAATCGTTTAAACCCCATATCTCAATTTCCACCCAAAGCCCTAGTACCGCACCCTGGTGTCAGTAGGAGTGGTCCCGTATACGTTAAAGATGTTCTATTACTAATGGGAATCGTTTAAACCCCATATCTCAATTTCCCCCAAAAGCCCGGGTACCGCACCCTGGTGTCAGTAGGAGTGGTCCCGTATACGTTAAAGATGTTCTATTACTAATGGGAATCGTTTAAACCCCATATCTCAATTTCCTCCAAAAGCCCGGGTACCGCACCCTGGTGTCAGTAGGAGTGGTCCCGTATACGTTAAAGATGTTCTATTACTAATGGGAATCGCTTAAACCCCATATCTCAATTTCCCCCAAAAGCCCGGGTACCGCACCCTGGTGTCAGTAGGAGTGGTCCCGTATACGTTAAAGATGTTCTATTACTAATGGGAATCGTTTAAACCCCATATCTCAATTTCCCCCAAAAGCCCGGGTACCGCACCCTGGTGTCAGTAGGAGTGGTCCCGTATACGTTAAAGATGTTCTATTACTAATGGGAATCGCTTAAACCCCATATCTCAATATCCCCCAAAAGCCCGGGTACCGCACCCTGGTGTCAGTAGGAGTGGTCCCGTATACGTTAAAGATGTTCTATTACTAATGGGAATCGCTTAAACCCCATATCTCAATTTCCCCCAAAAGCCCGGGTACCGCACCCTGGTGTCAGTAGGAGTGGTCCCGTATACGTTAAAGATGTTCTATTACTAATGGGAATCGTTTAAACCCCATATCTCAATTTCCCCAAAAAGCCAAGGTTTCGCACTCTGAATTGTAGTTTCAGGGTATTATCATGTATTGATGATAGACATAGAGTGTAATGTAAACTACCTAAGCGGCAGTTTTAAAAAGTAAGAGCTTTGAACTGATTTAATCATTTTGGGGGGGGGGGGTTAATTTATGGGGGACAGGGGGTGTGACCGATTGTACCCAAGTTCGAACTAAGCCTTGGTTATGACCCAAGGAACAAGTGTACAAAATTTGGTGACTCTAGGTCAACGCAGTCAAGAATTAAGCTTTATAATGTGTTTGGGGGGGGGGGGGTCAATTTTATGGGGATCAGGGGGCATGACAGAACTGGTCCAAGTTCAAACGTAGCCGTTGTCTTAACTTGCACAACATGTGTATGAAGTTTGGTAACTCTAGATTAATCTATTCATGAGATATAGTTTATAATGTGTTTTGGGGGGTTTAATTTATGGGGGACAGGGGGTGTGACCGATTTGACCCAAGTTCGAACTTAGCCTCACTCTTGACCCAAGGAACAAGTGTACAAAATTTGGTGACTGTAGGTCAAGCCGTTCGTCAGTTATCGCACCGACAGACAGACGGACGGACGGACGGACGGACGGACGGACGGACGGACGGACGGACGGACGGACGGACGGACAGCCTAGTCATTCGCATAAAGTGTTTTCAACACTTAATAATTGTCTCTGCTAAAGAAACCTAAAATCGATTTAGAGTACGTGCCAAATAAAAATTGAAGTTAGCTTTAAGAAGTTAAAATAATATTATTCTAACAGTACAACTGACAAGAATTCGTATTTTTTAATATAATTCTCGAGAATCGTAAAACAAAGAAATTGTTACGTTATAGAATTTCAAAAATAGAGAATTTAAGAAGATTTTGTTAGTTTTAAAATTGATAAAGGAGTATCACTAATATTCAAATCGAAATCCTTTCCTGACAGAATTATTCGTCACTTTTTTTTCAAAATAAACTTTTTTAAGTTAAAAATGGTTTTGTAGGAAGTTAAAACAAACCCTTTCTTTAGTTTCAAAAACCCTTTGAATATAACGTGTAACCAAATCAAACGAGAAAACTTGTATGGAATTGTCTATTAAAGGCTATAAAGTCATCGAGGCATTAATTCAAATCATAAATCGAAACTGAATTTTTATAAAAGAACGAACTTTATGTTTTGATGAAATTGTATAGAATTTGAAATCGTTGATGGTACATCATATAAAGAAAAATATATTCCGTGTGAGACATTACCCTATTCAAATATGTAAATATAAAAATAACAATACTTTTTATTCGTCCTTGTCTCCTGACCTCTCTGTTCCTGTCATATGTCATGTCAGACCTAGCTCAAAAGATGATTGAGATTTAGAAAACAAGCTCTTTGATCCATGACAATCCATGATGTACCGAAATCTGGAATCTAAACTATTTCAAACTTTTGAATTCCCTTTACATTACACCACTGTATCCAGAATCCTGCTGGCTCACCGAAAAATATTTTTAACATTCAAACGTCTAAGAAGATATTATGTATTTTTCCAAAGACAAAGACGTATGCATTTGTAAAATGAAAGGGTTGAAATATCAATTTGAAATCATTTCAAACAATTCCTGGTATTTTAAAAATTCACCGTGTTTTCTGAACTATTAGATTCCAGCTACTGTTCAAAGTTCGGTTCCCATGTCCCACAGTCACGACTTGGAAATCATCTATCAAAAAGTCAACCCCATTTGTCGAGTGTCGTGTAAGAATGCTTCATTTCAAAGTACCCATCATTCCATACCTTCGTCAGCATGATATCATCCCTCATTCTCCGTCCTGATTTGCATCTCCTATCTCCTCATATCTCGTTCCATCTCATCCCGAACTGAACCCGTGATTTAAGGTTAACCCCAACTGTATCCTAGATTTAACTGTAGCTTCTTTAAAATGTATATAAAAAATTGAAAATAAATTTGATGATCTCCTTTTTTATAAGCCCTATGACAGTTTATTATGGAATAAAACCATCCGAGACAACATTGATGACATTTTAAAATCTAAATTTGTATCAGATTGAAACAGTTCAGTTGAGTCGAGAATTCGAAATTATTTTCTACATGCAGTATCCCTTTTTAGTTCAGCACCACCGACCGACGGACGACGCTTTGTTCAACAAAGAGTTTAACACAACTCAAATCTCTACACAAACCATAAGAGGGTTGACGCAGAAGGTGGATACCCCGATTGTAGATGGCACATCATAGAGGTTACGAATGTATCGGCTTCGGGATTCCTTATCGAAGAACTTGGAATTTTAAAACGGGAAAGTCTACGTTGTCATTTACCATTCATGCATTTAAGACAGCCTTAAAAGAAATGCTTAAACATACTAAAGGATACCTACTCGTTTTTTAAATATTTTTATTTAAAACACATCATTAAAATATCTAAAGACGTTATTAAATGAGCTACGTTACTTTCTCCTTCCTATATTCAATCATCTAGTTGTCTAAAGTAACTAACTAAACATCTAGAGACATAAAACAGACTATTGGTTGATTATGCAAAGTTGTATGTAATTAAATAGGAAAATAGTTTTTAATTAGCTAAAAATGGAAATCGTTGACATTTGGGCCTTAATTGATAATTTAAGGATAATTGCAAAACGAATCTGTTTGGAACTTTTACTCATTTTACGGTTTAGAAATAGATACATTAGTGTTAAGCAAGCATATTTGTATATGAGTATAGGGGACATCGCGGTGAGAAAATTTTTAGCAGTTTTTACTCGAAAATTGCATCTAATATACTTAACTCCTATACTAGGTGGGTTCAGTATTATCCGCTAATGGAAATAAGGAGGGGTGTGTGTCATTGTCATCATCATGTCATGTCATCTTGTTCTCTTCTGATTGTGAGAAATGGTGATCCTTGCTGGATGAAAGTACAAATTACTAATCTTCTTAAGTGATATCCATTCACTTATTTGTTGTACCTTTTTACCTCTATTGTCATCTGCCTTGTGAAAGAGTACCTTAAGTAAATTTCCTAATAGACTGTCAGATCCGTTTTTTTCTGGAAGAATGAAATTGTTGGTGTCTTCTTGTCTTCCTCAATCTTGCTCCTGTGAGAAGGCCTCCTCAAGATGAACTTTCCCATGACTCCTCTTTACATACTTGATGATGGAATTCATTCCTTGACGTCCGAGTCATGAACATTTCAAAAATGTTTTTCGAGACTATAACATTCAAAAGATGAGCTTGAGTCAACCGAATTGTCTGTGTGTTTTTTGTATTGTGTGCGCTATTGCTTTACATTGCATTAACCATATTGGCCGCTTTGAGACGATTTTTTAGATTTAACAAGATTGGGTATCTGTGTCTTCCGTCGGCTAGATTCAAGATACAATACCCTAATACCCAACGTAACAGGACATGATTACACTCAACGCACTGATTTTTTTTCAATATATTCAAAGATACTTACCTGAAGGTGGAAAAAAATGATGTCTCCTTTATGAAATGTCTAATAACTATCTTTGAAAGTAATCTGGCCATCTGATCTTGTATTTGTTAAAAATACCATGGACCGTTCATGCATTTATTTCAAGGCACAGGATTGGGAATTGATGAATTATTGAATGTAGCTTTACGAGTACATCGGTATGTGTATTTTTATAGTCTGTTATAGACATGTGGACCATTCCACATTTTGTAAACGAATAATTGAAGAATTTTCGGATAAGTTTTAATCCTTATGTATGACCCTACAGAGTGTAAAAAAGTCATTCGGAACCAAGTTTTTATTATTTAACATAATCTTTAAATGAAATGAGAGGTTTTGTCATTGTCATATGTCATGTCATCGAATTTGCACCGTCACACTGACCATTAGCCAACTACCTTTTAATTTTTTCCCCAAGTGGGTTGGAATCAAGTTACCTTCTTCGGTTGGATCATCCGTAACCTATACCTAGTTACATTTAAAAACCTAATAAAATACAACTCGGTGGCTGCTGCCTATTTTTTGCATGCATTTTATGTTATAGTTATAATAGATAGTGTAGTTTTAAAAGCTAAATTTAAATCGGAATGTTTCCTAACCGAGTGAAACGGGTTGAGAACTGCCTGCCTTTTAAAATTAAGGAACCATCGCATCGGCGACAGGGACATCGAATTCAAATTCAATCACCTCTACTTGAGTAGCACTTCAACAAGTGTCATTAAGCTAAGGGTCATTCCATCTCAAATTGAGCCGGTCTCTTTCAAGCCGCTGATCCGAGTTGCTCGTGAATTGTCATGAGTAAGTACCACACACTCCTTCATGACAACAATATCTGAAGGATCCCTTCAACCAGTTTAATTTCAACATGTTTCATTGTTGTATTTCATTTCAATGGCCTCACTTTCCTTCAAACGTTAACAGTTATTAATAGGAGGAATTCATGCAGATAAATAGGTGATGTTATCATCACTTTCTCATGGAACTTTTCGATGTAGCAGATAGCAATGAACACTTATGGGGACCCGTTTCCCAAATCGATGTTCACCAATAACAGAGGCTCGGTAATTGAACCTCCGACGCCTACGAGTCCTACAGAGAGAGGCCCTTATCTCCCTTGTGGACAAATTGAGACGAATCAAAGAAAAGTTTAGAAGCTCATTTGTGTCAGTTTGAGGAACTCATCATGTCCTTTTAAAATATCGGCTCAACCTTTCCGCCCGTCCTTACACTCTGATGAGCTTCTGAATCTTGGATCAGGAAATCATCTTTCACTCCAAACTTTTGTTCTTTTTCGTAAAGACCACACGTAAAACGGGAGATGAAACTATTTGAACCCAAATGGAAAGAGGGCCGATGCAATGAGGCATGAAGGTAGAGCAGGAGTTTACATTGTTGTATGTAGTTAGTTACCTTCCATTCATTAAGTTTTAAAGTGTTCATTAAAATTATTGATCTGCGCCTAATTTGAAGTGACATTTTTATGGTATGTTTGTAGTAGCTCATTTAACTGTACTTGCGATCAAATGGTTAGGCTTAAGCAGAGGAGAGTGTTTCAAACATTCCAACAGTTCTATTTCCAATTTGTACTTTACTTGCTTATCATCTTCAGAACTCATATGCAAAAATGTTTCCTAAACCATGAGTACCATATAACTGTTTTTATTAGAATTAGGAGAAAGTTCTGTTTTTGGGACAGTGGAATTTGGTTCATGTCCCCGTATATGTGCAAATTGTTAAACTCCTTCAGTTATGCTCCCTTTAAAGCTAGGTTAGGTTGCTGTTTAAATTTTAAAAGAAAGTACATAATTAAAACTCATTAAAATACTGTCAAAGGTTTTATGATGACTCTGGACACCGTGCTTACTCAGGAACCGTACTACACACTGAACTGGTTATACCATACCGTTAAATAAATTTACCTAGAATTGAAAATTAGCATTCTTCTTGGGAATTTAAAATGGAAAAGGCTGGTTGTTTGACCAAGATTAAAATTAAATGCAAAATTAGTTTATCGAAGTGTATGAATCAGAAATTAATACCATTGCATTCACAAACAAAGCAAAAGACTCCCAAAAACCCCAAATGGTTCAATAAGTTTGTAGAGCCAAGCAGAATCATTCATTAAAACGTACTCAAAGGGTACAAGACAATTCATTTCCTTCCATGTCAGAAGTCCATTTGTTCTTCTGCCAGATGATTTCATAGTGGCATTCCGTCATAAAGGGAATCTGACTCCGTCTCTCTTATTCTAGGACAATCAGTTAGGAAGGTGAGATGAAGGAGTATGAATGAGAAGACCCCCCGCAACTGGAAGATTTAAAATGGTCACCTATTTGCCATATGGCATCGACATCCACAATCCAGTCCGCAGACAGATCGGTCCGTCTTGGCATTTGGCCCATGCCAAGCAATTCTTTTCAAATGTAACTCATTCTTCTTTAGTGAGGAATTTTTTTATTCTCTCAGATTTCCAACTTAATCGACACCCTTGCTCCTGGTGATGACGAATTCGAAAGCGGTCAAGTTTCTCTCAGAAATGCGAGGGCAAAATTTTTTGGAAAGCAGTTACCACACGATGAATGAGTTAAGTATGAGGATTGAACTCTGGAAGTGTGTTTGCTTGCATACTAAAGACGACGTGTATAAGGTGAATCGATCTACTGTTTATTGACATGACGCCTGGAGTGAGGGTAAATTCAAGGAGGAAAGTTTAAAGAATCTGGCACTCTACTTTATTAGCTGTTGTTTGAAATAAGCAGAAGATCCTTAACCCTTCCTTGGCTAAGTCTGTTGTGAGGCTCGGAGTTTACTTCCTTCCTACGGATTTTCCTAAACTTTTCATTGAATTTCTCTAAAGATCCAGTGCGTAATTTTACAGTGCAATGATCTCGGTGTAAGAGGAAAAGCTCTTAAAATAAATCCGGCCCGCATCATCCAACAAAGCTGTTGATTTCCGAATGAATGGGCTTGTGAAATTTAAGAAGGATTTCGGGAATTTTCTCAAGTTTTTGATGAGAGGACGATCATCTCGGAATATAAATGCCGGTGTGTGTCGAGAGGGCATTGAGTGTGATGATGAGAATGAGAAGCGACTGTTAACAAGTTGAGAGGTAGAACTACAAACCGTCGGCATCTTTTATCTCCCGGCTTCCTCTGAGAGAAAAGTGTGAAAAGATACCTTTTTGTAATGGCCTGTTCCCTTCATAATAATAATCATAAGAATAATAATATCAGCTCTTCGTCTTAAAGGAGAGCGAGGATTGTAAGGTTTCAAGTTCTTAAGGTACTCACTTAAAGGTTTATAAGCTCTACTTCTTCGCCTCTCTCTTGTAATATCCCCAAGAATTTGTAACATGGTGTTCCAAGAGGATATCGGACTCTGAATGAGGAGGAATTAAGGGTATCACTCTGACCATTGTGTTGACTCAAAGTAGTAAGCTTTTTGGACATTCTTTTGGCCGGCTTTGTTCGGAGGCTCTTGCCATTATCCCAGGCCTTTGGATCCGATGATAAACAACAACTAGTTTGTTGAATTGAGTTATCAACATTTGTACATTGATGTTATGCCGAGTTCCGTAATTGTTGTACCGTGATGGGGAATTCAAGGAGGTAATAATCAGGCTACGGCTTCCTTGAGGTTCCCACCTTGTCTCTCTTGGAGGTCTTCTCCTAACACCTTGATTTTTCCACACTGCCATACTGCAGGGGATAGTTTCTTGAAATTTTGAAACAGTTTTTCATATCGACATCCCAACCTACCGATTTTTACCCCAAGAAATTTGTCCATCATTGGATCGCCTAGGATGAGGATGGTGATGATGCACGAAAAATTAAATGGAGAAATGACTAATGAACTGAATGAATGAAGCGTTAAAGTGACCATTAATAACCTTATCTGTAAAGTCATTAGTTTCCTGTCTGACTAGCTTAGGAAATTATGATTGCTTTTAAATCCAATATCCAATACACCTGTAATATTCCAGTTTCCCCTTTTATGAATGAACATGAAAATGGATACCTAAGTGTCTGGCAGAATTGTGTTTGTGATAAAATTGTGTGCGATTAGTGACTTCTGCTGAAGCATGGCTGAAGCTCAGTAAGAGGACCTTCTAAAAGATTGAAGTATCTTAATCCAACGGTTTTACAACCTATAGTTCCCTTACCTGCTAAGTGCCAAGCTGCTGATAATAATATATTATCCGATGGTCGTCCTGTTGAATCATGTAAACCGAACCTATTTGGCTGTGTTTTTCACGAAGCCTCCGTGTCTCATTGGGTTCACAGACATTTGGAGCAGTTAGGGATTTATGACTCCAAGTCAATTTTAGACTACTTCCTCGAAAATCCGAAATCCATTTTCGAAGAAATGTTTGTACTTACCATAAAAATCATATTCACTTCTCACGTACTTCATGATTCCATTGTATCAGTTGATTCTTTGAGTGTATTATGATATTTCAATTTACACCGCAGCAGGAAAACAACTTGTCGACAACTGGAAAATGTTCTCTTCTGAGTAAAACAGAAAAAGCATTCCCTGATGAACCTACGTTTGTCATAGACTTTGTGACTTGGACATTTTATTCCTCTGGTGCTCTTTGACAATGATCCAACATTCCATCGATGTCAATTACTATATCTTATAAATTCCTCTATAAAATCCGTGAAATAATCTTTTCATGCCAATTGTACATTTGCACGCTACAACAGGGTTTATTCAGCATTTACCTGAATAGGCGATGAGTTAGCCGATATTGTTTATTCGTCGTAAAGCACGGATTTGGAACCGCAAATCTGAATATATTATTAAATTGCTGAAGGAGCAAACCAGTTGTATGGTCATCCACAAATCCACAGTATGGTCAACAGGTTAGGATTCCTGGAGTGGCGCACTCCTGAATAAGTTGTCAAGTAGATCTTTATCATTTTCTGGCATTCCTGTCAAAATGTTCATTCATTTTTCTTATGATGGTATCGTTTTTGTTTTGTTAGATCTTGTGTCTTGCCAAAATTTATACCCGATTTTAAACCGCGATTTACATTAAACATAATTACGTCGCAATTTATATATTTTTGTGAAAGTTTCCAACTATTTGAACTCCTTGAGGTTCAAAAATTCAATTTCTAATTACGAATGGATTCATGGAGAAGGGTACCGCTGGTGACTGAAGTCTGAAGCAGGCTGTCTTCTTTACGATGCGTTAGGTATTACGTATACATATAAAATTAAAAATACTGAACCGCCCCGGCCCCGTCATACAAACCTGGGAAATTAACGATAAGCCAGGATCAAAACCTCAAAACCTCAGTTGTGTAACACCCTTCTGTACATAATTGTTTTAAGAAAATTCCTCTATCGTTTTAAAAGTTCTGACCAAACCCTGCAATTATCAGTAAAATCCTGGGCATTTAGTTTATGTAACGATAAACCACGAGATTTTTTCCCTTCGCCCAAAAGGTTTATTTTCATTTCCTTAGCCATTGGAATTTCTAACGCGTAATGCATCTACTGTCCCTATATACTCATTAAGTAAAAATCTGTGATAATCTTTTGTAAAAGGTATCTTATCGGCCCTGGAATACGTGTTCTTTATTTCCAATCCCTCGGGGCTACACGGATTACTTATAATCTCGTTGAATGCTAGTGAATCCACCCATCAGAAGGCTATCATCCTAATACGATCATCCCATTTCACATCTCGTGTCTTCTCATTCTATTACTAATCTTTATTCATTTTTAAGCGATATCTCTATCTTCGACACTCATCAGTTCACGTAATAGGTATATCAGTAAGGTATTCCTTTATAAAATACAAAGGGACCAATACGTCTGATTCCAACTCCAAGCCATTTTCTGAGAGACTCATGACATTTCATTTTAGGCAGTTTGTAAACATTAAAAATGCACCCATAACTTCTTATCTGAATTTTTTGGCTCAAAAATTGTCATTAGTGATCTATAGCGATTCGGAGTAGTAAAAATGTGTCCCATAACTCATTCCATTCGCAGTGACAATTCCAAACGAAATGGTTATGCAGCCGTACAAAATCTTACTCCAAGTTGCATACAACGATGCTGCATACATTAACAAACTTGCTTTTAAAGCTCGGAAGGACGGGAAGTTACCCGTTCTGGTCCAGAAGCAGCTCTCTATCAAATCTCAAAATCGTAAAGACAGAAGGGCCGTAATTGCTCCAACATTCTTGTCTTCCTCTAAGATTTCCTCCAGATTCGCATTTGCTAGACTCCAGTTTTGACCCGATTTTTAGAAAGGTGTGAAAATTCTGGAAATATTTTCGAAATGTTAATAGCACCGATCCCTACGCCTTATTAAGAAGGTTTAAGTCGGCCCTATCATAGCTCATAATAAGTAAAGTAAAGTAAAAGATACCTTCTACGATGGTGTAAGTACCTTAAGCAACCGCCGACCTACCTTACCTTGCCTCACCTGTGTGTGAAGGAAAAAATCGTGTATCTGCAGTTACTAATATTCCCTCTAATCCCTATAACATAGCTGTGGACAACTTTTACAATATAGAGAACATCACAACAATGCAGGTAAGTCTAATGCATCCCAATCCAACTTGTTCTTTTTACTTCTTCAGGTATGCCATCATCATCGTCTCATTCGTCTTAGGAGACCAAGTCCAAAAGGGAGGACCAGACCTAAAGAACACTCGGACTTCGAACAGTATAGAAGACAAGGATCTGTAGTAGGTATAACAATAATAACAGACAAGGCGCATGGTACTCCTTCAACATCCACCGGAAAAACCTTTACAAAAATCTTCTCAGACGTTCCTCTCCTCCGATTCCTTCAGACGAAAGAGCTAGTACGGCAGAACACATGTGTTTTAAACAGTTTCTCTGGAACAAAAACCGCTAAAAACCCGTTAAAAAGGCTGTGCAAATTATAAAAGTGTTCGTTGATATCCCAGTCGAAAGTAAAAATTCGGACAGACCACACTTATCGGTAGAAGTAGTAGTAGTCGTGCTGTGGTAATCTGATCTTGGTAATAACTCTTCCCAGAGAACTCGGTGTTTGATGATAACATCATCCTCTAAAAACCCGACCCGACTCTTAATCTCAACTCCTCGACTCGCTGCGGGACTTATCTATCTACAACTCCTTGGTTGAAGAGTCAAGAATGACGGACATTTTTGATGATACGAGATTGAGCAGCGTTGTTGTTGTTCGGCCCTGATTATAATAGTATAATTTTTATTATTTGTTACCTCCTCAATAATTTACTTTAATGAGTTTTCCTCCATCAAAACAACATATACGTACATGGACCCACACAGAAAGTCGCGGTAGGGTGAGTCCTGCTTTGGAGTAAAACCTGATCGTCCCACCTGCAGATTTCATTCCTTAAATGTCCATTCATTTGGCAAATGTTGGTGACTGATCCTGGATCTTGACTAAGTTTGGGCGATTTTAAGAGGCTCAAATTGATCCTGGTGAACTGTCAGGTCCATTAAATAACTTTATTAAACTGCATACAACACGGGGATCGAATGCTACCGTCCCGTTTACCATATTTCTTTGAATATCTCCTGAAAGAACAATACAACGACCAACTCGTTCTGTTTTATCAACCTGTCTGAATGATTTTATTAGCCCTACCTTCCTACTACTACAATAACCATTGAACTTACAAAGTTAAATTAACTGGTTTGGCTTCTATTTTGTCAATTGTTTTTGAACAGTCTCTTTTGAGTGGTGATTTTTTAGTCATACAGGTCAATGAGACTCAATTCTTCTGTCCGATCTTGTCTACCGAGTGTCAATAATTAAAATGATAAGATAAAGGGACTTCTGAAATAGAACACTTAGTCAGTAGTACACGAAACCGAACTTACCAAAACATGAAATTATCTGAAGAAACGCTGAAAACAGAATCCTCGTTGTTCAAATCCAGTCAACCCTCATCGTAATAATAATGGATCTTCACTGGATCTTAATCATGTCAGTTATTGCTACCTCAATTCATCTCTCCTCAGGGTATGTCCTTTAACATTACCTGATTTGACAGTCAAATTAATATTTTGTCAGAGTTAACTCGTTGCTTTTTGTCTTGTACTTTTCCCAATTCCTAGCTACACATATAAATGCTTAAAAATCTTTCCGTTCTTCCCATTACTTCCGTTCATATATAATATCCCTCCTCAGCATCGTTCCATAATAACCATTCTCAAATCCCATTCCTAACCCTACGTCTGGATATGCGTGTAATATTTTTAGAATTGGTGTGGTCCACCAGTCTCAGTAGAATTTTTTTAAATTCCTAGCAGAGCACAAAGGTTAAAAGGTAAGGAGACTTAAGGGTACCGAGTAGGTGGAATGCATGATAATTTTCCGTTTTAAAAAGAAGGATGCTCTTACGATTTAAAGAAGATGGAACGCTTTCGTTTACGTTATCCAACTCAATTGACCCTAGGTCTTTGGGTTTTATCATCGCGGTCATATTTTTCTCATGTAGTACATGTACATGGACCCAGGGCTCTGCAATCAGTAATCACACACACTCATTGATAATGACGTTACAAGCAAGGGGACGGTGTGGCTGATAGTGCAATGTTATACGATGATTCAGGTAAGGTACAAATCTGAAGGAAGAGCTGAGAATTGGTTATCCTTGGATTTGGGATTATTGTTAAAGTAAAAGCCCTTTAAGGCATGCATGGTAAATTGGTTTGAAGTGAGCTTACTTAGTTAAAAGCTCAATTCTCAATCTCATCTCACTCACTCAGGCATAACTTACTAACTCTTTTCTTATCCCTTTTACATATTATTCATTGTTGATTGCTTCTAGACGAAGTAGAGGTTGTGCAGGGGTTTGGTTTCATAATATGATTTTCTTGCAAGCCTTCTACTACACTGGCAGAGGTGGAGGTATGTAATCTATATTTATTCAAAGTGCTTTAAAAGAGATACTAGCCTCTATACCCCGAGCATGTATAATGACAGGGATCTTGAACGCCATAACCCCCAGTCTTACTGATTTAAACCTCATCCGTACAGGTAACCAAGTAAATCCAATCCTTTTCCTAATTCATATGGATAAACAGCTACAGAAATGAAGAAAATCGTTCCTTCAAATCAGCATTTCTTTTTAAAGCTTGGGCTGAGAAGGTGAGAGTCCAATTGACTATACCACCTATTATGTCCGTCGTTTGGAAGATGTGGACTGCATCTGCAGTACATTTACAATTTGAATACATAACGCATCTTCTCACAACTCTGCATATCTTTACATGTGTAAATGTCCATGAGATTGTAATACACACTCTTGATGTGTTTGATGCAGTCGGTGTAATGTCATCCACAGAGACGAAATAGTCCCCACCACCCCATCCAGCTTGAAGCTTCTTGTAAACGTCCAATCCGGTTCCGGTATTTAATATATGGTATTTTTTTCTGACCACCAGTTCAGTGATATCCTTAAATTTACTGCAGTTTTAAATTTACATGTCCAAGCGATCGTTTTAATATAAATCTCTAACAGAACGACCTTAAATTGTCCAAAATTAATGCTTTAATATGGATTCCGCAAAAACTACTTTCTCTACAAAACCTAACCTATTCGAAATCAGACTACCAGAAGCATGATGGTTTCATTGACGTACAATAAAGCTCTAATATAGCACTACATTTGATATTGAACACATGCACATCCCATAAATCCAGCATCGCTTTGCTCTAAACTCCCTACAAAAAACTAGATCCTCGTAGAAGATCATTTAGGGTTTATAACCATTCTTAACATTATATTATGATTCTGGGGCCCGAGAGTGTTCCTGTTATGCCTTTTTATTGCACTCACATCTCAGAAATGGATTTATGACAACAATTCAAAAGTGGTTTCCAAGTAATTCTTAGTAATGCCCTAAACGTCGTACACCTGTACGTTCTGAATCCCAGGTATTTTTTGTGATTTTCTGAAATTTGATGCAAGTCTCATATACTGGAAATTGATTTATGGTTTAATAGTCTTGTGGTGATAATATTCCTTGATTCCAGAATATAATATGTTTACTACTTGATTACTTGAGAAGTCAAGGAATGTTTCTGCTGCAATTTGAAATTAGAAGCAGTTTCCAAAACAAGGGGCCTTAAGCATTTACCAGCTACTAAACTCTGTCTCCATCCAAGCCACCTAATTGCTTTGGGTAACTTTGGACCTGTAATTATCATTGTTTCAGAGCATTGCATTGTGGTCGTAAATCTCTCGGAAATGATTTCCCTCAGCTTCAGCCTGTCCTTTCCTTGGCTCTTTCAGCAGACAGAATCACAGAATGATACTCATGGTATTGTGTACGGGCTTCGAATGGGAAGCAATTATCCGAGACCTAATCCCTAATTACATATTGTTAAATCTAAGCAGAATTTCATATGAAAGCTGAGAAATTCCTTTGCATTTCATTGTAGAGAAGGATTCATAATAAAGTATAATTCTTCCCCCCCTTAAGACCCAAGCCTGATGATGAGTAGCGAGTGACTAGGCCAATACACGACGACGAGCTAAAAACAGTAATGATTTGACAGATCTTTCTCATTTCTGAAAACGAGGCCCGATCTTGTCAGAATTAGACAGACGTATTTTCGTCTGAACTATATACATCCTCCTATATAATCCGTACGCTTCTTGGTATGGACAGAGTAAAATACAAAGTACTTACAACTACAAGCAGCTAAGGACTGATTAATGATATAAACAGAGGAGAAGAAGAGAGTGGAAATACTTAACATATTTTCTTAAGACAAATGTTTACCCCTTAGAAACAATTTACGAGCCTTACACATCACTTTCTTTTTACCTACAATCTACGAACCTTCGAGTCGAGATGAAGGGTCATCCTTCCATCCACATCTCTCCATCCGTTACTCAAACTGCCCTTTTAAAAGGATAAAAAGGTGCTCTATCTCCTCCGAATTGATACTCTTCTGTACGGAATAGTAACCCTTCGAGATGGGGATCGAGATCACACACATCGATATTCCTAGCCCTCATTCCTTTCCTCATCTCATCAATAATGCATTTTATTTCAGAGGTCAATTTCTAACTATTGAGGAGGGGGAATGGACGGGATGATTCGATTTTTATAGCAGTTTTTTAAAACTTTGATTTGCAGGGGTGTAGAACCAACCGCAGCGCTATCGTCAGCATTCATGTTCCCAACAGCGTCGAGTCACGTCCTCATTGACCCTTCCCGAGTCTGCCGAAATGGAAAGAAGCAGAATATGAGGGAATGGCGAGACTCGACGAACTCCATCCCCGGAAAAACCCTGGCGAGGGAAGGAGGTGGCCGTCGACATCGACGGAAAGTCCGTAGCTTCTGTACCAAAGAACCCGAGATGATCAGAGAGGCGAGAAGGGGTGCCCTTATCGCTACTTCAGAGTGTCAATTCCAGTTTCGAAATCGTCATTGGAACTGCTCTTCCCTCCCCCGGAGTATCCGACGTATTCTTTCTCGAGGTGAGACTTTTACTTACTTTCCACTAGATTAATTTACATCCGCTAATTAGAGCCTCGAGTACCTCAATTTTGTATTGTCACTCAAAAGTAGTTCAAAGGGACGCTCTCACTGTTATGTAGTTTGAACTAGAAACCCCCAGGGGGTCATCCTGCATCGTCTTTCCGTCTAGTTTTCTTTAATAGACCTACATTAAGATTTGAGACTGATACTCTTGAACCTTTGACGTCTCTGAATTTATCCAAGACGCTGGCTTACGGTAACGTTTACTTGCTAAAAAGTTTACAATTACTTCTGAAATTAACCTACTTTTCAAAGCGTTATTGCTTGTCAGAATCATGGTTCTATTTTCATACCCTGCGTAGGCTGACTATAAATTGAATATCAGTCGGTTTTAAAAACGCATTAAACTGGAGCCTCTGGTACCGTTCACTGATTTCTCGCATCCATAATCCACCGTAGAAAAATAAACTAACCAGCCCTCAATCCGTGAATCAGATTACCATTCCTCTACTACACACCTATTGTCTGTCCGGTTTGGAAAGCAGGGTAAACTCATTCACTTTAATGAGTATCCTTATTGCTTCCTGGCAGAGAGGAATGTTTTACTTCAGATTTGCCAAAAAGTATCCGATCAATTCTCCACACCAGTCAAATTAAATGGACATTTATTAGCCCCTTTTTATAAACACTGAACAGGCTACCCCGCCGATCAAACCTCCGAAAAAAATGCAAACAAGATTTTGTGGTCTGTGGTGTGATAATTTTCTAGAAACTCTGAGCTGCAAGAGCAGGAATTATCAAAATCAATTTGCATATCATTAGTAACTGAACTAACCAGCAGTCACTGCAGAACAACTTGATACGAATCTGCATCTGCTTGTTAATTCGAGTTCGGCTAGTCAATTACGCTGTTTAGTTGGATATTTACACACAAAAGCTGTAATAACTAACTCAGTGGAAATATGTTTGTTATTCATTAAGCTTTCGCGATATAGACTTCGTGCTTTGCGAGATCAATTCCACAGAAGCGTTGATCCATTTCATCTTAAAGAAGACCTCCCTGGGCTCAAAACTGTAACAGCAAGGCGACACATAAACCTGCTGGACGTTGTGCAATTATTAAATTTCAAGTCATTAGAAAACAGGCTTTAAAAACAACTGGAGCCTTCCAATTGACATGAATTACTCGTTAATTTTCGCTGAGTATAATATATTATGCATAGACTGATTTAGCCTTGTATATTGTAGTTTGAGTGAACGATATTTAATGATTTTTTTTACTCGGCGAGTCACATTCAGAAAGAATGGCAGAATCAAATAACTGAATGAGTTTAGTTTAATTCATCTTGTCATTGTTCACTTGTATTTTATATGCGTATATGATTAGGCAAGGGAGAAGAAAGAAGGTTAATTGTTTTAATTTATGAGGACCAGGTGTTTTTATTACGTGAAGAAAGATAAGTAATGAGGTCCATAAATCTTTTAAAAAATAATTGAGCTGTGCAAGTTCTGTCTTATGCTGGGTGCAGTTTGCAATTTTTTTTGTCCCCTCCGTCCTTACAACGTAGGGATAATTATTATGAACTAACAGCAATAATTTCGTTTCATTTAGGGAATTTTGTGGTGGCAGTTATGAGCCGTCTAGTGCACCCTTACTTGCATATAGTTATAATAAATGCCATTTGGGTAGACATTCGAATAATAGCTTTAACGGTTAAGATCGTAAATAAATTATGTTCGTGTTGTTGAAAAGCTCTTTGAGATTTAATTACGACTTGAGGTTACGGGCCACACATCGCGATTACGTATTCATTAAAACGATAGATGAAATAAGGGCTCTGTTTGGGTTCAGAGTTAATTAGACCGATATATATATAGTCTCATAAAAAGAGTGATGATGTCATGTGTTAGGATTTAGAATCTTTGGTTCGGTTTAACTATTGAATATCGAATAAAAATGAAAAAGTAATAGAGATAAGGAAGGAAATAAAGATAAGAACTACAGCCTTCCGTACTTATCACTTACCTACACTTTTTGGCTGAACATTTTTCGAAGGTGAGTATTTATGTCGACATGTCGAAGGCAATTTCGGAAATGAGAACCTCGTTTCTGGTTTTGGATACTCAGTTTTGCTCATTTGAACGTGTGCTACAATCCAAATAAACTTGAGTCAGTACAAATTTACGGTAAAATGATGATAAACGTTAGATTAAAATTTTTTCGTCAATTTTTATGAGTTCATTTCTAATTTTAAATGTCATTTAAAACATCTTTAAGATTTTGGAGAAAGTCAGGAAAGGGTTGCTTCAAATCCCCCAAATATTTGAGCCTCTATTTCGGGGTGTCTATTTAAAGCAGTGTTGTAAACGAATTACGTAGTTCTTTAAAAAATGAAAACCTACGACATTGAGAAAGTGTGAGTGTCAAGATAAAAATCCCGGACAACCACGTCGGACTACTAAAGATACTACACACACACGTACGTAGGTAAATGTGAGGAAGAACCTGACTGATGACTGAATGACAATGACCGTCCCTTTGAAAAAGTTCCCTTAAAATGTTTATACGAGTCCCCGTCAACCTTAAAGGTATCCCTCTCGAACGCTGTACGCACATCAATTGAAATACCGTGGGAATTTCTGAGGTTGCTGACAAGTCTGTCAGGCAGCAGTAAATCTTTTCTCCTGTTCGACTCCATTTAGTACCTCCACTGGTGGGTCATCCATTTATTCTGCAATAAAAGGAAGACAAGATTCATTCTTGTAACTATTGTTGTCCATTTTTTCCGTTCTCAAGTCCTCTGTCTGTTGAGAAAAAACCAAGTACTCTCTTCCATAAAGATGGAAAGTAAATCTCGGAAAACCAATACGAAACGAAAGCAAACTCATAAAACGGAGAGTTTTGAATAGGAGTTGTGGGAGGGATGGTAGTCAATGGTACTGTTTTTCATTCTTAGGGAACTTTAACATCTTTCGAGTGTGTTTTTGAATTGTTATAGGAGATTTATTGGTCAATCAATCACGATGATGGAGGGCTACTACGAGAGGTGCCTTCGTGGGGAACTCTCTTATTGAGTGAAAGGGTTGGAGTTGAGTTTGTTTAAATATGATTGATCATTAATTTATCATTGCATATGCTTTGGCAGATTGAACATAATCCGACTTTAGCGAGGGGTGGATTTGTCTTCCTTCGTTGTTTGCACAAAAATTCACGGTCGATTATGGTGTCATATTTTGTGTTAAAATGCATGAACGTTTGTCAATTAGTCAGGAAAGTTATTAATTAACGGCATTAATGGACAGGGACTGGTGAGCCTTCTTGACAACTACATCACTATTGAACCCGAAAAGTTAGAGATCTTATTCAGTCAAGTCAATTAGTTTTTATTTTCCCTACGTCTCGGACTTTCTGCAAAAAAAAGTCAATTGTTCCAATTTTTTGAAGACTCATTCGATTCATCCCTCAGTGTTTCCATGAATGAAAGACTGACAGAAGTAAAGAAGAAGAGAGCCTTCTTCCCGTCAATTTTCCCAGAGAAAGGAAACTAGAATGAGATGTTCCAGGTATATAGACAAGGCATCACTCTGGGAGCTGTTGTTAAGTTGTAAAATCCCTTGAGACCATTTGCTGTAATCGAAATGATAATAATTTAGACAAACCAGGAGTACAAATCTATTCTTCGTTTCATTTACTGAAATAGAGCATGACCTAATCCATCATCTTGAGGCTTCTTTATAGCCATGTCATTGAACAGTGTCAACTTTTGTGGTGTTCAACACAGGGGGTTTCTATTGTTCTCGACTGTCATTACTGTCATATATTTTTTATTCAATTTCAAATCTATTCGTAAGGACAGTAGCGGGTATAATGAAGGCATCTCAATTTGTTTCATATTCCTATTCACCTAGATTTTTTTTCTACTTAAAAACTAATAATTCAGATTGATTATAGCTGGGTTGGATAATTCGCTGTACCAATTACTTCTACGATAGTACGCTTAATGTATATTAGTACATAATTTTGTTTAATTCCTGAAAAAATGCATCTCTGTTGATATATACTCTTAGAACTTTGCTACATCAGATTTGATATGTCGTATTTTAAACCTGTCAGATACTCAGAATTGTAAAACTGCACCTGCAAGGCAAGTTATTAAAATTCCCGAGTCTCGACACTTTAATTTAACTCTCAAACTTAAAACAAATTTAATAATACGTACAAGAAGAGAACCGTATAGCCAAACAAAGAGAGGAGTTGAATTTGTTTAAAATTTCATCCCATTCCGTAATTTGACATCTTATCACCAATAATTCTATCACTTGGAATAAAGGAAATAAATTGGAAATTCCATTTGCCAAATAAAACTAGTATTTGAAGATGTCATCTCCTCTTCTACAGTACATTATGAGCCGTTTAGTGTCAACTTTTTAAGCAACAGGTTTCATTAAAGTTGTAATATGCACACCAGAACTGGTTTTAAACCAATATACCTTAAATTGAAAGATAATTTATCAAGTAATGAATTTATTTTACTTTTCCAGATACGAGGGAGACTGCATATGTACATGCCATTACAGCAGCTGGAGTAACCTTTGCTGTGACCCAAGCGTGTAGTTCTGGTCAAGTTCAAGATTGCCCTTGTGACCGTACACTTTCAGGTTAGACCTCATTACATCCGAATTAAAAACCAATTTCCCCTATCCGTTTCACAATGCCTACCTACACAACGTCTCAATCCTATTCCAATGATCGTTCCTAATTCAAAACCAATAATAAATTACGGAGCCCTGATCCGAAGTGAAAGAACGCCTCTAAAAATTCCAGACTCGTGATTTTCTCACGGATAGGGATGCCTCTTCCTTGAGTAAAATTCCGATTCTCAAAAGTCTTGCCCGTTTTTTAAACTTAACTAAAGGCTCCAGAAGTCTTGATGTTGTTGTCACCAAGATTTTTTTTCCTTCCCTCTGATGTTTTTCCTGTTCCATCGAGATCGGATCTTTGTAGATTTTAAATGCAGTAGGGTAATGAAGTATAATTTTTATGTGTAGGGAAATCAACGGATGGGACATGGGAGTGGGGTGGCTGTGGAGACAATGTCCACATTGGCTACGAGAGATCAAAAGATATTCTGGACATCAAATTTCGACGACGCAATGATATTCGGAGCCTCATGTTACTGCATAACAACGAAGCAGGTCGATTGGTATGTCTCATCGCCTTTACAATTATACTTATATATAGACTAGCTTTTAGAAGGCCATTTCGTATAGAAATGACTTATTCCAGAAGCCTCGAGGGTCCTTTATATTATATAGCAACTGAACGATTAGACGGCAGATAATCAGATCTACAATCTATCGAACATGATAAATGGACTCTCGGCTGCTGAATTTCGTTAGCATAAGTGGCTTAATATGTCATCGGATCAGATATACGACAAGATAAATTTGTCTTGTCTTGTCATCACTCGTTCAAGTTTTTTTTCCTTGAGGGCCTATAGACAACTATGTACTATTACAAAGGATATAAATAAACTCATAAAAACTATTCATTTTTTTTTCAGGCGGTGAAAAGTCACATGAGGCTGGTATGCAAATGTCACGGACTGTCGGGGTCCTGCACGCTGAAAACATGTTGGCAGAAAGTGCCATCATTCCGAGAGATTGGAGAAATCCTGAAAGTAAAATTCGACGGAGCTGCGAAAGTGATTCCAGGGAATGACGGGAAATCCTTGATTCCGGCTGTGTCCACGATCAAGCCACCCGAGAAGGAAGATCTAATCTATTTCGATGAATCTCAAGATTTCTGTCCTTCCAACAAGAAAGCCGGCTCCCTGGGTACTCAAGGGAGGCAGTGCAATGCCACTTCCTACGGGGTGGACGGATGTGACTTACTCTGCTGTGGACGGGGCTATACGCGGCGAACTATTAAAATTAAGGAGAACTGTCGATGCAAGTTTCACTGGTGCTGTGATGTCACTTGTGAAACCTGCACCTATAAGAAAGTCATTTACACTTGTAGATAGTCGCCAATTCCCATTTCCCCTTAGACTGTTACCGATTTTTATAAACCAACTTGGAGTTTTAAATGTACATGACTAATGTAAGTATCTAGTAGTAGTTTAGTTAGGATTAGGATTTAGCGAATATTATTTTATATGTATAAATGCTTGTAGAAAATGTATATTATTTATTTTTAACTAACATCAATGTATTAGCTCTTAGTTTCTTGTAGCGTATCACCAAATGCCTTTCACCATGAACATACATATTAACCAAACAGCAAGAGAAACAAGATTATGATTTGTTGTAAAGAATTCTCGAGTGCCAAAAGTGTGTCAATGAGAATGTGTTGTATCATAGTGTGATCATCAAGGTTATCCAGCTTTACTTCGGCTCTCTGTCGACAACTAATATTATTTTGTAAATGTGTTTTGTAAATATATTCATTGATGTAGCTAACTTTTAGAGGAGCAAATAATTAAATAAATTTTGGTACAACATAGCGTTACATCCGGGGAGAAGCATTACTATTTTTTTAACCCATTTTAAAAATATGGATTTAGTTTTAGCAAAAACCACTATTACTACAAGTTGAAGTGACTCGTAGAATTAAATAGATGTTGTGCTTTTCCATCCATTGAGCAAGAGAAAGCGAGTGCAAACAAAGATTTTTTGTGATTTCATTTAAACAAACACAACCATTTTATACCTGGATGTTAACCTGACGTATTACACAATTTTCCAAGATTCCTTTCACTACTCTCTACGTTTAACTACAAAACAGTTTGGTCTTTTATTTACTGAGCCTGAAAATGAGACTTGTTTGACTTATTTTTTGTTTGACGAGAACTTTATCTCTCTTCAACTCAAGTGGCTCTTTTTGGATAAGTATACAACGTCAAGAGGATGTTTTGTCAGAGAGCCTAATAATGAATAAGTGGTATCATCATAACAAAACACATAAGCTGCATATAAGGTTTCCAGCATTTTTCTTAATTTCATTCTAACAATTCCAGGAGGAAAACTTCCTTTCCTGGCTTGTCCTTCATGAAGGGAATTGGTATAACTGAATGTGAGTTATGAAAGGCTCAAACCATCAAACTCAAACCAAACGTGAAAAGTGAAGACACGACGACCTGACCTCCTTCAGAAGATAGAGATCTCCCCAGCTTAAAAGCCCGAAAATGAGACATTTAATTAGCCAGGCTGTCAGGGAGTCTGAAACGGAACGACTTTTACTTAAAAATATAAAAGGGACTATAATATGGACCCATTCTGCCCTGACTTTTTAAGAGACTTACTTACTACAGGTCTAAACTAAACCTTACAAGAAATGCATACAGACAGATAGTAGACGGCCACATGACGATTCTCTCCTTAAAAGGTCTACAATTTATTATCAGATGCCAATGGCTGTTGAAAGACGAACACGGAAATGATGGTAATTGTCAACCAAAGGGGACAAGGTGCTTACAACTGTGACAACAATGACATAGGAAGCCGTAAATTATTGACATTGGTTAAAGGCTCTCTGGGGGAGTCAAGTAATTCATGAATCCATTTTACAGCATACCTTTTTCGGATGGGGTTTAGCATTTATTATTGGAAAATTATATTCACTCCGTACATTTAGTCCTGCTTTTATAAATCTTTTTAGTACCGTGAAATTGTCAACCTTTAGAGGTTTAATAAAAGCTGGGACCTAAATGTCACGGGGTTAGTTTGGTTGGTAATTGGATATGTATGCGGTTTGAGCTTTTAGATGCAAAAAGTCAATGCAGTTCCATTGAAGAGATGAAGCAATTCCTGACGAATCCGATGACGTTGATGTCTTGATGAGGATAATAATAGTTAGGGATGATGATGAGGGTAATCAGTGGTCGGTGCAAAATGGGAGGTCTGCGGATGGACAGACTGGACAAGACAAGCCACGAACGAAGAGTTTCCAAGACATAGCCTCCTCCCGATTTCCTGTGGAGATGATGAGTTATTGTGGACTCCCCTTACTGACCACAGGGGGTCAACCGTTCTCTCGACATTTCCTTATCTACATCAAAACCTTACAAGCAACTTCATTCACTTAAATAATATATTTACCTCAGCCTCGACATTTCTTGAATTAAAGGCAATATCAATGATCCTGCTTTCAAAATGAGTTATTCTGCTCAAAGTTCAAGAATTATGGTTCCCGTTCCTTGCAGCGATGATCCATAATACAGGGTTATTCCCAGATATAAGGACTATGATTGTGACTAATCAGCTAATATTCAATGCAAATAACAAATAAAAGAAACTAATTATTTGAACGGTTAGTGATGAGGGAAAACCGTGCAAAAAAGTACCACCCACTTTTCAGAGTTGCAAAAATCTAGGGTAGAATGTCAAAAATCCATAAATGCCTTTTTAGTCCTTTACAGCGACGCTCATAAAAGTAGATCGAAAACATCCTATAGAAAGATGGGAAAGATCGGATTCGAAATTTTACGACTGACAACTCATTTCGTTTCCGAAATGAATTGAGGGAGCAGGGAGTAAATCCTAAGAGGTTGCAATAATCTCACTTTGAATATACATTAAAAAGCCATCATTTCGTTATGGCTTTTCCTTGATTATCCACCCTGCGGAGTCCTAAGCTTAAAAAGTAATAACATCGTCATGATTATGATGATGTACTCATTCGCCTGTCGTTAAACTTCACCGACTACTATTTTCTGCTGTTTTACGAGGTTAAGACATATTTTTATGAATCGCTTCTGCTCCTTTTTACAATACTTATTCTACAGCAAAGAGGGTAAAATAAATTAACAAATTTAGTAGAGAGGGGTAAGGGTAAACTTATTATTATCGACGTACTAAAATTTATCCCTTCATGGTCTCATATCCATTGTTGCATTAAAAATTCAATTACGAAAATCAATTAAAGTATTCCATTTGATGGACAGTTAAATCAATGAGTTCATGTATTGCATACCCGTTATTATTCGTTAAGCCAGTGTACATAGGATAAACCTACAAAGGTTACTAGCATGTAGCTGAATTTTAATTACCCGACTTAACCTTTTCAGCTGACGAATTAAGTGTTTAATTGATTTTTGTTGTGATGGATCGGTTTATAGCTTGATTTCCTATGAAATCGATCTAGGCTGCCTAATACTTAGGCCGAAAACCCCTTGTCAAAATACTGTCAATGAAGATGAACGATCGTCGTGAATTTATAGTTCGCTTAAATATGTTGCACAAAATTAATAACAATCTGTACAACCAATTGCGAACAAATCTTGGATTGGTTAAAATTAGTTACGATAGTTCCATTAGTGCATCCATCAACTCTCACAATCGGCCTAAAGTCTGGAGTGGTCCTCCGAGCCCTTGGAAACACTCACCCCGTCACAGTTTCTTACATTCCATGTTTTGATTTTTATTAATGATAGTTAATTCAACAGTCATGATCAAATTGATAATGAATGTGAGGAACTCTGATGTATTAACCAGTTCGGAGGGTTAATATTCTAAACTATCTGATTTGTTTCGCTGGAAGAAGGCCCAATCGAGACAATGAAAAGTCGATATTTTCAATAAGTTACTTACTTTTCCATGTTTATTATTATTATTATGATTATTATTTATATGTATTTAGTATATTATTTTATACCCTTGAGACCAGCATTTGTAACAATAACTATTAAAACGTTAGAAAGGCCACACACATTCAAATTCAACTCCAACTCCGGATTAATATTATTTAGGTTATATTATAACATCTACTATAAAGACACACTCTGTCATACTTTTACTTAGAGTACTATATTATTATCACTCCAACATACTTACTTACAAACGGTACTTACATGATTATTTACAGGAATATAGTCTTTCTAAAGTAATTAAAATGAATGCAATAACAAATAATAATAGATCTAGTCCTACTTAATGGGATGTCTTAAAACACTTGTACGTCGTCGTCGTTGGGAATCCCTTTATTGTACACAGGGTTGGTCATCATAAAGTCAAGGTAATGTGTGGGTAACAGTCTTTGTGGTGTCATATTTTGTTGCGTTTAAAACTCTTAAAGTGGGCAAAGGGCGCGGTAATCGCTATTCCAATAATTACTGCTTGCAAAACGGGAATCGGTCTGCGGCTTTCCTTTACTGCCCTAACTGTCAGTTTTATTAAAATAAGTAAAACAAGTGCTTTAAGGATCATGAACACCTCTAATGCCTTACCTCCAGCCGGTTCGTTTTAGTTGATGATCTGTGGTTAAAAAGTTCTGGTACAAAAGACATTAGATTATCAGCAGAACTCGAAGGTGTAAAAGGATTGCAGTTGCAGTGCAGTAGAGATGAACACATAATCGTTTTTATAAATATGACTTACATAAACCTATTTACGCGGTTTTACTAGTTTTACAACTATAATTACAACTGGAAGTTACAATACTGATATTAAAATATAAATAAAACGAAGGAAATATTAATGACTTTTGTTACAGTTGGGGTTGTCAAGTGTTTCGGTGATTCTTCATGGCTTCGGATTGTCCCTGGGTGTTGGGCAATTTTAGGAAATACCTGCTGTCTGGGGGAACGGATTGGTTTGAGATGCAGATATTTTTTGAAGTCGAAATCTAACCGTTTCCGGGGGAATGGGTGCAAATGACATGGTGTCGATCATAATTTGATAATGCCAAAATTGTTTTTTCACTGTAGCATTTAATAGTGTCCTGCTTATTTGCACGTGTAGAATGTTCTTGTAACGGTGCAGTTTTTACATTCTACTTGACAACACCACTGGAAAGTACATTTGCACCTTTCGACCACTTGTTTCACTGTCACAGTGTACCCCCTCCCGCAGCACATAAGGTCACAGCCATCCACTCCCATCGAGGACACGTTGCAAGCTCGACCCATTGTCCCCGTCACCCCGTATCTTTGATCACGGACACAGAAATTGGGCGAATCTTCGTAGAATACTAAGTCCTTCTTTATGGGAGGCTTGTGAGCTGGATTATATGGCTTTAAGGAGAATTTATACCGCGATCGTCCACCCCGACCAATGTCTCTGAAACTACCCGAGTTGCTCATGAGAACCCTTGAAGCACCATCGAAACGGTCTTTAATTGAATTTCCAACTTCCCTGAAATGAGGAAGCCTCATCCAACATGTCTTCATGGTGCAAGATCCCGACATCCCGTGGCATTTGCAGTGCCGTCTCATCAATGATTGCACATGCTAAAATAAACGGAAGAAATATTTTAGTTTGTTTTAATTAGAGTGATATCCAAAATATGTCACTCGATATATGTTGAGTTTATTCCATTACTAGAAGCGTCGTTTATGAAATTGTCCACGGATTTGTACTTTCGAAAGGATTACAGGTATTGGGTATCAGTTTCAATGTTCCTTTAAAAGCAAGTAGGCTTTTAACAGAAATCCATATATACACAAGAGATTAAGGTCCCCGTTCACTAAAAAGCGGAGTAAATCCTCACCCTCCTTAATGGACCGGGAATGAACTGCTTGACAAATGTTCATCTAACCATGTTCAAATTTTGAAGGTTAAAAAACAAGGATCCCGGATACTTAAAACCAATACTGGGTTGAAAGTGGGAAGTTTACTTTGCAATTGAATACGAAAACTAATTGATTACAGAATCTTAAAACATGAGGCAAAAGGCACTTTCTCGCAGAAGGTTTGAAAAATTATGATGATTTTAAAGAAAACTGACACCCTTGTCCAACAAATTCATATGTATAGATGTATTACAGACACGTGCGACATTTATTATTCCCCTAAATCACGGGGACTTGGAAATACCAACACACGAGGATGTGGACAGCCCTAGACAATATCAGACAATAACAGATATCTCAAAATCACAAAAAAATTAATTAGGACTTACCAAACGGCCTGCTTCATTATTGTGTATGTTCATTGTTCCTCGCATATCTCTCGCTTTCTCCCCTGCGTCCACAAAGTCTCTCGTGAACTTGTAGCCGAATTCAATGTTGTCGGAACAGGAGCCCCACTTCCAGTTTTGATCCGGGGTCATGGATCTACTGTATTTATTGTGAAGTCTATAGTCACAGGTACAGGACTCTATCGAGCCTTCACTACAAGCACGAACAACTGCATGTGTTACAGCCGCACTAGTCAAAGCGTAGACGAAAGACGTCTCTCGACAACCTATAATGTCAAGAAAAAATCAACAAAATTCTTAATTAATTAATCTCAAAACGCTGCAATTCAGATTAAATGAAAAATCCTATAATTAGCAAGAGAAATAAATACTTTAAGACGCATCAAAGCAAAAGGACTAGCTATTAAAGACCATAAAAATGGATTCGAAACCCATTTCCAATACTTCCTAATCTTCCAAAGCCAATAGTTGTTACAGTCCACTGCCGCTTATTAAACCGTATCAAATTCCAACGTTGGAGAACACCCTTATATTATAATATATGATGAAAAATAAGACGAATGAAAGGGATAAAAAGCATTCAGAGAGAGTTTTCAACCGATTACTGATGTTTCCTTCATTACAATTCTCCGGATTATTCAATAACGAATAGCACAACAACAAAAAATAGTACAAGCTCGAGGATTTCATCGGCTCAAATAAAGTACAATAAGAACGACAAGCCACTAATCCGAAAACTCTAATAGTAATCGTACTTAGTGGAAACCCATGAGAAAATGCAATCCGTATATACCAAAGATATCTCTAATCCATCAGAAAATATTTGTATTGAGCCTGTTCAATTCGGTTACATTATACGCGTTCTCCCAGTTTTCTCCTCTAAGCATTCAATACAAAATCGGAGCCATCATCCCTTGTTGCTTTATACAGAGATTCGTTTTTCAAATCGAAACCTAAAACACATTGATAAGTGAAAATACGCTCCGTCATTCTCTGCGGGTGGCAGATAAATATTTTCCGTACAAATTAGAAGGATACTCAATCCTCTTTAGGAAACATACAAAATGTTGCAGATTCAATATCATTTTCCGAAATCTTAGACTAGATTTCGAATACGTTGGAAAAGGCTTGACTGTTTGTTAAATCCAATATATCTGACTTCTTTTTCTCTAACTCTACTCCAATTTAACCGTTGATCGGTTCATTTTATAAAGAGGCAAAGGGAAATATTATACACTCGACAACTCACCCTTTCACTACCTAATGAAAAGTAACAATGTACACGCACAATGGGCTGTTTTTTGGTATTTTTGGAAAGAAAAGATAAATCAACAAGGAACCTAATGGGTAAGGAAAGAAGACTCGTCTATTAGCCACATTGTTACTCCTAGCATTTTTTATCAAAAGAGTTTCGTTTTACCAGGGCACTCTGAAATGAAAGGGTATTTTTTGCTTTAAGAGAAAAGTCCCTTTATTTCCCTAAAAATGAATACAAAATGTAACAAATTATGAGAAATTCTTCATTCTTAACCCGATTTTTTGCTCCGAATAAAAAAAACCTAGAGAGGACAAAAGAATCCGGTAATGCTCCTCTCTAGTACAGAGAACTGTATCAGCCTTCAAAAGCCGACAAGTTTACAAGAATCAAGCCTTTCACAGGCACAACCTGTTCCGAGTACATTAATGGAAAAAGAGACTTCACGTACCGTTGTTCCCTCTCCTTACCTTGTCTTATCTCGGAATCAGATCTAAACTAAATCCGTTTATTAATTTTATGTCGGAAATATGCGTAAAAAGGGTATACATAATCAGATAAAGCCCTTTGATGATAGGCCAGACAGAACTGTAATAGAATAATATAGACCTGTAGAAGAAGAATTAATTTTTTGTTTCCAAAACTGATCTGACACATGGCATCGGAATGCCTTACAGAGATCCAACAATCCGACATATTTTAAAAGTTCAGTAGATTCCCTTATCATAATTATCTGTTTTTGTCTCTTTGAGTTACCCTCTACTGATAGGAGGTAGGAAGGCACACAGACATTTACTTAAAATTCGATCTGTTTCGAATCCTGACGACTATCTTTATGCGGTGTACAGGGATGGAAATAAGACCGTGATATCAGCAAAAATGTACATTTTAAATGAGATTGGACAACACATCTTCATCATCCTCCTCCATGTATTTTGATGTACTGCCAACTAAACTGCGGCATATGTAGTAGTGAGAGGATTCTTTTAATGACCGGAGACGGGGGCACAAAAAGGAAGAAGACGGGGAGATAATGTCGCCCGTGTTAATGTAACAATTAGGCTTATCTTCCTTATCTACCCTCATCTCCGTTTCATATACAAACAGTATCAACGCGGCAGTATATAGACGTGAACGCAGCACAAATATAATAATATCATATCCCTACAACATACAACATATCTTATTCTCCTTCGCATGTCAGAATGTTTTTTTCTGAAATTTTTTGTAACTTTTAAAAAATAAAGTTATTACAGCCTGCTGGCAAGGAGGGCCCTAATTCTCTCACTCCAGACAACTTACACTCAACTTCATCCGCCGTATATTTTATAAGAGGAAGATTCTGTTCTGGAATGATTTTTTTTATTTAGAAAGAGTAGTGTGTACATCATCCAGCTAGGACTTACTTCTTCTTGTTTCTACTCATACAATCAGTGAAAAATCGTATGGATGGGTTTGGGAGAGATGGACCGAAACAGATTATGATTTATAGCGGAGGGCTCGATTCCGATCTTATCTCAGCTATTAAGTAACAGTTTAATACTAGGGTTTCCATTTCTCATTTCCACCTCCACCGAACTCATCTATGTAAAATAGTTTGGGATAACAGAGAGGAAAAAACCTCATTCGTTTGAATAAAATTACAATAGATTATTGCGGCAGTATAAGTAGTGGAGTCTTCCTGCTTTGCGGGCCAAAGCTTTTAGTTGAAGACGAGTTAATTGCTAGCTAAATCTCAGGGCTATTGATGAAGTAATCCAAAATAAAGACTAAATATAGAGATGATGCTGTATTTTGTTGATTTAGCCCCAGTTACAAAGTGCATGGGGATAAGGTTAGACTTTGAGATGAAAAACCACCAAAGCAGAGTCGCACAGACCAAGAAATTAAGTTAGCACTTGGTGTAGAAGGGTCACAGCTTGGTGCACTCGGCATGGGGTTCGGGTTCCCAGCTCAGGTTTAACTTACTGCATTATCATCATAACTATCATCATTAAATTTTATCCACTTCTCCCATCCAACATCATTATAATATAATCTCATGTCATGAATTTCCTTGAATTACGTAAATGTCGACGGCCAAAATCTTCATTCACAATCTTCTAAAAGGGCAATTCTACGTTAATACGACAGGCCGTGACATAATCCAGTCATGAGTCTCAAACTCCATCACCGGCTCTTGCGAATTTAATTTAACTCTTTGAAATAGTAGGCCTAATATCCTGTACTTCTTGTAACCATTTTACGATAAAAAATTTATCATCCAGCTAAACTTGCATCAGTTCTGTGAACCCAGTTCCCACAGTCTCGAATCGGTAAACTGTTGTTACGACTTCATAAATTTTTCAGAGACAACTCATATTTCACGAAATGGGAACGAGTGCATAAAATATCCCGATATAGTGCACCGATACCATCAGAGAGAGGCTTTAACATTCAAATCAAGTTAAATTAAGAATAGTAAGCCCACCCGGCAGTCAACAGGTAAACCACGATGTAAAAAGTCCAATGACTTAATGAATGTAAACGATTTACATCACGCAAGGGAACCCGAGATATTCATCATCACAATAACATTACATAGCCAGCGAGTTGCAGCTCTTACAAATGCGCGACTCTCACCAACTAAACCAATATTACGTTCTGTTCTGACTCATAAAACCGAATCCATACAAAAGACGGGCCATTAATTCGAGTAATATAGTATTATGACCAATTATTCTGAATTCAAAAGTAAGGGAGACTCTTCTCCAACAATGCTCTATAACCAATAACAATAACGAACAATACTGGAAATGGACTTTGGCGGAGTAATTGTTTATTGTGAAGCCTGTTTTCCATGTTTATCAAGGCCCCTCTCTCTATAAAGATATAAAGGCGGATCCGGGCAAAGTGTTACTTGGTCGGCCTTAAATTTGAGAGAAGGCTGATTTAAATTTTTCATGATCTGCGAGTCAGGAAAGCCACAGGTGTTTGGCAAGAGCCATTACCACCCTGAAAGCATAACTTTTAAAACATCAACAACACAACAACTTCGGTTCTCATCCTCTTCCATGGAAAAATGTCGGTCCTTTGATGATTTAAAACAACTAGATCTAATGCCCCTAATTCACTTAATAATTGCCAAAAACTCTATAAAATCATACTTTGCTAATTGTTCTAACATTACTTAATGTAATCGCCGTGGTTGTAAGGATAATTCGTATTTCATATGCATCGTCATGGCCTTTTGATTGTTTTGGGGAAACGTAATAAATAAATAGTATTTGGCTTTCCAAAACGTGTACGTATAATCATATCCGTACTATGCAAGGATAGAACAAGAGTGAGACATTAAAAATCGATGCAAATAGATGGAATCTGTTATCTCAAGAATTAATGAAGGTAAACAAAGAACGTGGGAAACCGAAGCTGATTTTCCACTTTCGCGATAATTACAACACAATCCTTTTAATTCTACTTCTTCAACTCAAGCAAATCTCTAAAACAAAAAAAAAACATTTTGGTTTTTTAATGGAAACTTGGCTCCCTGAACACCCCTGATGCATAGGATATAGTGATACCGCAAATGATAGAGTCCAAATGCAATCTTAGGGCTGAAGGTACCGGATTTTTCAGATTTTGAATACCTCCATGAAGAAAGGTTGGAGATGTTGAGAATTTAGCTCAGAGAATATTCGTCGGCATACACGAAAGGTAGTAAACCAGTGACCACCACGGACAACTACTTGTCTATAGGTGTATATTACAATATAATGCCCGTCAGTAAAAACGACTCCTTCTACAGGTTATTTGAAATAGGAGAAGGAATTTGATATCCACAAAACGTGCATTTAATAACATATAATTATACAGAAGCACACGGTACTGTTGTTGTTTTCAATAAGTGGTTTCTACCAAAACCATTTGCCTCTGGTAATTTCTAACTTCATGTCTTCTTCAGTTCTTTTATGCAAAAAATAATTATTGAACATGTATGCAGATTGAAGAAGTCCCTTCTTTCCTAACTCTAAATGCAACGTTTATTTAGTTGAGTTTTGGGAAATAAATTATGCTACTTCAAATCTACAGGAGGAGACATCCACTATTTCAAAATCAAGGGATAACAATCCATTTACAAAGCTGACTATAATATATATACATATCTCCTGAGCAATAATATTTGCAGATCCGTTCAGTTTCGTTCACAATCACTCTAAAATCAGACATGCCTGTTCGAATTCAAATGCAGAAATGTAAAGTACAAGGCAGTCTTGGAAGGTAATATGGCAATCAAATACAAATTACGAGACCACCATCATTTCGGATTGAGAATATGTTTTGACTTGTCTGACAGAGTAATTTGTTATTTTGCCAGACGTGTGTGAGATTCTTTGACAGAGACGTCTTATATTTTGAACAACCATTTCATTACATTCTCCATCTCATTCCATTGCAACTCAATTTTAAATCCCCCTTTCCAAACCGTCTCTAAGGAATTGAATAGGCCGAGTATTATAAATAGACAGGCATCTCGCTGTAAAGGCTTTGTTAGTATACTGACTAATTACATAATAATAATATTTCAAAACGTAACGAAGTAGATATAAAGAGATCCAGGAATAGCCTGGATGGGCAAGCGTATGGGAAATGAATTCAAAAGTTTAAAAAGGGCTGATACGAATTTTAAACATTCGTTTAATAGTATATCTTCCGTAATGAATTATGATTAAAGGAAAAAAGTGTAATCTTAATATTCGATACTTGAGCCTCTTGGTATGGAATTTGGTTTGAGAATTTTCTGTTGCTCTTGCGATGACTTATATTTATTATATTTATAATGAAACGGTGCATGCGTTGGATGTGCAGGGATAATGATGATATCCCATGGGATTTGTTTAAGCGTTTTTAAAATGACCAGTATCAAAGGCAGGCTCATGACAAATGAATGGAGCATAGTTTGTAATTAATTCTTGCCGGCTGTGAATGAGAAGGAAGGGTTGGACATGCCTCCTGCCCTGATGGACCTTGTCCTTCGGATTTTAAAGCCGACGTGGGTTTCAATCTCTGTGTGATTACTAATATTCAGACTTTGTTTCTTTTTGTGGTTATTTGGAGTGCATGCACTAATAATATATTTTTTATTATTATTCTATAGCGCATTTCACATTTATAGATTGTTCATGGACTTCAGGAATTTTTTTAATGTTATTTAGATCGTAATTAATCTAAATACTAAATAGTAATGCGACAATTAGAGTACCGCAGTAATTACTATATTTTAGAAGGTCTAGAAAATTCATGACAAGACAAGTACAATACCATAATTATTTAGGGTCAGTTTTTGTAAAATATAATGTCAAAAATATTAATTTAATTTACACAATACTCTGCTAAAATTATCAAATTCTGGGAAATAAACTTTTATTTTCTTAATTAGCTGAAAGTTTCCGATGGGGTTTTAGTAGTTCAGTAGGTAAAATGCAAATGAAGACATAATAATATCCAATAAAATTCCTTCTCCATTTCTGGAGTACCTTTTGAACGATAGTAAAAATTGCAAATAAGGAATGTCTCCCATCTCAATTCTCAGTAACCGAAATGAAAAATCTCTCTAAGGATTCCAAACGGCAGATATCCATCTGTTACCATTGTGCTGGTTCAGCCTCAAACTTTTAAAAAGTTTATTCGTTTTTTGTCCTCAAGTAATTTCCTATTTCATTTACCCACAAAGAGCTACGCACGCATAGGGACAAAATAAATGTGTTTGTTCATTATTTTTCCAGCAACTGCCTACCTGTGCATGGTGGTGGTGTCTAGGCAATTTGTTAACTTTGTATACATCATGCATATCATGGATGAATTAAGAATTCAGAAGACTTCCACCCTTAATTTCTACTTCCATCCAAGAAGGCTTCATTATTTCATGAGCCATGCATGCAGTAGAAGAAGTTTGGTGGAATGAAGTTGTTTTATTAGTCATACTGCATCAAACATACCTTCCTCTTTCCTCCTCTACCTAATACAGTTTAAACTTATCCAATCTACAGTTTTGGAGAGAAGGCTCTATATTCTCAAAAAAGTTGAAAGGCTTAATTCCTTTAAAAAACATATAAAAATAAGATGAAAAGAAGTTATAGAATGGAAAGCACAGGTTCCCTTCTCTAGCCTAGCTCCCCGTTTCCGAATCCGAGAGGCTCAATCCAATCCACTTGCCTCGTATGATTACCGCGATTATTATTATTATTACCACCATGATTATTACAAAGTTGTCTAGTCGGCAGAAAAGCCGCCTTCATATTATTACACCCTGACAGAGGGTGAGGAAGACTGCAACTTGCTCCCAGAGCGAGAAGATTCAACACAAGAACTTGAATTACCGGACTACCTCCTTCGTACCTTATCTTACTGCAGCTTTGCATTGCAGTACCACCACCACCGCGGAAATCCTTATAAGAAAACACCAAAAACCATCACCACCACCAGTTTACTTTCTTTTACAAGCACAACAGAGCCGGAGAGATGAGATGAGATCCAAATTCCAAACCCTAACCACTTTGTATTCAATCCTGTCCAACTTGAATTCATCACAATCATAATTTTACACGCAGTCAGGCACGCACTCATCTCCAACCTTTGGCTTTAATCAAAAAATATAGTTGTGAGTAATGAAAGGATCTCTGCTCTATCGTCTTCGTAGGAAAAAGTCTCATTGCTTAATTCACTACTTTAGAATGTTCCCTAATCAAGGGAAGAATGAGTTGACCTCTGGAGAGGACCTGTGGCTGACCTATGGATTTGGAAAAGCTGAAGTATGAGTAATAAAATCCTTAATTTGGTACTGAGTGGTATTTGATATGCCGTGGATTTGCATAAGCGTTTTTAAAATGGAGAGGAGGCTATAAATTACGATATCGAAGAGGAAAGCTCTAGGAATTATTCCTCACCTTTGTCCACGATTTTGCCGAAGAGGTTCTTTCCACTCCAGGCTGGCTTCGTTGGACAGTTCCACCTCCTATTACGGAACTGGTGTTTGCACTCCAGGATAGCGTCGTTAGCTCCTTTGGCAATCGCTTCAAGAACTCCATGATTTTCCCGGACCAGGCGCTGTTGCTTTTTACGAAGGACTGCTTGTACTGCTGGTTCCAGGTAATTACCCCCAATGCCCCCTCCTCTAATTGAATTTACAATGAAGTTGTTCGGTTCCCCCACTTTGGAGATGCCCCTGAAAATTAGAAATAAAAATTGTTTTTTACAAGTTGAAACGATAACACGCGTTTCTACTCGCAATTTGTCACTGCCTTTCATTGATCCGTCATACGATTATATTTCACCCAACGTTGGTTTATGAGCATGCTTTGAGGTATTGAAGTGACAGTGGAATTTTTAAATGACTACGATGAAATATATGTAGCGAACCAGGTTTATGCAACTCTCACGTGTTCCCTGCTTTAAAGAACGAGACAACTCATGGCTTCATGGAGCCTGAAAAGCGAGTTGGACTACTTCTAAGGTGGTCAATGAAAATAAAGAATGATGATCCTGGCTGTCATCATTCGTTAACAATTTTATGCTAGTGGACAGGGACTAGGATTTGGAACAGCATTTCAAAGACGTGACAATGTGCATGTTCATTCCCCGACAAGTTTAACTCCTTGTCCGGATCCACTTAGCTAAATATGCTTCTGATTTGACGAAACTTTGCTTGATTTTAAAGCGTATGGAATCTCCACCATTCATACTTCATACCAATCCTACAAGACTAAACTTTTAGGAGAATAGCAAAAGCGAAGGGAATCGATTGAAGAATTAGAAGAGAAGGACTGGAAATGAATTCCCTGGTGTCTGATCAGAATTACTGGAAAGTTTCTCAGGTTATTCCTTCAACTTGAATCATTATTCATTCATCAATGTTCTTAAAGATTAAATGCTGACTCGTACATGCCTCTGCCTGCCTGGCTGGACTGCATACAATTACTTATTATTCTGTCCTTAACCCTTCCGTAAAGATAAGAACAAATCTACCTACAACCATCTACAAGACTACCTACCTGGAGGATGCTTTTTTTATCTTCAAAAATCCCTGATACAAAATCTCTATCCCTTCAATAGAATCTGTTGAATAATACTTGTCTTGAGCTTTGATGCTCTATGTTGTTGGTATCTTTATTTTTCTCCTATCTTTTTTCCTGCCTCCTCGAAGGAAAAAGCCCGAAGATAACATATTATATAAACGATGAGTTGGTTCTATTCACAATCACAAGAGCCGTTGGAAATGAATCCACAGCCAGGCAGGCCCTGGAGTTTGTAAAATCGCTTTAGTCTGGGACAGCTAATGAAATGAAACGAAAGGGATGGAAATAAATACGGTGAGACGTCAAATGCTATTCAAATTGGGGATGATTCATTCCTTTTAATCTGAAAAATGACGAGTGTATGAGTTCTGTAAGTCCATAATTTGTATTTCATATGACTTAAGCATTTATTAATTTCCTTCGAATCATTTAGGGATTCGTTCTGTAACTCGATTTATGGCTGCTTTTCTGTTATTTAAAAATTAATAAATTCATATTCGAATTTAAAACTTTTCAAAACACATTATTCAAAGAACCTAAACCATGTTTGCTGGCTATCGGATTTGTAGGTCAGGAAATCGGATTCGAGAGAGTATATGAAGCTATATTTAGATATTAAATGCCACTATCGGTTTTGAACGCTCAGTGGTCTCATTATTCTATGAAACTCTTTCAGAATTGGTAGAATCAGATTAGAAATCTTCGGCAGTTTGTCATTCTCATCGTTCCTCAGCCCCTAACCATCTTGTTTTATCGTCTACCTTATCTTTAGGTAATTTGTAACTTGCTATACTAATGTGTAGTGAAAACAAACCAGTTTATACATATTTACTTTTTCCTGAGGAGACGATATATTAAAAACAACCCTGTATTGTATCTATTTATTTGTCCATAGAACGAATGGCTGACTTATTCGGCAATTTATTACAAACTTTCAAGCAAAATAAGATGTCCATTTCTGTGTAAATTTAACTTTTTAAAGTTAGTGTTTGAACTTTGAAGAAGGTCTCCCCACAAACGGTACTTTGATCCATCAACTAGGCTGACAATGGCCTAAGAGTCAGTAAATGAAGGATTAACTTGTCAACATTCTAAAGAGTAAGGGAAACGATACCAAGTTTCTGAATGATGATATTATTGTGGATACAGAATAGAAATTCTTCCATTCCATTGGTTCATCCGTAACGAAATGAAGCCTTCTTTTGTACGACAATCATTGTGTTAAATGTCCATTCCTAACCTGCACAGACCTACAAAAGTGCTTACAAACCTACCTGATCGTGTGGCCCTGGTAGTTGATTGTTAGGGATAAGTCTTCGTTTATATGAATTGACAGGACATGCCATTATGCATCCATGCTCTCTCTTTCATTGAGTAAGTGAGTGTGAGACTACTTATGATAAATATAAAATATGACTGATATTACCAGAAGGAAACATTGAACAGTATCTCTTCGTTCCTCCTCGACTAATATACAAATGTCACTTAAAAGTGAGAAACATTAATTTAAATATAGTGTTATTGTCCATCCAGTGGCAAACTGAAAAGGGATTTTAGGGTTAAGGGGTTCAACTGATGGCCATTAACCGTTCTTGTCAACCTGTTGATTGGATCACACAGTGTGGTCTTCCCTCTAAATGACATATACCTCTATATATGTATCCGCAAGTGGCGTGGGTTCTTGGAATTTTCTAAAATTTCTCGAAATTCGAAGTTAATTTTATGACACTCGTTACCAAAGGCATATCATGCCTTGTTTGTTTTTAAAAACTGTAAAAATGAATCAAACGTTTCGTTACTTCCTCAATCGTCACACTCAACTCAACAACGCCCCTAAAATCAATCCTCTATATTGATAGTCTGAATATGAAATTACTTGTCGATGGCTACATTTGTCGGGATGTGATAGGAGGTGTCACTTTCCCCAAATACTGTTTAAATGACACTTTTAACCTCATCAACATTATTTCTGAACTCTGAATTCCTCTCAAAAAGAGGCTCAACCTAAAACCTCGCCTTTCTCACATGTACTTCAGGTCTTAACGTCGGTTTCGGTCTGATGATTTGTAAACATGAGATTATGAATAAAAGAAGGCAGACGGTGGATTGAATGAAATTATTGAAATTAATCCAACCTGGTGCCAGACAAAATCCTTTCCTCAAAAGGACTTTTAGGCGAAGAAAAAACATAAAGTAAAAGTTAACGGGAAGGAACAAAAGACACTTCATTATTTTTCTTAATTCCCTTTGTACTCTGGTATTTTTCTGTTAGTATCACTCAGCCTTAGTTGCTTTGAACGCATGCAGTTGAGCCTTGAGTTGAGTGTTGTCTTAGGATAATACCATGATTTAGAGCTGCGTTAAAGTTGAACTTTGTACGTCAAAGGGATATCTACCAGCTAAATGATCGGCCCACTCGCTTTCAAATTTAAATTCCCATAAGTCAGCCTTTAGTCTTAGAATTTATTACACGTACGTATCTCTTTCTTATAGGACTTTAATTCCAGTCCCGTTTTGTGCTATGGAACATCACACTTTTAACAGCAAAGATTTTTTTCCTTCCGAAAGAGCCGGCTTTCTTTACATTTTAAATCTGACAATAATACTCGGACAAATAAGGAATAATGTTTGCTCTTTCTAGTTTATATTTGTTCAAATTACCTTTATGTGCCTTTAGTTCATGAATTGCATCAACACTCATTGTGAGCTTGTATTTGAGTACTGTTCAACTTTTCAAAGTGCTATTGCAGCCTTGTATGGATGTGGGACAGGGTTTGTTTGGAATCCTAATCTGTCACTTATTATAATTTGCTTTTATAATCAGTTCCTTACTTTACCCTAGATGTAATTTTTAATGACAGGGGCACGAGCCGGAATCGTGGATTTTAAAATGTTTTAAAACAAAAATATTGTTCCTGTCACATTATGGAAGATCTGCCCTTTCCTGGCCTTTTCCGGGTTAGTTGCTCTTGATTTTTAAACCTGTTGATCTCCATTAAAGAGAGTACATTTTGTTTTTATTAAGCTGCCTCAATTTATAGAAAACTGGCCATTCTGTGACTGACATCAAAAGTTTTTTCTCTGTTCTCTTGAAACGCTACTTGACAAGTTCCAACTATGAATTCTCACCCTAATTAGACCCTCGAAATGGTAGACCTTATGTAGGTAAATGCAGTACCCAAGTTTTTGCCACTTTACCGTATTGTATTCATTCATGCTGTGACACAACAATGCCTAACAAGCCTTCTAGCATCTCTGTACCATTCTACTGCAGCTTTTATGATTTCTACAAATAAATACCTTTTCACCACCATCGTATTACAACTGAAACCACCCTTGTTACGAATTCAAAGCACATATAGAGGAACACAGTAAGCACGCAGAAATCACAGAACAACGACAGGAAATCTCTTTGCTACATATTGCATAAAAACTGCTTTCAAAACAAGAACTAACTACACTCATACAAATACATGAACAAATCATACACCACCCAACTGACAATATAATGCCGAAGCGTTTTTGTGCTTTGAAATGATGAACGAAATGGAAAGGTTTTGAATCGAGCTTTCTTTTCTGCTACTCCTTGCTGTGTTATGCATCTTTGTACATTGAGTGAAATCAAGTAACAGAAATCGTTGAGACTACTAATATGTTAATTCTCGTAGAATGCTTCATTTTGTTTAACGAAATTCCGGAGCTTACCAGGGCTAAATCCTTAAACCAGGCGCATTATCCTTATATTAAATCGTCCACTGTTAGCAGTAGGGAAGAGATCTTACCCTTACGAGATCTTGTGAGTTTAGATTCAATATTCTAATAATCCTTGGATATGAAGCTACCATGAAAGCAAAGAGATTAAAAGGGATTTAAATATTTAAAAGCTGGAATTTGTCTTAATCTCCGTTTTGGCGATGAATATTGAGTATGAATAAGTTCGTTGTTGCGTAACTAACTGCCTTCGAATTTCTCATTATTACAACAGCACTTACTTACTACGGTAAAAGGAAAGAACTTAAATTTTCCTTCGAGCTGAGACTCCTTAAAAGTTCGTCGTTGAATGCACATTTTGAATTACGGTAGCAGAGTTCCTTTCTTTAAAGCTTCGAGAAGGGATTTTGGACACCTACAGTAAAGCAATTTGTTCCGTCTCTCCATTACAAAGTATCTTGTCTCACATATTAGAATACAAACTGTATTCAAGGGCACGGAGATTTTATATTTTAAGTAGGCAAAAAATGTCCCATCTAAAAGAACAACTGCTTTCAGAGCGCAAAAAGCATTTTCGAAACTCTTTATCAAATGTTGAGTTGGAAATTATGTTAAACTCACCACCATTTGCTCCCTCGACCTCTGCCTTTGGGAATCCTGGCCGATGACGGGGGCACCATTGACCCTACTATGATGACCAGTGCAAAGCCGATGACCAGGATCAGGACTGACACAGTTGGATTCCACCCCATACTGACAACTGATGAATTGATCAACTTATTTTGCTGTGTCACTCACAATATTTATTACAAGTTTCTCTAATAGTCTTCGTCCCTCTTCGTTCTTATTATGATTGCAATAAATAGCAACTTCTGTCCACTTCGTAGAACAAGTATCATAATAATGCGAATAAATTATTCATGTTACTCTCGGCCAACTAATCTTACGTTTTTGGCTGAATGGCATGTATATTTTTAAGTATTAGTTCAGTCTTCATAAGTCAGTCTTCCATTTATAATTGGTTCAGCTCATTCATACGGGTTCCAAGTTCATTCTGGCTTGTACTATTATCCCATCAAGTGTGCGGATCGGAATGAGCATTTTCCCGTCGGATGAACGGTATTATCCATAAATCTGTCGGTCTGAGTTTTGGAATCAAGATGTTTTGAAATGCGTGAAGACCTGGATTGAGTCCTAGCAAGTAAAGGTCCTTCTAACAGTTGCATGTTGTTGGCGAGGAACTAGTAACTTTGAAAGTAGGGGAGAAGTGAGATGGACCGGTTCAACTTCTCATTTCAACAACGTTAAAGTTTAACAGCTCTGGAGAAGATGTCTTATCTAATAAAGGAATACTATTTACGGTTTTGCTGAAGAGTTTTATGGTGATTGACTCAATTTCCGACCACAGTTTATGATTTTGGAAGGAGTCCAATCTCCAACGGATATATATTCCGAGCAGACTCGATGTCTTTAGGCTAAACTTCTACTGGGGGATGCAAAAGCTAAATGAATCCACCCACTCTCGCAACACTTCCATAATTGGTAATCTTACCACGTTCAAAGGACCGGTGAATGATTATTTGGCACTAATTAGCAATGAGTCTCAGGTGGTACTCTTCTTCGTCACTGTTCGTTCTCAGAAATCTGGAAATCGAGCATCATCATCGGGTAGAGGTAAATTGCAAGGTTTCGTCAGACTACCGGGGCGAGCTGCTAAGTTTTGCAGTTTGTCTTAAGGGTGGGTTCCCAATGTTTTAAGGACGGATGTTGAATGTGTAATATTGATTATTTTGCGAAAGAATGTTGTTCCTCCAAGTGGGATGATTTACATAGATGACGGGGAGGATGTCGATATCACTTCCGACGTCTGTTCCATTTTACGTTCTCAAATACAGAGTCCACAACTCAAGGTTTTGCAAATAACCAAAACCCTTTCGTATTTAAATACGTGTCACTCAGCTATCTCGCATTGGATCAGGATTGAACTCAAGTACTTTAACAGATCGAGTAGGAATCGGTTCCGGAGAGCGGAAGTAGAACCCGGGATGCGCAAGATGATGAGTCGATACTGCGGTGCCTTACTGACCAGTAGCACATCCTATACAGATTTGCAACCGATGATCCTTGGATAATGGACTTAGTGTCAAATGATCCTCTTCTTCGCCTCGTCTCTCTAGACTCGTTTCAAGAGGGTGATCAAGTCAATGAAGACTTCTCACTCTCTCACCAAAGGTATTCCTCGCCAGACCTATAAAGATATATCATTATATCACTCCTCGTCGCAAGTCGGCAAAGGAACTAGAGAGGTGGTACACACACTTTTAACATTATTAGCTTGGGTACTTCTCCCTAAAAGTTTAACTAAACAGTCGGCCTGGCTTACAACATATTAATGTTATTAGGCTCTTATAAGAGGCAGCCAACTTTGTCCGTAAAAGTTCCTCTGTGCCCATTCTTATGACTCTCTTATAAAAATTCTATTGTAGGATATTAGCTAAAGGCCCAAGACCTAACTAACATAATAACATTACTGGAGAAGGTGGCCACCGGGTCTGACTTAACAAAAAGCAACCCATAACTACTATTACTGCGATAAATCCAACACAAATCTGATACCCAGATACCTTCCTCTTGTTCCACTAATGGGAATCGTACAATAAAAACTACATCAAGCTTACCTATTCATTTACAAGCATTTACATTTTGTCCCGATGACATCCTCTACATGACGGGCTTTTGTATAGCAGTAGGATGGAGGATATTTGAATATTCTCCTTTCATTTACAAGCATTTAAATAAACGTCAAGTTCATCTCCGTTCCTTCTAGAGGATCGAGATCCCTGCGGAAGATGATGTTACGTCGAAAGGGTTAAAATGCATTTTAGGATGAACCGTGCCCTACTATAGGCTGATGAAGTAATCCATTCATAAGCTTCCCAAGGCATAGGCATTTGAGATCAACTCCGCCTAAAAAACTCAGGATCCGCCTTCACATTTCGAAGCCGGTTTTGGCTGAGTTGAGGCTCTTCGTCGTTAGAAGAGGTAGATAGATACACTGTCAGGCTTTGGGGATTGACTTCCTTGGGACTGAAGCATCTTCTTATTATTACCTGTTCGATGACGATCAAAAACGAATTTAAAAGTTAACGAAGGATGAGATGAGCATTTCTTTATTACTGCGAGAATATACTTTGGGATGTTTATATGAATTTTAAATTGTCCATGTATATGCAAATGCAGTTCGTGAGGAGATGGACTCGAAATGCTAGAATGAAATATTTTAGTGGATTATGAATAGCACCTGCAACAATGAATGAGCCATGAATTATTACTCATTCGCATTCAATGATCTTCGAGACGGACTTGCTTGATTCATTTTTTTAATGCCTTACTCATTCTCGTGTTTTTTGTATTTTAAATAAATAAAAGTTGTCGGGATGTTAGCCGATCTGAGATATGCCTGCATCAGGGGGTTATAAAATTATGAGGATATTAAGGAATCGTTTATTTCTTTTCGATATTTGAAAGACGATTCGAATTTTTATAATTTTATTGCTTTGTATTCACATCGCAGGTATTATTATTCAAATCTCCTCGATTTGTTGACAAGACCTATTAGCAGTTTGATTCGTGCGTGGCACTTGAAATGCTTGCAGAAGTTGCAGACCTGCGAGCTAATATGGGAGTGGGAAGTGGTGAGACTATGATTTTAATCAATGGAATATTTTTATCGTCTTTTTTATGACTAAATATGGAGCTTTGACTGTAAATATTTTATTTAAATGCAAAATTGCAGTGAATTTTACGAGGGAATCGAATGAAATAACTCCGGAATTTTCAAAATCAATTTAGTCTTTAAAAAGCTAGAATTCAGATTAATTTAAATAAATTGACTTGCATGCGACGATGCAACGTAAAAGTTTACAATATGGCGTAATGCTGTTATGAACTTAGCCTGGCTCGATCGTACTGTTTCAAACCGTTATTGCATATTATCAGGAAGTTTATGAATGAACACGTGTCCAAATGCATTGACGCACTCGGGATCCTTAAGAGTGAGCTTTCTAAATGCACTTCTCCTCCCGCAATAAGCTGGTAAAAAAGAAGCGTCGGCACTTAAAGTTCATCAAATTTGTAGACAGATTGAGTACGGATTTGTGCAAGATGCACCTCAAATGAGAACGACAAATGTCATCCCTAAATCATGGTGACACCCGCACCACAAATATTGACACAAATGATTTTGCTGCATTCCATCTATTTTTAGAGGGAAACCTCCGTCTGAGCCAAAATCACATCCTCTCTCCCCGTCTAACAAATTCAACATGCCATAAAAAACCAATTACCCGACAAATCCTATATAATAATACCACAATTCCTGAATCCGTCGTCGGCATGCCCCTCCCCATATATATATGGCACCTCCCCGCTCCTCCACGATTGCATTTTGGCCTCTCCCCTCTCTCTCTCCCTCTCTCCTCCTTCCGTGTCGATTTTCAAACTTCTCCGCCCTCATCCTCGAATTTTTCCCTCTCTATCTCTCTATGAATATCTCTTTCTTCCCATCACCATACCCCAATCTATCTCTACGTCGTTGGAAACGTATGACGGTATGACCAAGGGCTTTTCAAATATTTAATGTTAGAGATGTTAGAGGGGATGGCGACACCTGATCTGAAGGGGAGGGGGGGGGGTGATGGGGGTAGAGATAGTCAGATTACAAACCTATTCGTGTGATACCGTGATACGTCGTTCGAAACGTATGACCAAGGGCTTTTCGAATATTTAATGTTAGGGGGGATGGCGATCATCTGATCCGAAGGGGAGGGGGGATAAGGGTAAAACTACTAGGCGCAAGCCCGGTAAAAACCGGGATTCTAGGTGGTGGGTCAAAATTGTTAACCGTACTTCATTTCTACATCTTAAATATCAACGTTTCAAGAATTTTTAACTGCATAATTCTGGCCCACCACCTAGGATCCCGGTTTTTACCGGGCTTGCGCCTATTACAGATAAATTGAAACATTTCATCAAATCCGAGCCTCGGGAGCCGAGCTAGTTAACTCAGAGCCCCGAAATTTACGACAGCATTTAGCATTTGGAAGGCAATGGGTGTCAAAAGTGTCACGTTGAGGAGGTACAGAGGAGTTCCGTGACAATAGCAAAATCCATACACAACTATATGACTTGTTGTATGGGATCCCAGACGGTCTCGGCGCCAGAGTCAATGACTACATTAAACCCCCTGGAAGATTTACAAAACCGGCAAATCCTCATAATAATAACATATTAATTTACAGGTGAAAACTGCGTTAAGATTTTCACGCCTTTCCTCTCTTTATTACAAGCCGGGCCAGTCTTCCTGTCTTTTCTCTTAACTCTTGTATAGGATTTCCCATGTTATTATCACGATTTTTACCACCACCTCCGACATTCATTGTCTACTTTTCCAAGCCTGTGTGTGGAACAACTCAATAATCAATAGGACACCAGGAACGACGGAGGAGGTGGTGGTGGACGCAGAGGAATTTCACAAGTCTTCCCAGTTCTACCTACCGCTTCGAATCAGGCCCGATGATGAATACAAGGACTTTTCCAAAGCAAAGGTGTTGATGACTCCATTCTTTCTCTCTTCCGAAGGTGGAACAAGACATAATAGTTAATCATAAAAATAATAATAATAATAATGAAATGGATCCATGCCATTATCTCTCCTTCAAGAGCCTTGGTTATTTATTGTTGTCCAGTCCTTTGTATGGTCCCTTTGCCTTTTACCACCACCACCACCATCATCGCCTCTCTTGTGTCCAAAGATGTTGGTAAAAGACACATCCTATCCCCAATAGCTATAAAGTCTATAGATCATACAGCGTGAGATTCTTTCCTCTTCTCTGTTTTCGAATTTCAATGTCTTTGGAGCTGGAGATCGGTTTTTGTAGGCTGGTGGTGGTGACCGGGTTTCGAAGTATCGACAGCCTACAAACCCCTCTCCCATAACGTCTTGCTTTGTACAGATCGTCTTCTGTGTATATTTTCGTTGTTGAAGCGGCTGCTGGCCCTTCATCCCCTGTTCACACAACAACTCACAATCAATGATATTTACATGGGAGCCGAAATGTCATCAGCAGGGGAGCTAGGGTTGCTTCGTTGGAGGTGCTTGGCCCTTAGCACTCCGCTGTGGATCACCTACGGTTGCATTGTTAAGCCTTTGTTATTAGCCATTAGCACCCTTGTATTTTTATTTTTTAAAGGTATTGGGTCACGCTACTACTGGAACCACCACCAATCCAGTCCCCCTCTCTTAGGATCTGGAACATTGATGGTGAAGGATCAAATAACTTATTCCTTCGACAGTA